>JARDYJ010000002.1:34807537-35407537 GCA_029215755.1 Spea hammondii
ACGTTTAAAAATGATCTTCGCCAAAACCTTCCTGTCGACATTCAAGAGTGATATGGGTCGCCAGTTCCCCACATCAGCCGTGTCGACAACTCTGGGCTTAGTTAGCATAATCACTGCCGAGGATCTCATCGAAGGAGGGAGTATCCCCCTCTCCAGGCTTTCATTAAAAACTTCGGTAAGACTAGGGGCCAGGAGACCGCAGAAGGCATGATAGAATTCGGCCGTAAGACCGTCAGGGCCCGGAGATTTTTTCCTTGTCTGCTCTAATATTGTCTCTGTGACCTCCTTGACAGTGATTGGGCTAACCAACTCATCCAGCTTTCCATGATCAATCTCAGGAAGGGAAAGACCCATCAAAAAGTCGTCCGCCTGATGTCGGCAGGGTCTCCTCTGTCCGAGGAGCTCCACATAGTAATCGCGGACAACCCTCTGTATCCCCCGAGGAGTTTCCTCCAGGACACCGAGGGTGTTCCGCAGACAGGTAATGATCTTAGCAGACTCCTTCCTTTTGCAACTAAGAAAAGGATCGGGTGAGTGGTAAGCCCCATGATCCCTTTCCTTGAGCAAGGAGGCATACCTGTCATACTGGAACGTCCTCATCATGGATTTGACCCTAGAGATGTCCCCGGGATCACCTCGTTGCGACACCAGACAGTCTAACTTGCACAGGAGCCCGAGATAAGTCCTGTACTTTGAGGACTGGAT
The DNA here is from genome assembly GCA_029215755.1 of Spea hammondii. Taxonomy (NCBI): domain Eukaryota; kingdom Metazoa; phylum Chordata; class Amphibia; order Anura; family Pelobatidae; genus Spea; species Spea hammondii. Next base: position 34,808,243 of record JARDYJ010000002.1, read on the forward strand.
GTTCTGAGAAAGAGAGCGAAATAAGGCACGGGTTCTTACCTTCACCATCTCCCACCACTCAGACTTTGTCGTGCAGAATTCCGCAACGGTGACCTGGTCATGAAAGAAGTTCTCGAAAGCCTGCTGAACCCAGCCTTCTGTCAAGATGTCAGAATTAAGTCGCCAAATCCCTTTACCTCTTAGCGGAGCCTGCGAGACATTTAACAGACAGGTAAGAATAAGGTGATCGGAGAACTCCACCGGTTTAAGCACAAGTGCCGTCACCGGAAGAGACTCCTTAACATAAATCCTATCTATCCTACTCTGGCAGTTACCTCGCTGATATGTGTAACCTGTGAGGTCTGGGTTGTGCTTAATATGCACATCTACCAAGCCTGCCTGCCTGACTATTCTAGTAAGGGCCAAAGCGTCGTATCCCGGTTTGTCTTTGCCACCTTTCCTGTCTTTGGTCCTAGTAACGGTATTAAAATCACCAGCAAAGACAATATGCCGGGACGTGTAGAGGAAAGGCTCTATCTCGTTAAACAGACGCTTCCTCTCCCACTTGGTCTGGGGGGCATAGATATTAATCAGACGGAGAGGCTGCCTGCCTACCTACACATCAAGAACTACGCACCTACCCTTCGTTATCTCAATCACCCTATTGAACGTTATGTCCACACCCTGGAACAGGATGGCAACTCCCCCGTAGCCCTCCGTGGCTAGTGAAAAAAAGGAGTGCCCCCATCTCCAGTCGCGTTTAGCTGCATGCAGGGCCCCCAGGGAGTCCAGGCAGGTTTCCTGGACAAAGATTATATGGTAGTTCTCCCTGTGCCAGTTATCATAGGCTATAAATCGGGCCCTGCACGTCTTAATACTAGCCACGTTATGAGTGGCTAAGGATAGTATGGGGAGAGTCGCCATCAAGGGTGATGAGAATGAGGAGACTTTCCCTTTTTCCGTACGTTCTCACCGTCCGAGTCTGAGGGGTACCTTTTCGCGGAGAGCCCCGCGGGCAAGGCGTCCTCCTCCGGAATCGGCACCTCTACCAACTCGCTATCCTCCACCTCTGCCAGGTGTCCTCGAGCTTCCGCGGCCCTTCCACCCTCCCCCGCCACTGTCGCCACTACCGCCGTCGCCTCTGCCGCCTCCTCGACCTCCATGCGGGTACCCCAGTCCATCAGGGCACTAAACCTGTTCTGGACTGGTATGTCCCCGCACGTCTTGCCGATAGCGGTTTCAGCGACGGCCGCCGCCGCTGATGATTTTGCGGCAGCGACAACGATGGATTTGGGTTTCGGGGCCCCGGAGCTCCCCCGTCCCGAAGGGACTTTCTCCCCCTCTAGTGTGGAGGGTGGATCCCCCCGGGAAGGGGTCTTAGCAGAGGCGGAGGATCTTACCGGACCTCTCCGAGCTGCCTCCTGAGTCGGGGTCTCCTTCCTCGGACCGACAGTCGTCCACCCCGACTCATCCCGCGTGGTTGCGGCTCGGGGTCCTGACGCCGATCGTGTGGTGATGCCTGTGGAAGGAGTACAGACAGAAATGGGGTGAGACATTCGTTGTTTTGGACGGACAAGCAACGGGTCAATGATGTTACTTACGGGGTCGGTGCCGGAGGAGGTACCTGGGGCGTCGGGTAGAGCTTTGTCCCGAGCGCCCCCCACAACTGGCCGCGGGTCTTCCTCTGCGAATTCGCCCTCTCCTTCCCAGATACTGTCCAAGTTGTGCTGGGCTTCAGGACACGCTCTGTAGGAATGACCCAACACCCCGCACAGGTTGCAACGGATAGTAGTGCACTCCTGCTTGGAGTGTCCTACAACACCGCATAGGGTGCACTTGGTGACATCACACCCTATGCTGAAATGCCGGGGCGAGCCACACTTGTGGCACACCCGGGGCTGACCGGGATAGAAGCACGATACCCGGTCAGTCCCGATGAAGAAGGAGTTGGGCATGTGCTGTAGGAGACCCCGTACCTCCTTCAGACGGATGTTGACCGTCCAGCCGCCGTTCCAGATCCCGTCCTCACAGAGAGTCTTGACCGGGGTGGTCAAGACCTCCCCGTATCTGCGGGCCCACACCAGTATGTCCGCGACGGGTATGGACTCATTCCGCACCAGGAAGTTCACCTTGCGGACCTCCTGGCGCGATATGGCCTGGACATTGAACCGGGCCCATAGGCTGTCGCCGGACTTTGGCACCCCCTCCCAAAGGGTCCAGAACCTCTCCAGACCCCTCGGGGACATGAAACTGATGTCATACTCAGGGGTGCCGCTAACGTGGATGATGGCGAAAAAGTCCGCGACCGCAAAGCCCAGGTCCTTCAGGGCCCCTACCACCCGCTTCCTATCGGGCACGGATCCCTCCGCTACGTGCAGCAGGCGGACCACGTTCCTTCTCCGCATGGGTTGCCCTGCTGGGAGTCCCGTAGCCCGCCTGCCTGGTGGTGGCACCTGAACCTTCGGGGGACCCGCCGCCCAGGCGTTAGCGGTTGCGGGTGTCGCACCTGGGGCCACCGTTGGAGTGGGCACTATGGGCACTGTGGACCCCCCCGTGGCCCCGCTACCATGCCCGCCCGTGGACCCATCGGCGGGTACCGCGGCCACCGCAGCGACCCCCTGTGTCACGGCGGGGGAAGGTGTCACCCCGGTGGGAGTCCCCCCTTCGGCCGGAGCAGGAGCCCTGACCGCAGCGGCCGCCCCCGCAGCCCGGGCCACCGCCGACCTCCCGGGGTTCTGCCCCCCAGGGTTCTTCCCCACCCTGACTATAGGGGCCATCGCGGGTGGTCCCGCGGTCCCCTGGCATACAGAATGTGTGGTGTGCGGTGCGACTTTAAGATTACCGGGGGGGGCGGCCTGTGCCGCGACGGGGGCGGAGCCAGCAACCGGCATCACGGCTGCGGGAGCCCCGGGGGTCACCGGCACCGCTGCCGGAGTGACCCCGGCGGGGACCGCAGCCGCACCCGGCACTGCCTCCATTGTAACCGCCGCGGTTTCGGCCGCGGCGCCCGGCAAAACTCCGGACAGATTATCATCTGTCCGGGGTAGTTTGGACAGGGAGCGGGCCACCCGGGTAGCGGCGGCCCCGCTCACAACAACAGCCGCCTCTGGCTGCCCTCCAGGCGAGTCCTCCGCCCGGAGTAGTGGGGACAGAGGGCGGGCCGCCCAGGTAGCGGCAGCCCCACTCGCAACGGCAGCTTCTTTTAGCTGCACTCCGGGCGATTCCTCCGCCCGGAGTAGTCTGGACAGGGGGAGGGCAGCCTGGTTAGCGGCGGCCCCGTACACGGAGGACGGCACCTCCGGGGACACCGAAGCCGCAGGAGCAGCCGGGACAACTAGGTCCACCACCACAGGGTGGATGGGACCAACTACAACGGGGGGAGCGGCCACAGAACCGCCGATCCCTCTGGAGGGACAAGGAGGCGGGCACGCCGCCGGGAGCGCCGGCACGGATCCCGCGGCAGCAGCAGCCGCCCCGGCGGCCGCCGAAGCGGTCGCCGGTGCCGCAGCCGGCCGCGGGGGTGACAAAACCCGTGCCCCGACGGGGGCCACGGAAGACGGACGGACACAGACAGGGGAACGTGAACGTACTACAGAGGGAACACACACTGGGGGTGGGGGGACAACAGGGGACATGACAACAACAGGGGACATACCGACAGGTACATCGGGGAAGGTACTCACACAAGGTCCCCGGGGCTCACCGGCCAAATGCAGACCGGCGGGGATAGTGTCCCTGGCCCTCCGACGGGAAGGGCCCGCTCTCGGATCCTCGGCAGCAGCGTCGGGGACCCGGGCCGGGAGGGATGGGAACTCCTCCTCGGACATGATGGGGGGGGTATCCCCGACGCTCTCCTCCCCGGACGATTGGATAGCGGGCCTGCTCCTGGTGGTCTTCTTTTTCCGCCTCCGTGGCGCAGCTTGGATCTTAATGTCCTCCTCCTCGTCCAATTCCTCCATTGAAAAAATCAGCGGCCTTTGTATAGCGGACTTCTCCTGGGTCCCGTCGTACTGTGGTGGTGGCGGTGGCGGTGGTGATGTAGGCGCCACCGGTTCCGGGTCCTCCGGGGTCGGTGGTACCCCCGACTCCTCCACCTCCTGCTCCCGCAGCTTCTCCTGCAGGAACCGCACGCGGTCACGGTTCTGGGCTGTGCGTCTCGCCAACTCCGCTTCTTTCTCCTTCAGGGAGACGATCCGCTCCCGTATGGGGCCGCGATGACGACTCCCCACCCTGTTGCTCTGCTGCCGGAGCTCTTTCAGCTGTCCGGCAACCTCCTCCTTCTCCTCCCCCAGGGAACGCAACTCTTGTTGGAGGTTAGCCAGGGCCTGCCTGAGGGGTTCCCCGTCTGACTCCGCAGGTACTGGGAGCCCCACCTTAGCCTTTTGGGCATAGGAAGGGCCCTGTTCCACCGCCTCCTCATCTTCAGGGTTCGTATTCACACTCGCCTCGGCGGTCTCCAAGGCCCTGGCCCCGGCGTCCCTGAGGGCGAGGGCCCGTAGATGGAGGGCCCCCAGCAACAGGAGGGAAGTCGGGTCGACCCTCAGATGGTGGGGCAGACCGACTCCCTTCTTGAGCATGGCTATTTTGGCGCTCAAGGCCGTGGTGTATGCCTCGAGCGCCTCCATGTTCCGACGCACAGCCCTGCATACGGTTCCTGCAGTCTCCCGGGATGGGAGTAGGATGCCGTCCTCCGTGTAGACCAGTTTCTCCGTGATTATGGAAATGCGGCCCCTCCACTCCTCAATGAGGGTGGAGGCCATGATGGGACCCCGGGGAGGCAGTTACCTTCCCCGGGGTAGCAAACGTCCAGCACCGAAAGTAATAAAAAGAAACCAAGTTCCACCAGCAACACAAAACCACCTCCTCTCCCCTCGCCTCCCAACTCCACAGTGAGCAGCCGACGCCCAGCCCTGATTGGAGCTGGAATTACCGCGGCTGCTGGCACCAGACTTGCCCTCCAATAGATCCTCGTTAAAGGATTTAAAGTGTACTCATTCCAATTACAGGGCCTCGAAAGAGTCCTGTATTGTTATTTTTCGTCACTACCTCCCCGAGTCGGGAGTGGGTAATTTGCGCGCCTGCTGCCTTCCTTGGATGTGGTAGCCGTTTCTCAGGCTCCCTCTCCGGAATCGAACCCTGATTCCCCGTTACCCGTGGTCACCATGGTAGGCACAGAAAGTACCATCGAAAGTTGATAGGGCAGACATCCGAATGTATCGTCGCCGTCACGGGGACGTGCGATCGGCCCGAGGTTATCTAGAGTCACCAAAGCGGCCGGCGGGGGCGAGCCCGCCGGATTGGTTTTGGTCTGATAAATGCACGCATCCCTGGGGGTCAGCGCTCGTCGGCATGTATTAGCTCTAGAATTACCACAGTTATCCAAGTAACAGATGGAGCGATCAAAGGAACCATAACTGATTTAATGAGCCATTCGCAGTTTCACTGTACCGGCCGTGTGTACTTACACGTGCATGGCTTAATCTTTGAGACAAGCATATGCTACTGGCAGGATCAACCAGGTAGCTCCCGTCGTCACGCGGGGGCCCGGCAGCGGCCGGGCCCGGACGCGGCCCCCGGCGGACCGCTCCCGCCCCGGGGGCCCGGGGCGGGAGGCGGCGGGCGCCGGGGGCGCAGCCCTCAGATCGGCTCTGCGCGGCGGGGGGACGCGGCGAGGGGGCCGCGGGGACGGAGGGAGAGCGCGCGCTCCCCCTCCCTTCGTTCGGGGCCGGGAGAAAGGACGGTGCGTGCTCCGCGGCGGGGGGAACCCGGGGTGGGACGTGGAGCGCCCACGGGTAGCCCCAACCGGCCGCGGCTTCGGGCCGCTGGGAGTCCGGGGCCGAGCAAACTCAGTCGCCTGCGAGGGGGGTCCGGCGCCCGGGGCGGCTCTCCCCCGGCCCGGGGGAGAGACCTCGGGGCCGCGGGCCGGGCCGCGGTGGGCCCGGGGGTCCGCGCCGGGAGGTGCACGGGGAGGCGGGCCGCTCGCCTGCACCAGGGGGCCCGCCGGGGACCGCCTGAGCGAGGGTTGCCTTCCCCGGCCCGGCGCGGGGCACCAGATCGGTCGTTGTCCTGGTCGTGGCGGTCGACGCCGACCGCTCACCTATATATCCGGCGGAGGGTGCCTGAGGACCCTGGCGAACCGGGAAGGAGTTCCGCGACACCACCGGGAAAACCCGGCCAGGCAGGCCGACTTCGATGGAGCGAGGGTCGGATGCGAGCAACTTGGGCGGCCGGGAACGGGTAGGACCGACAGTGCGGCACACGGGCTGGGCGGCCCGAGGTCCGGGGTGCCCCGGGGGAACCCTCGGCCGTCTACCCGGCGGCAGGTTCACGGGAGCCGGGGCCGGGCCGGGAGCCGCGGCCGGGACCGGGGCCGGGTAGGACCGCCGGTGCGGCACCCGGGCCGGGCCTCCCGAGGTCCGGGGAGCCCCTGGCGGGACCCTCGGAGGTCTGCCCCAAGGTGGGCTTCCCGGGACCCGGCCCGGGACTTGGGCGGGTAGGACCGCCGGTGCGGCACCCGGGCCGGGCCTCCCGAGGTCCGGGGAGCCCCTGGCGGGACCCTCGGAGGTCTGCCCCAAGGTGGGCTTCCCGGGACCCGGCCCGGGACTTGGGCGGGTAGGACCGCCGGTGCGGCACCCGGGCCGGGCCTCCCGAGGTCCGGGGAGCCCCTGGCGGGACCCTCGGAGGTCTGCCCCAAGGTGGGCTTCCCGGGACCCGGCCCGGGACTTGGGCGGGTAGGACCGCCGGTGCGGCACCCGGGCTGAGCACCCCGAGGTCCGGGGAGCCCCTGGCGGGACCCTCGGGGGTCTGCCCCATGGTGGTGTTCCCGGGACCCGGCCTGGGACTTGGGCGGGTTGGAACGCCGGTGCTGCACCCGGGCTGGGCACCCCGAGGTCCGGGGAGCCCCTGGCGGGACCCTCGGGGGTCTGCCCCATGGTGGTGTTCCCGGGACCCGGCCCGGGACTTGGGCGGGTTGGACCGCCGGTGCTGCACCCGGGCTGGGCACCCCGAGGTCCGGGGAGCCCCTGGCGGGACCCTCGGGGGTCTGCCCCATGGTGGTCTTCCCGGGACCCGGCCCGGGACTTGGGCGGGTTGGACCGCCGGTGCTGCACCCGGGCTGGGCACCCCGAGGTCCGGGGAGCCCCTGGCGGGACCCTCGGGGGTCTGCCCCATGGTGGTGTTCCCGGGACCCGGCCCGGGACTTGGGCGGGTAGGACCGCCTGTGCGGCACCCGGGCTGTGCCTCCCGAGGTCCGTGGAGCCCCTGGCGGGACCCTCGGAGGTCTGCCCCAAGGTGGGCTTCCCGGGACCCGGCCCGGGACTTGGGCGGGTGGGACCGCCGGTGCGGCACCCGGGCTGGGCACCCCGAGGTCCGGGGAGCCCCTGGCGGGACCCTCGGGGGTCTGCCCCAAGGTGGGCTTCACGGGACCCGGCCCGGGACTTGGCCGGGATGGACCGCCAGTGCGGCACCCGGGCCGGGCGTCCCGAGGTCCGTGGAGCCCCGGGCGGGACCCTCGGAGGTCTACCGGACGGTGGGGTTCCCGGGGCCGGGGCCGGGACCTGGCCGGCACCCGGGCTGGGCTTCCCGAGGTCGTTGGGAGCTGGCTCTCTGGAACTCGCAGCAGCTTCCCTATATATCCGGCGGAGGGTGCCTGACGTCCCTGGCGAACCGGGACGGGGTTCCACGTCACCACCGGGAAAACCCGGCAAGGCATGCCGACTTCGATGGAGCGAGGGTCGGATGCGGCAGGCAAATCCGACCTCATAGACTTCCAGGGCTTTTCAAGCAACTCGGCCTGCCAGAATGGGGGACTTAGAGCGAAAACGCCGGCCGGCCGCGAGCAACTACCGGGGCGGGTAGGACCGCGGGTGCGGCACCCGGGCTGGGCTGCACGAGGTCCGGGGAGCCCCTGGCGGGACCCTCGGGGGTCTGCCCCATGGTGGTGTTCCCGGGACCCGGCCGGGACTTGGGCGGGTTGGACCGCCGGTGCTGCACCCGGGCTGGGCACCCCGAGGTCCGGGGAGCCCCTGGCGGGACCCTCGGGGGTCTGCCCCATGGTGGTGTTCCCGGGACCCGGCCCGGGACTTGGGCGGGTTGGACCGCCGGTGCGGCACCCGGGCTGGGCACCCCGAGGTCCGGGGAGCCCCTGGCGGGACCCTCGGGGGTCTGCCCCATGGTGGTCTTCCCGGGACCCGGCCCGGGACTTGGGCGGGTAGGACCGCCGGTGCGGCACCCGGGCTGGGCACCCCGAGGTCCGGGGAGCCCCTGGCGGGACCCTCGGGGGTCTGCCCCAAGGTGGTGTTCCCGGGAGACGGCCCGGGACTTGGGCGGGTTGGACCGCCGGTGCGGCACCCGGGCCGGGCGTCCCGAGTTCCGTGGAGCCCCGGGCGGGACCTTCGGAGGTCTACCGGCCGGCACCCGGGCTGGGCTTCGCGAGGTCGTTGGGAGCCGGCTCTCTGGAACAAGCAGCAGCTTCCCTATATATCCGGCGGAGGGTGCCTGACGTCCCTGGCGAACCGGGACGGGGTTCCACGTCACCACCGGGAAAATCCGGCAAGGCATGCCGACTTCGATGGAGCGAGGGTCGGATGCGGCCGGCAAATCCGACCTCATAGACTTCCAGGGTTTTCCAAGCAACTTGGCCTGCCGCAAACAGGGACTTAGAGCGACGGCGCGAGACGGCCGCGAGTAGCTTTCGCGGCCGGGAACCGGGACTTTGGGCACAAAACAGCGGGGGTACATAGGCAGTGGACCCCCCAGCATACAATATATACACATCTAGCTATATCTCGACATCTACAGCTATATAGATATAGATATATATACATATACATATTTATACATATATATATATATACATACACATATATATACACATATATATACATATATATATATATATACACATATATATACACATATATATATATATATATATATACATATATATATACACATATATATATATATTGTGACAGAAAGCAGGGGATGATAATGGAGGGAGTGTATATATCCCCTTATATTTTGAAGGGTGGTTACCCACAATAGTTTTTACTAGCCCCAGGGAGATGCACTGTTAATATTGGAATTATTAACGTCTGTTGCTGTTATTTGTGTGTTTTGGGTCCCTGGGGTGGAGCATTTGGAGAGTAGGGCGGGCCAGTGCTCCACTCCACAGTTTATGAGCAGCCGAAGACCAGCAGGTGGGAATCCAGTCCGGAGATTATCGGATACTCTCCTAGTACTCACCTGGTTCCACTAATTAATGGGAGAGGCAGTTAAGTAGCCTCCTGGTCTCAGTGTGAGAGATCATTTGGCTCCCTGAGAGAGAGCTGCCAAAAAACACTGACTGCTGCAATTATTGCATATATTGTGTTATTTTGTTTTGTTGGAACGGATAAGCCGTCCAACTGCAGTTAGGTTGGAGTAACTTGTATTAGTTAGTGCTCACAAGAGCGAGGCTTTTTGTTTTGATTTATTTATTTTCTGTTATGCCTGTGACGAAAAATAAAAACAGGCCCAGCCTTTTATTTTACCCTCCTCGTGTCTGAGCCGTCTCTGCAGCCTGGAAGACTGTGTGTAGTAAAGATTCCCGGACAGAGTACCAAAGTGAAGGGGTATTCTGTCACATATGGTGGAGAATGCGGGTAACACACGAACAAGTCGGTAAGGTGTAAAAGAGACTAAAGAAGATATCTATCTATATCTATCTATCTATCTATCTATATAGCTACATCTATATACACGTCTATATCTATACATCTACATCCCTACATCTACGGCTCCATGCCCACAGCTCTATAGACATATCTATACATCCACCCCATCGACTTCCAGGGTTTTCCAAGCAACTTGGCCTGCCGGAAACGGGGACTTAGAGCGAAAACGCCGGACGGCCGCGAGCAACTACCGGGGCGGGTAGGACCGCCGGTGCGGCACACGGGCTGGGCCTCCCGAGGTCCGGGGAGCCCCTGGCGGGACCCTCGGGGGTCTGCCCCATGGTGGTCTTCCCGGGACCCGGCCCGGGACTTGGGCGGGTTGGACCGCCGGTGCTGCACTCGGGCTGGTCCTCAGGAAGTCCGGGGAGCCCCTGGCCTGACCCTCGGGGGTCTGCCCCATGGTGGTCTTCCCGGGACCCGGCCCGGGACTTGGGCGGGTTGGACCGCCGGTGCTGCACCCGGGCTGAGCGTCCCGAGGTCCGGGGAGCCCCTGGCGGGACCCTCGGGGGTCTGCCCCATGGTGCTCTTCCCGGGACCCGGCCCGGGACTTGGGCGGGTTGGACCTCCGGTGCTGCACCCGGGCTGAGCACACCGAGGTCCGGGGAGCCCCTGGCGGGACCCTCGGGGGTCTGCCCCATGGTGCTCTTCCCGGGACCCGGCCCGGGACTTGGGCGGGTTGGACCGCCGGTGCTGCACCCGGGCTGAGCACCCCGAGGTCCGGGGAGCCCCTGGCGGGACCCTCGGGGGTCTGCCTTAGGTGCTCTTCCCGGGACCCGGCCCGGGACTTGGGCGGGTTGGACCGCCGGTGCTGCACCCGGGCTGAGCGTCCCGAGGTCCGGGGAGCCCCTGGCGGGACCCTCGGGGGTCTGCCTTAGGTGCTCTTCCCGGGACCCGGCCCGGGACTTGGGCGGGTTGGACCGCCGGTGCTGCACCCGGGCTGAGCGTCCCGAGGTCCGGGGAGCCCCTGGCGGGACCCTCGGGGGTCTGCCCCATGGTGCTCTTCCCGGGACCCGGCCCGGGACTTGGGCGGGTTGGACCGCCGGTGCTGCACCCGGGCTGAGCGTCCCGAGGTCCGGGGAGCCCCTGGCGGGACCCTCGGGGGTCTGCCTTAGGTGCTCTTCCCGGGACCCGGCCCGGGACTTGGGCGGGTTGGACCGCCGGTGCTGCACCCGGGCTGAGCGTCCCGAGGTCCGGGGAGCCCCTGGCGGGACCCTCGGGGGTCTGCCTTAGGTGCTCTTCCCGGGACCCGGCCCGGGACTTGGGCGGGTTGGACCGCCGGTGCTGCACCCGGGCTGAGCGTTCCGAGGTCCGGGGAGCCCCTGGCGGGACCCTCGGGGGTCTGCCTTAGGTGCTCTTCACGGGACCCGGCCCGGGACTTGGGCGGGTTGGACCGCCGGTGCTGCACCCGGGCTGAGCACCCCGAGGTCCGGGGAGCCCCTGGCGGGACCCTCGGGGGTCTGCCCCATGGTGCTCTTCCCGGGACCCGGCCCGGGACTTGGGCGGGTTGGACCGCCGGTGCTGCACCCGGGCTGAGCGTCCCGAGGTCCGGGGAGCCCCTGGCGGGACCCTTGGGGGTCTGCCCCATGGTGCTCTTCCCGGGACCCGGCCCGGGACTTGGGCGGGTTGGACCGCCGGTGCGGCACCCGGGCTGGGCACCCCGAGGTCCGGGGAGCCCCTGGCGGGACCCTCGGGGGTCTGCCCCATGGTGCTCTTCCCGGGACCCGGCCCGGGACTTGGGCGGGTTGGACCGCCGGTGCGGCACCCGGGCCGGGCGTCACGAGGTCCGTGGAGCCCAGGGCGGGACCTTCGGAGGTCTACCGGCCGGGGCCGGGACCTGGCCGGCACCCGGGCTGGGCTTCGCGAGGTCGTTGGGAGCCGGCTCTCTGGAACAAGCAGCAGCTTCCCTATATATCCGGCGGAGGGTGCCTGACGTCCCTGGCGAACCGGGACGGAGTTCCTCGTCACCACCGGGAAAATCCGGCAAGGCATGCCGACTTCGATGGAGCGAGGGTCGGATGCGGCCGGCAAATCCGACCTCATTGACTTCCAGGGTTTCTCAAGCAACTTGACCTGCCAAAAACGGGGACTTAGAGCAAAACTGCCGGCCGGCCGCGATCAACTTAGGCGGCCGGGAACGGGCACTTTGGGCACATCGACATCTACAGGACACCTAAATGGATAAATCTGGATGGAATTTTCTGTCTTTTTACCTAATTTTGTGAGGATTCAGAGGGAAAATGAAAAAAACACAGATTTTTTTTTCTAATTCTTGCTACTTTTTACTAAATTTCTAATTCTAAATTTTCAGCTAATCATCCAACTATGGTATCAAAAGAAAGCTCTATCTCTCCTTGAAAAAACAATATATAGTTTATATGGGTACACTATTCACAGTAAAAGAGAATCATCGCTGAACCGACATAGCGCAAAAATGGCAAAATTTCTCCGGGATTGAAGGGGTTAAAGAATCAGTTGTTCTGTGTTGTGTTTGGGCTAAGAAAGTCATCCAAAACATCATCTGAAACTATTAAAGGATAACAATTAACCATTGAAACAATTAAAGACACAAAGCTTACATTTTTTCCCAGTGGTTTTAATTATCTTATACGTACACCTTACATTCCAAAATATACAAACAGAAAATACCCAGCTTAAACCATACTTTTCACTTTACACCACACACACAGACCAAGTTAAAGTGGGAAAGAAAAAAATACTAGTGAGAAGGAGAGCACTGGAGGAAATATCATGAATGTATAGAAAATAAGCAAGAAATAAAAGTTTGCAAATCCAACAATATTGAGAAATATCAAATCAACAATCACAGAATAAACAAAAATGGTCCCTTATATAAAAAGTCCACAAAATGGATCGTAAGAGGACAATGCCACCACAAATATAGTTTAACGCCAGTTCTTCCAAGACACTAGACCCCAGGGCTGGAAGGGAAATAGTGTAATAAACCATGAGCCCCATCACCAGCAGCCCTGTCTGGCTTAATGTTATTTCTGTGGAAAAGGGGAGATAATAACTCCAACAAATGGAATGGGTATGTCACTGAAATATAAGAAAGTAGAAAGTCCCCAAAAAACATATATTACTCCTTACCTTTGTAATACTGCTGAATGACAGAGTTACACAGACATTGGTCTTGTTAATATATGTGGTGTGGGTATAATTGACCCTGGTAGCACACATGTAAAAGCAGGTTAATGCTTATATTATATTATAAATATGAGTTTGTCTTCATGGAAGTCACAATCACATTTTACATGTTTAACAGAAAAGCTCAGAAAGTCTAAAAGCATAACCTGTGAATTAAGTGATCTTCCATTAATTCAACAATACCTGAATGTGCACAAGCAAATAAATTCCTTTTTATTCCATCCGAAAAGATTATGTGGACAGAAAAAGGTCACTTGGAAAATCTGGACCAAAACTATCATGCAAAGATGGATCAACCAAATGCCTGTCATGCTTTCTGCAAGGGCTGGTTTCTAATTGTTTAAGAATGAATCGTAGGAAAAAAGGGGGGGGGGATGCAGGCTTTGTTCATTTCACTCTATGCTAACATAGTACGTTTTAACAGAAGGTGCAGTTGCAATTACATCACAGGTCTGGATGTGCACCCAGTGATGTCACTGACAGTACAGACTGCCATAGTGACCTCACTGGGAGCTGATCCAGTCATAAATAAGGGTGGTGATGCTTTTACTTCTCGAGCACACTGTGCTCTAGGCAACCCCTTGTTTTATAATGGTAGGAGCCACAATACAACATAACCGTTGAAATTTGTTTGCATTTATTTCTCATATTTTCTCAAATGGAAAATACTGCATCTCTATGAGCACAAAAATGAAACTTTTCAAGTACATTTTACTTTTGTTTTAAGTGCCAGTTGCAATAGCAGTTCAGCCCAAAATAAGATTTTATGAATATTTGCTCAATAATTTGAAGTAAAAAGAGCTCTCTTCTCTGAATATTCATAGGATTAACTGAAATAACGTTTATGTTAAAATTATTAAAATTTAGAGACACAAACAATATCATAAAGGTTCCCTTTCTCGAAAACTGGGTCGGGGAGTATTGTATTTAATTAATCTTGTTAGCTGTTACCCAAGCATACCATTGTGGCTGGTGGGGAACTGCAAATCTCATGATGCTAAGGCATTATGTTGGATACAATAATCTTGAATGCAATATCATTTTTTTATATGGATTATGCAACGTGTGCCTAATTTCATTTTTACATTACCTTTCATATGATTTATGGTTTGCGTTTTTAAATAAGACACTGATGTAATTAAATTTGCAAAACCATTTAACCGGACTCATACTGATTTTAGAACTCCATTCTAATAATATGTTGTCTATCTACAGGACTAAGGAGTGGGGTTAGGCAAGAATAAAAATGGCTTTACACTACAAAGCCAAATACTGTAATGTTAGGAACTGGTCTTGGCAAATTCCCATCTTGAGCAGCAAATAATACAGTGTGTTAGAAATAGTGTTTCTCTGTTAAATTCACTGAAAGCACTGATAAAACTTGCATTGAAAACAAACACAAGAAGCCAAATACCTTCTGCACAGGGAAGCTTCCACAGAACATACAGACACAAAACAGCACAGCTCCCAAATCATTCCCTTTCACCGACCCTGTCTACAGGGGTGGATTACTGTGGCGTGTACTGCCATATCTCTGCAGTCCACCCCCTCCCAAAGCCTTTAAAGAAAATAAAAAAGCAAGTAACAGCAGCTGAATGAGTCAGGAGAAACACAGCACCCGATAAAAACACTCCAAACCAAAACAGCAAAGAAAGCAATTGTGGAACCAGGATAGCTGGGATACTGTGGTCTGTGCCAGAAGTCAACCCCAACCCGGTTGGGCAGGAGATGAACTTTCGGACGGAAAGGATGGGGGAGGAAAAGTCAGGTGCACGCTGGGGAGGAGGAGGTAGGGACACACTTCTTCACTTCTTGTTCTTCAGTTGGTTGGCTAGCCAGTCCAGCCCTTCGTAGAGACCATCACCACTGGTGGCACACGTAGCCTGGATGTACCAATTGCGGTGGCGCAGAGAATGCAGCCCCAATTTGTCTGTTATCTCAGCGGCATTCATAGCATTGGGCAGGTCCTGTAAAGAAAATTAGGGAGGAAACTAAGGAGCAGGTAGAGACTCTCAAGCTCATACAAAATTAACACCACTTTCTGTGACAAGTCAATCCTTCATCCCACCCCCTCTGGTTTTAGGGTTCGGCAAAGAGCTCCATTATTTCAGATGCAGGATAACCGTGTAATGACTGGTATGGGCACTGGTATTAACATGCTTCATACCACTATTTACAGTCTTGGGGCATAAAGTAACTTAAGTCCAGCAAATACTTGTAATACTTAAGACACACAGAGCATGATGATCTGTTGCTGGCAGTGTAAGCAATGAAGTAAGAATGGAATCAGTAATATGTCATGCTATAAAATTTGGGGCTCCAACAGGTGGTGTGCGAGCTACCGCTAGCTCTTTATTCACCACTGAGTAAACTTTAGAATGAACACATTCTATTCCTGGAGAAGGGAGATGGTTATATACATTTATTCTAGCAGAAGCAATCTGCACAAAGAAAGGCAACAGAATAAACGTAAAATAGTACATATAATAATAAAACGGTTTAATATATGTATCCAATACATTTTCATATAAAGTTTCCAACTCGTTCACTAGTCAGCTATAGCTCCCAATAAATGAAAGGTTAGATAACCTCCACAATAAAAATACATAATCAGTACAGTCAGTCTTCTTTAGACACTTACAGACATGTTCCCTTGTTGTAGCCCTCAAATAAAGAACTATGTCAATTAAAGATAATTTTAGCCAAGCAATCTTTGGGGGTTTTGTTAAAAAAAAAAAAAAAAGATTGGCAGAAGAGGTAAGACTAGTTAGTCACTTCACTAGCTGAACTATACATTATACAAGGCCAGCACAACCCTTGTTGTAGGAGACACATGCCAGGAATTGCCATTCATAATGAATAGTGCAGCGAAGGAGGTGAAACTCCCTTTACTGAATTTACCCGTTTGTGGATATTTTAGTTTTATACAGTAAACTCACCTGTTTGTTAGCAAAAACCAGCAGTACAGCATCCCTCAGCTCATCCTCTGCCAGCATCCTCATCAGCTCCTCACGTGCCTCATTCACTCGCTCTCTATCATTGCTGTCTACCACAAATATTAACCCTAACAGGAAAAGGGAGGAGACATTGTTCATCATTCACTTTACAGGGAGCATAGACCAGATAATGCTGGGGAAGAGAAAAGCATTAGTGATGTCACTTGTAGGAAGTTTATAGTGTTTTATTGAAGAATGTTGCATGTTAGTAAGGGGAGTGTTGATCTAAGATTTCTTGGGCAAGAAATGTTTGGTTTATTAAATAAACAGGGTTTTGTAGTGTGTTAACATACACTGTGTGTAGATTTAGAGTGATGGATTTTCCTAGAGGTAAAAATATTTATCCAGCACTATAACCTGTACCTTGCAAAAGTATTCAGGCGCCTCATAATTCTCTTGTATTACATTACAGAGTACATGTAGCATATATACATTTTGTTCTGTGTGATACTTTACATTAAAACTCAAATTCCTCATTAGGACAAATTCTTTCATCTACCGTATTTGCTTGATTATAAGACGACCCTGATTATAAGACGACCCCCCAAAATCTGAATATTAATTTAGGAAAAAAAGAAAAAGCCTGAATATAAGACGACCCTATAGGAAAAAAGTTTTACCAGTAAATGTTAATTCATGTTAACTATTTTTTTTAATAAAAGCTATGATTGAGAAAAATATTTTGTTTTTATTTCCTTTTATTTCCAACCTGCCCCCCCCCCAGTTATGCAAATCTGCCCCCAGGCTTGCCACTCTGCCCCAGAAATGCCTTATACCCCTATATGCCAATCTGGCATTTAGGGGGATAAAAGGCATATTATGGGGCAGAGTGGCATATAGGGAGGTATAAGGCATTTCAGGAGGCAGAATGGCGTATAGAGGGTTAAAAGGCATTTCTGGAGGCAAAGTGGCATTAAGGGGGTTAAAAGGCATTTCATAGAGCACCCTGCCTATAGAAATGCCTTATGCCCCCCATTTAACACCCCACACTTACCGGTGCTTCTGATTCCCCGGTGTGTACTAGTCGGGGCAGCAGGTAGACGTTGTCTGCGTCCATCGCGCAGACCTTCCCCGGCTGTCAGAGAGAATTCCCCGCACTGGAACTCTCCTCACTGACAGCCGGGGAAGGTCTGAGCGATGGACGCAGACAACCCCCGCTGCTAACCGCACCTCCTTCTGGCTGCGGCGGAAGTTGTCTATGCGAATGCGTAGACGTCTACCTGCTGCCCCGACTAGTACACACACCGGGGTGTCAGAAGCTTTGGTAAGTTTGGGGGGGCATAAGACAGGAGGATCCAGGTCCCCTACAGCACTGCTGTGGATCTGGATCTTAGTCTCATTTGAGGTCTGATTATAAGACGACCCGATTATAAGACGATGGGTCTTTTTCAGAGCATTTGCATCTGAAAAAAACCTTGTCTTATAATGGAGCAAATACGGTATATAAGATGGAGGCACAAATGGATCTGGTGTTACTGCATTTCAATGTATTCTTTGTGGTTTAGATTTACAGTATTAAAGGGACCTAAATACCTTTGCAAGGAACACACTATATATTTTTCATACTTCCCACAACAGAGAAGCTTTTCACAAAATTCACACGAGAGACGCACCCTGAGTGTTCTGGAAGTAGTGCCTCCACAGTGGCCGGATTTTGTCTTGGCCACCCACATCCCACACTGTAAAACTAATATTCTTGTATTCCACAGTCTCCACATTAAAGCCTGTTATGTAAAAAAAAGATACAGTGTTAGCCATTTCATAGACCGGTTGACTAGCTTGTAATGCGTATAGATTTTTTTAAAATTTAGGTCCAGCTACACACCGAGTTAAATGAATAATAATAATACGGCAAACTTATGCTATTCTACATAACATGAAACTGAGGGGATGAAGTAGACCTATTAATATGCCTGAAGAAGAGCCCTAGATAGTCTAAAAAACTTGCAATCCATTATACGCCAGTTAGCCAATAAAGGTATAATCTTTCCAAAATTTGCTTTCTCTCTTTCTACGGCTAACACGGTACACGTCTATACCATTAGGGAAGTGAAGAGCCTTTTAATTTAGCAATGGGCTTTTCCTTGTATTGTATGACTTCAGAGAAGTATTAGCATTCTAAATGTGGCAAACACTAGCATAAGCACAACATTATTTCTGAGAAGAGTTTTGATATCTAAATGTAATTCAGTACAGTGATAGAAGGAATTCATACAAGCTACTTGTCGCTCTGGCTCTGTAAAGCAGCCTTTTGTGATACTCTGTATTGATTTGGATAGTGTTCTCAGAAATGTCACCATAGATCTCATCTCTAGTGCTACACGAGTTAAAGCCAGCGTCCTATGAAAGTGCGGTAGATGCTGGTATTCACTTGCATCCTAAAGAAAACTACAAAGCCACAGCAGTCTCAACACATGAAGATCTTTCAATTAGCTCCTCATTTTAATACAAATCACTTCAATAATAAATTGTAGTGTATAAATTGAATATTAAATAATAATAATGGCTTACCACTTTTATAACTAAACGCAGAATTAAAATTCACAAATCTAGGCACTGATGAATGATTAAACCTTTGCCAGAATATTATTTTTCTTGATCATGTAAAATTGTGCCTCATTCATCACTTTTACCAAGAAAACTTGTCATGTGATGCAACAGCAGGAAGCAATAGGTGCATGCCATAGAAACGGATAATTATTATGACAGATCTGCTCAGGTTTACCTGCCTATGATAGTAGAGAGTACAATCAGTGTTTTGTCTAACTATGCGGCACCTGTAACTGAACTCATTCTGCGCCTATACACCATTCTTGGAAAGTTACATGGAAGTGGAACTGTAACCTTCCCAGCTTTTAGTATAACTAAACAAATCCATCAAAATTACCTACAGTCTCTTATACAAGTAATGCCATGCAGAGTTTATCACCTATGGAGTCTTTCTTTTTTTGTGGTTTTAAGAATGAGGTCTCATTTTTATAATTTATATTACAGCAAAACAGAAGCAGAATGTTCTGCCTTAAATTATTTTTGTATACAGGTTCCTTCAGGAGGGTGTAATGAAACCACGCTGCAAGAGATTAAGACTGCAAAGGTATTTGGTGTCTCCTGTAGGGGAGAGAGGAGGCAATCCTTAAACCATGGAAAAAGTACTGTGTACAAACTATTTTTGGTGGAATTGGTATTTATAACTGGGACTGGATTACCTGGCCAGTTGATAGACAGAAGCTTTGTCTAGTCACTCTCCAAACTGGAGTAGGATTTATGTTGTTTTTGTATTACTAAACACCGCACTATTTAATATGTGAAAAAATCTCAAGCAAATTGCATCCTGGTGTGTTTTTTTTTGGTGAAAAACCCGGCTATTCTGCCACAATTTATAAATAATGATCATACCTATGGTGGGGATCGTAGTCACAATCTCTCCGAGCTTCAGTTTGTACAATATGGTGGTTTTACCAGCAGCATCAAGGCCCACCATGAGTATTCGCATTTCCTTCTTCCCAATCAGGCTCTTCAATAGGTTTCCAAAGATGTTTCCCATGATTATATTTTTTCAGAGATGTTCTTGTGGGTAAGTGTAATAAATGTTTGTCTGTCAATGTAAAAAATGTGATATGTTATGCAGATATCCTAAGCTAAAACACACTATTGAAAATAAATAAATACAAAAAAAATATTTTGCGCGGAACTTTATTTATTTATTTATTTAAAACCTTCAAAAGAGGACAACTCATAGGATATGCACATTATATGTGGATTTTGAATGGAAATCACACAAATAGCAATACCTTCTAGGGCTGCAACAACGAATAGATAAAATCGATAATAATCGATTATGAAAATCGTTGTCAACGATTTTCATAATCGATTAGTTGAATCGATTTTTATCGATTTATAAAATTATGTTTTTCAGAGCAAACGCTCTGAAAAACTCCCGTCCTTCTATAATCCGATCTCAAACAGAGATCGGATTATAACTGTAGAATCCAGACCCCCCGCAAAGCTGCAGGAGACCTGGATCCTCTCTGCCACCCGGTGAGGGTCTGTGCAAAACACACAGACATCCTCCGCTTCTCCCCTCCACTTCCGCCGGGGCTTCTATTACTGAACCCGGCGTCATGTGACCTTCCGGTGCGGCTTCCATCATGGAAGCCCCAACGGAAGCGGAGGGGAGAAGCGGCTGTCTGCGCGCATCACACAGACCCCTACCAGCTGCCGGAGAGGATCCAGGTCCCGCTGCAGCGCCTGCAGGGGATTTGGATTTAAGTGGGCGATGTGCGCAACCTCCGGTACTTCATCTCGCTGCCACTTCCACCTGCCCCACCAGGGGTTAATATATCAACAGAAGAAAAACAGGACAAGTAAGCAGCACTGGGTAAGTATTATCTTTATTTTTATGCTCATTTGCCCTGTGTTTCTTCTGTTGATATATTAACCCCTGGTGGGGCAGGTAGAATTTTTGCGGGATCTATTAATTATGTGCATTTGTGGGTTTTTTTTATGTCTATAATATTTGATTTATTGTCCATATATTTATATATATTTATATTGTATTGTGTATTTTTTTTGTCTATATTTAATAAATATAAATCTAAAAAACAATTTTAGTGATGTCAGTTTTTCTTATATGGGGGGGGCATAAGACATATCAGGGGGCACAGTGGCATAAAGGGGCTATAAGGCATATCAGGGGGGACAGTGGCATAAAGGGGCTATAAGGTGTATCAGGGGGGACAGTGGCATGAAGGCGCTATAAGGTGTATCAGGGGGGACAGTGGCATAAAGGGGCTATAAGGCATATCAGGGGGGACAGTGGCATAAAGGGGCTATAAGGCATATCAGGGGGGACAGTGGCATAAAGGGGCTATAAGGTGTATCAGGGGGGACAGTGGCATGAAGGCGCTATAAGGTGTATCAGGGGGGACAGTGGCATAAAGGGGCTATAAGGCATATCAGGGGGGACAGTGGCATAAAGGGGCTATAAGGCATATCAGGGGGGACAGTGGCATAAAGGGGCTATAAGGTGTATCAGGGGGGACAGTGGCATGAAGGCGCTATAAGGTGTATCAGGGGGGACAGTGGCATGAAGGCACTATAAGGCATATCAGGGGGCACAGTGGCATCTCAGTGGCATATAGGGGTAAAAGGCATATCGGGGCATGGTGGCATATCAAGGGTAAAGGTATATAGGGGGCTATAAGGCATATCAGGAGGGCACAGTGGCATATCGGGGCACTGTGGCATATATGGGGCTATAAGGCATATCAGGGGGCACAGTGGCATATTAGGGGACAAAGTGGCATATCAGTGGCATATAGGGGGCTATAAGGCATATCAGGAGGGGTATAATGCATATCAGGGGACAGAGTGGCATATAGGAGGTATCCCCTTATACCTCCTATATGCCACTCTGTCCCCTGATATGCCTTATACCCCTCCTGATATGCATTTCTGGGACAGAGAGGCAAGCTGGGGGTGAGATGTGCATAACTGGGCAAAAATAGTTTACATGAATATTTACTAGTAAAGCTTTTTTTGGTATTTTTTGAGTTCTTGTTAAAATATAGCTTTAATTATTATGTCAGTAAAATAAGAAGGCGAATCGTGAAATGCCATTGTAAATTATACGTTTTTATTTAAAATAAACGAAAAATTTGCATATTTTTTTTTTACCCGATTAATCGATTAATCGAAAAAATAATCGGCCAACTAATCGATTATGAAAATAATCGTTAGTTGCAGCCCTAATACCTTCGAAAAAGTTCATACAACGTCTGTAATAAATGACAGATATGTACTGAACTAATGAGATAATAGAATGCATCTAGTATTGACCATTTGACCATCACACCTATTTGAGCTTGTTGGACGTCACATTACAAAACCATGGGCGTTAATATGGAATCCCCCCCCCCACCAGCGTTAACACTAACACTCTCTAACACCACATAGTAACAGACACATGCTAACATCTTGTGCGCACAAACACTTACACACTACAGTAACATTTATATATTTATGATACAATCAAGATATCCCGGGGCTGGATTTAGCAAAACTCAATCTCTTACTTGCTGTGTTATATTTACTGTGTTATATTTAGCTCTTTTCGCCAGACTTTTAAATCTGCTGCATTTTGCTTTGATAAATACTACCATAAGTTACTAAGCTTACTTTAAATAAACACGAAAGCCCATCCTAACAACGTGCATACAGTAACCATCAACACCAAATGCTAATATTTTGACACGGGGATCTCCAAGTGAACACTGTACCAGAAAAAAGCTACTAAAAAAAGAAAAAAAAACAGGATTAAAGATTATATTTTACTTTTTTGTTTTTACTTTCTTTCTGAGGTTTGTTACGATAGATACATACACGGCAGGCTCCATCAGAGAGAATGTGTTGGACACTCTGGTTCAGTGGCAGCAAAGTATGCTGAGCCAGATATAATGTTATGTACACTATCGGAATGAATGAGTCTTATGAATGAGTCTTGGATAGGATCAGGCACCTATTCTTTCAAACTTTTTACTGTCAAATTTCTAGGATTATAGCTAAATCAGACTATTAAAAATAATGCACAGGCAAGTCTTTCTCTTTTTTGAGAAATGTATTAGTTTCATATTTTGTAAACTAATACTCAAAAATGAACCTTTATACAGAAACCATGCAGGGTGATACATGGGGTTTTGGAAAATCCCATGGATTCAATATATTTTTAAACTATACATGGACACTAAATCATATTTTGCTCATATGGTAAGACATCACAAGACCCAGCACTAAGTAAAGGGAATCTATTTCTGATAACGATGTATGCAGCTTGCAGAAACGCATGTACCGAATTAGAGCTATTAGAATTCAGCACGGCTATGTCACATTGCTCTCTCAGAGAGCACCGTTTGGATTTGGCACGTTCCTGTGTTCAGGAATGCAGTGTGGACTTGGTGTGCTACCATCTATGAGAGAAGATAAAGTGTTTTGCATGTTACCACCTTAGGGGGTTAAGATGAATTTGGTGCGTTCAGAATTCAATGTATTGATTTTGCTGTGTCTTAAGCTGATACAGCCTGGCTTTGCTGCATTTCTGTTTCAGGGAACACAGCAGTGCAAAAAATAATGAGTTTTTCACACAGCTGTCTCATGGAACTCAGTGTTGCTGTCATAGGGAAAACATTTGCTGCATTAATGTCTCAGCATGAATTTGTTGACTATCTTAAAGTGCAGCATGGTTTGAGCTTTGATAATGGCAGGATGGATCGGGCTCTGATGGCGTAAGGAACGCAGCGCGGATCGGGCTCTGATGGCGTAAGGAACGCAGCGCGGATCGGGCTCTGATGGCGCAAGGAACGCAGCGCGGATCGGGCTCTGATGGCGCAAGGAACGCAGCGCGGATCGGGCTCTGATGGCGCAAGGAACGCAGCGCGGATCGGGCTCTGATGGCGCAAGGAACGCAGCGCTGATAGGGCTCTGATGGCGCAAGGAACGCAGCGCGGATCGGGCTCTGATGGCGCAAGGAACGCAGCGCGGATCGGGCTCTGATGGCGCAAGGAACGCAGCGCGGATCGGGCTCTGATGGCGCAAGGAACGCAGCGCGGATTGGGCTCTGATGGCGCAAGGAACGCAGCGCGGATTGGGCTCTGATGGCGCAAGGAACGCAGCGCGGATCGGGCTCCGATGGCGTAAGGAACGCAGCGCGGATCGGGCTCTGATGGCGCAAGGAACGCAGCGCGGATCGGGCTCTGATGGCGCAAGGAACGCAGCGCGGATCGGGCTCTGATGGCGCAAGGAACGCAGCGCGGATCGGGCTCTGATGGCGCAAGGAACGCAGCGCTGATAGGGCTCTGATGGCGCAAGGAACGCAGCGCGGATCGGGCTCTGATGGCGCAAGGAACGCAGCGCGGATCGGGCTCTGATGGCGCAAGGAACGCAGCGCGGATCGGGCTCTGATGGCGCAAGGAACGCAGCGCGGATTGGGCTCTGATGGCGCAAGGAACGCAGCGCGGATTGGGCTCTGATGACGCAAGGAACGCAGCGCGGATTGGGCTCTGATGGCGCAAGGAACGCAGTGCGGATTGGGCTCTGATGGCGCAAGGAACGCAGCGCGGATTGGGCTCTGATGGCGTAAGGAACGCAATTCGGATTGGGCTCTGATGGCGTAAGGAACGCAGCGCGGATTGGGCTCTGATGGCGTAAGGAACGCAGCGCGGATTGGGCTCTGATGGCGTAAGGAACGCAGCGCGGATTGGGCTCTGATGGCGTAAGGAACGCAGCGCGGATTGGGCTCTGATGGCGTAAGGAACGCAGCGCGGATTGGGCTCACAATGTTTTTGTACTCGTTTTGGTCAGTTTGAGTCTTTTAAGTGTTGTACTGACTGCGTACTAGTTCTAAAAATCAATGTATATGATACTGGTATGTGCCAGCAGTGGATGCTGCAGAATTAAACAGATATACCAGGACCCATCATAAAACTGTAATAAAAATGTCAGCAAAAAAAAAAAAAGGTGCCACAGCTGGACACCAGGGGAATATTCATGGGACTAGTACAAGCAGCAAGTAAAACAGATGTTATTAAATACGTCCTCTAAATAGCTGTGGGCAACACCGAATGCTTTTATTTTTTATAAATTAAATTATGATGACTTAGTAATGTAGTAATAGAATGTAGATGTGTTTCTTAGCATAGATGTGTGAAGTAAACGTCTGGAATTTTTTTCGTGAATGCACCTCTCTTGCCCTCATTGATTTTTCTAAGGCTATCAGAGGCCCTCCACTGCCACAAATGGTACTCTGGTTTCTCTTCAGCAGAAATTAATCTTTTACCTTTTAGTGATTTGGAACACAGATTGGGAAACCTCAGGAGCAAGTTAGAATTTTCCTACAAGTTGCTACAGTTAGAATTTTTATATTTCAGTGCCTTTTCATATTAATCGATATAGATAAAATCCTGTATGGATCCCACATTCTGCAAAAGTTTTGTAGTTTAATATTTGATATTTTCCGACATCATAATGGTCTCCAAAGTCACTGGCGGATCACTGCATTCAAATGCTTTCATTTCCAATAATTATTCAATTAAATTTGCATTGGAAGTAAGCTGGATTAACTTGCTTCCTTTGCTCCACCTACACTATATGGCCAAAAGTCTGTGGATCCCTGACCATCACACCAATATGAGCTTGGACACCTTATTCCAAAACAATGGGCATTAATATGGAATTGGCTGCCCACTGCAATGGGGCTATGACAGCATCCGCTATTCTGGGAAAGGTTTCCACAAGGCTTGGAGTGTCTGTAGGAATTTGTGCCGATTCAGCTAAAAGTGCATTTGTGAGTTGTTGTTGCTTGCAGAGCTGCAGTGAGCGACTCTACAGGCGACCAGGCAGATTCCATGAACTGTAGCATCCTATGACAGTACCACGTTTAAAGTCACTGAGCTCCTCAGTACGACCCATTCTACTGCCAATGTTCGTCTATGGCTGCCTATGTGCTTGATATTATACACCTGTTAGAAATGGTTGTGTCTGAAACATCTAAACTCAGTGATTAAGAGGGTTGTCCACATAGCTTTGGTTGTATATTGGATGCTTGTGCATGAGGTCCCACCACTTTTGTCTATAATTGTGCATTTCTCATAATGTAAACACACAGCTATTTCTGATACTGTGTAGCCATGATCATATAAATACCAGGGAAGGAGCGAATTACAGAATATCCCATCCTTGGACAAAAGTAGGAATTTTTAAAAAGTACAACAAAAATGACTTTTCTGTTGTTCATGAGCACTACATTTTGCTACTACTTTGCATATATTTGTAAAATGTATTTTCCCATCCTTTATTTTTAACACCTACCAATAAACTTAACACATTTTGGGAAAAAAAACCAAAACAACTTGCACTTTAGAAGTCACAAACTGTTCTCCTTGAGCAAGCAGCACTGCTATGCAGGTGTTAAATCACGCGCTGCTCCCAGTAGACAGCTGCCCTGTACCGACTTTGTATAAATAATAACTGTTCATGACTGCAGAAGCAGGATGAACTATCAGCAAATTGGCTCAAGAGCAGGTTGATCGTATCGGAATGCATCTCTATCTGATCAGGTGCAAGCTGGTTGATACTGAAAATACTTAATCAGACATTCAAAAAAGGGGAAAATTGACAGTTTCAAGGACAGCTGTGGTTTCATCTCCTTGACTTCACTATACATTATGAGGAGTGATCTCCTGCTGCAGGAAGAGTTTGGCTGGCCCTGTATAATGCATTGTAAAATTAGTGAGATTTAGTTCCTTCTCATTAAAATATGCACTATGCAGGGCCAGTTTAGCTCTTTTTTGCTGGTGAAACTTGCCAGTGTTTGCCTTTGTAATGAATAGTGAAGTGAGGGAGTTGAAACCAGAACTCTCCTGCAAACTCTCCCAACATCAGATTCTTCTAGAGAAACTAAAGTTGTTTCTAAACGTGAATGACTCTAGATGAAAAAGAATAACCTTACTTTGTTGTATATAGGTGGATGAGCTAGGATTAGGGATTATCTTGCATGTGATGGTTCTCCTTAAATCTGTATATATAATTACACAAGTTTAAGCACTGTAAGTAGTTGATAAAATTTAATTTAATATAATAAAACTACGTATTGAATAAAAAAATAAATACAAAAAATGGATATGTATCCAGCATATTAGATGTACACATGTATATCTATGTATAAATCTAGGATTTTGTCACATGCACACATCCCTATTGTATTCTGTAGTAGGTTAGTGATTGAACTCAGGGACACACCTGACATGCTGCTCCAGTGTTATTGGGGTGATCAAAGGGGAGGGATCAAGCAGCCATACATGTCACAGGCAGCTGGGACAGAATTCTGCTTTGTTTTCTTTTATAGGGCAGCCACGTCCAAACATGCTTTACCTAACTGCCCCTGAACCTGTGAGCAGGTAAAGCATAGTGCGTGTTAATGAGGAACACTGGAACTGAGTGAGTTGCTGCTCCTGATCTAATAAGACTGATGAAGTCATACAGGCACTCGGTTTCCATGCATGTTAAATCCTGACATCAGTCTGTGACAGGAGTTCTTTAGGTCTCGGTGGAACAGTCGTGTGTGTGTGGCTGGATTTTGACACCCGGCGGGTGTGTTACAGCAGAAGGTGCTCTGCATTGGGGATACAGATTCCCTGAGAATGGAACATATTGGCAGACGCCGCATGTGTCCGTAGCAGAGCAATGTCATTTATGACATCTAAAGGATGGAGGCACACAATGCTGATGTCATTGTGTATTAATTAATGGAGGATTTCCTAAGGAGACGGGTGCCCCTTAAGTCAATGTAGCACTGAGGTACGTGTCCCTTATTTAACATTAAGATGGAAGAAAGTGAGTAATGCTGTTTTATACATGGAATCCTGGTATGAATAATGGAAATGTGTTTTTTATATATATGGATATAGCCCAGGTAGCAATACTGCCATCGAATTGCCTATTTTTATCACCTACCTTCCCCTCCTCTTCTTCTTTCTCCCTTACCGCAGCGACTCTTCTGTCCTCTCCGACCGGAAGCACCCGGCCCAAGTCACGCGAGACTTCGGCCCAAGAACCAGTCTTTGCTATGAGCTGTGGGAACCACTCGCGAGACTTGACCTGGTTTCCACGGTTACGGATGCTGCAGCTTTTCTTCCATTCTGCTGCAGAGATGAGTGGGCAGCAGGCCTGGTCCTCGCACTAAGCCCTGTTTCCACAAAGCACCCACACTTCGATTGGGAGGCGTGTGATCAAAAGGAAACTATTCTATTCATAAACCAACATCTCCATTGTCTCAGCTAAAATTCAGAATGTTTCTCTTTGGATGCTGGGGGGCAAATCTTATTTTTCTTAAAATGGTGCCTATATATATATGGTTTATTTTCGGTGCTTATATATGTAGCATTACCTGACAGTATTACCTGTATTTTATCAGAAGGCCCTGGCAACTTTGTGTGTATTATTATATTGGCAATATTTCTAAAATCTGGCAATCCCACACCTCAGGTAAATATTAAGCCTGAGGGTGAGATTCAATGTATTGCCGCTAAAAAAGTGACTATTTTTTGCTAAGAAAAGCTGGTAATCCCATTTATGCGCCTCTTCTTAGTTCCTCAAATCATGGGGTTAATATAAATCTAATTTTTAATTGTCCTATGTCACACACGAGACTGATGTGTATCCGTTTGAATGATGGCGTAATGCTAGTCCTTAGTTCTATTTAAGGAAAGTGGCACTATCGTTAAATACTATGTTTAGCCAGTAATTCTTGTGCATATAACCCCCCCCAAATAAAAATTCTATAGGACAGGGAAAAAGAGGGAAAACTATAGGAAATTCACATAATGTTGCATACACCCTTGGAAATTGTATGGAAACTGCAGGATCTTTTGTAGTAAATCACCATTATAGCACTCCGATATTTAATTATTTACACACTGCTGGGCTACAGAGCAACATTTGCATTTACTGGGGCATAGAATATACCGTGGTTACAATTACAACCTTGACTGCAAACTGTAGTCATGGCTAACATGAGCGGTCTCTGTCCGTGGTGCTGATATGGCTGGTATGGCACGAAGAGCCTTACATCCCATCTCCTCATCCCAACAGTGACAGAAAGCTCCCTCTAAGAAAGTTTTTATACAAAAGGGTTAGTGAACCTACCTAGGGTGCTGTAGAGTAATTTGAGATCAGATATATCTATTTCAGGCACAATTGAAACACGTAACAGTCTTGTGGGATCAGGTTAGGTTATATCAGCCTCCAATACTTATCCAATCCTCATGTCCCATGTATTAGTACTTCTGTCATAAAGTAATTGTCTCCAGTTAAACACATAGCTGCTCCAAACCCCTATTTCATTCAAAGCATAATCCCTGAGATAAACTAGTTATGACAGTTGCATGTGCTGTTTGGAAGACGATATTGAGAAAATCAAAAGCATTATTGATCACGTTTTGATGCCTGTGTTTTATTTTATGGCTATAAAGCCATCAGCCAATTTTCCTAATAACAATGTACTGCCGAAAGAGGTCATTGTAGAATAATGGTGAGAGTAGAGTTTTTGGGTTAATAAAATGCCTTCCTTCTCCTTTAAAAATTAGATAAATTAGAAATGTATAAAAAAAACCTTCATAAATCTGTACTTGCTTAGCTACACTCAGTGTGAGTAGGTGTCTACTTTATTGGGTGGGATAAGTTGATCTTAAGTCTATGGAAATGAGCTATGTTGCTTTCTTCACTACTCTACTGAATACGACAATCCGAAAATTAGTTTCTGCTTGCCGGGGTGCAATCATTTGAAAAAGCTGGGGTGTGGCTAGGTCTCCAAAAGATCCCATAGAGCCCATAGCAGCTTTGATAGCAATGGAGTAAAGAAGCTCACACTCTTGGGCGGGCATACACATACACATGAGATACATGTGTGTATGAATATATTATATAGACGTGTGTGTATGTATTGTAGTAAGGGACCTCTTAGGACACTTCTAGAGCAGTGGGGACAGTAGGAGACCAGGCTTTTATTGCACCAAATCAATCAAACACACAAAGAAAAACCTACTCATATTTTGGAGGCTTATTATACTGTAGTCTTCCCTGACTAACAAAGAACTGGCCAGGTAAGCTGGTTTCCAGTATAAAATAAAACAGAATATACTTCTAACGGACCCCCAAAAGTCATCTCTCCTACTAGCCCACCTAGTAGCAGACTGGAACTTAGGTACACGCCCTGTTCCTTCCAAGATGTAGACAAATTACAGTGGGCTGTTCTCAGTCAGAGAGAGAGGCTGTTTCCTCCACCCTGCATTTATCTCACAGTGCAGAGTTAAACCTGGGGCACTTACCGTGGTATGGCTTATATTGCGCAAATGCTTAGAAATCCTGCTACGGCTTATTTTATGGGTATGTCTAATTTTCGGGGAAACAGGGTATGCCAATAGGACCAGTAGTTAACCCATTAATCACTGGGATAAACTGATCTTTCCAATCTCCTGCTTACATAGAAGCCATCTTTCACCCTGTCACAGTATGTATAAGCAATATTCATTAAGCAATATTTATACAACATATACAATTTCAGATTTCCAAACTGCTTCTTTCAGGTCAACTACTTGTTCAGCCTTTTATGGAATCCCTCTGTTGTGCTGAAGTTTGGAACATTTATTATGGCCTTTAAGACATCCCAGCTACCAGCATTTATATATTACACACACAAAAAAAAAATAATGTATGCTTATTCATTTAGGTTGTCTACTAGCACTACCTGGCATAGGTAGGTAACCACTGCTACTCCAGATGCTGCAGAAAAACAGCTCCAATCCTCCTATTAATAAACAGGTGTTTATTGCACCATCCCTGTGGTCGTCCTTTCAGGCCACATGGTTCAGTCCTCCGCCACCTGCTGGTGCGTGTGCACGC
The DNA here is from genome assembly GCA_029215755.1 of Spea hammondii. Classification (NCBI taxonomy): domain Eukaryota; kingdom Metazoa; phylum Chordata; class Amphibia; order Anura; family Pelobatidae; genus Spea; species Spea hammondii. The sequence goes on from JARDYJ010000002.1 coordinate 34,838,550, forward strand.
ATAACGAATGGGGTGCATTCATAGCGATGTATATAGATTTAAGGGTAAATCAATATTTATTGAAATTTTCAAATTTTGTAGGGGTACAGAAGAAAAAACAGGGAAGGGAAATCAGGGAACACACACTCCAATACAGCATGTAAGGGTGGTTACAGCAGGCAGCATACAATAGCACAAAGACCAGTGTCACCAGTAAGCATTCGAAGCTCATCCAAGACATTGGATGTAACGTCAATACAGAATGGGTGAAATCCCAGCAGATAGAATAACAAGGCATAGGATCCCACCGGCATAATCTTATATGGAACCAAGAGCTTAGAGGAATCTAGTGCTGAGAATATATAGTACACCACTACATCATATGTAAGAACAAGGCAGATGTTGCATGTAAAGTGTAACATACGAGCGTACGAGCAAGGCATGGCAAGGAGAGAGGTGTGCATGGTGCCAGAGGGAAAAGGGGGGGGGGCAGGAAGGTGAAGAAAGAGACAAGAAAAGAGAGAGGGAAAAAAAAAAAAAGGGGGGGTGGAGGGGCAGCAAGTGGAGCAGTCAATAGGAATAAAACAGAACAAACAAAACAAAAAAAGTCCCAGCATGAGCCCGTTACAGTCACTCACGCGGTGCGTCAAACAAGGAGGTAACCGGAGAATCAGAAAGGAGCTGCATCCAATAGAACCAGGTACGTAGATGTTTAGCCGCTGCATCCGAGGCGGAACATATAAGCTCGTCAAGGGTCCGCGCCCTCTCAACACGTTGAAACCATTCCCGAATGGTGGGGGGGACCCCCAGTGCAAGGGGATCAGGGCCTTCGCCGCAGTTACCAAGTGTCGGATCACAGAGGTTTTATACCAAGAGATCGGATAAGGCATGTGGTTGAGGAGCAAAAACTCAGGGGTAAAGGGGATAGTGTTATCCAACATGGTTTGAGTGTACAGACGTCCAGAAGGGGCGTATGCTAGGACATTCCCACCAAAGGTGGAGGATGGAACAAGGTGAAAAACCATATCTCCAGCACGCGTCCGATACAGTAGAGGAGTAGCGAGCAGTAGAAGCAGGAGACCGGTACCACCGGGCGAGTAGCTTGTAGGACATTTCTTGGTCCCTATTGCTGATGGAGCAGCGATGTGCAAGAACACACATCTTCTCCCACTGATCCTCCGTGAAGACCGTGTGCAGAGAAGACTCCCATCTACCCATAAAGGATGGTGGGGCGGGGTGCAGGGCCGTCAGCAACGGTTTCAGGCGCGTAGCTAGGATCTTCGCAAAGAGCTTCAGATCAGAGTTGAGAAGCGAAATGGGGCGGTAGCTGCCACAGTGTTCCGGATCTTTATCTTCTTTGGGTATAAGTGAGATGGAAGCCATCAAAGTATGTTTGTGAATCTGGCCTCCCTCTAGGATAGAATTGAAGGCAGAGACAAAGAATGGGCCAAGGATTTCACGGAAGCGAGAATAGTACAGCAAAGGGAAACCATCGGGCCCTGGGCATTTCCCGGTTTGAGAGGCTTTTACCGCTTGAACGAACTCAGGCAGCGTGATAGGAACATCCAATGCTTCCGCAGCAGCAGAGGGAATGCCCGTACGGACTGTACGGTCCAAATAATCAAGCAACGCTGAGCGGCCATCGGTTGGAGAGGGGACACTGGTCAAAGGTGGGAGGTTGTAGAGGCCCGTAAAGTAATCAAGGAAACTCCGCCAAATACCGGAGTGGAGAAGGTGTAGATGTCCATCAGCTGACCGAACTCTAGGGATATAAGTGAGGCGGCGGGAGCCTCGGAGGGCACGAGCCAGATACTTGCCAGGTTTATCGCCATGTTTGCGGAACAGCGCTTTGTTTTCGCAAATAAGAGCAGTGGTGCTTATCGTGAAGGATCTTGGCCAGCTCCCCACGAAGAAGGGTGAGCTGTTGTAGGATGGCTCCGGACAGAGAGGCCTTATGGGCCCGTTCCAACTCAGCGATGCGTGTGCACAAGGAGCTGATCTCCCTTCCCGCCTCCCTCTTCCGCTGGGAGCAGAGCCGGATGTAGTGACCCCTAATCACGCTTTTATGGGCTTCCCAGACTGTAAGGTCTGGGACATCAGGGGACGAATTTTCACTGAAGTAAAGGGATAAAGCTTGGGAGGTCTCAGCACACACCACATCATCAGAAAGGATAGCGTCGTTCAGGCGCCACGAGCATTCCGTGGGGCGAGTCAAAGGCGAGGCCAGGGAAAGTATCACCGGGGCATGGTCGGACCACGTCGTCAGCCCAATAGCAGCACCAAGCAAAAGGACAGCGTGATGATAGGGAAGGAAAAAGTAGTCAATACGGGAATAGGAGTTATGAGGGGTGGAGAAGAAAGTATAGTCCCTATCGGAGGGGTGGAGAGCCCTCCAACAGTCAACAAGGCGGGGACCGGAGAGAAGAGAAAGGAGGGAGCGTAGGACGCGACGTGGAACGCGGGAATGTCCAGAGGAAGTGTCCATAGAGGGATGAAGAGCCACGTTAAAGTCACCTCCCAAAACCAGAGTACTCTCAGTAAAGGTCTGCAATCTATCCAGGATCCGCTTCAAAGATAGATGTTGCCCCCCGGTTAGGAAGGTAAAGGTTAGAAAAAGTGTATGTTTGGGTCGCGACAGTCCCCTTGAGAAACAAATAACGTCCGTCCGGATCAACGCAGACACCCAGCTCCCGGAAGGGGAGAGATTTAGAGAGAAGGATAGCAACTCCTTTCGTCTTCGCGGCAGTGTTAGAGCTAAAGAAACCAGTAGGATAGAACCGGTCAGAAAGCCCAGGGGCTCGACCGTGGTAAAAATGCGTTTCCTGTACAAAGGCTACGTCAACCTTTTCCCTTCGCAAATCGCGCAGCAAATGGGAACGTTTCTCCGGGATATTAAGACCCCGAGCATTAATGGAGAGAAGCGTGAGGGCCTTCGACATGGCAGCAGACAACACCGTAGAGGAAGGGAGAAATAAAAAAAAAAAGGGGGGGGGAAGGGGGGGAGACGAGGGCTTTAGGGGGAGAGAAAAAGGAGAGAAAAGAAAGGAAGGAGAAAAGCAGGAGTGGGAAGGAGCAGGAGCTCCAAACAGGGGACGGAAACACACTAAAAGCCTGCTGAGACGGCAAAAAAGGGGAGAACCACCTCCCAGGAAAAGGGAAAGTGGGGCCGAATTGGCAAAAAAGAGGCGATACGTGCAGGGAGGTGAGCAACCAACAAGGAAGAAAAAAACCTGCCACTACACGCAAAACAGATGTGCGCGGAGTAGAAACCTGAGTGAAACAGAGCACAAGATAACCTGCGAATACAGACCAATATAGTTACAAATTAAAGGTAAAGTTAAAGCTGCCATGTGGACAGTCACAGTGCAAATAGAGCAAGTCACCGAGGCGAGAACAGAGCGGCCAGAAGGATGGTGGACAGAGGACCCCTAGGTGCACTAGGAGACGTGTAGGTGTAGCTCGGAAAATAATAATAATAAACCAGTATGCGAGTGGGCAGCAAATATAGGCTGCGTTGTGTGGGAATCAGAATGTAGAGTGCTTTATGGAAGAGAAATAGAAACGTGACCAAGTAAAAGTGAAGTGGCAGAGGAGAGATACAGTAGCTGATTAAGTCATGCACTTTATTGACAAAATACTTAGGTGCCCTTATCGCCTTCTGGGCAGTAGCGAAATCACAAACTGGAAGCAGGGTATATCCCGAAAGGCCAATCATGGTGAGGCACATTCGCTAAACAACGGACAGGCTGAGCACAGATTGAGTGCTCTATGGCACAGGTTGAGGCAAACACAAATGCAAGAGCCACCATCTCAAAGAGTAAGTAAGTACGTAAATGAATAAACAGACACTCATAAATCTATGCAAAAAAAAAAAAATTAAAAACATAGAGTCATAAATCTAGGCAAATACACCGAGCACCATGCATGCAGGAGAACGTGTACGGGCAATATAAACCAACGCAAGTGTGTGAGTGTGAGCATGTGCATGAGTAGGGAGCCAGCCCCGAGAAGGCGAGTGCCAGGTATAGAGAAAGTGCGCCCCCTGAGGGCCACGCTACAAGGACATCCCCGTGCGTACACAGGAGGAGCAGCCAGCCCTAGCAAGAGGAAGGCAACACCCCAGGCAGGGGGGGCAGCGAACAGGTAAGTGGAAAGTGTGTAAGGGCATCCCTGCGTGCGTTCAGATACGTGTGCGATGTGTGCAAAGAAACTTATACAACCACAGTAAAAAAAAAACAAAAAACCTCAAAATAACATATCCATAAATCAAGGCAAATACACCAGGCGTCGTACGCGTAGGAGAACGTGGATAGGTAACACAGACCACCGTAGAGGTGGGAAAAGCAGAAAAACATTAGGGTGCAAAAAGCCTCGAATCAACACCCCGGTGAAGGCAACAGCATAAGGAGTGAAAACAACGTCTGAGACCCATCAAGTGGGCAGGCAAAAATAGACCTGATCATTCCTCAGCGGCCCGTGCGGAAGGTAAGGCACCTGGGTCCGTGCCGGAGTCCCGTGGAGAACCCCCGAGTCGGGGACGCGGGGCTCTTCGTGGGCGAGAGGGGAGCGATGATCTCGACGGTCCAGTCTCAGGTTCGAGACCTAGGAAAGTCCAGTCGGGGATGCACAGAGAAGACAGGCCAAGCGTGCGGAGAACATCAGGGAGCTCGTGGTAGTATCGGAGCGTGAGGGAGGCGTTGGCATGTCGGATCACCAGGGCAAAGTGGTACCCCCACCGATACGGAATGTGCAGACGCTGTAACTCTGAGGTCAATGGCCGTAGGGCTCGCCGCACTTGGAGGGTGAGGTCAGAGACATCCTGATAAAAGGTGATCTGATGGCCCTGCCAAGGCCATGACCCCACCGCCCGGGCCCACGCCATGACGGCCTCCTTGAGGGTAAAGTCCGTAAAGTGACAGACTATGTCTCTTGGAGGACTGGATGGATTACCTCTGGGCCACAGGGCCCAGTGAACACGGTCAAGAGTCCCCGATGCATCAAACGGTTGTCCCAGTAAGCCGGAGATCAGAGACGATGTTATATTTGAGGATTATATCTCTTGCTGCCTGCCTAGACCCAATCCTGACTACCGTTATTGATTCTGATGATGCTGCTTGCCCTGACCTTTGGACTTCCTGGGCATTCTCTTGCTTATCCTTTTGGTACCATGCATTTGACTACTCCTAGATTGGAGATCCTACCTACAGAATGTTAGTGCTTACTTATAGCTCTGACACGTCAAGTATCTGCACTTACCCTGACCATATGATATTTACAAGCCGACCAAGCTAGGTTTTAGGCCCAAATCCAAGAACTTTACACTGGTAGCCCACCTACCCCATCAGTAACAGCTCCCACAGAAACCCCTGAAGCCATAGCTGGTACCCCTGAAAACCATGTCAAGCTACCTGACAGGTTCAGCAGAGTCCGGTCCTAATTCTGATAATTTATGATCTTGTGAATTACCGTTCGCACTAAAGCTACACACTTATCACACGGATTAGATCAAGGTAACCATGGTAATCCTTAAATGCAGCAATGGCTAGCATCTACAATGACCCTCATAAACTAGCAGTTGACATGGTACAAACTCCTCTGTTTCGAATTTTTTAGGCTCACTGGCTCCGAAAACACAACCCTCACATTGATTGGTCCCTGGGCAAGAAACACTGCAATGTCTACCTATTGTGTACCATTCATTTTGAGATCTAAGGGGTGCTTAGGAATTGGTACGCATCAGAGAGGGAGATGAGTGCTAGATGGCATTCCGTTCCCTTTACGGACATTTCAAATATATCGTCCTGTCATATGGTCTTTGCAATGCTCCAGCCACATTCCAGCACCTTTTCAATGACATATTCCATGACTTGTTGGATTATTTTGTCATTTTGTATCAAGAAGAAATTCTTGTCTACTTGCGCATCATAAATCTGTACATCAGAAAACTATGGGCCGCCCCCAACCGTTACCTGTTCCTACCCGTCCCTGGTAGGACATCTCTGTTGATTTTATAGTAGAGCTTACCAATAATGGTGGTTGTCAACATATTTACCAAGGTGACCCACTTTATTCCCTGTGCAGAGGTCCCCACTGCAGATGAAACAGCCCACCCGTTCAAGGAAATACTGTCTAAGTCTGGCATACTGGTGCAATTCACTTCTGTTGACATTCTGTCAAGGGCTCCTTATCCAACACCATCTTTCTTCAGCATTCCACCCACATACAAATGGTCATACTGAATTAACCAACCAAACAAATGAACAATACCTTAGATGTTACATCTCTCATTTGCAAGACGACTGGGTCCTTTGGCTGAATTCATATACAACAAGCAAGTCCATAGTGCCACCAAACTTTCCATTTCTATCATCCCACTGCAATACCTGGAGTGCTTATCCAGTGTCCAATTCCCTACACAACTGAGCACTTACGCCTGTTGACCCAAGGATATTCACCCTACTACAGCAGGGTCAGATGGCCGGCCTCAAGACTGGCCCCCAGGTAAGGCAGCCTACCAGTGGCAGCTCACGTTGCTGCGGGTCGGATGAAAACTTTTGATGGGCATGGTTTGGAGACACCTGCTTTAGCCTCAGAGTGTCCAGGCTGGGGTCAGTACAGATGAGATTTCAGGGTTCAGCCCAATTTCAAGTCCATATAAAAGACAATTCAACAGTGTTTTGGTCTGTGCCGTAATATAAATCGAGTAAATTAAAAAATATAAATGAAAAAAAGTAAATAAAAAAATAAAGAAAAAAGAAAACAAAGAATGAATAGAGAGAACAAATGTAAATGAGGAACTGCTGCAATACTACCAGTTGGTAGTGTTCCCTAAACATCAAAAAGAAAAATATACAAAATCTATAAATTATTTTGTATGCTCTAGCTCCAAAACAAACAGGTTACAGAGTGTAAAAATAATATATTTAATAGATGCTTATTGCATCAATATTTAAAGTACACAATTGAACATATAAAAAACAATTGATACAATTTGCAAAACAAATACACATATGCCAGTGACCTGACGTGTTTCGCCCTCAAGGTGCCTTCTTCAGAGGATTTTTAGAGCTGGCTTAATAGTATGGACACTGTAACCTTTAAGGCCCGTTTTGCAGACTATAAGCATTGTAGTGTGGGTGGATTTAGTGTAGTGCAGCTTGATTTAATTCAAAATTGTGTATATCCCTCACCAGGTTGAATTCTATTTTAAAAGTAGGGCATTCACAAAGGTCTACCCGCTACCCAGATTGTAGAGTCATCAAAAACAAAGTCCATTCAAAGAGTCTCCATGGGCAGACAACCTCGCTTCATCGTTGTTGCTGATATAGAAATGCTATGTAAAAGAAACAAATGTGAAGGCATCTATTCTGTGCTGAAACTTATTTTAACAAAATACATTACATTTTATACATGGATTGCATAGAGTATTACAATAACGGGGAATACCAAATTACCAATAGTAATTAATTTGACAAAATTAACTGTAATACAGGCATATATTAAGACATACAGAACAAGGAGGCCCTGGCAACATTTTCCACAATATATGACAAATAAATGTGATGTTGCCTTGACTGTGTGAAAAGCTAGTTGGGGAGGTCTGTGATCTTTCTGCTAACTGGCCCTTCTGCATTTAAAAGAAACAAAAAAAACAGAAAATAAATGGTTATGCCCCCTGCTGTTTGGTGCCCAGAGTGATTGCCAAGTTCACCCATATTCTTGTACGTGACTGTTCCCTTAGAAAAACAGCAGGAAGAAATACAATCTGACACTAAACATGCTAGATTTAACCACAATCTTTTGTGCTGCGATTTGCAAAATGTTTAGGTCATTTAGGTAACATTTCATTTAAAAAAAAAAACCCAACTCATACTGCCCTCTGCTGAGCACTAAGCTGACAGCAGCTCTGCTCATGGCTCTTTTCTTGTAAATTTGTAGGGTTGTACTGTATCATACTACTTGTTTCGCCTTAATCCTCCATCGAGGTCAAAGAAAGCTTTGGTGGATGAGTTTTCAAGTCCTGTTGGCGAAATGCTTTCACCAGATGGATTTACCTGTAAGAACAAGGAGTTAACGGTGACAAATAAAGATGTACTTTGAATAAGTTAACCACCAGCTAGAAATCTAAGACATGATTAATTTAACTTAATAAGTGATAGAAATATATATATTTAATGAATACATTACAACAGGGTTTATATACAAGTTGGCCAAGGTTACCTAGGGGTTCTGTTTTCTTGTCATCATCTTCTCCCTGGGGTTTGGGCTCCAGTGTGCATCCTCTATTGTTCATCGTCTGTTGTTCATCCTCTATTTACATTCATTTAGGTCAAAAGCATGACAATTCCTATTCTTAAATTCACACTAGACACAAAGAAAGCTGGGGTAGATATAAAGGTAGCCACATCTGTCTGGTACTAGGGATAAAGAAAGTCTTTAATGGAGAATTTTACATAATTGAACACACCTATATGAGCTTGTTGGACACCCCATTCCTAACCCATGGGCATTAACATAAATTTGTCTCCCCCTTTGCAGCTATAACAGCCTCCACTTATTCCACAAGATTTTGGAGCAGGGAATTTTTGCCCATTCAGCAAAAAGAGAGTTTGTGAGTTTATGGGATACTGCATTGGAATACATACTTAATTGTTCATGGAATACTAAATAACTAATGTTTAAAATGGCCAGGTATGACAAATATTCATTCTATAGAATGTTGGTCAATGTATATACAAATATGAACATTTTGCAATGGGATTATGTGCCTCAGACACTCTCATCTTTTAACAAATATTGCGCTATTCATTTTTAGGAATTAGGGCATATTTTCTGCCCACCAGGTGGCAGAGGTAGTTCCTTACATATAGTAGAAGAATGCAGGTGATTATTGTAAATTTACAAAATTACATAGATGACTTGCCTAGACCGAGATTGCTAATGCAGATGCAGACAGAGTGTTAGTCCAAATTTATACCTCTTATTGGGCCACCATAGAATGAGACTGAAAGTCATATTGGTTTTCAGGACGTTCGGGCACAAGGATAAACCATAATCTTAAGAAGAGATAACTTAGGTCCAGAAAGCTTATATGGCTTTATTTTTGTATCTCTTATCCCAGTAAAATTAATCAGTTATGATTAAATACTTCATCTTCTTTCATACCAATCCAGCTATATCCATTATTTTTAGCAGATTCAGAATAATAACAGGATTATAACTACCGTATAACTATATTGTACTGTACATCTAGTAGTAATACTACTAAACAAAGCAAATAGTAACCAATACATGGAAAATGTTATTGCATGAACACAAGTAATACATGTGCATGTAAGTGAGAGTATCATATGTACCACCAACCGCCATAAAAAAGTAGACACACGGGATCATTTACCCACCAAGCAGCACAACAGGCATAGTCAACTTACTTGTACTTCTGGGGCAGAACATAGATAAAGCTTAAACATCTTCATTTTATGTCACTGGTTGTGTGCCCTATGACTATGTCTATCAATTCGGTGGTACCACCTATAGGTATTCCAGGTAAATGTTTCTAAAACATTTAAACATACTGCCAAAATGGTCTCTGTTCCCAGTCATAACATCTTTGAGCTTTTCTTATTCAAGATGACAGGCTCACATTTCAAACAGTGAAATGTTCTGAACAACTCAAACGAAATTAGAGGAACATAGACTCTGCCCACTGGAAATTTCGGTAACTTCTAAAACCTAGGCAACCAGTTCACGCCAAGAGAAATTATTATAGAAAAAAGTATAGGAGTTGTCTTGTTATTTTGTGAAGTATATTCAAGATAGAGAAAAGGTTTCATATTAAATGGCGTACACACCTATATCAGCGGCTTTTCAAAGGATTGTCTGATGCTTTAAGTGACTGCTGGAGGACATATTTCACACTTTCTTCTTTGATATTTATTAATTGGAATAACACTACAAAGAAGCAGCAAAGCTAATATACCTTAAGGGATGTGAGTCATTTAGGAACACAGCATTTAGCATCACTCAGAAGTTCTCAGCTGTAACAAAAAGAAAAAAATACAAAACAAAACAAAAGGGAAACTGATTGACATGTCTTCACTTTAAGTCAGTGAGTAAATACATCTCATTTATGGACCTGAGTATTCAGGCATAATACGTGCAGCCCCACCAATATCATCAAATGTTGTAAATAATTATTGTGAATTTAACTCCCCAATTACTCTTTCAACAAGTTGGGTTTTTTTTTAAATAAGTATATTACTTATAAAGTAAGAAGCAGTATTTTGATGAAGAATAGAGATAACCAGCTTTTGGATGTTTCCAAGGTCATGTACGTGGATAATGCACATTACAGCCCATCTGTGACATATTATTGTGTTTTTATTAGGAGGCCGATATTGACATCAATATTAAGGGATGGTTGTATATTACAGATTTAGTCAATTCACTTGTAGCAACTTGGCTCCAATCACAGACACATTCTCCAGTGATGCATCTTATGGGTTATTTGCTTCTTTTACTGGCTCATTTAAGTTTGGATTCTGGTGTCCTACAAGAATTCATGAATCAATGTATTTACTGTATGTACATACAGGAAAAATGTTTAGTTTTTCTTTTTCAACTTACACCAGTGATTTTTTTTTACTTCTTCTATTTTAGATTTCTTGTAGACTATGTAAACTTGATCACTATGCAATCGTCTACGTTAATAAAGAATGTTTATCATATTTAGGACACCCTTAAATCATTCTTTGTAGGTTGACATGCTTGAAATGGGCATGTTAGGAGGCTAAATATTTGGAATGCATTTAATCTCCACATAACCTCTGGCAAAGTATCTGCAAATGACATCTACAAAGGGTGAAAGTTAATGTATAAACATAGAAATTGACTACAGAACCAGTGGATCCATCTAGTCTGCCCATTTGCATTTGCTGTAACCTCAAAACTTATTTGGTCTTGTCTTATATTAAGAATTGCCTCATACCTATCCTATGTCAGTTCAACTCTTCCGCCTCTCATGGTAATATTTCCCAGTGTAGAATGGTATTCTTTAAAGAGACATCCCATTCCGCCTATCTCTGTTGTCAGAGAACTGCTAAGACAATCGTGTCACTATATAAAAATGAAATTGTTTTATCAAGATGCATTATGTGACTGCCTGATATGGTATTCTATGTATGATCTTGCTGGTAATATGTTTTTTCTTGCTAAAACTGCTTTAAAATATGTAAGTTATTATGTGTCAATATAAGTTTGTAATGCGCAAGCATCGGTAGTGTATTATTATTATTATTTATTAATATTTATTGTTTTATATAGCGCCATCAAATTTTGTAGCGCTGTACAATGGGTAGACAGGACATAACAAGTAGTATGTAACAAACTGTCTAACAGAGACAACAGGTGAGGAGGGCCCTGCTCAAACAAGCTTAAAGTCTAGAGGGATTTAGGGTGTATTACACATAAGGTAAAAGGTAAAAGTGCTGTTGTTAGGGATAGACCAGCCACACTAGTAAAATTATTGCAGGAGAGGGGCTAAAGGAATATGGGAGGGCGTTAATGTGCTATGTTGTAAGCATCCTTAAAGAAGTGGGTCTTGAGGGATTTTTTGAAGGAATAAAGGCAGGGGAAGAGACGGATAGACCGGGGGAGGGCATTCCAGAGGATAGGGGTAGCCCTTGAGAAATCTTGTAAGCGGGCATGAGAGCTAGAAATCAGAGGAGAGGACAGAAGGAGATCATTGGATGAGCGGAGAGACCGGTTAGGAGTGTATTTAGAGATGAGTGAGGAGATGTAGGGAGGGGAACCGCTGCAAAGGGCTTTGAAAGTAAGAGTGAGGATTTTGAAATGAATCCTGAAGCGCACGGGCAGCCAGTGAAGAGACTGACAGAGAGGAGAGACGTTAGTAAAGCAATGGGAGAGGAAGATAAGTCTAGCAGCAGCATTCATGGTGGATTGTAGAGGGGTGAGACGGTTAAGAGGGAGACCAGGTAAGATAGAGTTACAGTAATCAAGACGGGAGATAATCAGGGCATGGACAAGAGCCTTAGTGGCATGCTGTGTTAGGAAGGGACGGATGCGGGCAATGTTTTTAAGATGGAGGCGAGAGTTTTTAGAGACAGACTGAATATGGGGTGTGAACGAAAGGTCGGAGTAAAGGGTGACACCAAGACAGCATGCATGAGTAGACGAGGAGATGATAGCACCGTTAACATTGAGGGAGAGAGATGGGGGAATCATAACATTGGAGGGAGGGAAGATGAGGAGTTCAGTTTTGGAGAGGTTAAGTTTCAAGAAACAGAGACAGATGCAAGGCAGTTAGATACACGATCTAAGACAGAGGGAGAGAGATCAGGGGAGGATAGATAGATAGATCTGGGTGTCATCAGATAGTATTAAACCTTGACTCTGCCCAAGGCCTGACCCAAGGAAGCGTTCCCAGCCACCCGCTCCACAGTTGGCATCCTCAATGGATGGTTGTACCTAAACCATTTTGCAGTGGGGGGGCTTGATCGCTCAAGAGGGACCTGATGCCCTAGGCTTAGTAAACCTAGGCCAGGCTAAGTCACTGGCAATCACCCAATAAATTCATATGAATGTAGTTTATTTTGGTTGGAGGGATAGACTGCTGTCTATTCACTCTACTACGATTCCTATTTAGTAGTGGAATCTCAAATTCTCAAATTTCTCGATAAGTATACAAATAGTTATATAATTACAACCATATTTTTTTATATTTTACAAACATATACAAATGCTAACGCCATACATATAAAAGACATGGAGTCCCCGTTGCACTATTTCTATCACTTGATGCTTCATACTCTTCTATGTGACTCTTACTCCTGGAGCATCTGTCACTTGCTGCAGAAGACCTCAGATAATTTCCACCATCACTGTCTGTGCATGAGTTGAACAGAGATACGTGTTAAGTGAGAAACTGTGAGTTTGTTTCTCCTGGCTGTACCTCAAATGACCTGTCTCCATTCCTGGAACATTGGAAGGAAGCATGGTGTGTTGGGGCTTAGGGCAGGAGATTTGCATCACACAGATAAGAGACCTTTGAACATCCAGTAATTCTACTGAATGTATTCAACTGATAACAGTGTGTAATGGCAACTCACACTGCGTACAATTAAATTCAAAGCATATAACACAATGAACATCCTCAGTAGGTCATGTATCTGCTTCTGCTTCTTTTCTTAGCAACATGCTTGTAAAATCTAGTGTCAATGCTGATACGGGACATTTTAGTCCATGTTAAATGTTATTCTAGTTATCCGTAATATGAATGGTAATGTCAGGCCCCTGGTACTTCTCCACGCGATTGCTATCACTGCAACATGGAGGCCTATGTGCGCAACCAACAGGGCTTGGTCCCATGCGGTCAAGCCCCAGGAGGAATGACTATGCTAATGGAGTCCAGGAGGTGGCATAGGTAAATGGATCTTCTACTATTGGTCAGCCCTATATAATCCCTATATAATCCCATCACACCCACCAGTCATTGCTTAGTTGTCTGATGCCCTAGTTACAGCTCTGCTGTACACTACTATCAGGAGAAGCCACAAGCACAACACCATGCAGCTGCTACATTCTTCATCTGATGCTGCACGCCAGCTAGTAGCTTGATAACATAATTGAAGGATCCTTAAACAAGCCATATCCAATTTAGAAGTTGTTCGTTCAGATGCTCACCTTTGTTTAGATGCTCAGTTGTGTTTGTGCCAGCACTGCAGTTAAGCACCCCAGTTTCCCTGTCCTACAGCTGTTCCTACCAACTACTACTTATTTTAGGCTTATCTGACCTTTAATTCCTGAGACCTTGTCTGATCTGTTGCTGACCACCGGTTTGCATTTTTACTTTGTTCTGTTCATACCCTCTGCTAACTTGTCTGTGTTATCTGACTGACCCGGGTTCGACCCATTGGCTTCTCCTTCTTACACTCATGTCTCCATTGCTCCTTGACTACCCTACCTGGTGATTGTCTTCTAGCCCCATCCATCTACTGCACGGTTCTCTTTGATTTCTAAAGAGGATCTGTACAGTTCTACTTTCTCAACAGATTCCACTTAGGGGCGCTCGTATAGACTGATCATAAAAAAATTAGAAAAATCCAACCATTACACTCACAATATGTATGTGGTTTTTAAATCCTCAAAACACTCCTTAGGGTCTGCATATAGCTCACATATGGAGAAAACATAGAGACAAAGAACAAAAAAACATTGGATGTTATCTTCTTACAAATGACAATCGGATGAGGTAAATGCACTTACAATTAGATGGGCATACTAAGGATGTATACAACTCAGGTGTGTATCCAGGGATGGTCACTGTCTGGTGTCTATCTGCAGCTCCACGATCTAGTTTCCCATGATCCTGAGGTGACTTCACTTTAACTTTCTCTCCTGTTAGTGATATAAAGTGTTCCTGGGCTGCTGTCATATTATCTGCTGTGATCCTGTCTCTACCAAAAGTGCTCCTAGATTCCTGCCATGTTCCTACTGTATGCCTGCAGTGTCCTTTACCTACCCCTTTCTCACCAAATCTGGTATTCTAACTTTTGCTAGACTCTGGTGTGCAAGTGCATGGTTGAGACCATTCCTGCCAGAGGAAATACTCCAGGTATGTCTAATTAGTCCCCACTTTCTTCCAAAAATCAATTTTCAATGCATTTTCTCATTGTTGCATTCCGCTGCACTCTTTTTAACATAAGTTTCTACTTGCCTGTGTGATCCTTCTGTCTTTTTTTCTAAATTATTTTTTTCTACCAGTGTTTATTTGGCAGAATGAATGAGCATACCTAGGAGCATCCAAGTATAAGCTACTTGAAGCTTTCCTGCTGCTGATGGAGTGGCTTTGTGCTGAGGTGGGGCTCACCAAGCATAGTGGCGTAGTAAGTATCGCCAAAGGCTGTTCCACTGCCTGAAGAAAGTAGAAAATAAACCGGAAAGCCGGAGAAGCAGTGCTTCCCCGGTTCTCCTATTGAAAATTGAGATTTCCCAGGTATGGTAATTAGTGCTAGTACCCATGGTTGGTTGCATGTGTTTGGCCCAGAGTCATCATATATAGCCCTATTTTGATACTGCGCTCCTTATTTTTAGTTAGCAGAAGAGGGTTTGGTTGGTCCCCTGGCTTCCTCCCAGAATGTCTTCGGTTTGTTGCCTTTTCTCTAAATGTTTTTTTGTCTTTGTTGCTTGCATATGCTAGGCTTCAAGATAATAGAAGAAAATACCTGGGAACTCTCTGGCATTGGCTACCCGGAGCCCCCCTTGCGTGACATTGCTGACATTGTAGGACACAAGCCATTTTTAGAGGGGAAGTGGGTGGGGAGTAGGGAATGCCACTATGCTACTCCAGTGACCCAGAGTTTCCCTGTGGTAACTCGGAAGCGGCACCTCATCCAGAGTCTCCTGGAGAAACCCATTTGCCGCTTCTTGTCTGCTTGTTGGTAGCAACTATAGCAACCACTCCACTTTTTATACATAGCTCCCAGCACAATTCCACTGTTTCTCTATGTTCAGGATTCAGTTAATTTAATTTAATAATTCATGTGGTTCTCTTTTAGAAAGGGATCACTAAGAAGAAATCTTGCTTTAATTTGCATTAGTTATGACAATGAATCCCGGAATATTGCTCCTCTCCCAGAAAAAGGCTTAATGTAGAGGAAGCCACAAAGCACAATCGGGTTCCTGTTATCTTATGCATAGGCTGACAGTCAATGACCAGGGCATTTCCTCAGTGTCTATTCCACATGCCAGAGGTGACCTCAGACCAGCTATTTCCCCAGACTTACACTCTTGCCAGTGTGAAGGATCTGTCCATGAGGGATAGAACAATAACTTCATGTTGAAACGAACATAATTTAATGGGGTGATCTGTGTATCAAAATACAAGGAAATACAATAAAAATATGTAGCAATACATTTTAGTGTTTGGCAGACAGTAATACAATTACACCAATCAGCAGGACAATATACAACTAAGAGCTGCATGCTTCCAGCGTTTATGTAGGAAGTAAAGTGTCCTGTGTATTAAGTCAATAAGAACAAAAAGTAGAGCAACAAGACAGTATTCTATTTCAATGTACAGGCTTTTATCATATTAACATCAGTTCTCTTTCAGGAAAAAGGTGATATAAACTGGAATTATGCATTATGATTTTGAATTTTAGACAGAAATGGGATTATGTTCTGAAAATCAATACCTATTTTTTTGAGGAAATGGGCATACCTAGGTTGTTTAGTAAGCTATGTCAACAGAATAAAGACTATCCAGTAACCCAAACAGTATAATATATAGTATTAAAGTGTACTGTTTTATATAACAAAGGTCTGTATATTTTATCTACATTTCTAAAACAAGTATATAGAAATATGTACACAGGTAAAATGCGGCACTGACAGTCTGTTTAAGGACAAAGATGCCAATAGCAAGCTGTTTGGGGGCTTAGAAGG
The DNA here is from genome assembly GCA_029215755.1 of Spea hammondii. NCBI lineage: Eukaryota > Metazoa > Chordata > Amphibia > Anura > Pelobatidae > Spea > Spea hammondii. The sequence goes on from JARDYJ010000002.1 coordinate 34,854,993, forward strand.
CACTAACAAGCTGTTTGGGGGCTAAGGTGGCACTGGGGGTCTCATTACAGATTGTATTCTTTTCATAATACACCTTACCTTATTTGCAGCATTTTTCAGCCACCTTGTTGCCACTCTTGGATCACGTCTGAAAATCACATCCAGTCCCAGCACACAGAGGGCTCCCCCTACAGCCCCCTCTAATTGATGATCAAGTAGTATTGGTACACCCCTCTTCTGAGCCAACAAGTGTAATCAATGGGGAGGAGGTATTGGAGAAGAAAGTTCTTAACACCTTGGAAACCCTACTGTGAGACTGATTTTAACTGTAATATATACTAATTGGCCATAACACATTTAGAGTGCAGAATATGTTCCTTTTAAAAATGCCAAAACAAATAGACAGACAAGGCATCCGTATGGAAGATATTTCATAATAACTTCAGGGAAAGAGATGGAAACGAAGCATCACTGTAACAAATTTCTAATATTTTCTTGTGTCATCACTTTGTTATTTGCAAAGTACACACATAATAACGCAAAGCTTTTGCTGTGAACAAAGCAGTGGAAATGCAACATTTGCCAATGAATCTTGGCCCTCTACACGGCAATACAGTTTAATTAAAAAAGATGAGTTTATTATATACAGAATCTCTTTCCTTGAAAATGAAATAAATTAATAAAATATTAGCCTGTGCTAAACGTGGTGTTAAAACACAAATACTTGGAAGCGGTGGAGGTGTCTTAAGTGGTTGGCAACCTCATTCTCCATTCAGCTCTCTGCTTTCGTAAGCTGCTGTCAATTCATTTCTTAATGACTTTGATGGGAAGATAACTCTGGAACTCAACATTTAGAAAACTTCCTTGAAGCTATTCAGACTAATGAGGGAACCCCATGGAATTCCCAGTGAAAAGGAATGATTTTTGGGGGGCATTTCGCTGGAATTTTTATTAGTAGACATAATTCCAAACCACGAACACTTGCTGCTGCTCTGACACCACTATTCCCTGTTGCATGTGGTTAACGATACTGCACAAGTGAGCTTAACTTGACTCTTTGGGTAAGAAAATCAGCAGACAGCTCATCTAACATAATCTCTGGTCTTTTCTTAAATACAAGATAGCCATATCTAAAATTCCTTCACTGTATTGACCGCTACTACTTATGGCAAGAGGCTGTTTCTACCACGCTCTTAGTAAAATAAAACAGGAACAATAGCATCTTTACATAATAATAATATGATATAATAATATAGTCCATATAATCGTTGTATAACCTATTCTAAAACATAGAAAATAAAAATAAATAGAACTCATTTTTACAAATGAAACGTCCTGAAGCCTTACATTGATGGTGTGATAATTTAGGCCATTCTGTCCTGACCCATAATGCTATAAGGTACAAATGTAGATTACTTCACAAATTACAATAGACAATAAATAGCTCCAAAAACTTACTGTTGTAGCTTGTTTTAAGATTACTCATTAGTGTCCTCTGTTATGTTATGATCATGGTCATAGTCATAGAGATCTACTATGCACTTGTCTAGGATTGAATGGATCTTTTGGGATTGTTCAGATTAGTTAACGAGGAAGGACCAATCCCTTTCAGCTGGTGAACTAACCACCAATGTTAAGTGTGATTGAAATAAACCTAGCAGGACTGTCTCCAGTTTCAATAGAATAAATTAGGAAAGACCCGATCATAAAGTCTGTGGAAAGCATGTGCTTTGTAGGTAATCTGTGTCTGACCATTTGGCCAGTGAGTGTAACAGGATGAGCAGTGTATGCAAATGTTCTGGAGAGATTTATACTGAAATGTGGGTTTAAATTAAGAATTTTCTTAAGCTAAAATGTAAAAAAAATATATTTTTAGCCCTATGCTAAACATTGTCACATGCACTGATCTAGTTGGCATTATTTATATATAAAATATATGCAACTGTAAAAAATCTATTGGTTTCTTAAAGAAGCAATATATAAATTAAAAAGTAGATTTTTTTTAAGTTTATATTTAAGGTATGGGTGTAGTTACCTTAAAATTCCACGTATTTCTTTTTGTTATTGTTTATGGAAAGAACTCTCACATATAAAATATTTGGACATACTGATAGCGGCTGAACCACACTCAGACAGAAAAATGTTAAAGCACACTTTACCTCCAAATCTCTCAAAATATGTTCTAACTACTGGGACCGGGGGGGCCTATGGGGCTTGGTTGAAAGAGGGCAAAATAACTTTGAGGACAGGAAGAATGGGTAAAAGGCTAGGGTTAGCGCAGAAAAAATATGTGTAACAAAGGTTTGGTGAGAGAGGGAGTGTTAGGTTGTGACAGTAGGAAAACGTTCTGGCACGGCAAACAAGAGGGGAAAAGATGGAAGAAAGAGTGAATATGTGTTTAATGGGATGATTTGTGAAATGGTATAATGCTAGAAAAAACAGCTGTGGAGATGGGGAACAAAGGTTAGAAAAAGAGGCAACTTATCAGACATACAATACTGTGCAAAAGTTTTAGGCAAAATGCTGTAAAATAAGAATGCTTTCCAAAAGAGACATGTTAGTTTATTTTTTTTATCATTCAGCAAAATGCAATACTTAAAAGGCGAGTGAACAGAAAAAAAAATCAATATTTGGTGTGACCACCCTTTGCCTTCAAAACTGCATCAATTCTTCTCGGTACACTTGTACAAATTCAGGGGTTTTGTAGACATAAAGATGGTGTATGAATAAACAATTACACCAAACAGGTGCTAATGATCATCAATTTAATATGTACGTTGAAACACAATCCTTATCTGAAACAGAAACAGCTGTGGAACTCACCAACAGCAACAAGACAGAAGTTAGTTATACAGAATCAACAAGGTCTCTCTCAGGCAAACATTTCAAGGCAGACAGGGGTTTCCCAATGTTCTGCCCCAGCTCTTTTGAAGAAGCACAAAGAAACAGCAATGTTGAGGACCATAGACACAGTGGCCGGCCAAGGAAATGTAGTGCAGCAGATAAAACACATTATGCTTACCTCCCTTCGGAACATGTCCAGCAATGGCATCAGCTGAGCATTGCCAAAAAAACCAAACATTGGGGCCCTGGTACACCCTTCTACTTCAGATTTTTTTTTTTTAGGAGACTACTAAAAGTTTATTTTTATATCAAATACAATATGTGGACTGAAGCAAAAAGTACACATTTACCTCAAAGGAGGTAAAATATAGGGCTACCTCTGGACTAACAGAGAGTCTGTGTTCAGAGGAAATTTTTTTAGAGGAAATCTCTGGGGGACCATGGCTGAAAGAACTGCCCTTCCCTCTGGGCATTAAGAGGTTAATATAAATCCTGACTGTGCTTTTCTACACTGCAAAATTCAATATTTCTACATTTACTATGTGCTTCTTAGCCCTGTAAATGTAGAAATATTGAATAGTCTACAGTAAAAGATGCAGTCTTCTTGGAAGTGTATTCTTGGCCAAGTGTATTCATGAAAACACAGGAACTAGGGTGGACAAAAAGGCCATAAGTGCTCTGGACTAATGAGTCAAAATTTTTCAATATTTGTTTTCTGAAGGGCTGGAGAGCGATATAAGAATAAGCATTTGCAGGCAGCGGTGAAGCATGGTAGAGCTCCTTACATGTTTGAGGGAGCATTTCTACAAATGGAGTTGGGAATTTGGTCAGAATGAATGCTCTCAATGCTAAGAAGTAGAGGCAGATGACAACTGTCCCAAACCCGCAGCCAAAGTTTTTAAAAACTATTTTCAGTGTAACGAAGAACAAGGCGTCCCGGAAGTCATGGAACGGCCCCCACAGAGCCCTGATCTCAACATCATTGAGTCTGTCTGGGAATAGATGAAAAGGAAGGCAACTGAGGCTACCTAAATCCACAGAAGAACTGTGGCTAATTCTCCAAGATGTTTGGAACAACCTACCTGCTGACAACTCTGTGCAAGTGTACCTAGAAGAATTAAGAAGAATTAATGTTGTTTTGAAGCAAAAGGGTGGTCACACCAAATGTTGACTTGATTTAGATTTTTCTTCTGTTTCCTCACTTTGCATTTTGTTAGATGATAAAAATAAACGCTCATGCCTATTGCAGATAAAAGTTAACTCTGTGTTACACAGGAGGTCTGTGTATAGGACACAATCATGAATCAGGGCTGAGCTGTTTCTTGGATGCTGATGCATATTATCTATAAACTTGATGAAGTCTTGCTTTGACTAACCATAACCTGTTTTTCTAAATAAAGCTGAGCTATTGCATACCTGACTCCAATCTATATCTCTAGTGTGATCCTTTATACGGTCCATGGTCGTAAGGGTGGAGGAGATTTGCTACAAATTTCCAACAATATAATTCTGATTTTGCATGTCCTCAGGGTGATTTGTCTGAATATAGAAACATTGAAACAAAGTATTTGTCAGCAGATAAGAACCATTCAGCCCATCCAGTCTGCCCAATGTCTGAATACTTTCACTAGTCCCTTCTAGTGCGTAATGCCTATACTATGTATGCTTAAACTACTTCACTGTATTAACTTCTATCACTTCTGCAGGAAGGCTGTTCAATGCATCTACCTTTGCAGTAAAGTTACTTTTGCAATACTTCTCAGCACCTAGTGAATAAATACAATATATCAAAAATGTAAACGGCCAGCCCCTTACACCTCAGCTCAGTCTTAACGCAATACAATGAATACCTCCATCTCTACAGAATTTTACATATTTAAAATAACAATTTGATGAAAAAAAGCACCAAGGGGAAGTTGTTTTAGTTTAATTTAATACACAAACTCCATCATGTCTTAGTAGGTGGAGGCCTTGGAGTTAGACAAGGCCTTTGTACTATCTACTGCCATAATTCTCACATAGTGAATAAATACAATATATCAAAAGTATTTATAATGTAAGCTTTGATTAAAGTTCTTCATCTTTTTCTATGTGTGATGACATCCAAGCCAAATGTGGCATCCTATTTGTGGTGACAATTTTAGGAGCTCCTGTCCCATCACTCACTTCTTTCTTCCTCTGTATTAGAATTATGTTTCACAGAGCAAACAGGAAATATGCTTTAAAATTGGGTTTTCTATACACCTTATCCAGACTGAAACATGCTTGAGTCACTCATCCAAAATATGATTCCTACTACTGATTTGTAGCCAATGTCGCAAAAGCCAGACATGAACTGAATTACTAAAGGATACTGGAAGCCACATGTTTGTTGTTGCTTGCTTCGCTTCTGCCCTTTTCTGGAATGTGTAACGTTGAGGGATAGCAGAGTCTTCGAGATGTATATGTTTTAAAGTCAATGTGAGATGCTTCTGATTTGTCATTCTACCTTCTGGTGCCTCAGGCCAGCAGATGTTGTGAAATTTGGGCAGTGATTCACCATGCATGTTAAGCATATGAGTTGCATATGATGTTCAGTGCTGTACAAGAATAAATTAATTACTGTCTTGAGAATCCAGATACTTGGAGCTTGAGACTGAATCAAAATCACTTACAGACATTGACCCACTGTGTGACCCGACACTCCTCACACATGACATAACAACACCAATGGAAGCGGCAATTGCAGCGCTCCCGTCGGGTCTGCATAAGGATGTTATGGCCTCTCCCGCAGCAGAGACTGGCACAACTGTCCATCTGATGGCTTGTTTTGTTGCACACTCGTCCTTGGGTGCCAGGAGAATCCACTCGTGGGTCCCTCTCACAGAAGTCTGGAGACTTCTCAAAGTATACAAGCTCGCCAGCAAGGCGCTTTTTGTTAAGACGTGGGTGAAAGGCTCCACTATTCTTGTTACGGGAGTTGACAAACACAGCACGTTGTAACTTCTCCTTCAGTATGGAACTAACAGAACGAAAATCAGGAGTTACATGCCAACACGTCTTGAACTGGCAGCTCCCCGATGTACCGTGGCATTTGCATCTGCGCTTCATGTTTTCTGTTACAGACTGGAAAAGAAATATAGTAAAACAATGTCCAACATTACAAGTGCTCCTTCACACAGTTCCCCTAGTGCCTGGGTGCAGATGTGAACCAAGCTTTGTCCCCAGACAGGCAGGGCACATTAATAAACAAATGAGGACTGGGAATGCAGGACAACAATGATCAGATCTAACAAAATGATGTCATAACATACTTACTTCCATTCCACACCTAATCTGTCTCAACACTAAGTTTGCTTAACCCTTAAACTAGTGAGAAATAGTCTTACTGTACAGTGGTATGTTACATCAGTGTACACGTAACATGGTTGTATATAACTAATACCAGTTTAGGCCAATACTGGAAAGATTACAAGATTATAAAACACCATAACTGAATTCCGTAACGAAAACTATCACTTGTTATTAGTTTTATGTTTTGTGTTTCTATAGTTATATTTTTTAGCTCTGATAATACATTTGTTTATTCAAAAGGCATAGCCACATATTTCATGACAGTTATAACCATTTGGTTGCCAGCCCTACAGTAGAGTCACTGCAACTATGCCGGCAACCACATGTAACAGATGATAACATTTTAATATTTGAGTAGTATCTCCAAGTGAACATATTTAGAAAGTTTCCATGTGTGCTAATCCTCTATTTCACATTGAATGACCAGCAGAAATTGACAATCAGATCTCACCTGCCTCCCCACACGGTTATTATGTATCCTCATCCGCGCTTGAATATCCCTTGGTGATTCTCTTGAGTCCAGAAAATCTCTGGAGAATTTCTCCCCAAACTCTAGTTCATGTTTGCAGCCTCCCCACTCCCAGGTATCCTGGGGACTGGGTTCCGGAGTCTCTCTCAGAAGTGGGGTCAAATCCCTGGATAGACCCTTTACTTTGGACAGAGCTTGGAGCTGCAATTGATTCAGTTTCAATCGTATGTTTTCTTCAGTGCCACGACGTTTCCATTCACACCCACAGCCCTGCAGCTTACCAAGGCTGCATGCTGTGGCCACCGAATGCATGACACCAGCAGCTAATAGCGAGAAGGCAAAGGCACTCTCCCGAAATCCTAACAGGAAGGAAGAGAGAGTCTAATGACTAGCTGTCTCATCTTTAATTGCCTGACTGTAATGGCTTGACTTAATCTAAAAAGGTGATCATTGATTCATTGATGGTTAGACACTGCCTACCCTCCTATGATGGTTAACAGAGATTACATTAGTGTAATGATCTGAATTTCACCAAATTAATGGAAAATTTCTGTTTACAGAGCGAAAGGAAGATATGGGAATACAAACTAATGGTGAAAATTGATGCCCTTAATTCAGGCCTACATTGTTATGAAGAACTACTTTAGACACACAATGCACACAATCAACCTTATACATAGTCTACAGCAGTCTGCACCAAAGGAGACTACTCATGGCAAATTTGCATTTCCATTTAACACTACTACACAAATGTAATCTCTATTCAAAAACTTTGTATCTTACTGTATACATGTATGAGCAATGTCTGCTTTAAATGTATAATATGCCTGAAAAAGAGACCTATATACTCTCAAAAGCTTGCAATCCATTATACTTCTGTATCAATAAAGGTATCATCTTGCTCTTTCTACGGCTAACACGGTACAACTCTATACCTTTGCCCTCCTAAGAACATTTCCAACACATTCAGGGCTGGACTTCACACTCCCATCTGTGGTAGACAGAACATGTCACCACACTTCATTACTTCTTGTATTGTGGAATCCAGAGTTACAAAAGGATGTGTTCTATATTGATACAAAACATGAACGTATGTTTAGTCTTTAGTCCTAACTACATGGCTCCTCAAATTATGGACTTTCTCTGCCTAAGGGGAAAGTTGGCTTTCATACTTGGAAAGAATGTAGAGTTCCGAACAAATATTGATTTTAGTAGAATTAGACTCTGAAGATCATTCTATTTTGCAAGGAGTTAAGGGGAGTTCTGCCTGCTATGTTGAAAACCATATATTTCCCTAAGCTCCCCATCCAGATAGTCAGAGTCCTAGACCTTGTGAAGTTGTTACTTGCATTTGGGAAATTCCCATCATCAGCAGCTGTGTCTAATCCTTTCCTAGTGTCTAAATTACCGTAAACTTCTGTTCTGTTTTATAGGCTTCTCTTTCCTATCAATTTGCTTACTGGCCCTGGTTCAATACGCTGTAAGGCTGATTCCTAAAGCTGAAAAGGTATTTGGCCCTATTTCAAAGGATGGGCTTCCATTCTCATCATCAGTTGGGGGTGGATCTAAATATCTTCATGAAAATAAGTTCTATGCTGAAAATGTTCTCTTCCTATGCTACCCCCATCACAAGTCATTGTCCCTTTTTTAATTATTTATCAGTATCTCTCATAGTAAGTGATCACACACCTTAATTCTAAGATTCTAAATTGTATTTACTCTAATATTAACAAAATAAATTTTCCACAGCGCTCGTTTAGGTGCAATTCTACTACAGTTGGTGAGCACATGTATATGCAAAGGATTCAGCCTGAAAAAGTAAGCCCTTGTTGTCATAAGGCTGTTGTACAACAAGGTAATAACCTTTTTAAGATGCTCATGAACTTTTCATGCAGCCACCTTGACTGAAGTATACCATGTATGTATGAAGATATCTGTCTGTCAAGATTATTGTCTATAATTGTAATGCGGGGGCTGGAGGTAGGTATGCTGTAAGCTTCACTTCCACACATATTTACATCGAGTGGCTGGGATCAAGTGTGGACTAGATGGCTAGTATATGGTTTTTCTCCTTCTGTGGTTCTCATGTGAACTATATCTGGAACCCAGAAAGCATAATGCTCTATGGGGATGAATGTGTGCATGCATAAAAATGTCCTGGAAATGTGTTAAATTAAACTCAAGATACCGCATATGCACTGTTGTTCTGCGTGGACCGTACCTCTTTTAAGGATGGCGCTATCATGGGGCACTTTACCCCCCGTTTCCAAAGTGGAACAGTTCCAACGCTGCCCTCTCAGTTGATGCTGACATTCGTGGATAGCAATTTGTATCCCTTGCAGTGCTGAAGCTGTGACATCAGGGCTGCGCACGCAGAGTCCCATTTGACGTTTGCTTAGGCCAGGCAATGTCAGACAGACGGTGTTGGGAGTCAGTATGGGGTCATTTGGTAACTTCAAACCCAGGATATCATTGCACAGAACACTGGTGAGGGGAAAAAAGAGAAATGGATAGGAAGGTTAAGAGACAGGCAAAACAGAGTAAGCTTTTCTTGTTTGAGGAGGAACACAGTACCGGTATATTACAGGAAAGTGAAAAAATGTATTTCCTTAGTGTGGAGCACAGGGCTCTGCATATAAACAGTGAGAAGCGGAGTGTGAGTTTTGGGCATTTGGGCATTGAAGACCAGCTTGTGCAGTTGATGCCAAGTACGTCTTTTAATCATTTAAGCAATTCTGGAAACATTACATAAGTAAGGTCTGTTTAATTGTATTGTTCCCATGGCATAAGGACTGATATTATTTTCAAAGGGTAAGGCTTATGAACTTCCTCTGCGGCCAGACTGGAAAAGCAGATCTGGACATATTTGGCCACCAGACCCATATATTTTGTTGTGTAGTCAAGCTCATGTGCCCACACGCCACACCAGGGGTGTGACTAGAAATCACAGGTCCCCAGTGTGAAAATTCCCCCGGCCACCCCAAATTCTCAAGCAACTTATCCCACAGTGCAACATTTTCCCCAAACAGCTTGTCTGTACCACCTTTGCCCTCAAACAGTTTGTCTGTGCCATCTGTTCCTCCAAACATCTCTGTGCCATCTTTGCCCCTAAACAGCCTGTCTCTGCCACCTATATCCCCTAAACAGGCCTGTGGCACTTCTGCCCCTTAAACAGTCTGTCTGTGCCACCTCTGTCCCTTAAATAGCCTACCTGTGCCACCTCCACCCCTAAACAGTCTGCCTGTGCCATCTCTGCCCCCAAACACCTTTGTCAATTTGTTCCAAGTCAAAGTTATGTTTAATATAAGACACAGATGATTGTACAATGCTTTTACACTTTTTGAGCTGGGTATCAAAGAATCCTGCCACGTAACAGCATAGTGTGTAAGTTTGTGTATCCAGCAGGCGCCTGCACATCCTGTACTTCATTTATCAGATCCTATTTAGGCAATATTCAAAAAAAACAAGGTACATACTTTTTTGTAAGGCCTATTATTGCCTCAGAAATACTTGTTTTTAAGTAACATTACAACCTTAGAGTGTTCATGCTTCATTACAGCCATGAGCCACACATTTTCTGCAGAGCCATGCTTCTTTAACACATCTTTGAAGAAATACCACCTCATACTTTGGTGTCTGGGTACATGCCATTTCTGTTGGGATTGGAATACTAATTTGGATCTTTGCATTAACAGATGTACCTGAAACATTAAACTACAGGACAAGACCTGCTAAGCACACAGGCAATAAATAAAAAAAATTACAAGCCTGTAGATAATTGCATTCCAGCGAACATTCTCTACTCTTACGCCGGGAACTTGTTTTAATTTTGCTACTGATTGCAGCTACCGTGTTTGTCTTCCTTGTAACAAGGAAAAAATATATTTTTTCATGCCAAAGCAGATTAAAAGGGTTATGTGAAACTTAATAGGGCAGAATTAGAGGGATTGGGGGGGGTCAGGCTTATCCCTAGCCCCTTATCCTGCCCCATGTTGAGGACAGAAGCCAGCAACACTGTGGGACGCTCCTTGCAGGGTGGGAATATATTTGTCTTCACTTCATCTCTAAACTTTAGCAACTTCTCTACTGCTAAAAGGAGGGGCAGGAAAACAGAACTCAGAGCCAAGGGACCGAACGACAGATCAAAACATGTCGATGCTGAAGGGGAAAATAATTCATGTTTTATAACCTCAATAATAAAGGCAAACATTTGCGAAACAGGAAGCAAGGAACCAATAAAACATACACAGAAATACATTATTATTATTAGCATATATATTAGCAAACGCTCATCAAACTATATTTATACTCAACATCAGCATAGTTCCTGGACTGTGGCGTATTTTGAAGCATATCAGTCTTACAAATTACACATATTTAGAAAGGTATATATTGAGTGATTGCACAAAATTACTCTGAACATACTCCCTTGCTCATGTAGATTTACCTGTATCAGTACTAGTGAAGTAATGTAACAGGTGTAAGTACTGTAAAAGATTTTTTGTACATAAAGGAACTGTTGAGAGCAGTATAAAACCATTGGATTAAACCTGCATCATGAGTGACGGTAATATACAATCTATATTTGTGTAATGTGTAGCCAGCTCTACGGCGTTCAACAGATCAAAGTCATGACCTTGTACTGTCCAGAGTGCAACTATGAGTTTAACAGTCTGGTTTGACAAATATCAAGTAAATTGGTCATTCCAGGTTTGTTAGATAATCCTACCAATCCTACCTATCAGGGACAATTTACTGTCCCTGATAGGCCCACTGAATAATGTGTATTATAAATGAAGGCCACGTTATGAGTACTTTATTATGCATTCTTAATAAATAATAAAAAATACTTACCTTAACAAGAAGTTGCAACCACAGAGCTGCAGATGCGCTTCTCCTTCATGGTCCAACAGCTCTCATCACTGATTGGTTGCTTGATTTCAATTAGAGTGGTTTCCACGCATGCACATGGAAGTCTGCATAGACCCCCGTGTCCAGCATACCCCTAGCCCGGTGCAGGCCCAACACGCTAAGTCTGTACACCAAAATATGATGTAATTTCCTAGCACCCATAATAGAACATAGGACCTTAAGGAGCAGAAGAGTTAGCACCAGAATACCCCCTCTTGAGCCAACAAAGGTAAGTTGTGAGTGTGTAAGTGTAAATAAGTACATAAGTGTGTGTAAATATGTAACTGTATGTCTGTGTAAGTATGTTACTGTTTGTGCGTATTATACATATAAACTATATATATAGATAAATATACACACACGCTAACACTATATATATATATATATAATACACACACTGACTCTAACACTTTACATACTGACACATCAGTGTATATTGTTAGCATGCCTGTGCATGAGTGTATGGTGATAACATTTGTGTATTACTGTAAGATGTGTTTGTAAACATATAATGTTAGCATGTGGGTGTATGTTAATGTATAGTGTTAGCACGAGTGTATGTGTGTAATTATTTGGCGCGTAGATTTCTGGTGGCGATCCTGCTGCAATTTGACATTGTTCCATTGCCTTCCTGATTTATATTTTTACATTTTAAACAATGCATTTTAACGTACTCTCAGAGGACTGTAATATGCATTATTCTTTGGTGAGGTTGTCTGAGACATTGAACTGTCGCTTTCACAAATTATCACTCCACAGTTTAAATATCTGTAAAGGCCACGGAACATACCTTTCTCTTGTCAATGCACTCACAATAAATGGCCAATATATGCATTTCTTGCTAATTCCTGTCATTTATTGGCTCTAAAGAATGCTAGAAATGAAGATTTATAGTCCTACCAGTGAAATGCAATACATTTAGAAGGCTAATTATCTGAGTTACTTAAATTTATGGTATGTATGTAATCCAGAAACTAAAAAAAGTCCTTATCTTTGCAGATGTAGCACCTGTGAGGCCAAAACGTAAAACAATAACTTCATTATCTGAAGTTTTTAAAATGTTCATGTTTGGGGTAGATTGATTAATGTAAAATTTGAGCACAGGAACAATATATGCAATTAGTTTTTTGTATGAATGGTACTTCTGAACAGAAATATTTCATGCAGAGTGACTCCTACATAGACCAAGTAATATTATTTATACCTAAAGATGAAGTGCATCAGAGAACAATTTGGAAACAATCAAGGAAACAAAAGCTATTTAAGGGACACTCCAGTCATCAAATGCAAGTTAATGCATATGATAGCTTAGAAGCCCCTGTAACTTTACTGTATGTGGCATCCCTTTTACATGGGGATTCTGCAGAATCACCCCCACAATGCATTTGTACCTTAGCTAATTTCAATACATGAGATGTGTTCTGCCAAACACATCTCCTTGCCCATGATATACTTACCTCCTTTAGGGGGATTCTTGGGACACTGGAATGTCACTTTAATTTATGATGGTTTCAATGCATGCAGAACTTTACACCTAGCTCCACTAGAATAGACAGGTCAAGGTCTGTGTCTTTCTTTCCAATAAAGTATTTTTGCAGAAGGATTTACCTTTTTTTTTAGTTTTTTTAATATTTATAAATCCATGGGCCCACTAAAGGAAACACACATATTGATGTTTAGGTAACACTGCCGGGTGGAACCCCTAGTTGCAATAACAGGGTGGTATCTGAGATGAGTCATGGCTCAGGGAATTTAGAATGAACTCAGCCCAGGGTAGTAACTCAACTCGATTATCCTGTGTTCCAGAAGTGAAGCAACAATGAAAACGCTCCAAACTCTGATTTACCCTTTCAGTAGAGCAAGTAAATTAAGCATGATAAGCTGCCAAAGTTACACAAAAATTTATAAATTATCATTAGAACAAAAATATAGAATACATATGTGTATTGTATTAGCCCATATGGAAATAATTCTTCATTGTATTCTGCACTAAGGCCACCTTCAACTCAGTGGGTGAAGATAGTTTCATGTCTTAAAATGAATGAGAATGAGTTGATATTGTAAGTGATGATATCCATCATGTTTCATATGGTCACATCAAGGAGAAATGCTTAGTTGTATTAATTGGTATTTTCCATTGAAAGAGCAATAGTGTAAGTTCAGTAAGTTATAATTATTACCGTTTATTTAGTAAGCTCTAAACTATTTTGCCTGGGAGCATGAATATGATACATGCTATATACATCAATTTATTGAATTTATTGAATTTCTGGCATTTTTGACCCCCCTCTCACCTCTGGTGACATACATACCCGCTGCAGATCCAGATGGTTATGGTAAAAATCTGGAGCCATGTCTCTGTATGAGTGTCCCAGGCCATCCTCTGACCTTTCATTGGACAGTTGTGTCAGATGGTGAGGGTCTTCCTTCATCTCCTGGCCCGAGGGGCTGCCCTTTTCTGTTCTGCTGATGCTGTTGGAGAAAAAAAACCATTTTACATACATTTAATACAGTTTTTATTATATATACTTTATGTGCATTTTGCATTTTCATCTTTAAGTCTGCCATAAACAATCTGACCACGTATCTATTATCTGAGCTATTCACACCTTAAGTCTAAGAATTCTCACATTCTCACAGATCTACCTTAGTCTATCAATGTACATACATACACACACTACCGTTCAAACGTTTGGAAATGTGTTTGTTTTTGAAAGAAATGCAAATTTTGTCCATTAAAATAACATCAAATGCATAAGACATTGTATCTGGAATATCTTCAAAAGCGTACAGAGGCCATTTATCATTGCCATCACTCCTGTGTTTCAATGGCACTTTGTGTTCGCTAATCAAAGTTTAAAAGGCTAATTGATCATTAGAAAACTATTTTACAATTATGTTAACAAAGCTAGAAGTTTCCTTGTTTCGCATAAAAACAGCTGTGACCCCAAACTTTTGAATGGTAGTGTATACAGTAATTTATGCATTCTCCACCCACTATGTTTACATAAATATCTCTTGTTTAAATCATTGTCATTTACAGCTGGGATAGATGTGTCCACCACTTTAAATGTGGAGACAAACAGAAGTCAGTTCAATACAGCTGTTCCCATGAATATCAGTGCTGCATTATCCTGAAGCTATATGCCCTTGCCTCTCATTTGGTTTCATACCCTGTACCACTTTCATATGTCTCAGCTGCAAAAGCCACCTGTGCTCTGTCCACCATACACTTACACATCCATACATGCACACACACACTCTTTCACCCTTGCCCTTTGCCTTATCTTCACTGCAGATTGTACTCTCAGTGTGAGCTGCCCTGCTGCTGCCACCCTACTACCACATGACATGTGTTAAATGAACCCACTCAGCACCCCAGTTACTGGCCTTCTGGGTGCCGTGCGCCAGTGACACCCGCCTTAGCACACCCCTGGCTATAGATAGGATTCGGAAATTAATTTTGTTCCGTTAAATTTTGCAAAGGCTATAGCTCATAGATGCTTTACTATTATTGTAATCATTCGACATGTTTTTATGAACATACTGATGACAAAAACAGTCACAAGCTGGCTACATCTTTAAATTGGTTGAAGAAGCCATTCATACATGGGGCAATTTGAGACTTTCCACTAAATTTATTGACAGTCACTGGTAATGCAGCTAATATTTAAAATGTCAAAAAAGAAAACATTGGCCATCAGTAAAAATGAGTGTATTAAAAGAACATTTACATTCAATTAAAAACTTTTATAACATCTCTCATTTTCTTTAAAGTTCTTTGGAGCACTCTCTGTAGTCCTTAATTGTGCCATGTTGTTCAGGGTAAATAATGTTGGGATTGAAGGTTGACAATCAGGATTAAAAATGTATTAACCATGCACACAGATACTTTGTTAACATCTCACGATAATTATTATAGCTGTGCTTCATGCTGAAAGCACTTGACTAGTTTTGAATGTTGTAAAATCCTTTTATAGATAGCATAATCTAGTATTTTATGTTAATGAGGACAGAACACATTGAATTAGAAAATTTCCATTTCCTCGGTAGATCTAATAAGTGATCAAATAACTTTAAAATGTATTAACATACCTGTCAGACACAGCTGATTTTAAAGAAATATGTACAATGACATCTCCGAGCAGCTGAAAAATATGTATCTTTCCTTTCCCTAATTTTGGCACCAGACATTCAATTTTATGAATCTATCCAAATGAATAAATTGTGCACCGCACTTTTAGTTTTATACATTTATCCAAGTTGATATATTGTGCTAAGTTTTAAAGGTGTATTTACAACCACAAGAGTTAATGTTATAGCTCAACAGGTTGCTCTGGTGAGTAGATTAGACACAATTTAAATTGGTCAATAACACTGTATTTATGATAATATTGTTACCCTTTATAGATACTGATTTAAGTTATGTCTCTACAAAACAACAGTAACAGCAATTTAAAAAAATATATTGGAACTTCGTAAGCTTCCCAGTAGCTAACCATGGTTTTTCTATGTCCTTCCCCTTTCAATGTACCAACACCTTATATATACGTTATTAGTCGATTGAGCTAGAAGCAGGTTAACTAGTGTTTCCAGTGTTTCTATATTACTAGAAATGAGCTAGGAGCAGGTTAACTAGGGTTTCCAGAACATCTGCCTAGGGACAGTTAAGGAACCATAGTTGTGTTGGCATGACTGTTTTTCCAAATCCAGACAACTACTTGCAAATGCAACCAATGTGTAAATGACTCAATGAAATTTCCAAATGTATGGCTCCATTCTCTAATCTGAAAAGTTGTTCAATGAACACATTAGTAAATGTGGACACCTGCTGCACAGGGTCCTACATAAATGTATGTCTCTAAAATTAAACACCAGCCTACAGATCATGATTCTGACCAGAAGGTCACAGTTCCCAGGTTATTATTCTCCCCTGTGCAACATGTCCCAGACACCCACACCCCTTGCCATGGTCCTTATCAAGGACTACACTTTTCTTTCATGGGAAGTGAAAGATGAAACTTATTGATGCAGATGCGTATTACCATGAAATATCCAAAGCATGTCTAAATTTTTTTAGCATGTTTTTTGAGTTTTGAAAAAGTGGTTGCTGACTTCTAATCATCTATGTCTTGTGATTGCTTCACTCTCTACCCCCAGTTAATTTTCTCCTTTAATTTAATTTGAGAAGGTAACATGTTGCCACAGTAAGGGTCCTCCTAACATTTTGCTGCAGGTCACCCTCCTTAACACATGACTATTTGCAGAATCTCTTGTCACTTTCTCCTTGAGAAATGCCAACATGTTCTTGTAAGCCCGGATTTATTTGATTAAATACCGAGACAAGCAAGTGTAGATTTTTCTGTTTACTTCAATTGTGATTGGTGTCATCTTGGAGGCACCTTGATTCCCAGCACCCTGCAGCCAGATTTACCCATTTACCAAACATACCTGTCCTCAGACAGGCATTACTAGAAAGAAAAGGCAAAGTCTTGAATTCCTGCAGATCATACGTTTTGTGAATGGTGGGCTTGAAAAGCCCTGATTTATCTTCCTTCATCCAAAGGAATCTCTTGCAAATCACCAAGCATAATATGCATAATTTCAAAACAATCTAGCCAATGCCACAACTCCCTTCAAACATTGACACTCATACTGCAAACAGCATCTTCCTCATATCCAAGCTGTTAGCCACTCTGTATCGCCTAAGTTCTCATACAAGCATGAACACTTTTGACCTTGCATGAGATCGCCACTGGTGATGACATCTGACTTGTATCTACAATGAATATCAAGGAACACACAATATATACTCATTAATATACAAAATGATCCCCTAAAATATTATTTTTGTATTATCTGTGTTCTAAGAGACAAGTATGCATGATTAAGATGTACAGCATTCTGGTGGAGACCTGTGGTTTATAAACGGGTGTTTTTTTTATATACCGGTAAATGTCATTTCTAAGACGATTGTTTAACGACCGATATGTATATATTTTACAGTTTTTGTAAAATATTTGTTTTCTTTTGTATTGATGAAGGCCTCTGTATTCATGCAATTGTTCCATAAGTGTGTACTACACTACACTAGCACAAATATGACTCCAGTGTGCTAATTCTGTGAGCAAAAGCAATAGTCTTAAAAAATAAATAAATCAAGAACAGGAAGGCAGCAACAATGGACAATGTGGAAAAAGAGAAAGGAAATAGATAACGAAGACCGTCACCTTTAAGAACTTAACGCAATTTTTTTAAAATCAGTTTTTTTATATTTTTTATCTGGTTAGCATTTTTAAAGATTGTATTAATAAAAGATTTTAACTCAAATAGTGACGGTCACATAAGGCCACCGAAAAAACACACATCATCTTCTGTCTCCTGGTTCGTTCATCAGTTATAAATCAGATTGTGTGTGTTTCCAAAATAAATGGGCCAATTGAAGGGAAATCATCAGGTGGATGCTGGGAAGAGAATCCCTCTTTGAGACCCAAATCCCATTCTTTCTCAATTAATATCCTTTTTTTCAGGAGATCAACATTTTTACTGTGTATAAGTGTATCACATGAGAAGGTCAGTGAAGATCTGACCCAAGGCTATGCCTCTAACCACAACCCAAATACAAGTGTCCCTCTTTAGCATAATGTTGGGAGGTACGAGGTTACAGTAAATCTATGTTGTTTTTAATTTAACAAAACACTTTTAACAATTTATTAATCAATGCTAAGTTTTTCTAGATGATAGTTCTTCCAAGAGTAGGGAATTTGAATGTGGACACCCTTGATGACACACATAGGGGATAAAAATCTAAAAGAAGAATCAGTTACAAGGACGGTGGATATACAACTCAGATAACACTTAACTAAATTATTTTTGTTGTTCCTATTATTCCCTAAGCCACATGTTTGATACACGAGCACACTTGTCAGTATGGTGTCATTCTTCTTCATAGATCTCTCCTGTTTTGATGGCCTACTGGTGAGTCCAGAAGGCCTGTAAAATATTACTTCTCAGTTCCCTTTAATCACACTATATTTCCATAGTGCTGGGATAGATGTGAGAAACATTTTCACGCTGCTATAATTAAACAGTTCTCGGCAGGGCTTACTGGTATAAGTAAATAGGGCTCAGCAGGTGTTTATAGTTAAGTAATACTTAAAAACCAAGTAAGCCTATGAACGATTTAATAGTAAACCGAGGCTGCACTCTGCATGTCTCCCAATAAATACGCTGCAGGGGTTAATGTTGAGCCTGACTGCCCTGCAAGAGTTTAGGTTTAATAGTAGCCTCTATACTAGGTCTATTTGTGTTTGGTTTATGCGCTCAGTGATACTTTGCTGCTGTTAGACAGGTGGGAATATTGCATAATCCTCTGCAGGTATCGGCACAAGTGCAGGTTTAATCTTGTTCTGTATCCTCAGCTAAATATGGATGTGCACAAGAAGCAAGATATTACATACAAGGAAAAGATGAGCTACTGTGGGATTAAGTTATTGTAGTTTATGTGTAGGGTAAACCTTAGCTAATTTTTTTTATTGGATTTAGAATTTATATTGGTCTTGTGACATATGACATATACTAAGAACGGTGTTTATATAATATTATGGACTGGTGTTGTTGTTTTGTTACATTTTGTGTATAACATATGCACTTGTTCTATGATGCTCTTAAAGGGGAAGTATCATCGGAAGATATACATTTTATTGCCCTAACCTCGCTGAGAAAATGATTATGCCTGCTACTCTTCTCAGCCACATAGGGCTTTTGTGTGTCCCAATATCTATTTTTTGTTGGAACATAATTCTAGTTGCCGTATTCTCACATGGATTATTAAAAAAGGAAGCAATGTAAAGTAAAAACATATTTTTTATATGAAGCAGAAGTATAGTTAATATCCCCAAAATGTTAATATTTAGAAAGCATTTATTAAACACAGATATTATCTTTATACAGTTCTAAATTTTATGGATGGTATAATGTTTTAAAAAACATATCCATTATTAGTGTAGTTGTTCCCTATTCTTCAAAGCTTAAAGTCAAAGTCTTACAGCAGAGTATCAGGGTGGTAGGTTATATACCTCTGAGAATAATAGCGTAGACTGATATTTATGGGTAATTCCTGGGTATATATGACTACAAATTTATCAGACCATCAGTGTACAGATCTAAACAATACCAAATAGACTCAAATTAATTGCACTTAATTCATAATAATAATAATTAATAAATCCTGATGCTACTAGTGAAACAACCATTTTTATCAAGCAAAACTATGGTTACAAACCCTATTTATAAGGCGATTCTGCTATTTTAAAGTTTAAAAATCCATACAATGGAACCAAAATCATGAAAAAGTGTAGTTAAAGCAGTCGGGAATGATTGATTATTATTTTGTTTTTTAACTTTAACATCATTGTGTATTCTTCTGCTTAACTATATTAAGAGATTACCAAATAATATAAAACCACAGTTATTATCTCTGAATAACACTTCTAAACGTGTGTTCCCCATTATGGTACAACCTGAACTTGGATAACATCCCCTTAATTCGGTTGTGTTAAAAAGTGACTTCTTAAGTTCTTCTTAAGAAAAAAATTAACACACCAGCAATAGATAATATCCCATCAAAAATTGAAAGACAATTTTCTGAAAGCAGGTAAACTGGGGAAAGTACAAAATCTAGGTAATTTTGCCAAATGATAAATGCCACCATGTTATAGGGGAAACAACAGTTAAAACACATAAAATACATTTTATGAAAACATTTGTATTTTCCTAAATCTGGTCACAGTTTTTGTATAAATATAAAAGTATAAAAATGCACCTTGTACATAAACCAGAATATATATAAATACAACAAAATTCCTCAAACATTTTTATTATAAAGAACAATAAATGATTAAAATCTATAGGTTTGATTTCTCCACAAAAATAACCAATTATTTTCAGGCAGTTTTGGTAACATTAAACACAGTAAAGAATTAATAGCTTAATCTCTTAGTCATAACATACATAGTCTTTTACAAAAATTGTCTCCTATATGCACCAGCTTGCAGGCAGTGTATATATCATAAAAGAGCAGGTGAAATTATTGGTCTGTGTCAGTCTTGGACATAAATCTAGCAAATCAATCATGTACTTAACTTCTTGAATCAGCCCTGGTTATTTATTTTAAAAAATAACAGACACAGACACATATAACAAAAGGGATATTATATACTCTCAATATTACATTGCTAAGCAAATTGTGTGTATATATATATATATATATACTACTTTTTTTAGTCTCCCAATGAAATTATGTTACCCATCTTTGTGCACAACGTTTCACTATTCTTCAAAAACCCATTGCATGGCACTCAAATGGTTAACTTCCCAATGTTTTCATTCTGATGCTAATTTAATTTACAGCTACAATATAGAAACACAATACACATATTACTAAGACCTCATATGTGCTAGGATTTAGATAAAGTCTGTGGATGTCCTCTACATGAAGCCCTGTTGTAGTGGATTCATTAAAACATAAAGTTATATATATATATATATATATATATATATATATAATGTATGAGTGAGGTGTTAATAACACAATGATTACTTATAATAGCTAGTGCACTAATAGAGTTACCAAAGCTAAGATCCTAAATGAGTTCTTAAGTAATTGTAGCATTACAGACAGCTAGAAGGACTCTGTTCTAACAATAATGGGCAGCTCAGACTATATAAAGTGAGACCTTGTGGATTAGAAGAAAAAATAAAGTGCAACTTCTTTTTGCAGCAATATGCATTTTGTTTCTAAATTCACATGGGGTTTGCAACTGTAACATTTTTTGTAAAAATATTTTGTATTCAGATATGAACCCCTCACCCTCCTTTCTGTCTTCCATTGTCCTACCTTCCTCTCCAGGGCTTGCTCCTTGCTTATGTGTTGATGATGTTTCCTTTGGGTTTTTTAGAGCACATCATGACTTGAGAAATCCACTAAATTTATTTGGTCTCTCCCCACCCTGTTTTGCCAATTGTCCTAGCAGTATGTCCCATTAGCACTTGGCACTTTGTCATTAGGTCTCAGCAGTGGTTGTGATACAGCCTCCAGTTCCCAGTCACAGAGCTTCTTTAAGGATACAGGGCTGTGTCTTGCAGATTATCCCACTCTCTGTGAATTTGCAATGGATTGTAAACTCTCTCAGCCACTCCCTGAAGTTACTTTTCCACTCCCCCTCTCTTTCCCAATCATCATCATCATCATTATCACTATCACCCTCTTCTTACTGTCTGGCTGCACGTTAGCTATGCTCTTCTTTAGCATAGAAGTGTGTGTCTAGTGCTATAGGGGACAAGTGAATGAAAGATCTCAGGGCATAGTTCAAAATGCTCTAACTGCTTAACTGTAAAGCAGAACAATGTGCAGTATGTACAGAAGCAGAGGAAAAGCTGGAAACTCGTGCCCTTACAAGAGTTAGAATCTCATCTTACCTGTTATATTCCTGGACATAACCCTAAAGCGGTATCCAGATGTGTAATTAACAGAAGACACATTTAGTTGCTGCAGAATAGAATTGAAAAGTATTGTCCTTGTATTAGGCAACATCTGTGTCATCATCGGTATTTTTTTCATACAACCAATATAGATTTGTAATCATATTGCAGCTTAGGCTATCACCCTAGTTATTTACACTGTACTAAAATATATATACTGATAATTTAAGATGATTAATGTCCAGTTGGGTCATTACCTCTGTGTCTCTGCCAATAACTTAATTAGGTCAACTAAATGAAAGTCTATGTAAGGGTTTGCCTCTTTATAAATATTCATATAAAGATGAGATTGTTGCACCATATTGTACCTTTTCTTACTTTTTGGGGTGTAGCGTAAGGGCTTCCATTATTATATATGGCATCCTCATGGTTTACCTAGTATGACACAGTTTTGAGTTTACACTTTTATATTCTACTCTTATTAAATCATATCTAAGATTTTTACACAGATATGTCATATGTGAAATCCCTGCTTACTTCTCAGAAAGTATTAAATAATATTTCCATGGACAGTTGATTGAATTATAAGGTAGCCTCCATAAATGGCAACTACAATAGAGTCTATGTTCATTATTGTTAAAGGGTTAATAGTTCAGAATGTGTTGTGTGAAGGCTTGCTATATTAAAGGTAATATATCGCTGTAAATGGTGCCCAAGTGAAAGCATGACATTTTAATGTCAATGCATTACGTGATCATCATCAGAAACATACATCGTTATGCCCTACATTTGATTTGAAATGTTCTTTCATAAATATCACCCAGAAATATCCCAGAATTCTGCAGTTTGGCCTTGAGAAACATTGGTATAATATTAAAACAATTGACGAATATGAAAGAAAAGATTGGGGGCTATTAGGTGATTTGTATTAGTACATTAATACATTAGTACAACACTAACATAGTAAAATCGTAATTTAAGTTGTAAAAGAAAACCTAAGTCCATCAAGTTCAACCCTTCTACCTATCCTTCATGCTTTTGATCCAAAAGGAGGCAAAAAAACCCCCACTCTTGCTGAAAGGAAAGATCAGATCAAAATGTATTATAAAAAAAACAATCCCACGTGGATAAGCAAATAAATGAAAAAATATATTACATTCCCAAAGTACTGCCGCAGCCCAGAAAACACTCCTCTGGATACTGAAATACCGATCAGCACAACTTGGGGTGAAGGTGAGGTAAAGTAATAATCACAAATAAAATGAAATAAACACACTTATATACGCACTTTATTTCATTTGATTTGTGACTATTACTTTACATTACAACTCTCCTGAGGAAGCTAAACTTGCATTTGGCGAAACGCGTTGAGATCAGATTGGGACCATTTGGATTTTCGTTTCTTGCAAGCAAGATCAACTGGACTCGTATACCAAAATGCGACTTGGTTGTGCCAAAATTAGTTGTAAGTGTAATTTTACCCTAATTTTTACCTTTTTGCTGAGATATTGCACCATTGGAGTCTCTTTGATCTTCCAGATTTTAAAGAAGACATTAAAAGAAAATGTTACCGTAATTTGTAATGCGCCTTCTTTTCATCATATGTTTGTGAGTGAAATTCATTTATTTATTTATTTGGAATATTGTGCTTTTACAATATTGCACTATTATTGTTGTCACTTTTTCCCCAAGTATATGCACCCCAAGTTGTGCTGATCAAAAATGTATTATGATTCATCATTAAAATGTCTACTGTTTTGTAGCTCAGAGTTTCTCAACCACAAATGGCCTCTCTATAATGTTTTTTTATGGAAATGGAGATCATTTAATGTCGCCTGGCTGCATTGTGCTGGATATGACATGTGAGGGAGCTAACCACGGATGTCTGTGCTGGAGAAACCCATATTTGCTCCTCAGCAGGTAGAATCACAAGAGCAGCTTGCCTGCTCTCTCAATATGTTATCCTAAGAACATGGCTAGTCTGATCATTATGGTACTTCTCATGAGATAAATGTACAAATCCCTGCTCTAGCACTGACATATAAAGCCAATCAATTGATAACAATTGAGTTTATGGAACCTAGTTTAAAAGGTCGTACAATGGAGACAATTAGACTGCTCTCTGTAGATTCCGTAACTGCATCTGCTATTTCTAATACTAATACTGGAAATCCCCATACCTAAGGGGTATAATTCCTCACTGACTTCACCATCAGGGGAACCATCCTGTTCCAACAAAAGCAGCAAGTCCTAAGATTAGCATTATATCTTCAGAAAAATAATCTCACGGAAAGAGTTACAATACTGGAATGTTAAATGCCCATGGGGTGTAACATTTTAAAAAAATGTATGATTTGATGGGGTAAATTGAATTGGCCAGATTCAAAGATGTCACAATAATAGGACATAGGCACGGACTGACCAGATGTCCAAATTCCAAAAAATGCACACCTCACAAAGGTGGCCTTTTACCTCCAAAATAACCTGATAAACCCATGCATGATTATCACTGTACTCAGGTGATGTTGCTGAATGCATCTTGTAGTGTTGTTTGACACGAACATATACCAAAATTACCATGTGTGTGGGGGAAAAAACACAAATTACTACCATAAGCTTTGACTATGGCTGGTAGAAGAATTAGTACAGGAAAGGGTTTCAATTCCAATATTTGAAATACCTGGGGTGTCTTGTTTTCAAACATATATGGTTTGATGGGGTAAATTAAATTGGCCAGCTTCAAAGATGTCCCAAATAGGACATGGGGCAGAATTTTCAACATGTCAAAATTCAAGTTGAAAAACTGAATTGCACACTTTCCAAATGTGACCTCTTACAAACAACCTGACAAACCCATGCATGAGGGGAATCACTGTACTCAGGAGATGTTGCTGAACATATATTGGAGTATTGTTTTGGTAGTGACATATACCAGGAGCTGTAAATTCATACCTGAAGTAAAATGTGTGTGGGAAAAAAAAATACTACCACAAATTTGACAAAGACTAGTGGTAGATTTGGTGCATGTAAATAGTTAAAATACTAGCATTTGGAATACCCTAGGTGTGTCTAGTTTTCAAAAATATATGGTTTGATGGGTTAATACTTTTTTATAGTAAATTATATAATACAATCAAAATAATGGCATCTAAAGAAAGCCCTACTTGTCCTGAAAAAACAATATATAACTTGTGTGGGTACAGTAAATGAGAAAGAAGAAAATTACAGCTAAACACGAGCACTGCAAAAATGTTAAAACAGCCATTGTCATGAAGGGTACAAAAAATAAAATCAATCATTGTCAATAAGTGGTTAAATACATCTGTTTATTGCTCTATTTGTTCTGCTGTCTAATGTAAACCATTGTATGTTCTTTTATCACCTTCCTATTATTCTCTAGTGTATTTGTCCCTAATAAATCAGTGCTTCTTTAGGGACATTTTTTTTGGTGGTAATAGCTGATATCAGGTCCCTTCAAAAGCGCTTTATTACCGTCTCAACTACTTCCCTGAGTCTGACTGTTTATACTTCAAAACACTAAGTGCTTCTGTCTGGGTGCATCATAAGCTTATTCCCAAAAGGACCCGAGAAGGACATCCGCATGATGGTCAGGGATCCCAGTTTAAGATCTCTAGTTCCTGATAAAACCTTATACAAACTGTCTGGATCAGCAAATCTGCACTACAGACAGTGACTGGATACAGTAAAACTTCATGGTGTCATGATTGCTGGTATTCTCATGCTTTCCATGCAAAACCTGGAGTTGAATATCCACACAAAATACAATCCCTACAGCCTAAACTATTTGAAATAAGATAACAAATTGACATCAACACATATTGTAAAACTACATACAAAAAAGATATTAATAGATTTTAGGATCCTTAATTGTTGCAAATATGTATGAGTACAGGGGAAATATGCATTTTTGTATAGTTTCCTAGGAAGACAAACAGAACTTTCCAGGGCTGCTAAGTCACCCCCAGTCTGGGGTTCCCTTGCATGGGTCTGCTCCACCCTGCACATTCTATGTGCCAGTAGTATCTATTGAAGAAACAGGAAATCCATATCTTAGAGGATCGGGTATTTGCTCTATGCCAGGCACCTCTGTGATGGCATAAGGGTATGATATCATAACCCAAGGAATTCCTGATAGCATACACATCCTTTGCAAGAGCTTAAAAAATCAATTATGGGTCTTACCCAATTTTTGACCATTGGAATGACCATCCCACAATTAGTAAGTATCTAAGCTAAGTGGCAGCTTTGAATCCCTGTAAACTCATTTTTAAATAAAACTGTTACAAATAGGTTTGGCTTGCTGTTAAGTCTATGCCCAAGGCAGCTTTAGGGACAAAGCCCTAGGTTTCTTTGGTCCCATTAAGTGCGGGAACCAGCCCTGACCCTCCCCCGCGGCACACTGTATTAGTGTTAACCCTTTCAATGCTGTTATCATGTCTATGACAATGTCTCCCTACCCTCTCTGCCAACAGTTTCCTTTTCTGTAGCTTCCCATTTTCTTGTTCTTCTTTCTTCTCTCATCTGTCTTCTTTCAACAATCGCTGCCAGCAATGTGATTCACAACGGAGCCTCTAGAACAGTAGCGTATCGTTTGCACAAACATTGTAAAATAACCCTGGTCCTTAAGGGTTATCTCTAATCAAAAGTACTGTTTGCCCTCAATTAGTTTTGTCATATATACTTGAGATGAGACCCCCTCAAAATCTTAGGACCCCTAAATACATAGAGTCTTCCTTTAATGCATGTACATAAAACATATTTACTAAAAGCTCATTTGAGCAGGGCCCTCCTCACCTGTTGTTTCTGTAAGTCAAATTGTTATAAAACAATAAATAATAATTATAATATTTCTATACTTCCAATATGCGGAAGTAACACTTTTATCTCTTGTGTAATACATACAAATTGCAAACACCACATGGTATGCAGTCCATATTCTGTTGCTTTACGTAACATTGGTGGGTGAGCCCTTGATGGATGCAGTGTGACGGGGGTCCGTCTATTGCTCCCTGGGTTTCTGTATCCCTGAGGGGATCTAATGTATTGCACTACAAGGCTCTACAAGGCACACCTGCAGCCTAGTTGGAGTCTCTTATGTGTACTATGTATCATTACATTTAATGGCTTAACAATACAAAGTTCACACCATGAAACAATATTATAGACAATGACTACTTAACTTACTACACAGTTATGTACAGTATTAGCTGACATACTTTTGGCATCACATTGTACTAATAGATCTCCCTTCGATGTCATTTACCTAGTGAGCAAAAGTTTCATGGGTAAATCATCTCTAGTTGTTAGATTTCGGACTCAAACTACAAAATGTATGCATGATTGCACATAGAGTCGAGGTGCTGGATGTTTGTGTGTAAAAAGGTAACCATATGGACTCTTTTCCATGGGGACTTATGCCTCACACCACAACACCTCTACCAATCCAACAAGCTGGCTATGGAAGACGAGAGAAGAACATGCCAAGGAACTTACATGCCATAGAGTAAAAATGTTTTATTTAATGTCATTCTGTACTATGATGCATTGCATTTCATATGAAAACAAAATAAAAAATGTTTTACAGTAAAATGCCAATTTAATCTAATACGCGTAATATAAGTGTTGGTGGGAGCTGGCTTTAGTGTTCATCAATCTCAAGAGACATACTGCCAGAGTTGGCCATCTGATTATATTTCTCTGTTGTTAAATGAACTGATGTGTCCTATTACTATTAGTTTTAACCCATTCTAAAGTGAGTAGACATTTGTTTTCGTACAAACTTTGTTATTAACAAACATTGCCTGTTTCGTGGGTTTCTATGAGTCAACGAAAATGAGGGTGATCTCCGACGAAACTAACAAAACCGAACTGCAAAAGTTCTGAAAATTTGTCATGATTCCCCCATCCGTCGTCACATCTACCCTCCGCTATTACAACCCATTTTGGCACTTGTTAATGAGGTAAAGTGGGAAAAGGACTATGTGTAGGAGGGTACATATCAATGCCTGATAGGAGGTAGAAGTAGCCCCCAAAAATGGGGGATGGTCTCATTGAAGGTAATAGCTGTGATTGATGGGGGAACCTTTTGTTTTACATCTATAATGAAAGGTGGGTCCATTAGGTGTCAGGGACCTCCTTCTTTGGAAACATCCCCAGAATATCATTCCTAATTTAAAAAAGGCCCATAAATTTCATTCAAACCAAACCAAAGAGAAATGAAATTTGTTTCCCTGAAAACGAACGTGGCAAAAACAAAACAAAAGTGTTGTCCACATGTCTATAGTGAGGTATTGCAATGTTAAATATTTTGTTTAAATAATTATTTTTATTCTTAAAAATCTGAGAGGCTTGCTGCTAGACTTGCACTCTAATTCTACTCGGTTAGCCAATAGAGGTATATATAACCTTTTTTCCATGCTGCAGTAATTGACAAAATAAACCTTTTTGTGCTGCTACTTTCTGCACCATGAAGAGCTGAAGGTCCTATTGTAGGACTTTGGTTTCTGCTGTTGAGCCTCAATATAATTTTATGATACATAATTATGATTTCCTGTTAGAAATAACCGGACCAGTAATGTCCATTTCTTAAAGGCTTCAATGAGGCAAACAGCATTCCTACACTTTGGTGAAATAGCTACTGACAGATTAAGGAGAAGCTGAGGGCCAACAGGTTATTAATTAGATGTTTTTACCCCATGTGCTAGAGACTAAAGCTATTCTGAAAGCCGATATAGTAAATACGTTCTAAATTGCAACAAAATAATACCAGGACAATTACCCAATTTGAGATTTAATGGAGGGCCTGGGTAAGGACTAAAGACCAATGCATACCACATAGAATGGAATCTTGATTTTCATTGTCTTACCTTGTCGATCTGCATTTCCAAATGATAGACAGTATATAGGGATTAAAAATCTATATTATTACTAGTATTATCCATTAGCAGTTTGAACAGATGTCACATGGGGAGGTCTTCTTGTAGGCCGATGGCCTGCAGCAGTTTGTAGAAGTGCTAAAAGACTGATTGCAATGAATCTGTTTGAAGGTAAACCTCAGCAGTCTCAATTTGAAGCAAATAGCCCTCAGCAGGTTCAATGGCTACAGCCTGCACATGAAACATCTGACATGTTCAAGATGGAGGGAAGACTGCAGGCTCAAACAGGTCCATGCAATGATGGCGACTATGAAGTCACATAACAGTGGGACAGGTATAATTGTAGTAAGAGTGTAGCTGTGGGCAAATCTTTTCCCCTTTAGTAAAGTGTGTAATCAAAGAACAGTTTTTGGTGTTTTTTTTAACGTAAAAAAGTAAAAAAAATTAAAAATGGAAATGTCCGTTGGCTGTATCCGACCATGGAGATTATCTGTAATGGACGCATATTTACAGACATTTCAATGAGCTAGTTCAATGCCAGAGGGGACCACAGCTTGATTCCCTGATGACAAGATGTTTAAAAAGAATTTCATGTGAAGCTTGCGTTTTTGTACCCTTGCTACATTCACTATATGATTATGATTCAGTATACCATAATAATTATGACAGCATTACGGATTCGTTATAAATATTTTTTCTTATGCAATTCCAGATTGTAACCATCTTTTTTTGTAGCACTTTAAATGGCTGTGAGATATTGAATGCCAGGGTTTTTCTGCTATTCCAGATCCTTCCTGATGTACGAAAAGGAACCAAATAAATGAACCAAATAAAATAAGTAATTAATATACATGTATTCTTAAGACCAAACAACAGGGTTCTTAGGTGTAGAAATGCATGTGATTAACGACTAAAGTAGGATTTTGATGGCTATTTGTTTCCCTGTCTTCAGCATGCAGAAGAGCTTGGTTTGGCCCCACATACAACATACTTAAATTGTTAAGATTTCTTGAGTCACTTTAGCTGAGCGCTTCATGTCAAGGTTGTACCTTGTTCATAATGCATTATCAGGTTGGTGAATGGAAACGGCTGCTCTCCAGCAACCTCTTGTTTAGCAAATAAAATACTTTATTTAATAATTGTGGACTTCAAATGAAACATCCAAAAAGCATCATAGGAGCTATAGTCTTTAGAAATTTCTTAATCAGAGGATGACAAAGCCGGTTAGCAAAATGACTGTTGCCATTAGGTGCTCTACTTATTTGGTATAATTTTTTAGATTCCAACTGCGCAGAGGGATGAGACTTATAGGGTAATCAAGATTTGCTCTGTATGAATAGTTTTTTATTGTTTGGCTGAATAAGCCTTTCCATATACAGAATTAATAAACTTTCGGTCAGATAGGAAGATATTGAAAAATGGACGCATAGTTAGAGATATCTATAAAAATTAAGGATGCTCCTTGAAATTCTAGGACCATTAGTAGGCAGACCCTTACTAACAAGATACAACATTCTATTTAAATGTCCGTAGCATATTAGCAATAACGTATTCCCTATAAATAATTGATTTATGTTGTGATTAATTAGTGACCGACATAAAACTGACCTCATCGTAGGTCACTGAGACACCATGAAACCAGCAATGTAGGTGCGGCTGTACAAGTGGATGAGTATGCCTCAGTGTTCATGAGATCATTTAAAGACTATTAAAGACTATTAACTAATTGTTACAGAACTTCCAGTACTTGAGCAATACGTACTGGGTAGGCACATTCTAGCATTTCAGATGCTGCAGACTGTAATTCCCATCACGATCATCCAAATACTAGAGTGCAACTATAGTGTGAATAATATAGAGGATCTGAAACACCAGAGAATGTTTGTAGCTCGTTATCCGTGCTGTAGTTATCTTCATTCCCCAAATCATGCTTTGATTTATTTGGATATGCATTGATCTGGTTTGATTCGCTAAGAAGGAGAATTGATTGTACATATAATTTCATGTGTTATTGTGTTACTGCTGAGCATTAAGAGTAAAACAACAATTTGTGCTGTAAATATGTATGCTTCAGGTCTAGATGTACAATATGCATGATTGTCTTAATTGCATTTGTTAGCCAAGGTGTGAACCATCTGCCTCCTCTATGCAATCACCTTATCTAATCACTTGTGAGGCAGCCCTATAAATTCCTAGGCCTCACTTGGAAATGTAGCTGCTGTGGCCTCTTCCCCAGTGGCCTCCTCATAAGTGGATATTTAAGAGTCACACTGAAGTTAAACGGGAGGGAAACGGCATACCAGGTACCACTGCAGAAAGCAGCTACAACACATCATTTGACCCAGATCAACACATCTCCATCCAAGCAGTCCTCTCCTATTGTCTCACTTCCCCCTCAACCACCGACTACATTGTAAGCTCGCAAGAGCAGGGCCCTCCTCTCCTTTGCACCAGTTTGTTATTGTATGTCCTTTTTGTATGTGAAATTGTTCTACTGACTGTAACAGCGCTGCAGAATCTGCCGGCGCTTTATAAATAAATGTAATGTATGTAATGTAATTGTCATATTATTATGTAATAAGCAAGGACTTCTTGATATGGGGTATGTTGAACTTTTGAGATGGGATAAAAGAGGCACTCGCGTATTCTGGCCTAGGCCAACTAGGGCGGTAGGTCCAGGGTCAGAAGGTTCTTCTTGGTGCTTTGCTTACTCAGCTGGCCTGTAAGGCCTTGTAACCATCCCATTTGCAGTACGGAGGTTTCTTCTCTCTAACTGCATGTGTTTCAGAGGAGGAGCACCAGAACGTGTTCAGAGAACAGGGGTACTTGTCCTGAGTAAGGACTATTGCCCAAAACACACCAAACTCGCAATAACCAGTTTGATTTCATAGATCAATAAAGCACACAACCTTTTGTTCAAAAGGAACCGTGTTTCACTCTTAAAAACTTGTTTAGATATGTGGTGCCATCCACCTGTCTACTGGTGTTCATGCTTGAATGAACCCTATTGGCACCTATCCAGCATGGTGCATACTATCCTTATGTATTTTCCTTTGGCACAGAGCCTAGGCCTGACCCAGGGCAGCACCCCCAATCGTCTCCTCCACGGCCGCCATCTAAGCTACAGGGACTTCATTAAAAGATGTTGTGCACCTTTAAGACACCAGGATATAAAGTCATATCCAGAGACTTGGTGTCTTGAATGCATACAGCGCCTTTTATAGGACTCTATGGAGGCACTAGAACGTGGTCGGAAGCAGCGTACCTCCTTGGACATGCCGCTTTAGATCTACGTCACTGACTGTCCTACTGAGCAGGCTAGCAGGACATCAAGCTAAAAGGAAAAACACCCTGTGGGGAATGGAAAGGCTGGTTGGAGGGATGTTAGATTTTATTATAGTAAATGTAACAAAAAAATGACATGATTCAAATAAACAAGATGATTGGCAAACAGATGTTATAAAATAAGTCCTCTGCATACCTGGGAACTTTTAGGCTCCGATCCTTATTGCCAGGACTACCCACTGACGTCACAAGCATCTCACTGATGTCCGTGGGTATTCCTGCTGATGTTGTTGGGCATCCCCCCCAGACATTGTATTGTGTCTTAAACATGCAAAAACACTGAGGCATATATGTTTAGGTTTTTTTACTGCTTCGCCTTAGAGTTTAGGAGGAATATCACCTTTAAGGCCTCTCCATGTGCACAGGGCAAACCTACTTATTAGGTCTCTTCATCGAAGCAAAAATGAAAGCATGCTTACTGAATTGGGTCCATACTGAATTCATTATTACTATTTATTGTAAGCATTTATAGCTCTGCATGCTTCATCAGTTCTAATCTGATTACATAAGCATGATGGGAGTATCCTGCTGCGTACGTTAATAAAGTGGCTTCATGTTCTCTGGGTGTGACCCAGGGGAAACCTCCCCTATGTGGGTTCCCCACTTTATGGAAAGAGTAATTAAATTCCTGTTTCACATGTGTTCAGGCCAAGGCCGGCACTGGGGCCAGCTCCCTCCCTCTGTTTGTTTTGGCTGCATGGAGGATAATGACTCATTTGAATATTGTTGGGTTTTTTTTATAGTTAAGGTTTCATTGATCTCATTTATTCTGGCCAGACTGGGGCTTCTCCGCAGAGATAAGCAGTTGATGTCGTGCAGGAAGGTTAAAGCTGTTGCAACAACATACTGCCACTATCAGATCACTGGAGATCATGTGTCATATACTAACATTTCCATACATAAACCATCAAACTACTAAAATTTTAACTTCTTTACAAAATCTGCTAGTTGCTAGATTTTATCTCCCATATCTACTATTTGCATAGATAACAATAAACTGTTGTACACCATTAAATATAAAGTGAAAAGATTATGGCATGTTATAAAATGTTTTGTGATCAAAATCCAAAAAATAATGAGTTTGTTTTGGCCTCATCCAGCTCTAACGTTCACTATATGGCCAAAAGTATGTGGACACCTGACATCATAGTGATGCTTAACTAGACATACCTAGTAGACTATGTAAGGAATTGTATACATTGCTATGTAAAGTTGGTTGGTTGAAATGTTGGGAAATGCAATAGTTAAAATCAGAATTGTGTGTCATGTATGCACACATGCAAATTATTTTTAATAACAGTTTAAGCAGAACGTGTTCTATAGTGTAGAATGAACTGACATTTCTTCAGGGATAGGCTGGCAAGAGGGTACCTGGGCTGCCCCAATCTGATTTTGAGCTCCTGCCTGAACCCTTTCCTATGTATGCTTTACTTGCACTTCCGCATAAATAATTACCATGGTTTCTAGAATAACAAAGGCTTCAGGCAACTTTTATGCTCTGACAGTATCCTTTCTGCAGTTCATTTTGACCAATATGTATTATAAACTTTTGTTGAGCAGTTTTGGGACACTATATCACTGCATCAGCTTAGGTTTGCCCCTGGCCTGAATGGAGAACATTAACAATGCTGACAAAGTAACAAACTACATTTTTCCATTAAAAATAAAACAGGAAAACATACACATTAACATTTATTGATCCATGTTGTTTCAAAAGTAGCAGAACGTTTTTAATTTCTTTTATGGTATTTAACATTTTGTGACAGAAGCATAGTGTCCATAAGTTTCTTTAGAAATCCTAGTGAAGGACAATGTTTCATAGTAAGCTGCATAGGGATTTTTGGTGCTGAAGTGTACCATTTGCCCATCGACAACAAATGCACAGTATAATTTAGGCAGGTCTTTCCATGGACCTCCTGCCTCGGGGGCTTGGATATGATGTGATTTTTACCATTTGATGTTTACCAGTCGCAAGCCTGTCGTTTGGTCCCTACTGTATGTGACTTTCATGTGTGGTATATGAGCTGGAAACAGATAAGTTTTGAACCTGTAATCCCAACATTGAGCATAAATCATCAGAAAGAGCCACCTGTCCAAAATTAGGGTACTCACTGGCCTCTCATGTTCCGGGCATCTCATAGTCCATTAAAACCTCCTAAAGAAAGAGCAGAAGAAATCCAGGATCGCATCTTGACTGTCTTACAGACTTAAAACTGACAAATTATTTACAAAATTAAGAAACACAAGAAAAATGTACAGTATATGTATAATTCAAATTGTACTTTTAGAGTTGACGTTTAGACAAACGCTATCAAGTAAACGATTAAAAAAAGGAGAGGGCAGAACATGCCCTAGGGAAGAATGTGAATGGGGTATGTGTTCAAGAAACTGCTTTTATTAGATTTGATTGAGTTTGTATGAATTGTAGCAGGATTTATCCACTTAATTTACCTTACCCTTGTTAAATATGACATTTAGACTGACATTTTCCAAGATAGGAAGCAATATTCTCTGTATGATAATTACAAACAGCCAACTGAGTCTAGGGAGTTAGTGATTTCACAGAGAATTCTTTTGCGCAACTGGTTGTCAATTACAGAAACATTCATGTTTTGATGGAAATTCATTTTTAGAACTAAAGGTCATATAAGGACTTCAATGTACGGCCTTGGGAGTGTTACGGATCTTTAAAGTGTACTGTACTATGTTTTTTTTTTTTTATATCAGGTTTTAAAACTACATATAGGAAGTTATGTACTTCTGTAAAAATATTGCCCTTTAATTTTGTGTTTACATTGTACACAAATATATACCTTGCTAATTAGATAGGCAGAGATTAATGAAAGATACATAATGTTTACAAACAGTCTAGAAGCAGATAGATAATCAATAGGTTAAAAAAATATTGTTGCAAACCACAGTTACATGACAACACAAAACTCATTGCCATATAGATCTCCTGGAGAAGGAAATTACTCAAAAGCTTGAGTTGGGTGGTCTTTCACTTGCGTACCCCATTTTTAATTGCCAGTCTTTTTATTGTCCTAGTGATTTACTAATCCAGCATTTGATAATCTTTGTATCTTGTACCATAACCACACATCCATAGAAGCTCAATGGCTTGAGAACCAAAGCTGTTTTCATAAAGCAGATAATGCTGATAAGAAATGATGCCATGTCATTAAGAGACGCTAATTCAGTATTTTAGACATTGTCCTTGCACTGTACCACTCCAATAACTTTTTGCTGCTCTTCAAAGATACCTTTTATTCAGTAAATATTAATTGTTTTTACAGGTAATCTAGCACATTCCACCTGAAATTCAAACAAGTCTATGAAAAGTACAGGGCCAGATTACCATTTTGGTGGATGGAGCAAAAGTCTCTTTAACAGCCCAATTGACCCAACAGCAACCACACAAAGTATTTTCCTGAAAAATAAATGATTTGTTGTAAGATATTATAAGGCCGGGATAGTGGTTGAGGGGGAATCCATTGGAAGGGAGATACTTTGGTGTGCTAGTATCTAACAGTTTTCCTTCTTTTTTTAAGGCCAATGAATCCCTTAATCCAGCACTAAATGATGGTAAACAAGTTTTGCCATACTCAATGTGTTAATTTTACCAGCACTCATAAGTAGTTATGTAGTTAATGAGTTTATGAATTGTACATTTTCTATTAATCATACTCTGCTTAAAAGCAAAGTTTTGCTGAGCCTTGGATGAATAACCCTGGACATTCCATAATCTGAGGGCATGGAGATCAACATTACTATAGTTGTCAACAGTGTTTAAAGGGTCTCTTTAATGTACACATCTAGGCTCTATGATAGTCTACTAACAAATGCAAGTTGTATGTAACATTATTATTATTTTTGTATATGTTTCTTTTATTTCATTTTATTTACCTTGCAACATTTTGCCTCCAGCGCCACAAATTATGGTATAGGTGCATATATGCAATGTTGGACCTCTCTCAAATATTTACACATGGAGTTTATTTAGTAAAGAGGGAGTTGTCAGGTAGGTTTGGAGGAGAGCTGTAGTTTCATTATTATTTACTTATTATTCACTTAATTTATAAATATATTTTTTTTGCATTTTTTTAATTTTGCAAGGGCCAGGTAAGAACATGTGAGTTGTCAGAATTAGAAGTTACAGCATATGTATTATATATCATATATCAGTAAATGTATGAATTGCATTGTACAGTCTAATCAGTTGAGTTATTTTTTTTTAGTGGACAGCATAATTTATGTTGAGGAGGTATGTCTCAGACTCACTGCATTTGTCAATTGGATACGCAATTGTATGCTGCTATAATCTAAAAAATATAAATGCAAAGTGACAATTTTTCACAAAATCAGCAAGTAATATACACTTCAGAATTTCAGAAGCTATAGGTAGCGGATTATATTACTACCCAGTACAGGAAGCCCACTTGCCCACCAAGTAGCCTTGGGGCACTATTAGATGTAGAGGCTCCCCTGTATCATAAGTGCTTCTCAAAGGTAGGTGGGCATCACGACCAATACACAATACATAGACTAATGATCTACAATGCACCTTTTTGCTAATCTTGTTGGAGAAACACAATGCCCTCTTTTATTTATTAGCTTTACGTACATAAGTTAAAGTTATTAAATTAATTATTATGTCAGTAAATTATTTCACACATTTAGATTGTCTTTTTATTAGTGGAAGCCTGCTCTATTTTAATACCTTGATGAAATGTAGGTCAATGTTTTTACATGATGAAACTTGATGTGAATTTAATCTGTGACTTGGCTTTTTGCTTAATATAGCTTTACAAAAAACAAAAACTGTCTGTGCTTCTCACCCTAATAAAGGTGGCAATAAATATATAATCATAATATAAATGAGAGGTTTTGGTTATATGAATTCGCCGAAGCATAATTAAGCTCACCTGCCACGTCAAGGCACACTCTCAATAGGGTACCTACTCTCACCTGCTACATAGTGGGCACACAAAGCAGTTTATACTAGACTTGTGCATTCGTATTTGGGCGAACATGGAAATGAACACGAAGAGTGCGTTTTTATGTTCGTCCTGAAGAAGCAAAGATAGTGGCGGTAAAACGTACACGAAGACGGAGACACACAAAACAGGGTCCTCCTCTGGCATCAACCAATTGGTTTTTAACTCCTGACAGTGAACCTATGGATTTCCACTCCCATTAACCCCTGCGATGCATAGATAATGTGAGCAAAAATCCGTAGGCTCGGCGTCAGGGGTTAACTTGGTGCAACTTGGCCGACAGAGACCACTGGTCTCCCTGCTCCAACAGTTAAAAGTATGTACGAACGACCCTTTTAACCAGTGGTCTCTGCTGGCCAAGTTGCTGGACCAGGATTTTAAAAGTCTGTACGAGCGACTCTATTGGTCTCCAGTAGGGGGCTCATCTGCCATCAACCAATGAAGTACAATGAAGCAAAGCTGCTGAGTAGTCCATGCCGCGTTAACCCTGTATTAACCCCTTCTACAAAAAACGGAACACGAAGAAAAAAAACGAACATGAAGAATGTACACGAATGTTCGCCTGAACCGAACACAGGAACGGGTGAATATTCACGGAATACAAAGATTTTTTCCCCCACGAAGACGAACACGAAGAGTTGGCCGGCGCCCAAGTCTAGCTTATACTGCTACCAAAACCTTATTAATGTTGGGGGAGGTGCAATTAAACCTCCTCCCAATTAACCCCTGGACAGCACGCTGCAACCAGACTGATGAGGAGCCTACAACCTCAAATATGTGCAAACAGGGAAAAGAAAAAAATATGTGCAAAACAGGGAAAATGTTGGTGCGCTAAGCTAGTCTCAGGCTCAAATAATACAAATGTGTAATATGAGGCCTACCAAATAGGTGTGAGCATGCCGCAAATACAGTGTATTGACTGTACAATGCATACAAAAAACAAACTGCCTGCGCTTCTCACCCTAATAAAGTTGGCAACAAATATATAAACATAATATAAATGAGAGGTAATATATTTTTGGCTTTGGTACGTTTAAATCTTAATTATTTCTATTGACACGGTCTTTAATGCTACAATTACCGTATTGGCTCGGATATAGGCCGCCCCCGTATATAGGCCGCCCCCTAAAAGTTTGGTGCTTTTTTAAAGAAAAAGTTTTTTTCTTTAAAAAAGCACCAAAAAACATGCTGCCACTCTGTCTCCCCCCCCGAGATATGCTGCCACTCTGTCTCCCCCCCCCCGAGATATGCTGCCACTGTCCTCCTCCCCCCTCGAGATATGCTGCCACTGTCCCCCCCCCCCCGAGATATGCTGCCACTCTGCCCCCTCCCCCGACTTACCAGAGGAGACTCCCGGGTGTCTTGCGGGGCTGGCAGGGGACATCTACGCAATATGCGTACACAACTTCCGGTGCCGGCACTCAGCTGATGTGCCGGCACCGGAAGTTGTGTACGCGTATTGCGTAGATGTCCCCCGCCGGCCCCGCAAGACACCCGGGAGTCTCCTCTGGTAAGTCTTGGGGGCAGAGGTAAAGCTTAGACAACCTCCCGTGCTGGCACCCCCCCGTGGAAAGTGCTGGCAGGGGAGGCTGTCTGAGCGTATCGGGGAGTAGGATGCAGGTCCCCTGCACCGCTGCGGGGGATCTGTATCCTAACCCTGCCCGGCGCCCGACCCCGAATATAGGCCGAACCCCCACTTTAAAGACTTAAAGTGGGGGGGAAAAGTGCAGCCTATATTCGAGCCAATACGGTAATTAAATTACACTGTTTCTTGTAAACCTGGGTGTTGCTTTTTTACTCTCAAAAAGAACAAGTCAATGAATAAATCAAGTGACATTTAATGGAGTAAATCTTCAGTCTTACAATGTAAGTTTCTGTTCTATAAAATGTGTGAACTCAATATGGTAGGCATTCTTTAACCTTGAAGAAAAGGGGATCACATATTTAAAAATGATTGATTTATCAGGCTGTCCATTTTTGTGTAACCGTTTTTTAAAAACTTCCACATTTTAAAGATATATTTAGTAATAGTCTCACATCCATAGAACACATTGTACTCCTGTTCAAAACCATGGGAAATGTTGTGCTCTAAGCACAAGAGGCTAATGTTATAAGTAAAACATATTATTTGTAAGGTAGACACCTGCTGCTTTAATTATCCCTTACGAAAAAATTACTGCAGTTTTTCTGAAGTAATACTGCAGTTTTTTGGACATGAAAAAACTGCAATACTGCACTTTTACTGCATTTGTACTTCACTGTACTGCAGTTTTACTGAAGTTATTTTTGTACGAAAGTACAAATGCAATAAAGCTGCGGTACATTGAAGCACAACTGTAGGTTTGCAATATAAAAAAAAAAGTGCAGTAAAACTGCAGTACAGTGAAGTACAAATGCAGTAAAAGTGCAGTATTGCAGTTTTTTCATGTCCAAAAAACTGCAGTATTACTTCAGAAAAAACTGCAGTAACTTTTCGTAAGGGATAAGAATAATATCTGGGCTCAAATCATAATATTGTAGGTTTAAATCGGACCTTGACAATGTTCCTCCTAGTGTAGTGTCCCTACTCAATAAAGCGCTTACTATATGTCACTGCAATAACTTTTCTAGCATACTCAAGGATCAAAACATTTAACAAAAGTGCGAAAAATGGCCCTAAACTAATGTATGTAAAGTTAAATACATTTTGTCAGCAAGGCAAAAGCAGGGTTTGTTGCCTCTAGAGGCTAAGATGCATTTTGCTGTCCATTGAGTGCCTTGACCCCAGGGAAGAGCTGACAGGGGCAATACAGGCAGGGGCGTACCTAGAGTATTTGGTACCTGGGGCGGATCCTGTATGTGGCACCGCCCCACACACACACTTTAAAACTGCATAGCTTCTATCGTTATATACTGGCGCAGACATTGAAGATGGTACAGCATTACTGTTATTATATACTGAGGTAGACATTAACGGTGGTACAGCATAACACCTATCACTATATACTGAGCCAGAGAATGACAGTGGCACAGCATAACACCTATCACTATATACTGAGGCACACATTGACAGTGGTACAGCATAATCCCTATCACTATACATTGAGCCGGACAAAAAAAATCTCACACTTTTATTAAAAGTAACACACCAAAATTGGACACAAAAAATCAATAACAATATTAATATATATATATGATTGTTAACAGCAATCACACTCTTATCATGCCCAGGCATACCCAGATTCCAGCATGTATTTGTTAGGGACCAGGAACCAGACAGACACGAAATGTAAAATGCAATCACTTTTATTGTAATAACAATAGTGAACAAAGCCAAATCGTAATCCAAGAGCATATACCAAAAGACAAGCCGGGGTCAGGAACCAAGACGGGTACTCAAACAAGCCGGGGTCAGGAATATGGAGATCAGCGAAGTCAGGATCAAGCCAGGAATCAGGAGCTGGGAGGGACGTCAGAGAAAGCCAGGTCATGCACAGGCATTCATGAACACAGAGATAGCGCTTGCAGCCAGAAACAACACAAGGGCAAGGAGGAAGTGAAGTTTAGCTGCTTAAATAGCCAAAAGGGGCTGGCTGTGGGCTGGACAATGGGCTGAGTCACAGGAGTGACAGGAGTGTAGCCATGGCAACCCAGCCAGGCTGTAATAGCTTCCAGCAATGCAGCAGAAAGGCAGCTAGACCATAATAGTACTGGTTGCCTGTGCATGATAGGAGTGTAATTTCTGTTATTGCTGTTATATATATATATATATATATATATATATATATATATATATATATATATTAATATTGTTTGTATTGTTCACATGTGAACTCAGCACTGGAGGCATAAAATCAGACATACAAATCCCATATTTGCAGGTATAATATAGTATGGAAACATAGCATTGCAGGTATAGATTAACTGGAAATCACAAAAAAACTCAGCAATAAAGGTATAGATCAAACCCCCTAAATTACAGGCATAGATGACAGGTTGCACAACCCAAAGCCAGCCCTGGCATCCACACTGCCCACATAGAACCTGACCAGCACCCAAATTACACACATAGGACTTACCATCTTTGTCCACAAACAGCCCTGCATGAGTCAACTTTGTCCCCAAACAGCCTGGCCTGTGCCATCTTTGTCCCATAAATGCCCTGCCTGTGTTATCTTGGTCCCCAAGGCTCAAACACCCTGCTTGTGCCATCTTTGCCTTTCCACAAATCAATTATACATCTATGATACACACAAACACTTTTACAGTCACTCACTAATTCACACTCTTATTCACACAATTAATTTACACATTCATTAATGCATTATCTCATTTAGACAATTCATCCACACATTCATCCATTCTCTCACTCATTCACAAAAGTCATCCACACATTAATTCTTTCATTCATTCTCTCACTCATTCTCACTGTTTATTTATTTCAATATGCTTACTATTCTCTTTCTCACTATCTAGCCCCCTCTCCCTTGCTTCTCACTATCTAGCCCCCTCTCCCTCTCTTTTCACTATCTACCCCCTCTCACTATCTACCCCCCTCTGCCTTCTCACTATCTACCCCCCTCTCTCTCGTTTCTCACAATCTACCCTCTCCCCCTTTGTAGTTAAAGGCAAACAGGTTTTTGGACAGTCTTGCGGTGGGACGCCTCCGTCTCCCTGCTCTGCCGTGGCACGCGCTGCTTCACTGCTAAGCGCTGGAATATGATGTCATATTCCTCCACTCAGCAGTGAAGAAGCGCGCGCCGTGGCAGACCAGGGAGACGGAGGCGTCACGCTCAGCATGGCATGCCG
This sequence comes from Spea hammondii, assembly GCA_029215755.1. Lineage (NCBI taxonomy): Eukaryota > Metazoa > Chordata > Amphibia > Anura > Pelobatidae > Spea > Spea hammondii. Next base: position 34,897,037 of record JARDYJ010000002.1, read on the forward strand.
GCACCGCAACGGAGTTAGAGGCCTCGTGGAGGAGACTGAGGGGTTGCTAGGTGCCCCTCTCCTCTGTGTCAAAAATAAATAAAAAAGTGACAAGGCTGCCCGGGACCCGGGCGATCCGGGACATGTGGTCACACTAGCCCGTGGCACCCCCTGATGAGTGGCACCGGGGGCGGACCGCCCCCCCCGCCCCCCCCGCTAGGTATGCTACTGAATACAGGGGAAATCATTCTTGGAGATAAGTTTTTCTACACTATTATCAGCAGAATAACTAGGAAAATAAGCACCATAAGCACAGACTCTTTTTTTACAGCGGGGTCACATCTGACAGTCAGCGTTGCGCTGGATTTGATGTCATATATGGTGTGGGGGTGATTGGCAGACATAACCCTTTGGTAAAAGCGAGGCTGCTCACACAGTGTATAAGGGCCAGAGAGGGAGCTGCTGATGAGGTAAGGGGGTGAGAGAGGGAGGGAGTGAGCCAGTGAGTGGGAGGGTAAAAGAGTGAATGGGAGGATACAGAAGGGAGTATGTATGAATTTATGTTAGAATGAGAATGTATGTAAAAAGTGTGTGTTAACATGAATGTGTAAGTGTATGTGAAAATTAATATGTACAGTGAAGGAAAAAAATATTTGATCCCCTGCTGATTTTGTACTGTGGGAGACAGAATAACAACAAAAATCCAGAATAAAGCATTTCAAATAAGTTATAAATTGATTTGCATTTTACTCAGTGAAATAAGTATTTGATCCCCTATCAATCAGCAAGATGTCTGGGTCCCAGGTGTTTTTTATACAGGTAACAAACTGAGATTAGGATTTTAAAGGGAGTGCTCCTAATCTCAGTTTGTTAGCTGTATAAAAGATACCTGTCCACAGAAGCAATCAATGGTCAATACCAAAGAGCTGTCCAAGGATGTCCTACACAAGGCTGAAATGGTGTGATTATTCGCAAATGGAAGATCTCACCTTGTGGAGTTTTTGTCTCTAACTCTTCAAATAAACATACCATTAAAATTATCGACTGATCATGTCTTTGTCAGTGAGCAAACATACTAAATCAGCAGGGGATCAAATACTATTTTCCTTTACTGTATGTGTACTTATGTAGGTGTTTGGGGACAGAGATGGCACAGACATGCTGTTTGGGGACACTGACAAGCTGTTTGGGGCAAAGATGGCAAAAGATATGTTGTTTGGGGGCTTTGATGGCACAGGCAGACTTTGTGGGTTGCAAATCTGGCAATGGTAAGCTGTTTGAGGGCAAAATGGCACAGACAAGCTATTTGGTGGCAATGATGGCACTGAAAAGCTGTTTTGGGGGCAAATGTAGCGCTCACAACTGTTTTAGGACAAAGATGGACCTTTCAGACACTGATAATGGAAATGATGGTGGAGAGGAATATGATGGTGGGGATATGAATATGGTGATTGGGGATAATGATTGTGGTTGGGTATTGGAATTAATTAGGATGTCGGAGGTATGATGATGGTCTGGGGCAGCTCTACACTAACACATATATACATACAGCCATTCTAACGCCATAAACATACATACATATGCACATACCTGTCACGTCCTACCCAGGCTGTGGAGCTGCATATCTCGCTCTTGCTTCAGTTTCCCTGTTTTGCTTCGATCCATTCCTGGATTTCCTTTTTGCTCTGTTCTGATCTTCCATTCCTTGCTTCTGCTTCAGCTCTTTGCTTCAGCTCTGTTTCCTTTATAAGGTGTGCTCCACCCATGTGTTCTGTTTGTGTCAGTCTGCAGTCTAAAGGTATGTCTGAGTGCTATGTGTTTTGATTACATGTTTGGTTTGTTTCGTACCACTGTCAGCAGGGATTAGTGTTAGGACCCACCGTGATTGGAGTACTTTGGCGTAGTGGTGGGCTAAGCATACTATGGTCATATGATGTGACGGAATCTCCAATTGTTATCACATAGTTCTAGGCTAGTTTCTGTATTTATGTTTGTCTGTCTCTTATGTGCCTTTGCCCTGCTTCCTTGTATCATCTGAGGATTCTGGTTCCTCTCTCCTCTCCCTTTGTCCTAGTCAATATGGCCTATCCTTGCTTAAAGGAGAAGCGTCCGAGGATTCCGGCTCCTCACTCCTTCCCCTGTGTTCCTTGCCTTGTTCCCTGTCCTTTGTTGTGCCCTGTATCATGTATGTCTTGTCTGGTTATGTTTCGTGCCTGGTCTCCCTGTTCCTTGCTCTGTCCCTTGCTTGTTAAGTTTCTGCTATATCCTTTGCTTAGCTTCCATACTTCCAGCCTGCAGCATCCTGCACGTGATTCTAGTGATATGTTTCATGCCTGCTCTAGGGTGCCTGCAGGATATCACTTTGTTTCATTTTGGTATACATCTGCTGCTATGTCAGAGTGCTGGTATGTGGCTGCACGACCCTAGGTGCTCATCACCTGGGTGAGTGTGGTTGCCCTGCAACCAGGCCCTGTCCAACTCCACTACTGCACTGTGACTCCTGCACACAATCTTTGGGCGCACTGGGTCCTTTCAGTTATCCGTATGGACCCAGTCCGTGACAATACCCACACTAACATATACATGCATACACACACAATCTTACAATATACATATACAATTACAGATACATAGACACTAATAGCCATTTAAACACCATACACTTACATATACATTCACACACAACTGTACAATCAAACACGCTTACATACACACTTAACCCCTCCAACACCATACACTTATACATACATAAACATAGCCACTCTAACACCATCCAGTTACATATATAAACATACCTGCATTCATACACACATGCATGCACACTCTAACACCATACACTTAAACATACATGCAAACACAATCTAATATACTACACACAATACAATCTCTATACACACAGGCACTCTCTGATAATTCATGCAGCTCCCACATGTCCCCCTCCATCAGTCTCTGAATTAAATTTTTAGGAGAGCTATAAGTTTTTTTGCACTGTTTATTACCTACTGTCAAAATAATTCCTCTGTTTTAAATACATTTCTTTAAAAAATGTTTTTAAATTAATTTCATATTACCATGTATAATAACATTTTGGGCATTATACGAACTATACCAGTGCTCTATCGTCCATCTAATGTCATGGGCCACAGTGATATTACGAACTGTTTGTTTTCATATATATCTTAATAAGACAAATGTGTTTTTTTTTAAAATATAGTTTAAAAGGTTTGTCCCTATTTTAAGCAATAAAAAAAAAAAAGCCAAGACCCGACGCGTGTAGTGTGACCAAAAATAGCACCATGAAATATAGGGCTGGTATTCAATTATATCCAGTCTGGCCCTGGTCATTGCTTGACCTGATTCTGACCTAATACATTCCATGTGATAATATTATGTGCTATTAAGATCTTAGACTGTGCTCAGCTGATCAAGCTTTTGGAGCACCTTTGGAGAATGCAGGCTTACCTTGGGTTGCATACTTGAAGAAACTTCAAGGACTTTGCTGTTCTTTATACAATTCCCCTGATGTGTGCCTGACAACTTCATTTTTAACTTCAACATGCATTTAATATGAAAGTAGAGAATAAAGGAAAAACAGAAGAAAAAACATTATTTAGGGAGGGGTAACACTACTTTATATAATGGCTCTGGACAAAGTGAAATGGTTTTAAGAACATAGTCCACTTACTATGTTAAATAGATTTGTTCTGTTTGATATAGATTATTTATTCCACACTCCCATTCCTCAGGGGATCTCTGCATGAAGGGAAAAGAACAATTATGGAGCCACAAGGGCATCAAAGAAAAATTTCCAATTGCTTTAACCGGATTAAATTCTTCAAAACATGTATAGATTTAAAAGGATACATTTGGGGATTTATTGTTTTGAATTATATCAAGGGTGCAGATATACACTGAAAATCATATTTCCTGTTTTGCTATCCTTTGAAATTTCATTTGTTATAAATCACTTATAGATGTAAAAATAAACCATACTAAACATAATATAAAAAAATTCCACGTAAAGTAGCAGATATGTTTCAAATGAAATATAGGCATCGTCTAAAACATGTTGCACAAGTGAAACTCATAAGGCATATTCTATAACCCCCTGCCTTTTTTAATTTTAATTATGAAAATATAAGTTGAAATGATCAGCTTTTTCATGTTTTCAGTACATGAAGACTTGCTTACCATATATTATAGACCATTGTTACATTAGGTAGTTCACCTGAATAGCAGTGGTTGTGTGCATCTGGATAGTATTTGGACTGCTGGGTGCCATACCAGGGAGGGCCAGATTAACAGCGGAGCACACAGAACAATTGCTCCAATTGTTGGTGTTCTGCTGGTCCATACCACTCAACCATCCCATGAAGCTGTGTTCTGATTGGGTCCGACAATGTATGGCAATCACCCTCCTTTACTAACACTGTGTGCCCAGAAATTACTTCACTTCACAGTGTCAGTGAGGAAAGATGATTGCTGCACACCGATGGACCCAATCGGATCACTGCTCAGTGAATGAGCTGCAAGCCACAAGGAAAATGAAGGAATGAAGTGGTGGATTTTTTACTGTATAAACAGTATGCTTATATATATATGTATATATGTGTGTGTATTTATCAACAGTGTGCATGTGTACTTGGATGTGTATATGAATGTATATGCGTGAATGTGTATATGTATGTATGTTTGTGTATATGTATATACATGTGTATATATGGTCATCTTCTTCCACTATTCTTTCTCAATTTCTTTCCATTCCTTTCACTCTCCTCACTCTTTTTTGGTCTCTCCCTTCATTTTCTTTTTTTGTGTCTCTTCTCTCTCCTCTTTCTACTAAGACAAACATTTTAGCTCTCATTTGAAAATATATCCCATGGTCATACCCATCACAACATCTCCCAGCACAACTGTGAAGTTGTTGAGAAAATGTCTCCACAAAACGTGGCAACTGTACTCTCAAAGCTTATAACATAAAAAAAAATGTTTATTAGAACCACCTACTCATTGTGCTATTTGCTTGTCAATGTTTATTGTTTTGGGGATTTTTTGGTTTAAAATCATTATTTTACCTTACAGAAGACATGACATTCAGACCCTGGGAACATGAAGATTAGATGACTGCGCCCAGTGAAAGTGAAATTCCTGTACCTATAGATGGTTCGATTATTGTGTAAACGTTACATAGGTTCATTCAGTGTATATTGGACTGTGATAACTGGCAATAGTGACAGAACCAATTTCATGATCAGATTTTAATAAAACAGCTATTCTGCCATGAAGCATGCCTGATAGAGCAGGTAATAAGTGATATCCTAGTCGATAATAGTGATAATAGTAGGCAAAGTACAATATGGGGGTCACATGACAAAAGTGCACTAATTATTGGGAACCTTGGTGAACCCATAGTGAGCCCACGATACAGTAGTATAGCAGTCTTGTGAAGGAGGGGTGCTGCACCCATCTACACTTTGTTTAACCAAGTGGTAGATGATCGATCTATTGTCATAACACTGATATTAAGGCTTTAACTTATAAATAAAAGTATCAAAAAGGTACATGTCAGTTTAGACATAATTAGTTTACTGAGATGTCAGTGTAATAACACTCACCTTAAAGTGCAGTGATATTAACTTTGCTTTTCACTTCAAGGCACCTAAATTAAGACAAGTCCTAACTTTTAGATGCATTTAATGCATTGTTTCTTTTGATGTGTCCAACAACTGGATTTAGGAGTACAGCACAGTAATATTTACCTACTTCCTATTACACTGGTAGAAATTGTGACAAAAAATAGAAACGTGCACAATTTATTTGTATATATTTATATATACAGACTTGCACACATTTCTCAGGGTTTATGTGAAATTGCTTTGGTGGTCTTGGATTTGGTACTACTGAGATTTAAGTTAAGGATGTTTTATTTCACTTAGAGAGTGGTAGTCAATACAGTGAGGAAATTTAAACATGCATTTTTGTGTTAGAACATTTTTTCAGGATCAATACCTGTGCCATTATTTAAAATTGGGTGATGTTTCAGAAAAAAAAATGTATATGTCATATATGACACATGGACACCTCTTGACAAATTGAAGTAGAGCACCCCAGTCTTTGGTCTTGTCTTTAAATTACCTCACGGTATTACCCTCTACTGCTTCTGACATTCTGCTTATCTACCACCCTTGTAGTAAAGCATCTTTACATCTAAATAGTATATACTGAATATTGGTTGAAATGATACATTGATACTTATTTTGATGAGAGAATTGCCTGTTTAAATCAGGCCAGTTCCATAAACAATGTGAATCCATGATTTACCAGTTCGTTGTAACTGGATGCAATGGGAACAAATATACCTCCAATAATATTTTATTTTTAATGCAATCTTTAACTTTTTAGTCAGATTATTATATAATCAAAATATAATCTGACGAGTGTTAGTCACACAATAGCAACTGCTGCTAACAGCATTGTACACACAGTACCAAAAAATTGAGGCTCAGCAGTTCATGCGTATAATGCTCTTTTCCTGTAATAGGACAAAACAGACATAGACGATACCTAGGCTGGGAGATATGGGGTTAATGATAATACTGCTAACTATTTGCCCTTTAACAAAAAGATTTAACATCATTTTCATACAGGACACTTTAAACTACATATCATGAATAATGCATTTTCAGTTGTAACCTAAAAATGGCCCTGAAGGCAATTCCTTTTGTAGTTAAAGCCCAAATGGCAAAATACTTAATCGGCTGTTGATGACAAGCAATGTAAATGTGACTGTGATAAATGTGAGACAGATCTGAATTCCAATCTTCCTACTACTTAGTCAAAATAGGAATTCCTCCAACAATGCCTTGATGTTGGACAAAGTGGTGAACCCGCACATAAACCCACAGTCATATACGTTGATATTGTTCAACTAAAACACTACTGGATAGTGGCCCTCTGGAGAATGTGTATGGTACCTTTGGCTTGGGACCCTTTGCAAGAAAATGTTTGGGATCCTCTCTCCTGCTTTCCTCTGAGATACTTCTTTTCTATTCTTCAGATTGTCGTGAAGGCAAAGCAGAGGTAGGATATTGGATATATATATGAGATGGCACATATCTCTTCCTCACTAATCTTGGTGGCACCAAAGGCTGATATCGAGGTGGCCTACACACACTGGCAACTGCAATATTATCATAGGAAAGATCAATGCTATCCAAGTCTAAGATGCCCTGTGGCCTATGTAACTGCTAGATAGCTAGACATGGATTTACATGATAATTTCTGTATTTACTGCTGGAAAGCAATTCTAGAAATATAGAATTTTCCTGATGACTCCGAATTTAATCAGTCGTTGGTCTTGTCTTAGATTCAGGACAGCCATATGCTTACTCAATTCCCAGTCATATCCCTATGTACCACTTTCTCAGTGAAGAAATTACATGTAAGCTCCAAACTCTCTATTTTTAGACTTTGACTTCATGTCCTAGTTATTCTCCTCCTTTAAAATATTATGTGCTCCTTTATTTTACTTTACGTATTTTATTGATTTAAATGTTACTGTGATATCACCCTCTCTTGACTTTCTTCCAAGCCAAAGATGTGTAACTCTTAAGTCATCCCTGATCATTTTTATCCTGTAAACTATGCATGTCCTTTGGGCTCTGTTGAAAATATATTTCCTTACGGACATGTGGGTCACCATTACTGTTTATAACACTGTAGTAAGGTCTAACTAGTGATATAATGGTATGATCTCTTGGGTGCAGAAGAAAACATTTGGAATCTTAGATAATTTCATCAGGTAAGATACATCAGGTGACATACATATTAATATATATATATGTGTATATAGTATGTATAGTAGACTTGGTTTGCTTCTCCAAATGGTACAAATATTGCACATGCTGCCATTCATATTGAAGAAATGGTGAGTGATAAAAATATAGAACCCTCTCCAGAAAATATTATCAGGTGGCTGGTGGGGTCCCCTGGGTCAGACCTTGGGCAGCCCCCAACCTAAATACACCACTGGACACAGGGATTATATTATGGTCAAAGCATAGAAGCTCACCTTCCACACCTCAGAGATATATCAATGCCACAAAGAGTTTTGGTGCATCAGTTGGAGGTTATAAGCCCCTCTCTCCTTTTGGACCTGACCTTCAAATTGATCACTACCAAATGTCAAATGTCAATTTACAGCATTTACCATCATGGTCAGCATTTGTTTGAATTGGAATCAACTCCCAAATAATTTCCTTCAAAATATATGTTGTTGCAAGGAAGGGAGTCCAGGGACTTGTTTTCTTATATGGGTGTTTTATATAATATATTTTTATACATATAAGGTGTGCCTGATTATAAAACTCACCATAGGTCTGGAACAAACTAATTCACAAGGTATGTAGGTATGTTTGCCACATAAACAGAATTGACTGCAAAATCCTGTTTGCCAAAGTAAGATACAAATAATTTGATGGCCTATTTTCTCCAAAATAACCACATTCATTTCGGAAAACATGTCTTTGTTCCTATTATACAGCGTTCCTAAACATATTTAAGTAAAATGTTAATCATATTAATAACAATGTGTTTGGAAACAATTGCTTACCTGTTACCCCGTACAGTAATACACACACCCATATTGCGGTTAAATGTATGTAAATGAGTAGATACATATGTTCAGACGTGCAAGCCATCATTGGCAGTAATACAAGCGAAGCTGTAGATTTGGACACACATACGCATACACGTACATATAGTTTCTCTATCAGAGAAACTGCCAAAATTCCTGACAGTTTCGATCCTGTGTTCTATGCCTGAACTTGCAGGGAGGCTGTCTGAGAATTCCCCCATGGCTCTGTACCCACAGGGGGTTAAATGAGTGTAACCAACTGAAGAATGTAAAGCTACTGTCAGTGGAGGATGGGAAGAGAAGGGAAATGAGGGGACAGAGCACTTGCCCTCACGTCTCAATCATTGCAGAGCCCACTATCCTCTCGAGCATCTGTGGTACCTTTAATTGTCACATTTTGGAGCCTTAATGAGATTTTGATGGAAACATCCTAAAAACATCCTGTGGAGGTTATACTCTTAGATTGAAAGAAAGGGTAGCTGGCACATCAGAGAAAAGACAGATCAAAGTTCTGTCATTCTGAAAAGGTTCCAGTTTAAGCTTTTACTTTATATAATACACATCTTTCCATCTCTTAACAAGGCAGTTTAGGTATCTGTCTATCAGTATTAGCACAAGGCAATGGATACAATTTAGTTTAATATGACCTATTAAATGGGGAACAGTCATCGTTTTACCATAACTGAATCCATTTAATGCAAGTACCTATAGTTCGTGCTTTGGTTTTGACAATGTGTAATATAGATATTTTATTTACATTTTCCCCTCATGGTAGCTGATATTTGTCTCAATGTGGCAGATCAAAAGATCTGATCAATTTCTGTGCTAAATGTATTTCTCTTCTACTAACCAAACCCTTAAAAAGGTTTCCCAAACCAACTACCATTGTCAGCTACTTCACAATACTAGAGAGAAAAATAAGAGGAACCATCATGCAAATCCAGAGAACTGGAAATTATGATGACTGCTTCCATAGGTTTGAAGTTGCAGCAACCAACTTTGCCACTTTACCAAAGACAATCAGGCTCCTTGGAGTGGTGCAGCTTAATAGTATGGTTGGGCATATAAGAGATCTCCATTGCAATTGACCCATTTTCACTTTTTCCAGTAGAGCCCAACATAGTTTTTCTCCTTCCTGCTGCATAACCGCCTGAGGCCGAGTCATAACTTTGGTTTATATAGTGAACTTAGTGTATTGGACTGAAACATGTAGATATAAGATATATGTAACAAACTTATTTCCTGAACATTCTAATCAACTACAGTACCGACAATTTTTATTAAAGGTCTAATTTTCCCAGATCTTTTATTTCATTGTTTGACTTTTTCCACTTTAGGAGCTATGAAAGTTGTGAGTAGGTCATTTAATATTATGATCACTGCACATTTTAAGGATCAGTACCATGTGACATGTAACTGATAACATACATGGCCATGAGTGCAGATGAAATCGAACCTACCTCATCTTCCTCTAGGCATAACACTTCAACTTCTGGAAAAAAAAAAATGTATTGACTTGTTTTATGTAGACTAAGTTAATGTACAGTCATAATCTTAGATGACAGACATAAGTATGACTAATATATGTCAGAATTGTATTAATAACTAGTAACTGATATTTGGATCAGGATGCATGGGACCCAAGAGATTAGAGGAGGAGTACGGGTGGTGTCCCTCATGAGTGTATTTTAAATTGTAATATTTCATATTTTTATCTCTGTCCAGTGCTCCCATTGATTTTAATGAGTTAGTCAATAAATGTTTGACCACAGAGGAGGAAAAGGGTAGCTCATGCAACAGGGTTGCAAGTTCTAGGTCAAGTATGTGTTTGGGTTTTTTTTGTAGTGTTCAATTGAAATTCACTAAAATAGCTAACAATGGGTAATTGAGGTTGTTTTGGAATCTAACATACAGCAGGGGCTGTTGACAGATACCTCTTTACAAGCTGAAGAGCAGGGCCATCCCACCCTTCCAATTCACTACTAATATAATGACTGGATCCCCTAAGCACTTTTCTAATTGGGATATTGCAGAGCCCACCTTGTTGCTGAAATACAACTGTCTTCATTCTAAGACACCTTTGACAATGAAGCATCTGTAGGGCAGCCATTTGACTATACCCAATCTGACCCAGTGTATGACCCATTATTTATATAAAATCTGCTGGCATTTGAAAATAAAGTGTATCATTATCTTATGGCTCATTAACTTTGATTAATATGATGTTAAAACATAATGTTAATAATTAACTGATAAACATAATTCACTTGTAGAATTGTGTGGAATTTGTCTATCCCATTGTGTTATTGTCTGGAGAGGAACGTGACCGCATGCCCTGTGTTCTCATCTTCACTAGTAGTCTGGATCTGTTTCATTTAGTGTTAAATGATATATGTTGATGGACATCGCCTTGAAGGATTGTTTTATTAGTTGAAAGAGTTGTTTGATTTAATGGCATTTGGCCTTATGAAAGTGAAATATTGTTACTTTTTTTTAAAAAAAATTAGACCTTATGCAGTCTTACATTAATCATCCCTTGTTTAGCGTACTTTCGGCCTACTCCGGAAGACTGGATATGATTATTCATCAGAAAAGCACATCATTCTATCATTCCAAGCTTGTATGGCGCCTGGCAAAGTGATTCAACACGTGTAACCAGAAGCTATGCCTCTGGAGGCTCAACAGATTTCAGCCTCATATCAAAGGTAAACAACTACACTTTGTGAATGAAACAAGAGCCTAATTATAAATACTGCAAAAGGTCTATGTAGAAATAAAATATAGTGGATAGTGAAACCTGACACAAGGTTATTAATTTTGAAAGCTATAATTTGTCTGTTGTAGAATGTCAAAGAACTTAGTTAGTACTATGTAAATTATAAATAACACCGACAAACAAATAGAATATACTACTTTCTATTCTATTTTTACTGCTATTCTTTCCCTTATAAAACATAGAGATGGATGGATGGATCCAGGGGGGTGACAGATGGGTAATTGCCCCCACCAAGAAGGACAGCTACTTGCTCTGGTCATAGTAATAAAGAGGTATGTCCTGGGTATGTCAAGATTCAACTCTTTATGCCCCTAATTTCAATGAGGAGACGGTCATGTAACATCGAGTTGCGTGATCTTGCATCAGTAGCAGGGCAGCAAGTATTGTGATTAAGGACGGGCTGAGGCTTCACTTAAGTGAGTTGTGCGGGAGTACCGTATAGGTATGTGAATGTCTGTAACTGTGTGTCTGGGGTGTGTTAATGTGTGTCTGGGGATCTTAGTGTGTGTCTGTGTATGCTAGATTGTGTGCATACTAATGTGTGTGTATATATGGGTATGTTAGTGTGTTTCTGGGTGTGTCTGTGTGTCTAGATATGTTAGCATTTGTGACGTTTTCTGTGTGTGTGTCTGTGTATGTTGTCCAGTGATGTGTGTTAGTGTGTGTTTGTTAGTGTTTCAGTGTTGGGACACCTTACTGTGTGTGAGTATAAGCGTGTGTGTGTTAGTGTGAATGTCCCTCCTGGCTGTGGATCTGCCCCTGAACACTGTAAAATCAATTTTAGATTTATTAAAATAAATTATATTCATTATTTTATTTTTTCAATTATGTTTCCCCTAATTTTATGGTCCATTTATTTCTAAGAAGATTTATTATAGGGGTAAATAAGGCAGAGAACAATAACGGTATGTGTAAATGTCATTCCTTTTTGACGTTTGCATCTTACCTGTCTAGCCTCTTTTAAATCATTATGTCTGTGCTGACATTAACCTTGTCTGCCTAAGGAATTTTTGTCAAACATATCAACATTAAAAATATTTTGTGCTTGACAGACTCTTAAGAATAGGATTTTACACAAATGACAAGAAATGAAGTAATTGATCAAAGACCAGTTCTACTAACTGCTAAAATAAGTGCAAACATTCTGTATTTGCTATATTTAATACTATATCATCTATTCCAGTGTGAATCAGAATTGGCGAAACCAACAATAAACTTCCCAGAGGAATACAGACACCTCATTACCAAAAATAATGAAAAAAATACTGCACCCTGGTTGGTTACCATTTGAGCCAGAGAAACCCACGGGACTCTGGAGCAGTGGAAATGTACTCTGTGACGTGACAAACTTCTCTGGCAGCCTGATAGGCTAGTCTGGGTTTGGTGGATACTAGGAGAACGTTACCCGCATGACTGCATTGTGCCAACTGTAACATTTCGTGGATGAGGGATAATTTTTTTTTTTTCTGGTTTACATTTACAAGTCCCCAGTAAGCCCTCTCTATACAGCAATGAAAATGGATGTACTAGATGGTTCTTATCTGCTGTCATATTCTATGTTTAACAATTCCATTTTTTGTGCTATTGTCTGTTTTCATTGTAGTAGAGCATATTATGTCAACCATCCAAAATTTGGGGGGGCAAACCCTACTTTGGGGACTTTGTCCTGTGTTCTGATAGACAGTTTAAAGAGGGTTTATCTGTCCCGACTTGCAGAGTGGGCAGTCAGGCAAGAGCAGTGACTGCACTGCGAATGAACCAGATAATACTAGCTAATTACAAACAGTAGCAGCCAATCATAGTTTGATGTGAAGGCTTCCCCAGCAGCTTCAAACAGATGCTGCATGTGCATGTGTGCTTTGTGTGTACTGTATATATTTATACTGTGTGTGTCTTACCAGGGTTAGTGGTGCCTGGGTGCAGCATTTTTGTCACCCTGCCTCCCCCTGTAAATAACACCCATACTAACACATAACCATACTGTAACACACACTCACTTGCCATACACTTATGCACACATACATGCACACACTCTCCCTCTCTCAGGGATTGCTATCCCTAGGCTCATCCCTGACACCAAACAATACATGCACACATGCTAACACAGTATGATCACACACACTGACACCACCATACATTTATACAAAAACACATACTCTCTCTCTCGCTACCTCTCCTCCTCTTCCTCTCTTTCTCTCCCTCTCCTCGTCTCCTCCTCTTCCTATTCCAATTTACCGTGCAGCCTGCACAGCTCTCTCTCTTATCTGTAGAGCCTTTATCTTTAGTACAGCTTCAACTCTCTGCACAAGCTGCCACTACCATGGACCAAGTTCCTAGGTATGCTGATAAGTTGGTGAAGGTCCTAAGCAGCTCCTTAATTTGTGTATGGAGCAGTACCTTTCCTCTTTGATTCTTATATGTCCTTGTTTTCTAAGAGCTCAGGGTGTTATTTGGTATAAGATTAGTATCACAGTGTTCTGAAGTCCCATATGTCACAATAAGATGCATAGAAACAACATAAAATTGTGAGACATTAAAATGTCTCAGTAAAAAAAAAGAAAAGTGTCCCTATTTAATTTTTTTAAATGATTAGAGGAAATAATTTAATGATTAATCTGCTAAAATAATTGGTGCTACAGGTGGAACAGCACCTTTAATAGAATGTCAAGCTGTCTTTTGACTTATTAGTGGGAAAATGTTTTGGTCCTGGGTGAATACAAGATTAGCCGAGGTTGGTGACTCTTCGCTGCTCTGTGTTTTAAAAGAATATTTGTGGAAAGCTCCCAGTCATAATACCTCAATCCACTGGTTGGAGGAGCTCTGAGATCACAAATAATTCTACCATGTCCCAGTGTGTACTACATAACTAGTGTCATCTCCAGCTTCAGCATATTCATTGTTTTAAAACGTGTAAGTGCTTGCCAGCAGTATATCGTCAATATGCAAAAAGCGATACTTGTTTTATGATACATATGTTTTAATTAAATTATAAATATTTTTAAAAATAATGTTATATTAAAGAAGTGACTTCTTGTTGCAGTGGACCTAGACTCCCATAATGCTTGTGATTAGAGTAATAAAGATAAGATGAGGACTCGGCCTTTTCCCTTTTCATTGATGAGCCCTAAGAAATGAGCCATCAGCCAAACACTAACACAGCAACAACAACAGTATATAGAAATATTGATAGCTATGTTAGTCAACATACTGTAGCTCTCTATCTGTAACAAATGTTTACCTAAATATATAATAAGAAATCAAAATCATAAATCAAACCCTTTCCAGAAAGACTATAAAAAAGACAAAAGTACCGGTATTTGTTTGTTATTTTATTACCCTCATTGTATGTTGTTCTACCACAGGTGTGGTTTAATACATGCCAACAATACAATATAATCCTGTTTTTTTCTAGATTATGAAGAGTTATACTAGGCCTTTAACTGTTATTAAACATGAAATATTGGTTTCAGGGGTAGAAATACCAAGTTGAAATGTGTAACAATGTAATAGGATGGGCTTGTTTGGTAGACTTTGCAGCCTGATAAGCGCTCTGCAGCGTGTCTATTGAATCACATAACTACATTGTATCATTATCTAATAAATTGAATCAATTCAGTTGACAATCTTTCCACATATTTGTATACGTCCCAAGATCCACACAAAAGCCTTAGATGTGTCATTGCGGGCTTAGCATTTATCTTTTCCTTTTTCCTCTCATCCCTACTCCTTATTCTTCTGGTTCTTGTATTCCCACCTAACTAGTGCCTCTCAGCACAATGAGAGGGCCATAACCTCCCTAACCTCACAGGGGCTGCGCTGTTTTTAATTTAATGTGTAAATCAATGGCTGGAGATCCCAAATAGGCATTAAGAGGGAAAAGAGTTGAAAGTCGATTTGTGTAGAATGGGACCAGTTAAAGGGATTGTAGCTAATCCGTTTCCAGCAGCCGTGAATGTGTGAGGGATCCTTCACTTAAAGCTGCTAGATTTGGGGATTAGAAGGGAAATAAAACAGCCTGAAAAGAGTCACTAATGTATAAAACAAAGAGAATCCCATAGACAGAGGCTTTCACCCATTCAACTAATCTTTAGATTTCCTAGCAAGACTGCTCATTCCATACACTGCTATAGAGACATGGTTTAACTCTTGCTTTACTGTCAGGTGCACTCTTTTAGCAATTTACAAATGACTTCATCCTATGCCTGTTGATCCCTTTAATTCATTTGCAGGCTTTGGGGTATGCACCAGCAGCACAGGGGAGCAGGCCTGCCTTTTCATATAATTCGAATCATTAATAGAATGTGATCATTCACTATGTGGACATGTGATATATTATGTTAGTTTTGGGGTATAGGCATTCTGTTTTTGGAAGAATGGATTGTTCTTCTGTGTAATGTGTTAGTTTCAGAGCAATGAATAAGACATAACCCTCACTGGCATAAACCACAATAAAAATATGGAAGGGTCTTTGGAGAGAAGTATAAGGTTATGAGTCACTTTTTGCAACTGTTAGAAAGCCTACATTTTAGAAAGAACTGTAAAGTTATTTGAGGCACACAGAAGTGTGGAAACCCATGTTTTCATTCAAGCTGGAGACAGTTAAATTCCAACTGATGCCCACTAATGGCTGGGAGAAAAATAAACTAATGACAGCCTCTTGTCGGCTATACAATGGAACCAGAAAACCAAAAATAAACAAGTCCCATTACATCTACATATGTATTCAAACTTCTCTACAGGTGATCTTTCATTCAAGCTGGATGGTTGAAGTTGTTTGTCTTAATGGTTGTGGACACTTTACACTGTGCTTACTGTTATATATATAGGCATATGATCTGCGTGCTTTGGTGTTGGTGTCTGCCTCGCCATTCTGCACGTACTGAATCTAGTGTTGTTTTTTTTTCCAAATACTGGCTATTAAGTTGCTTACTGGCCCTAATTCTGGGGTAGGTCATGGATCTTGCACTGCTGGCCTCTAACCTATCTATGCACTTGATTGGTGACATGTTATATTCATGGACAAGGCATTGAAACATTTACATTGTTTGGTAAATACACAAAATTGTCCAATCTGGGACTTTCAAACCTACTGTTGCCAAACAGGGGCAGTACCTTACCACAAGATGAGAAATAACTCAGTAAGGTTTATTTTGCTAAAGTAGGAGTTGATAGAAGAGTTTGTAGGAGATTTGTGGATTTAATCCCTTAAATTCACTATGCGTTATAACAGGTCATCTTTGACAGATTTCTCTGCAAGAAGGTCTGAGCTGACCCCATAAAATGCATAACTGAGGTGCCTTTCAAGAACTCTCCCTGAATTACACCTGCTCTATATAGGGACATCCACATATGTTCTAGGAGCAAGAGTTTACTAGGGCTATAGCCACGGTAAAAGTTCTAAATCTGTGCTATACAAAACTACGGCCACCAACCAGTATGCTAAAGCAAAGATACAATATGGCAAAGGATCCCCTTTCTCTCATGTTTTTTTATATACATTATCTTATCTATAAGGATGTGTGTTTCATTTAACATTTCAGTCTCAGATGAGCATCACACAAAATACATTGTGCATGTCTCTGGTACTGAAAAGGTTATTTTCCTTTAGTTATGATTCCAAATAGTTGTAACTCATTTTCTTATGCACTCTACTTCCGCTGGAAAAAGTTGCAATTCAGTACAGACTATTTCAGCACTGTAGGGGTGTGTGTTTTTGTTTTTTTCTTTGCACTGGACTAAGCGATGGATCATGTTGTGCAGGAGATATCCGCCTACAGCATGTTTCTTTGTGAAATCTCATGTAATGACATTGCTAGCCAGACAGCACCCCTAGTGGCCTGACTTTATAGCGCATCAATAAAGATCTATGTAATTTCATGATTGTGTTTTAACAATAGGGGTCAGGTTACCTGAAAAAGTAGGCACAGACACTGCAGCATTAGCTATCTCCAAGCGTGGTAACATTTTGAATATGTAAAATTTAATGTATAAATCATATTTTTTCCATTATAGATGTTTAATCACTTACAACAGTGCTTGAAAGTAATTCCATGTTTTAGTGTTGGATGTGATGTAGCCATCTATCACACCCTTTATTTATTGTATAATATACTTAATGTACCCTTCCGAGATCCCCAACCTAAATTTGATTGACAAAGGAATCTATGGGTTTGCCAAGGGGGAAAAAGTAGTCAAAATTCTTAAAAGATAAATAATGCCAGGCCAGGGTCCAAAGTCATCAAAGTAAACAGATTTGTGTTAGTCATACAAGTAGTATATTAAAGATGGATTAACATTGAGGGAAAAAATATATTGCCTCCAGGCCTATAGTGGTAAGGGTCCCCACACTTGCTGCTGTGTCATTGTTATGTTTGCCTGTACTGCTCAGTGGGAGCACAGTGCTTATTTATGGAGCCTCTTCTGCAGCAGAAGTATTTGCAGAGACACAAACTCCATTGCTGGAGGATGATCAGTGACCGCAGAGGAAAATTCTTACCTCTTGTCATGTAGGATGAACAGCCAGTGTTGCACAATTATCTGCTTTCATGGAAGAACCTCAAGACCAGCCACTGATGTCAAGGATGGTAAAAAGGGGTTCTTTTTTTTTAAGACTTTATCTATCAATTATCCTAATGTGTGTATATATATATATATATATATATATATATATATATATATATATATATATATATATATATATATTATATTTCTTTCCTTAGCAATTTATCAGATCAATTTCCAGCTTAGTTAAACAAGGTGATACTTTAAGGAGGGCTAGTGTAGGGACAGAAATATACAGAGATCAAATAATTTGTTGTGGGAGCATATATGAAAAATAAAAAGTGCAGTCATGCTCAATTTTATATTTCAGTGATCTGTGAAATAAGTTTAGTCGACTGAGCAACAACTAACTATGGTGTTTTTCCACCTTGCAGTGGGGTAGCTGCTTAGCTGTTCTACAGAATGTTTCATACAAACACCCCAATAGGCACAGTGGGGTTGATAGGGGTTGTTTTATGGCCTTTTCTTTAACCCACTTAAGATTTATTGTGTGATTAAGGCTGTCTTACATACACTTTATGGACAACAGTATTGGGACACCTGGCTATTACACCAACAGGGACTTTTATGATATTGCATTCTAACTACGTAGACATTAATATGTAGTTGGTCTCCTTTGCAGGTATAACAGCTTCCACTCTCCCGGGAAGGCTTTTCACAAGAATTTGGAGTGTTTTGTGTGAATTTTGCCCATTCATCCAGTAGAGCATTTGTGATGTCAGCCACTGATGTTGGATGAGAAGGCCTGGCTCGCAATCTCCATTTCGGTTTAGCCCAAAGATGTTCGATGGGGTGTTGTGAGGCTTGCATGCAGCTGCCTGGCCATGTAAACTCATTCCACGAAGTTCCAGTCGCACAGTTTTTGAGCTGATATTATTGCCAGTGTAAGTTTGGAACTCTTCAGCTACAGGTTCAGCAGAGTGTTGGCCATTTTTACGCACCATGTGCCTCAGAACTCGGTGACCTTACATGATCTTCCAGTTGCTGCTGTTCCTAAACGCTTCCACTTTCCAATAATATCACTTACAGTTGACCGTGGAATATCTAGCAGGGATGAATTTTCCCGAACTGACTTATTGTAAAGGTGGCATCCTATCGCAGTACCACGCTACAATTTACTGAGCTCTTCAGAACAACCCATTATTTCACAAATGTTTGTAAATGCAGGCTGCATGGCTTGGTGCTTGATTTTATACACATGTGGCAATGGGTCTGATTGAAACACCTGAATTCAACAAATAAGAGGTGTGCCCCAATGCTTTTGTTCATATGGTGTATCATGGAAACTGGATGTAAGTGTCAAAGACGTCATAACAGCACAACCAAATTTAGGTTTTCTAGCATCCTCAGCAACCTATATTTCTGTTGATCTGCCTTACCCACTACACCCACTGCTAATTCCCCTGCCAACCTGCCACTGTTTACAGATGTACCAGTGGTGGGTCTGAACAGAATACTGCTGAGCTGTCCAGGTTATTATTTATATATATATATTAAAATGCAGCATGTTCTAAAAAGGAAGGGAGAATTTTTGCTCTGCTTGGACATTCTCTTTTATCTGATGTACGCTATCCAATTTTACATTTATATTGTCATTATGACAAAGAACTCAGTTACTCAGTGAATAACTATGAGCAAAAGAGGGCACACAGAAAGCTATGTGCCTTCAAAGGTGTAATATTATCTGCCCCTTCAGCTAGATCATCAGTCCTCTGCATCTCTGGACCGAATAATAGCTTTGTCCCCATAACAAGACCATTTCTACCATTGCCAGTTGTTCTATTTAGCAAAAAACAGGTTTAATTATATATATATATATATATATATATATATATATATATATATATATATATATATCCTTAAAGATGCTATGAAGGGGTGCCCGTATCTTGGGTAATGCTTTGATTTAGCTGCAAGTGTTAAAACCAACTAATATGATTGTTGGAAGATCTACACACTACTTGGTCAGTCAATAGTTTGAGGAGAAATAATTCCCTGACATCAGACCCTTATAAGTCATCCATAATGCAACATTAGACAGGATCAATAATTTACAGGTCAGGTGTCTAAAATATAGATGTAGCTCATTCATGCACACACAACAATCTTTTTATACATCTGCTAGTGTCCCAGTGATAACTACAGTGTTATGTATTGACAGATCTCATGATCTGGTGTAATTTGCTACACAGATCCAGAGTTACATACAACTATATTTTTATTTTTAAGCCACATGACCCTACATTACATTTTCTTCTACAATACTTGATATATAAGTAGATTCTTAATCAATACATACAATAACATAGCTTGGTACCATGGGGGTGTACAGTACCATGGTAATCTCATTTGATGAATAGAGCTGTGTGAAATAAACATTACTCCTTTGTGAATATAGCTTTATCCTTCCAAATGTAAATATTATTTTGGGTAAAAAATTATATTGCATACTAGTAATTATGATTTGTGATATAGGCCTTGTGTTTGTGTTATTCCGCTGATAAGGACACTGGGCTCATTTATAAAATGTCCCTTAAAATAGTCATTAATATATAGTACGCCTCCTCTCATGACATTTGTTAGCTTCTGGTATTCTGAAATAATACACATAAGTATAAGTATTAACATAGAGTTCATAACAAAAGGTGGAAAAATGAAACAAGCGGAAATGAATGAATATATTATATACCCAACTAATACAGGACAGAACAAATGAATATAGAGAACTCTGATGAAACCCTCTATGCATTTTTATGCAAAATAAACTAAAATATAAGGTGACACTCAGCTATCTTATCCATTAATGTTAATATGATGGCTGGAGTGTAACTTTTAGTAATCTGACAGTTTAGCAAATTTACTTATGTTTTTAGCGGAAAAAGTGAACATTGTTTTTTTAAAAATATATAAAAATGTTACTGAGTTACTCACAATGGTTTCCACTAAATAATTGTACAAATCACAGCTTTTTGGTTATAGGGAGGGGTCTTTCATAAATTTAATGTGGGAACTAATGGTTTTTTTTTATCCAATCTAAAACTGCTAATTATTAAAGCAATGCGTATTAATACATTCTCATACTAAAAACACCCTAGTGTATTAGGATACCACACATGGGGACTTCTATAAGTTGTACACCATGATCCAAGCTTAATATATTATTGTGATCCAATAAAATGCTAAACCTACTGCAAAGTATCCCAGAGTGTAATGCACTTCATTTTCTGCTTGAAAGGTCACTGACAGTGAATCTCCCCTGGGGTTAATCCTCAGTGTTTTGGCATCTTATGAGATTTCTAACTGAATACCAAAAGGAGTTTTCTTTTACAGACTTTAAAATGTAAATTCTTGGAGATTATCAGCAAACCTTTCTCTGTCAGACTAGATGCAATTTGAAGGAGGAATTGGTTCTGAAAGGGTTAACCGTGTGAAAATAAGTCATGTGATGGTATCCCTGATGTTACATTTCATTGTTCTATGCCCTTAATTCCTCCAAATTAATAACTTCATTAAATTATGAAAAATCCACATGAATGAGACTATCAGATCAAAAAGGACGACTTTTCTATGTGGATTTGTGTATCAAGATATCAGGGATACAAACAGTTTAAATACTACGTATCTTAATGTTCTTCTGATCTGGAACAGGTTTATGGGCAATTTGTCACCCTCAAATCCCTGCTAATCTGAACAGGCCCGTCTTTACTATAGTGTAAAACATGCTGCCAATAGCCCAGGCTAACCATAGAGGCCCACCACAGCTGATTCTTGAGTCCACTCAACAGCTGTGTAGGTTGTGCTACCACTGGAACAGATCTCTCCATGAGTGATTCCTTCTTTGTGGTCTGTATACTACCTATTGTCACAGAGCGCCAAGATATGACATTATATCTAGGAGCTTATCAAGTGTTGCACGGACTGAAGAATATTACAGGCAGTACAGACTTCCACTGCACTGCAGCAGGTATGGCTTGACTTGAGGTCTTAAACTAGGGCCCATTATAATTAAGGATGACCCTGAATATAATTAGTAAACAGTAACATGCTTTCATGGCAGGGCTGTTAACTTTCAACCTAGAGGGCAGACCTAGAGAAATGGTCCTGTAGTACAGTGGGTCAGAGGTACCTTCAAGGCATGCTACATGGTATCCATCTCTTTCCAAGACATGGCCACCAAATGGAACTATGGATAAGCCCATAAAACAGTGCAGAAAGGATCCAATCCGTAAGTAAATGCTGCCTAAATTAAATTAAAAAAATTAAGAAAACACTCAGGTCAGGCAGAGACCCAAAATCTTTAATTCAGGGTGACAATGCCCCATCTTCCCTTCTTTTTACCCCTTCCGTGCTGAAAATTAGTAAGGAAAACATATATAGTTGTATTAGTGCAAGATGATGGAGTCTTCAGTTGAATATCTTTTAATGGGCCATTAACCTTAACCTTCTGGGACCTCAGAGGTCTCATCTTCAAATGGAAACAAATGTTACAAAATGGAGTAAGATTGTTTTTAAAGTTGTAAAAAAAAATTACATGAATATTCCTTGTTTATAATGCCATGAGAGGCTTTAAGTTTTTGAGTAAAAAGCTGTTTTTACTCAATGGAATTATGTTACATCTGTTCTTAAATGTTTTTTGCAAAGTGGTTTTAACATAGGCTTGGGAGATGAGACTTCACATGTTTCATACAAGCTATGTTAAAACCCCCGCAGACCTGTGCATAAAGCTGTAGCTGCATTGGTGTCCCTATCAACCTCCTCCACGATTGGAATCCTCAATGCATTAAAAGGTGCTCAGAGCCTGTAAAACATATGGAGCGCCAGGATATAACATCATATCTATAATAAATGGGCCGGTTGGCAAGATCAAAGATTTCCCTTGTAACCAGTCCATTGGGCAGCGGGACATCGGGGACTTGATCATCCAAGAAGGTAATATGGTTTTGGATCAAGGGGACTCTCACTCCCCCGGACCTGCCACCCTGCCATCACTGTGTAGCTAATGCTTTCTTTGCAATGCCTAGGAGTGAGCAGGGTGGAGTTCCAATACACAGTAGTAGCCAACAAGTAGATTAACTGCAGGGCAAAAGGGTAACCTGTCCAGGTCCAATGCATGCAGCTTTCCCTAGTAGCTCTCCCTTTATCTACTTGATCTAGATATAGTTTTCATAATTTTTTGTAATTACTGGCAAACGACACTGTATTACTGTACTTGTGCATCAAGCAGCAACACTACGAGCCTCAACATCATCGCTAGGTTTACTAAAGGAGGGAACCAGAGATGTCCCACCTCGGATTGGGTGTAGCATTGGCTGAAGCTAGAAATGTCAGATAGATACAGGTACATAAGATATAAGCATCACAGGCATGGTAGATGTGAGGGATTTTGAGAGGATAGGCTGAGCATTACATTGACATTTGTGTGTTAATGTGGGAATGAAAGTTTGAGAGGATTTACTTGAGGGTTGTTGTGTTGGGGTGAGATGGTGTGAGTTGACAAATGTCAGGGAAGGCACAGTCTTGTCCAGGCCCTCAGAATAGAAATTGTAGATCAGAACAGCTTCAAAGGTTCTCCTGTTGACCAACACCAGCCTATATGTTCTAGTACGCCCTTAGAATGTGCCTTCTAAAGTATAACAAGATATTTTGTTTATCTCATAACTTATATTCCACTGTCTAATCGAGGTATGGCATATGAGTAATGTAATATTAATAAATACATTCCCTTGGTTTGCATTCATTGTACAATCTTGCGTTGTTTGCCTCTAGCTGACACACAAAAGAGTGCCTGGATATCATTTCAAAAGAAGCAACAGTAACAGTCGCAGGGGCGAAACCCAAGAAACATTGAAATACGGTTTCCAGATATCTATAACCTATTTTATATACACTGCCACTCTGGCTGCATGCATGAGGTTATGGGAGCAGCTGTGAGAGCTGGGGTTTTGTGTGGGAGAGATGTGTGTTACTTGGCCAAAAGCTCTCTCCCTAAATCAATATTCCTCTGCCAACTTTATCAAGTCGACAACTTGACGGACGGGCTGTCCAAACCCCCATGGGTAACAGCACAAAAGGTGCTAGAAAGGGGAAATTAAAAAATATAATTAACACAGTGAACATATAATCAAAGAAGTATGCAACTTTTCGTCAGCACCATACATTCATCTGAATGAGTGGGGTGTTCCCTGCCTCTTTTCATACATATGTTGCACTGCAGGAAAGTTTTAGAACACTGGAGTTTCAATGGAAAAGGGGGTTGTGGTATATACACAAACACAAGCCTAGGTGACTTAATGTTCACAGCATCCTACATAATACATTTTATTATATATTGGGCACCTTAGCAGTGTTTAAAGGGAAGATGATAAAAAAAAGTTTACAGATAGAACACAATCTGATCATGCTTTAGAGAAGTCATGGCTACAAACCATTCCAAGGCTTATGGTGTAGGCTGTTATTAAATAAATGTTGCAATGCGATCAGACATAATGTTAAAGAATCTCCCAGCCTGGGTGAAAAGTAGATACAGTATTTTAGTTAGTGGAGAATTAAACCAAAATGACGTATGTAGAACAGCTGCCAAAAAAGTGAAAGTTAAAAAAAAACTCAAGAGTAAAAAGCCACTAAAGAAACCTCAGAGATGCTGAGCTCCCAAAGTATCCTCTTTGGATAGAAGCCTCTAATGCCAGTGTGATAGGATATTCCAGGAAGGGGAGAGGCAGTGGAGGACTGTGTGGGATCAGGACAAATAAGACCTGCAAACTCCACGCAGATGGCACAGAACCTGGTGTCTGTCATAAACCATGCATATGGGAGATAGCTCAGCCACCATCCCATTTCCCACTTCATACACTTATCACCAGAGATTTTACTAGCTGGAATATTTTAACAAGTCTTTACAAAAGCTAAAAAGAAACATACAGTAGACTGTGTTGTTGAGTTACTGAAGGAACAAAAAGCTCCCCCGGCTTTTGATTTTTTTTCAGTAAAATCTGAAGATGTGGGGGTGGGAGGATTGCCCCCTCTGCGTTGGATTTAGTGGCTGTCATGCAGAGAAGGATTGGGGAGGAATTGTACAATGACTGATCTGGGTTCTATGGACATTAAGGGTATTAATCTCTCTCCCCACCTTCTTTCACTCTGGCCTCCTCTGATGGAAAGACAGCTCCTGACCGCTGTGTCACCTACTCAGTAGGAGCAGAACATGTCCCTTGGTCCTCATTGTTAGGATAAGCCGATGTCTGCTTATTTAGTGCTTACTGGGATCGACACAACGTTCACAACTGGATCTTCATCCCATCTCGAGCTGAAACTAGAAGCGACTTGCAGGTTTGCTGGTATTCCTTTGCCCTAGCTTGCACCAGAGACCTAAGAGCACTCAAGGTTAAGTCTTTGCCTAAAACTATTTTAAGCTCAGTTTGGACCACTTTGAGCAGAGCTTAAACCCCATAACCGGGATCAGTGCTGGGGAATGAGCACATCTGAGTGCTGACCTGAGAGCAGCCTGCGCTGAATAACTCCATACACCTGCTGGACCTTCTGTACCCAACTCAGACATGAGGATCCTCGCGTTTCTGGCCGGCCTTAAGACATTCTGGGTTTTAGCATTTTCTTCTCTCTCAAATACGATGGCTGTGAATAACAGCGGTAAATGGTGGTAAGTAATTTACCTTTCACCAGTAATAGTGTATTTTGCGATCACAATAACTGCGAACTGTAGGGATAATGATAGCCCTGCCTTAAATGCTTCTATATATATATTTTAACTGAGCTCTCAGCAAATTTGAATTAATCTGACCACCCAATAACAATAACAGTAACCTCACTTTCCGTACATCCACAATGATACAGCAAGTCCAGCTGTCCTAGACCACCACCTCTGAAATGGAACTTTTACACTGAGGGCAGGAACACCTGCACCTAACTTATGTCTTGTAAGTATGGCTTTGCTCCCCTGCACCCTCATCACCTGCATTCAATCTACATCCACCTGGCATCAGCATTAATGTCCAATATTTCCTGCACCTAATCTGTGCTAAAAAATTAAACTGATAAAGGTGCATTATGGACCTGCATCAGCAGCCTCAAATAGACATCTACATACATAGCATGTAATGTCCAGGCATTTCCTGAATTATCCTCCAGGATGCATCAACCCTCCATCCAAAAGTACATATTACAATGCCTTAACAATTACCTGTACCTAACCATCTCAATAACCTCTTCTGTTTGCTTAATGCAATACCAAAATCATTGCTTTTATAGCTACAAAGTCTGGCATTTAAGCAACATAACAAAAGTGTTTTTCAATATTATGTTGTTTAACACGGTTTTTATTTAACCAGACACCATAATATGATTGATGTCCTCTTGACAACAGTATATGACACTGAAAATGTGTCTTCACTGTGCTGTGATTTGTAGGGTTGCTTACCCAGTTCATTGCACCTGTTGCATATATGGCTGCACTACTACTGCTGTAAAGTACCACCATGCTGCATTTATCTTAAAATACACCTTCCATAATAATACAACTAGCCTGTACTAGTACAAGCTTACTATTAGTTGCTGTTACATTTAACCTGCCCTGCACCTAGAGCCGGTGCATCTGTAAAATGCAATGCAGTGTCTCCCTACAGGAGGCTATTTTGGTATTTTTGAGTAGCAGTGTCCATCCTCACCAATTACCTTGTGTTGGCCAAGATCTGTTAAAATAGCTACCTGTACTTTAATGTCACATAGATATCCTATGTTGTGTTACTAAGCTGTGATTTGTCCATATGTATAAGGTCTTATGTCTTGCTTCTACATATACTGTGTGAGTTAGTTTAGATATTGTTGTTGGCTTTAAGTCATCTGACCCTGGGACAGGAAGATTACATTGAGATTCCAAGGGCATTCCATATGCCTTCTATAAACATTAATTCACTTTTCCAATTGAAACAGATTTGTAAACTTTTATCTGGAAAAAATGAAAGAAAATGTTTTATATGTACGTACCTGACAAATAATGCGGTTATTCAAGAAATAGTTCTATTTCTATGTATTTAATTCAGAACCTTCCTATGATACCTTTTTCCATTGACTTTTTCTCGGCTAGACACAGAACTTCTACTTTTTCCCTAAAGTGATTTTTTTGAAATGCAAAAAAGTATGAATTTTTTTTACACATCACTGTGGTAAACTCAAAGCAGTACTGTCACTCCTATAATAATACATTTTACAGTTATATATATGCTATTAAATAGTTATAGGTTTGTTTATAAATTAAAATAAACAATATATAAGTATTAGAGCCCACCATATACAGTGACAAAACAGCATTATTATTTCTTCCATTATTTTATCTCTGCCTATTATTAAGTTGCTGACTGTTGTTGATTGGTTCATGCAGCCTTTACATGGCTGAGTTAGAGGAAAGAAGAAGAAAACTCGGGACGGGAAATTGATTATATAATGTTCGCTATGCCCTTTTGAGCCGAGGATCTTTAGACCTTAAATATACCCCAACTTAACTAACAAACTTTGTAATGCTAAAAATGACAATTCTCCTTTAAATTAATTATGCATTAAAAGGCTCATTGACCCTGACATGAATCATATAGAACACATTTTGTCAATTCATTGAATTAATTAAAGCACATCTATCAAAAGCCAGATAAGAGAACACTAGTCAGACATATTCATACAAAAGTCATTCATGAGATACCCCATAGTGTATAGCACCAATGAAACATCATAAAGAAGGGAAAATCAATGTGCAATTTTATAAATATGTTGGATGAATGTTAAAAAGAGAATTATCCCATTGGATAAAAAAAAATCCCATCCAAAAAGTTCTGTGCAATTATACAGCAGCATACACGGCTTTGAATTATTGTTTATATTTGGTATTCTTTGACAGATATGTGCTTAATATGATCAATCTGATCAATTAAGTGTTCAATCGGGTCTTCTGTGACCATCAAATGCTGTTGGACTACAATTCACATCATCCTAGTATAGTTGATTCCTATAACACACAAAGAGCATCCGATGCCCCAATCGGGCCTTTGCACACGCCTGACTTTTAAACATTTATGAAATCGAGAACAAACCATTGTTTTTATATTTGAATTCCAGTTTGATACATTTTTTGTTGTGTCTTGCAGGGGGATAGTAAACGTAGCAACTACTGGTAATGTCCTTCCCGGATCAGACAATGGGCCTGTCCCTTTGGTGCTAGATCACAGTCTGCAGCTCTTAAGCAAGAAGCAAAGGCGTCTAATTCGTCAGAACCCCGGAATTCTCCAGAGCATCACTAGAGGCCTACTGAGTGCCGTTCGAGAGTGCAAGTGGCAATTCAGAAACAGGCGATGGAACTGTCCCACAGGACCTGGAAATCAGGTGTTTGGAAAAATTATTAACAGAGGTTAGTGGTTAATGGTGTCCACAGTGTGGGGGGGGGGCAGTGAGGTGGAGTAGTCAAGGTGCAATAATTGATAATGTTGTAAGAACAATGTTCAGAGGTGGTACCTGGAATTCTGCATCTAACATAATATACAATATATGTAAAACTTACAGGCTGTAGATGCTAGCTTAAGAAAACTCTATTATGTTTTTAATGATTTTTAGTTTGTTTTTTTTAAACACTTTTATTTGTTGATAGACAGTATGCCCAGTTGAACACATTGGTCCAGTACAGATAACCTTCATCACTCCATCTGCATGCTTTGAGTTGATGAAGCGCTATGATTTACACTAGTAGTGGTAGCTTTACTAGTCTAAAACAACCTATGTAGGGTGATGTTGATACTTTAAGTCTAACAACACAATAATCAGGCATAGGAAACACTACATTATGATAGGAATCATAGTCCAAACCTCCAAGGGTGTCATAGCTTGGTTGGCTAGGTGCATTATTTGATGGACAGTAAGGAGGGGAAATCTGTCTGATGAAGCATTGTGTGGTTGTAACACCACTAGATTTACATACTTTACATAAACCCATGTGTAATTCAATTGTATGTAAAAATCAATTGTGATTTATACTTTTCAAGTTCAATTGGTCTTTTCTGAAATCTAACCTCATGTTAATATACAAACCGTCCTTTAGTTTGGTCAATGCCTTGTATGCATGTCTATCTGCTAATATATATTATCCTTGTTTAACAGGCTGCAGAGAAACAGCATTCATATTTGCCATCACCAGTGCAGGAGTAACTCATTCAGTGGCCCGGTCCTGCTCAGAGGGGTCTATTGAGACCTGCTCTTGTGATTACCGTCGGAGAGGACGTGGAGGGCCCGATTGGCACTGGGGAGGCTGTAGTGACAACATTGAATTTGGTCGTTATATAGGACGGGAGTTTGTGGACTCCAGCGAGAGAGGGAGAGACCTGAAATACCTGGTTAATTTGCATAATAATCAGGCAGGAAGAATGGTGAGTACAAGTGATCTTTAGCATGGGTCAATAATCACATTGGAAACATGGGGTCATAATATTTTAATTAACATTTAAGCAATATTTTAATTACTGCATATTGAAATACATGCCTGTATAGGTGCAATCAAACCAAGTAGCATTAATTATTAATAAGTATCAATTAGTAGAGCTATTAAAAAGATGCACGTAATATTGCTCACATCTTCACATTTGACTTGTTATGTAAATAGCAAATAATAGACCCTTATGTTAAGTACTTAACAGTCATGTAGATAGTATTATTTTATTTTGGAGTATGTTTGTTTATCTGTATATGTTCTTCAAGGTGAGAAACTCAATTGTACTGCTTACAAGTATATTTTATATATATATTGTATTTCACATTCTTCACTTTGAATGCAAACTCTTTTATGGATTATATTTGGACGCATTGGCTCAAAGCAGTGCATTACCCATAGAGTTTACAGGGGTTCCCGCTGTGACCCATGTTCCTCAGAAAATCCAATGGAATTGAGAAACTAGATTTGTTATGACCCAGATCTATTTTCCGTGACTAAATTGCCCTATTACTAAATGAGGAACTGGATACGATCTCACATGCCAACACTCAATTTTACTACCATGTTGAGAGGTACAGGGGAGCAAGGTATGATTGGTCTGAAAATTACAACATAGACTAGGTTATCAGACAGTGGGTGCTAGATCCCCATCTACAAGAGTATGACACAAATTCCACTGTTTCCTCATTTTTTGCACTGCTTTACTATGACTATTTGTGTAATGCAATTTATGTTAGGTATCACACAATGTACAACTCAGTAGAAGTTATCATTCTGCTTGTGTTTTCCAGACAGTTCTTTCAGAGATGCGACAGGAGTGTAAATGTCATGGTATGTCAGGGTCCTGTTCTCTCCGGACCTGCTGGATGAGGTTACCCCCTTTCCGCGCTGTGGGAGATGCTTTGAAAGATCGGTTTGATGGTGCCTCAAGGGTCACCTACAGCAACAATGGTAGCAATCGGGGGAACTCTCGTAGTGATGTCCCACACCTGGAACCTGAGAACCCCAGCCATGCCATGCCATCATCAAGGGACCTTGTATACTTTGAAAAGTCTCCCAACTTCTGCAGTCACAGTGAAAAGGCAGGCACTACTGGAACTACAGGACGGATATGCAACAGCACCTCTTTAGGTCTTGACGGTTGTGAGCTTCTGTGCTGCGGCAGAGGCTACCGGACCAGGGCCGAGAAAGTCACTGAGCGGTGTCACTGTACCTTCCATTGGTGCTGCCATGTCACCTGCTTGAATTGCACCACCACACAGATGGTTCATGAGTGTTTGTGACACCTACATTATTGCACACCATGGGGCGTACATAATCATCATACGCCTTTCCTGCCCTTAAGCCGGCAATGCGGTGGCAAATAAAAACTTTATTGTCACTCTGGTGGCAAACAAAGACTACACAAGGGATGTTCATTCAACATAGAAGCCTTATATATATAGAACATTCCTGGATGATAACTTTTTAAATAATCAGTAGTTTAATATTTAAAACCGAACAGTCCTCAGTGTGGAATATTTTGTTTTCATTGTTACCCAGGCCTTAAATCCTGTATGCCTAGTCTGTGTGCCTATGGGGTCAGAACTACCTAGTATGCACTAGTGACTGATTATAGTATGAATGCACTGATAGTCCTGCACTGATAAATAGGGCTCTATACATTAACCTCTGCCCTATTATAGGGGTCATTGTCAAACATGGCAATTATATTACCTCATAGCACAACCAGTTGGACCAAAGTTATACCACTCTGCTTTTTCTACACATCACATAGTGTAGAAAAAGTAAAACTGATATTATATACAAAGACATTAAAAGGTATGGTATGTGTACAGTATCATAGTTAGCAAACTAAAAAATGTAAAAAGGTGTATTTAGCCAGTGCTGGTTTGTAGCAGGGTAACAGCAAGCCGATAAGCCGGTTTGTTTTAGGAACGAGATGGCAGGGGTCGCAAATGAATGAAATCACTGTCTTTCCATGGCCATGGTGCTCAATGCTTGACTAATGTTGTTGCATAGCTATAGGTTTGCATCCTTCTGTAAAAAGACATTGGAAATCAGAAGTTCATGGAATGGTAGGTCACACGGCAAGTGTTATTATAACAAAAAAACAAACCTACAATGTCAGCCAACCTGTGCAACTAACACATAAACCCCCAAATGTATAGTTGGAAATCTCAACATCTAAATATAAATTGTATATGTATGTAGGTATAGAATGCCAGAATTATCTTCCAAAACAATGTGTAGTGACTCAATAAGTTGCAATCTTCTGGTTTTTGTATGATATTCTTTAACTTTGTTTACAATAATTTTACATTTTTCAAGCATTAACGCATACTATACAAACTGTAATTCTGAAATAGAAAACAAAGTCAAAGGTAAAACGGCTTATAAAGCCAACAAAGAAAAATGATGTGGAATCATATAAGCCTTCAAAACCACAGAGTTCTTCTTCAGATGGTAAATTTCATTATAGTTAACTGAAGATTGCAACTGTATTCATTCAAACATGGTTGGGACAGCTACACAGCAATTAACTTATGTGTGTTTTGGTTATGATTAACCCTTGATACATTGGAAGATGTGAAATTGGGTAGTAGGTCATGGCTTGTGATGATGTGCAAAGAGTAATTATAATGATTTATTTCACACCTATCAGATTGTGGGAGATATTTATTTAGGCTAAACTGGAACAATTCTATTAAATAGTGCTTAATATGGTGCGATCAGCAGGAGCATTCAGTTGGTTACTATGGTGATAACTTCAAGTTTGCCCCAAATCAACTTCTATCCTAAGTAGATTATATGCCTTTTATACCCCTTTTTCAATCACTGTAGATCTGCCACTGTTAATGGCAGTTATGAGATTTCTGTTAAGGGATATAGGATTTACTAACATTATTGAATTAAATGCTGTTGGAGACCTGAAGTATATACATGCCAAGAAACCAAATTCCCCACTGAGAAAAATATTACAATGTTCCAGAACCAAAGGGCTTTTTATCTGTACGCCCAGCTTGGACACTGGTGGGAACCAAATTTATCAAACAAAAGGAAAGTGGAAAGGTTTTCATGTTCTGGCAATCTGGGGAGCAGACTTTGTATTCTTCCACACAGAGTGGAGCTTTTTTTTTTTTTTTAGAAGTAAACCAACTATGAGACGTTTCAACCAAATCTTAATTTAAACAATGCAGATATTTTTATGAAGTGTGCTTATTTTATTTCAAATAATATTTTATAATGTGAAAGATCCTGTCTCAAGTACCCAAAAATCATGAATTGGCACCATGTAATAACGAGTAGTTACCTCCAGATAGGAAATCATAGCTCTACAAGTTGCCCAAGGATAGGAACAATTAGCTGTTTGTTTTATATGAAACAATCTTTATAGCAACATATTAAATACTATTTAATATTTGTTTGTTAGCTGCCCCAAACTCCATGTTTGTCAAGAAAAACTGGAGCAATCTTTGGGAAAATGTCTTATTTTGGAGCAACCACCATAGAAACTAATAGGATGTTCTTGCTGTTCGTTGTGTAACACTTTGGCATAGAATTCTTGTAGTTTTGAGAAGTCTTGAGAAGTATGTCCCATGATAATAACCCTGTTATTTATGCATACAAAAACCAGGTATAGAGCTAAAGTCTAAGAACTGGTGTGGCATTCAATGGCCATGGTGTGTTCACCCATGGTGTGTTGGTTGTGGTAAGTGTTTAGCAATATATGCAAAGGGATACAAAAATTATTGGATACCTAAACATGTGCCTAATAAGTATTCACTAAACATTAACCAGTAGCTTTGTCTCACAGTGTTTGCAAGTTGCTTAACCAATGTATAAATCATCTGCCCCTACCAATTATTATTTCACTCATAGAACATGTTATTTTAAAATGCTATAGAGGTATTGTGTACTCTATATGTTCATTACACACTACTTTCATCCTCCCATTGTATGCACCACAATACCAGTTAACTACCCATGTAGTGGTCCCGCAAAAGGTCACAGAAATTCTTACCTTTATCTTTATTTAACTACATGAAAATGCTACACGTGAAAATGCACATATAAAAGCATTTTTGTAAGTGAATTGAAGTGAGATGAATTGTATCTCTCTCTACATTATGTATTACAATGGGTCAATTTCCTATTGCAGAGAGAAATGAAGGTGGGCCCTTTATAATGCATAGTTAAGTGGTAAATGGAAACTCCATCTGGTAGTTTAGTGAATAAACGCCATACTGCAAACTATCATTGGGATTCAATGTGGAGGCCACTGATGTTTTAAGCTGTTATGTATCACACATGTTACCACTACAAGATCTGACTGCAGTACCCTGCCCATCCCAGACATATAATCATGGGATAAGCATACTTCTCAGCCCTTTTGTGGATGTTTCATATACTTTGATGTCATATTCAAGTTATCTAATTATTCCTACAACATTCTGCACTATAACAGATGTTTATTCTCTGTTTACAGTACTGACAAACATATGTCTTATTTTTCTTATGTGTATACTTTAAATATTTTCCTAGAGAGAAGTCTGAGAATTTTATTTTTTAGTTTATACCAATACTACCTGTAAAATGTCCAAATGTGTGCTTTCTTGTAAATAAAAGTATTTATTGTAACTTTTGTACATCAAAGTGTTGCGATGTCTGGAAGTTTTATTCCAAAACATTGAAGAATGGGTTATTCTATATATGTAAGGAGAAGGGGGTGATGCAGTAGTTTGGAAAGATAGCTGTTGTGGACTGCAGCTCCCATCACACTGAGCCAGAAAACGACTATTCAATTTATGTGAGTATCAAAGGGATGACGGAAGGTTCGTTGTGGTGGGGGACTGCTCCTTGTGTGGTCATTGAAAGGAGTGAAGATCAGAGCATGAGTAATGGCATTTCTGTCTGGCTGCGCCCTTGTGATCTGTGGTGTGCCTGCATCTCTCTTGAGGGGAGGGGGAGTAGTTTGTGGAAGGAGATCTGAGGGCTTCAGTTGAGCTGTCCATGGCCGTGGTGCTGAAACCCAGCTGGGGGAGCTAAAGGTAGGTAAGGGGGCTCTGTTGTTCGCAGGCTACCACGGAGCAGCACAATGTGAATAGAATTCCTATAACACAAACTGTGCTTCTACATCAATGGGGGAAGACATCAAGTATGGCCCAGACACTTGTGTCAAACTGGATCACACAGGATCCATTCTGCTCCAGCCTGCTCTGCATCACATCTCACCTGTTGGGGGAAATCTAGTTGCAGTCCATCAGCCGCGATCTCTCTGCTGGAAAGTAGAAGGACATTAAAGAGGAGGAGGACACAGATCTAAGACTGTGAAATCCGTGTCCCAAAATAAAAGCTGAGGATTTCAGCATTTTCTTCACCTGCTTCCAATTAGATCCAGACTGGGTGTAGCCTTCACCTCCCAGCTCTGCACCTTCCACCGAGCCTCACGGGCAGATGGACGCGCTGTGCGTCTGAAATAAACTGCGGTTCTTGGGATCAGCCCAAGATCCCCACAAACACGCTTCACATGAGAGACACACGGAGAGTGGCTCATTTTTCCCAGACGCTGCTTTTAATTTCCAGGGATTGGATGCGTTTAAGTAAGTTTACCATCTGCTGGAAGGAAGCTCTGATAGTGTCCTTGGCTAGGGTCATAAGAGCAGAAGCTGGGGACTTGTGGATTCCAGGAACTACAGCCATAGCTTTATACATTCATTTAACAAACTCTCCATTTACTGTTTTAGAATAAATACAGTTTATTTACATGAGAATCACATCTTTTTGTTTCAGAATAATAATAATAATAATAATAATAAATATAATAATAATATAGCAGTAGACTGTAAAAAGAAACAATTATTGTGACTTGCAGAACTGGTCTGAATATTGATCAGCCTACAATTCTAGGCTGCAGTCATTCATTTGGATGCATTTGAAAATAAAAATCTGATTTACAAAAGCAAACTAATGATAATCCCATAGTCATTTTATGATGGATACATTTTGGGGAAAAGGCTAATATTCACGTCAATAAGGTAGTGTTTGCAAATGTAGGCTTAAGAATGAAAAGAGAAAGGAGGGATATTAAGAAATAAGAAGTTACTTAAAGTATATAAACATTTTATCTCAAATATCAGTTATACATTATAGTATAGTCACTGTACAGATACAATTCTGTATTATATGCCACAAAAAAAGTAAGCACTAAAATTCAATAAATGCATAGGTACCGGCACATAATATATTTATATGCTGTCAAGGTAAGTGCCAGAGTTGGTTACAACATATTATGGATAGTGTACATGTAGTGTAAAAACAAATATGTCATTTTCCCCAAATTCTACATATGTAGGCTAAACATACATTAACAGAACATATGAATTAGGAAACCACCATATGTGTATACCACAGGAGGCGCATGACTATTCCTCCTCTTACAATTATCTTCCACCTGTTGTTCTTAGTCATTACCTGAGATTAGGAAGTGTGGCTTTGGGCTTGACTGATGTATTATTATCACTTTCATTGAAATATGCACTATGGTGCATTTAGTCTGTTGTCTCCCCTTCCTAGTAGGCAGTGAAACTGAGATAAACTGACCCTCATTCCATGGTCAGCTATCACTGAAGTCATACACTTTGTACCTGTTCTATGTAGACTTGTGCATTCGTTTTCGTACAAACTTTTTTTTTAACAAAAATTGACCGTTTCCTGTGTTCATACGAATCAACAATAACGAGGGTGTTCTCCAACGAAAATAATAAAAACAAATTGCAAAAGTTCTGAAAATTCGTCTTGATTTATCCATCCGTCGCCACGTATACCCGCCATTGTTAAAAGCCTTTGCGGTGCCATCACAAGCCGTTTTGCTGCCGTTACAAGCTGTTTTGGAGTTTGATGATGAGGTGAGGTGGGAGGGACTGTGTGTAGGACGGTACATATCAATGTGACTGATAGGAAGAAGTAGCCAAAAACAGGATAGTTATGGCTGTGATTGATGGGCCCGACCACCTGTGGAAGTTTTTCCTCTTTTCACTCTGGCCAATCAGCATTTACAAGGGAGAAAGGACAAGCATTAGATAAATGTGTGCTGACGCCATGTTATCAGTAGCAGCAGTCACAGACTGATGGCAGTTGGAGTGTGACAGTTTTAGAATGCAAGTTAGTTAATAGTTTATTTTAGTGCAGAAAATGTACTGTTGTGGGGTAGATTGGAGAAGCTGTAGTGATTACTGTAGTGTATTACAGGGACTGCAGCAGACATTTTTCCCTGTTCCTGAGTAGAGTTTAGTTGATTAAGACAGTTGTCCATTTAAGTATCAGCCAAACCTCTAATTTGTGGAAAACACAAAATAAGTTTTTATTATCTTCAATTCATTGCTGAATAATAAATATTGGTGTAGAAATCTGGCATTTGTCCATGTGAAATTCCTGAGTAGAGGTTTACCTTTTAATTATTTTTTTCATTTTTATTGACGTTTATATAAAGCATTTGGAAATGTCCGTGAGGATGGGTGATTCCACTGTTCATGGGTTGGGCATAGCTGGCAGCAGGCATGTACGAAAAAGTACCAGGTGACCACAGGTATACCAGTCCGAAGTTGGTAGAAGCCTTCTTGCTTGGAGTCAGAAATTAAACTATGTCTACCATGAGTTGCTTGCAGGAGCCGCAACAGTACCCCCGAACATACTCAATCTACTCAGTCCTGTTTCAAGGGGCTGCATGTGTTTATCATTTGCCAGTGCCTGCCTGCCCAGGTTCAGCGCCCTACTACTACTGCTGCTGCCACTCCTGTTCACCTTCCTAATTCTGCGGGAACCTTTTCTTATTAATTTCTATAATATTGGGGAAAATCAGTCCTGCTCCAAGAGTCTGCATGTTCCTAACAGTGTTTGGATGTTTTGGAGTGAAGACAGACAATACGCATGTAGGGAGTAAAGAGTACATAGGTCCCCTCTTTTCACATTTTTTGGCTGCAACAATTGACATGCAGTTAATAATTGATGGAGGGGAGAGTCTTTCAATGTACGGCAATATGGATCTTTACCCGGTCAGACACAGGTTTATTTTTTTCAGTATAATGTATGGATTTCTCATATAGAAATCTGGCATTTTACCAAATTCAACAACAGTACCTTTTTTAGTATCTTTTGATCATCATCACTTTTTTTGGTTTTGATAAATATAGCCTTGAAGCTGTATTAACATAAAAAAATGACATGGGTATCCATTATCATATCTAGAGGTGCTTATTCCAAGTTCCAACTCTTGGTTAGTAGACCATGATACCACATTGTGATTAAAACCAGAATAAGGGGAAAATATATATATGTTTAGATTTATTGCATTTTTGTAATAGATATTTTATTCCGTCTGTGGCATATAAGTGAGCCAATTCTAAAATAAAATTATGCACTAAAACATTTTATAATACATTATAGTAAATATTTTGTGTAAAAAAGGAACAAATTTTTCTGAACAGTAAATTTGGAAATTCAGAGGTTGAGGCTAGAATGGGTCTACAAAAAATAATACATGGCATATGGGGTGTTCAATCTTAAAGGGACACTTCACTTTAATACGTGGGATAGCTGAGTGGTCCCTATAAATTTCCATTTTGTCCTCCTTACAAATGCATTCTGCAAAATCCTACAATATGCCATATGCCCCTTTCCAGACCCACCAACTTTTCGCTGTGGAACATTGGACTACAAAAGAGCTGCAGCTTCTCCTGAAGGTAAGTGATTATTTGTTTGCTGGTGTAATTACAGTATTGAGTAATTTAGTATGTATTCTTTGTTTAGGAGGCTGTCTAAAATATTTTGCTGACCTTCCAAAGTATGACACAATCACAACTAAGCAAAATATGAAAAGTTTATATTTCCAGGGCTAAATTGACAAATGGCGTTACTCAATTGCACCAAAATGTAATTTAGTTAATTTTATTTCATTTACTTAATTAAGGCAATCCTAAACATATTGAACATTCATCAAGACCTATGTGACTATTTAAATTGAACACCAATAGCTGCTTAAATTCTTTATTGTAAAAACCAAACGGCCAAAATACTGAATAAAATATTGTCCATGCATGCCATGGAGATGTCCAATGCACGAAAAAAGTATAGTTGGATATTTCTTTTGCTAAGAGTGTGGATGTAATGAGTTTTTCTTTTGTGATCACCTAACAATATAATTATAAATTATAAATTGACCGGATTGTTTAAGCAAAATCTGCCATCTCCTTTTGGAATTATCTGAGTAACATAAGAATAGGAAGAAGATACACGGTGTTGTGGTTTAGTTGTGTATCACGCTGTTTCCACAATAATTTACCCAACCAGCATAGGGGCAGTTGTGCTTTACAATGCCATGCTATGCTCCCTTTACACCATTCCTCCACTTCAAAATTGGTGGGATAGAGGAAGGGTATAGAAGGAGGCCAGAAGTTCAGGGAGGGATTCATACTTCTCCAAAAGGGGTTTATGGATACTTTAACACCAACTCAATGGACAGGGGATATGGGCAGGGAGAATAGATGAACAACACAATGGCCCACATGCAAGCTGTGTTGAGGGGCTTCTCCGTTTGTAGCCCATTTTCAATTTAAATGTCTATATTTTGGAACACATTATTGAACAAGTGAAATTAGTTCTCAGTTGTGTGTACTTACATTATGGAGCAAATAAACACAATTTTGCTCAAAATATGAGCCAACATCATTAATGGCAGATAAGAGATCGTTTTAAAAGGCCCAATCATGCGACAAGAGGAATCAAGCCCCTCATGCACTCAAAGCCATGCATGGGGCTGTGTAACATACCTGGATACCCCATGGGATTTCTGATTATTTCCTTCCGTAGGATGACATTCTATCCAAACATACATTTTCCTTTCTGAAAGAAATTGGTAATTAGCAATAGATGCTTTAGTTCCAACTTGTGCGTTAAAAAGCCCTACCCCCCCAAAACCACGTTACACCCCTCTACTGAATTTTACTTCAAACAACAAAGGAAAAAAGTGATTTAATATCTTTCCCTGTGTTGAGGATGTAGAATCTTACAGTTTTATATTTCCAATATGTTGTGTTATCATGCTGTGGGATAAACATTTGATAAGATACTAGGAATGTGAATGAGATTTTGTGTTTGTGCTTTTAGTAACTAAATGTGTAATATTTTTTATTTGATAAGTCATAACCCTTGACTGTTCTGTATTTTCCACCCCGCACTGCAAACCACCAACTGTATTAGTTTTAGGCCTCTGGTTTCCCGTGTTTTTAAATTGGTCATGTTTATAATAACATACACAGCATGTGCACTGCTCTCTGTCTGCCTTTGGCCGTCATTCCCCATATATTTAGAGTGGAAGTTTGTGGAAGAATTTATTGTTCATTGTTGTGGGTGGGTGGGTGGAATTTGGCACAGGCTTATGAGAGGGGTGAGAGAGACAAGATCATTTCAAGTGCTGGGACGTTTCTGCAAATACCCACTGGAGCAAGTGATGGGTGGAAAAAATTGTATCTTAAAATACATAATCCCTCTTGTGGTGACAAAAACCAAACAAGGCAACAGAGCCAAACATGTCATTTCATCCAAAAATAATCACAGGTCAGTGTCATAATGTTTTGGGAGATTCCCTGTGAATTCTGCAAAATAAGTGAAATAAATAGCTAATCTTTGCTTGGGTGATGAGTAAAGAGGTAAATTGAGAATATCAGAGATGTGTTACTCATTCCTTCCAGAAAAGACACACCTAAAACCTTCAAATTGGGGAATAACGCCCACGGCACGTGGCAAAGAATGGAAGCTCGACTTGTCTGAAGAAACAGCCATAAAAAGATGTGTTACCCCATTTTACAGTGTACATTATGCTTGAAATTCTATGACTACCCTATTGACTTTTATCCTCTAAATGCCAGGTTCAGGCCTGAGAGTGATTGATTTTTCAACAAACTTTGTGAATCATTCATTTTGTCTTGCAATGGTTTTCCAGTTCAGTCCTTGTCCCAAAACGGCAGACCTGCAACATGAATATTTAACAATTATGGCAGATTTACATAATCTCAACTTTCTCATAGAATGGGACTAGTGAAAGGGTGCACTAATAGCATCACATTTATTTTAGAAAGATAGACAATCTACAGCTTTTGTGCCTGCATTTTGGGGCTTCATTTTGAGAGAGATTCTGTCCTCTAGTTCTGAACAGACCTTAGGGTTAAGCAGCTGACTAACCACACAGGTGCCTCATTTATGGTGTCCAGAAAGGGAGAGGAATCTTCAATATTTATGTCTCAGACGGGTGCTTTTAAAAAGTATTTGTTGTGTGAGCTGATTCCTTGCTTTCCTGTAATGTGTGTGTGTGTGTGTGTATATATAAAGTATAAATATAAAATAAAAATATACACACAAATACACATGCAGTACTTACTGCCTTAATGCCTTCCTGTGAAGTATTTTTTCTTTGAAATACATTTCTGTTTATTATTTTGGTGTTATCAGTTACCATATCTACATACCTCTTCACTGACAGTCCCTCCAGCCAGTATCAGATATGACATAATCCCAAATGATAGGATTTGGAGTGATCAATAGAGAATTACAGTCTATTCTACATGGTAGACACACTATACATGGGTCATGAGCATTGACAAGGCAACTGGAAGCCTCAAGACATCTGTGCAAAGGCACAGATTATAAATAAATGTGGTGATATGAACACACCTTTTTCACCAACTTTGTTTCATTTTATGGAATCTCTATACTATATTTTTGTGTACATTCTCGTAATGATGGTGCGCATGGTGAGCAATCCCGGTATGTACTTGCTGTACTATACATATGGAAATGTCTTTGTGTGTCACCATAACCCAGCTGTTTCATTACTTGATTCTGCTGAGTTCCAAACCATGCATTCAAGAAAACAACTCAAAAGATACCCTCCTCTCTGTCTATTCCGTACTGGCAGCCTGCTGTGAAATACAAGAGGGGTGTCATGAGACTCCAACACAAACCACAGGAAAGGCCCTCTATATCAATGAAATGTAAAGTGCTGAGGCAATGTACAATCAATTACGGCTTCATCTGTCACCATCACTAACCACTTCCCAACTAGTGGTTTATTTATCTATTTGAGGTCACTGAAGTGAACTCAAGGTGACGGATTCATGTGCAAACACCACAGTGTTAAATATAATGGCAATTTATGTATGTGTGTGCTATGCCTATAGATCCCTTACTGTGAAAGGGCGGGCTATTGGTGTGGAAAATAAAGGCTTCTACATACACCAGGTCTACTGTAAGAGCCCTCAGTATATTAAGCAGTGTTATTCTATTATTATTTTACAGGTAGCTTATTATCTAAAAAAAAGCAAAAACATTATTTATAACAACATAGTTTGCTTTTAAAACATTACTAGGAATTTGTTATAGTGATAACCACAATATTAAATGTAACACTTTTGTAACTAAACAAGGCATTTGTACGTTACCAGTTCTGCTGAAAGTACTGTTGAAAGCCAAATCTATTTTTGCACTGCTTCTACTGTGATAGAAAACGCTTCTTAAAAGTATCAGTATATTTTATGAGATCAAACATTTTGAGAAAATAATAAAAATTGAGTTCTGCCATGGCACATTTTCTTACCCTACTAAAGAGTTTCATTAATGTTTATGGCACCTTTGAATTTAAAAAATATTGCTTTGCCTTATTTTTAAAAAGCCAAAATGACACTTAATCAGGTAAACTCCCATTACCTAAGGCATTACTAAAATATTAGTTTTATGGAATGTCACATCATCGGGTAAACATTGCCATATATTCTTAGTGGTTGTTCATATGAGTGGAAAGTTCAAAAAAGAACAGGCGTAGTAGAGTGTAATAATAACAATGAGTAAGTGGATTGGGAACTAAGTCTCATAAAAGGGTGTTTTAATGTTAAAATGGATGGGAATGTTTAAGAACAATTGTTAAAGGAGGGAATCCCAGGGGGTCATCTCCTAAATGGTTTGGATGTTTTGAATGGTTTTAGGTTAATCCCCTGGTGCAGTGGACCCTATCATAGTTGATGGGAATTTTATTACTGTTCTTTTCTTATTTCTCAAATCACTGATTTAATCAATTCCTCCTGGTTTTGCAGAGTTAACATGTATCCATGTTGTCCTCCATGCCCTCCCCACCCTCTAAGTATATGCTTTTCCAATAATCACCTCTAGACACATTCCTACTCATCATGGCTGCAACTCCAGGACAACATACACCTCCCTCTAATCCCTGACACTGCCAAAGCAGCCAAAGTATCTCAGTCCTGCTGGCGAGGGGCTTCTAACCAGGGGCTTGAGCAGACAAAAGTTCCTCCGGGGGGGTTAATGTGGAGCGTCACGGCGCGCCTGTGTGTTGCTCAGGCAAAGTAATGAATTGTCCATCAAGCTTTTCAGGTGTGCCCGTCCATCCTGCATTAATCTTGGATGTCAGAGCGGGATGGAAGTCACTAAGCCGGTATTTATTACACTCCTATTGTAACTAATTGAGCTAATTATCTGAGGCTCCAGCCTCAGAGACAATGCAACTTTCACACACAAAATGCTGAGAATTGTGGGCCTCGACCGAGGAGGGTGAAAGGGGCAGTTAGGCCTGTCACCTCCCCTGAAATTACAAGGACGCTTTACAATTTACACACAAAGATCAAACCGTGTACTTTCTTCAAGTAGAAATCAAGTGGACAACAGAAAGAAGAAGTCCTCGTCTTCCATTAACAAGTGGTACATTGTTAGATATCCTTAAGAAGAAAAAAAATTACTTACAAAATGATCTTTTGACATAAGTTCAAGTACCTGTGTTCCAAACATAATGGTGATATGAATGGGTCTGTTTCCATTAGAAAAACGTACTTTAATGCAGAAGACTGCAGGTCATGGCTGAGTCACTTAAAATTTACAGTAGAAAATGTGTACACTGGGTATTTAGTCACACAAGCTGCCAATTCCCTCTGGCAAACAAAGTGGGTTGTGCACTTAATCAGTGGCGTTGCCATGGCCCCTCATGTGCCTTCCCCACTGAACTGCCATCAACGAGCAGAACCAGTTGGGGAGATCATAGATCTCACTCTCACTGGTCCAAAATAAAAGGAGTGCGAGGACAGATCTCTTTCACCCTGCTCCTCATGAAAAAGGAGCAATGAGACAGAGGCCTATATAAACGTATATCTAAGAAAGGTAAGTGAAGGAGAGAGATAGTGAGAAAGAGGAGAGCTAGTGAGGAGCAGAGAGCAAGGGGAGAAATAGGAGAAGCGGGGGGGTTAGGAAAGAGGGGAGATAGTGAGAAGGGATATAATGAGAAATAAGATAGATGGCAAGGGACTGAAAGGTGAGAGCTTGTGAAAAGGAGAAGAGATGGGGACAAAGGGGAGAGATAAAGAGAAATGGGAGAGATAATGAGGAAAGGGGTGGATAGTGAGAAAACAGGGAGACAAAAATGGAAGAGATGAGATAAAAAATAGACATAATGATAAAGGTGGCATCAAAGAAAAGGGGGATAGATAAAAGGGAGAGGTATGGAGAAAGGGAAAGAGGAGGAGAAGAGATAGAAAGGGGAGAAAAGGGAGAGATAAAAGAGAAAATAGAGAGAGAGAGAAAGATTTGGGAAGATAAAGAGAACAATTATAAATAAAAAGAAAGGGGGAAGATGGAAAGGAGGAATAAAAATAAAGATGAGAGATATACAGAAAGGGGAGAGATAGGGAAATAGAGAAGTAAAAAAGAAAGAAA
The DNA here is from genome assembly GCA_029215755.1 of Spea hammondii. NCBI lineage: Eukaryota > Metazoa > Chordata > Amphibia > Anura > Pelobatidae > Spea > Spea hammondii. The sequence continues at coordinate 34,941,236 of JARDYJ010000002.1, forward strand.
AAGAAGAGATAAAAAGAAAAGGGAGAGATGATATAAAGAGAAATAGGAGAGATAATGAGAAAGGAGAGCCTAAGAGAGGAAGGGGAAAAGTAGGGAGAAAATGGAGAGAGAAAGAGAAAGAGCGTTTAGCAGAAAGGGGAAATATAAGGAGAAAGGTGAGATGATCAAAGAGAAGGGGAGAGATAACGGGGTAATGAGAAAGGGGAGACATGGGTAGAAAGGTAAGAGCTAATGAGAAAGAGGAGAGATAATGAGATAGGAGATAAATTATGAAAAAGGACAGAGAGTATGTGTTTGTGTTTTGAAAGTGTTAGAGCAAGTCCTTATATAAGGACAAGCAGGTGTGTGGGTGCAAGGGCAAGGGATTTTATAAATGCCCCCCTACTTATGTTCCTGTCCTGATAAACCTGCAATAATTAATTCCTCACTAATGAACCCCCTCTACATTCAGATTACTACAAATTGCAAATGTACAGATTTTTTGGTCACTTTTGCAAGTCGTACGAAGCCATGAAAGCGTGGCCAGACCCCCCAACAAGTCAGATGAAAGCGAAGCAAAAAGGTCAGAATTTGTATTTAAAATACACGAACCCACATTGACTTACATTCACTCACACTCTCATTCTTGTTCACGCTCTCTCTCATTCTCTCTAAATTTTTTCCTACCTTCTTTGCTGACTACTTCCACTTCAGCTGACCACTTCTGCTTCCGCATTTAACTTTTCTCTTTTCTTCTATCATCAATCTGCTATCTTCAATATGCTATCTTCGTCTACATCTCTGCGGATTTAACCCAAAAAGCAGTGGGAGCTTCGTCCAAAACGGTGGTGTTTCCGGTGACATCCTCAGGCCAATCCTCCAATCATGGAAGAGGATGTCACCAAAATTGTCGTCATTTTGCTGGTGCTTCCAGTGACTTCCTCTCCCCAATCCTCCATTTCACCCTAAGTTGTGCGTGAGGTAGTGGGATCTGATAAGTGATAGGTCTGAGGGAGTGTGGTGTGATATGTGATAGATGGGAAGGAGTGAGTTGTGATGTTTGATAAATGTTAGGAAGTAAAGTGTTATGTGTGAGGGAGTGAGTTGTTATTTGTGATAGGCGTAAGGTAGTGAGGTGTGAAAGGTGATTAAATTGCATGTGAATCTCATTGGGTTAAAAATACAATGCAGTATGACCTTAGAGGGAGGGATGGGGGTTTATATTATTGTTTGATTTATGTTGATTGTTTTGCAATTGGAAAATGGAAAATGTAGACAAGTGGTGATGGTATTCTTTACTGTTATTCATTGCAAGTGGAGACTGTTAATCTTTTCTGTTATGGTATTCATAATTCTTATGACTCTGTATGACTCTGATTTGTTTATATGATACCATCTGAGGTATACATATATCTGTGCTTAGATTGGAATTGCCAAACATGGGGTACTTTTACATATTATTGCAGGTTAAGCAATTTATGGCCATATAGTGTGATGGAATCCCCAATATTTATGCCTTATATAGGTCCCATTAAATAAAGTGTAAAGCTAACACAATAAGAACATCATATTATCAGTCAAACACAGTGGCGGTAGTGTAATGGGTTAGGGCTGCTTTGCTTCCTACAGGAAACCTGCCATAATTAATGGAAGTATGAACTCTGCTCTCTACCAGAAAATTCTGAAGGAGAATGTCTTGCCATCAGTTTGTGACCTAAAGCTCAAGTGCAGTTGGGTTAGCTCGGGCTGGCCGATGACATTATGCCGCCTGGGCCCAAGGATGAAATGCTGACCTCCCACACAACCATGACCACCAAAACCACGCCCACATCCATTATGTCATATCATGATTAATACATTTCTCACTCTGGAGCACCCAGACCTAATTATCATAGTCAGCTGAACCTTGTTACCTGGATCAAGCCCTGCCTATATAAACCTGCCCTTCAGTCAGGGCCTTGGCATTAACGTTTGAGGACTGCTTTGCTCTGGCCCTGTGCCTGACCCTGTATTGTTCCTGCCTTCAGCCCTTCCAATGGGCCTCCTACCTTCAGCCCTTCTAGTGGGCCTCCTGCCTTCAGCCCTTCCAGTGGGCCTCCTGCCTTCAGCCCTTCCAGTGGGCCTTCAGCCCTTCCAGTGGGTCTCCTGCCTTCAGCCCTTCTAGCAGGCCTCCTGCCGTGCGCCCTGCCAGCAGGCTTCCTGCCGTGCGACCCGCCAGTGGGCTTCCTGCCAATAGACTTATTATCTATGCTTGTTTGTCATGCCACCTTCCTCAATACAGACTGTATTATAATATTCTGCCTGTGGTGTCTTTCTTTGCACCTGTTTGTGTTATCCCTCAGCTAAAATGCATCATGGGGTACAGACAGAACCCCAAGTATCCCTTGCGACTGGGCTCCTACCCGACCTGCTTACCCAGTTCCTGACATTCACAGAGATAGAGAGGTGCAGAAACGCAGCGAAGTGATCTTTCAAAAGCATTTACAACTAGTTGGATGATCTGAAACATTTAAATATGACAAATAAGTAAAAATATGATATTGTATAAAATTGGCAAAGTGCAACTAAGCAATTAAAACAAAACAACATTGTTTTTCATTTGATGGAGTAAAGTAATGTGGGACATTGAAGGGTCAACCACCATGGTGCTTTGAGGGGGTTGTGAGACCAGAGTGTAATTCATACTTAAAAACAATGAGTTTACATGACATTGGCATGAGTGCTCCATGATGAGTCATAAAGATGCCCTCTGGATTGTGTGACTCAGCTTTGAGCAGTTACAGCACACACAATAATTGTTAGTAGTAGTAATTACTGCATGTGAAATAAACACATATGTGGTCATTGGCTGCCCTGAGAATTCAAGGAATACACCTGAAAAGTATGTTAAAAAAATCATGAAAAAAAAGAGGTACACAAACGAATGGGTTTAAATTGTATTCCGTTGTGAATATCTGTATAAACTCTTTTCTATATGATGAACATTTTCCACAGTCTTGAAATGAAGGGAATAATGTCATTAAAGTAATCATATAAAATGGTGGACTTCTGGTACCAAACACAAAATGTCTCTGAAAATGCTGCTCCTCAATGAGGATACCTCTATTGTGGATCCAATGATCCTCCAAAATAAAAATTATGATATATATGTTAGGTGGTTTACAAGAAACATTTATTAAATACCCAAATAGTGGCTCCAAAGTCTTGGCGAGACATGGTACTACTGATATTACACCACATAAAATTGACTTCTGTACTGTTTTGCTTTTTAGCTTTCTTCCTTCTCAAACTTCTCAAAACTGTTTGTGTGTTAATTTAAAATGTGTGTTACTTTGCAAAAAATTCTCCTCGATTCCTGGTTTTCCTGCCCCACCATCACTTCATACCCTCTCAAAACAGAGGCAGGTATATAAAACCAAACAATACCACCCATAGTTTTATGACATAATTCGAGTGTTTGACTCCAATCCTCAAGGGTGACATACGACAAGTTTTAACTACGTTCCTTTGCACATTACTCAGTGATACAGAATGGTTTGTTGCATAATACTGTTGCAGGACAGCAGTGGGCATCACTGACATAGGTCTTGCAATATAATTCAATGTGAATGAACTGCAGACAGTTCCCGCTGACAAAGCACTCACCACGAATGTCTAGTGGTGAACTTTAGTCTTTAGCGCTTAGGATTTTTTGCAAGGACTCCAGCCATCTAAGCTAACTGGATGGTAAAGGACTTTCCATATTACAAATCTGAACAACGCAGTGTACTGATTATGATTTAATTCGATAAATCGAATAACGCCGGTCATTATAGTGCCCCCCAATATTTGAATTTGCATGAATTTTGCATGTTTAACACCAAGGTCTGCATGTTGAACGTTTGCCCTCATAATGCTGTGGGTTTTTTTCTACCCACATGCAGCAGCTGTGCAGCATGTGTGAGGTGCAGGAATGAGAGAGATAGGTCTCTGAGGTTATAAGCGCACAGGCCACACGGAGTTAACCTTTGGCTCTGACTCACTCCGGGGTGGACACTCCTGTGGTTGGTGGTTTGGCTTCTGGATGACCCCCTGATTGTCTCACCACAGAAATGACACCTCATCCCACGGCGGGAACTAGCCAGAGAGGAGCCAGGATGACAGAGGCACTGAATACCCACAGAAAGAGTAAGGGTGAAAAATATTAAGGCTGACAGCTGGATACTGCACTGCAGAACAGGCCCATCCAAGCCTTTTTATTGGCCTCTTTTCTAAATGTAGAAAAAAAAAGTAATCAGATGCACTGATCCATTTATTGGCTCACATCACAGCTTCTTCGTCTATTTTTGTTAACACTGCATTTGCAGTCATATTGATCTGAATATACATTACAAGAGAATTAGAGGCACCTGCCGAATAGCCAGTGTTCTTAGATATACTGAGTGGCATCACTGTGTCATAATTGTGTTTGTCACACAATGATGTCACTCATATTAATGATAAGGATTCTTCCTGTCATATAGCTCACAGTTAGTAAAAGTTACACAATAATATTAATCTTTTGAATCCCTCAGAATGACTTTGACTACAAAGAGCTCATTGTAGTCAAAGTCATTCTGAGGGATTCAAAAGATTAATATTATTGTGTAACTTTTACTAACTGTGAGCTATATGACAGGAAGAATCCTACATTCGTGCAGAGCAGAGTGGAATATATAACTAAAACAGCCCTATAAATTTTTTTATTCCCTACATTTTCATTATCCAGTTATGTTACAGTTGCTGGTAGTAAGAATATATTTCTGAGAGATACAATGATGAGATCTTCCTTTTCCATTTTCTTTTGCATAAAAGTATGGACATTACAAGGGGAACCAAGCAGAACATGTCTTCCATCACCTACTGTGTAACCCAGTACTTACCTTTCCTTCACTCCTCCAGAAGACGTAAAATGTGGGTCACAGTAATGTATATGTTTTGTACAACATTATTATTATTATCTTTTATTTATTTAGCGCCAACAATTTACGCAGCGCTTAATACAATACATATACTTAAGGGGTATGACAGGACAAGAATTGACAGACTAAGACAAACCGATACAGTAGGTGGAGAGGACCCTGCTCGCAAGCTTACGATGGAATGGGGTGACAAACATAAGGCACAGAGAAAGGGTGAGAGGCAGTGTGGTGGTTGTATCAATGCCAAGGAAGTTCTAGCAGCTAAGATGGTGCGGCTTCTCTGAAGAAGTGCGTTTTGAGATGTTTCTTGAATATTTGGAGGGAGCGTGAATGCTGAAGGTTCGGTGGAAGAACATAAGGATTGAGTAGGAGAGTATTTGCGTTTGAGGGCAGAAATGTAAGGAGGAGCAGTGTTATGGAAGGCCTTATATGTTAGTACCAGTATTTTAAATTTAATTCTAAAGGTAATAGGGAGCCAGTGGAGGGTTTCACAGAGTGGGGAAGCAGAAGAGGAGCGGCGTGCAAGGAAGATAAGCCTATAAGCAGCATTTAAGACAGACTGCAGAGGAGAGAGTCGAGACAGTGGAATGTCAACCAGAAGAGTGTTGCAGTAGACAAGATGGGAAATGATAAGTGAATGAACCAGAGTTTTTGTGGATTCTTGGGTGAGGAATGGGCGGATGCAAGAGATGTTTTTTAGGTAGGATCTGGTGAGGGACTAAATGTGAGGGATGAAGGAGAGGGAAGAGTTAAGGATGACCCCAAGGCACCAGGCCTGGTTAGTAGGAGAGATAGTAGTGTTGTCAATGGTGACAGGGAATTCAGGTAGTGGAGATGGAGGGAGGGAAGATAATGAGTTCAGTTTTAGAAGGGATGATGATGTCTTGCTAGAGAAGCTGACAGAGAAAGAACGGTTAGACAGATATGAGGAGATCCAGGAGAGAGCTGTATCTTGAATCCCTGTAGAAGCAGGTGAGTCAAGAAGAAGGTGGTGATCAACAGTATCAAAAGAAGCAGAGAGATCCAATAGTATTAGAATGGAGAAGTGACCTTTTGCTTTGGCAGAGAGCAAGTCATTGGAGACTTTTGTTAGAGCTGTTTCAGTAGAGTGAAGGGGTTTGAAACCAGACTGTAGAGGGTCAAGGGGGGAATTAGAGGAGAGGAAGTTAGTAAGGCGGTTGTACACAATCTGTTCAAGCAACTTAGAGGTAAAAGGAAGCAGAGAGATAGGGCAGTAGTTAGTCAGACAGATGGGATTTTAGGAAGGATTTTTTAAAATAGGTGTGATTAGCGCATGCTTGAAGGCTGTTGGTACAGTTCCAGAAGATAGAGAAAGATTAAATCGGTGGGAAAGTGATGGACAAAGGGATAGACATAGAGACGTTGTGAGGTGTGATGGGATGGGGTCAAGGGGACAGGTTGTTGGGTGAGAGGAAGAAAGAAGAGTGGCTATCTCTTCTTCAGTTTCAGAAAAGGCAGTTAGTATAGTAGGAGTGGAGAGAGTGGTGGTGGGTGTGTAGGAGGGGGCTGTAAAGAAGAGAGGTCTTGTCTAATAGTCTTGATCTTGTCTTTGAAGTGGGTAGCAAGATCTTGGGCAGCAAGAGAGGTTTGTGGTGTGGGTGTGGAGGGACAGAGAAGGGAGTTGAAGGCAGAAAAAAGGAGTCGTGTGTTGGTAGAAAGGGAGGATATGAGAGTGGAGAAGTAGAGCTATTTGGTGAGAGAGAGGGCAGAGTTGTAGATGTGAAGCATGAATTTATAGTGAGTAAAGTCTATGCTGGATTTGGATTTTCTGAAGTAGCGTTCAGATGTGCGGCAGCACTTCTGTAGAAACCGTGTGGTTTTGGTATGCCACGGTTGGCATTTCAATTGTCGGGGGTAACATTTAGTATATGCTGCTATGCTGCTATGCTGTCGAGAGATGAGGCAAGTGTATTGTTAAAATTGAAGGTAAGAGAGGTTCTTGTGAGGCTGATGCAGTTGGGTAATGTTGGGTAATGTTATTATCTGTAATGGCCTACAAATACGAGGTGAGTGCTGCAAGTTTGTTTTGTTAGGGGTTAGCACTGGAGAAAACATTAGAAGGTGGTGGTCAGACAGAGGGAAGGAAGAGATGGAGAAATCTGAAAGGGAGCATGATCTGAAGAAAACCAGATCAAGTGAGTGTCCCTTAGTGTGTGTAGGGGAATTAGTCCATTGAGAAATACCAGAAGAGGATGTCAGGGAGAGGAGTTTGGAGCTAGCAGAGTTGATAGATATATCTAAAGGAATGTTAATGTCCCCCATAATAAGACAGGGGATATTAGGAGAGAGGAAGAAAGACAGCCAGGCAGAAAGGTGGTCAAATAACTGTGAGGTAGGACCTGGAGGGCAATATATTACTGAAATTTGAATATATACATACACATATACTGTATATTGCATGTGACCTTCCAAAAAGAAGCTCCCACATGGAATGGAGGCAGAAGTCTTGTTAGTGTGCCATAACTTTGTCACACTAACAAGAGAGGGTAAAGATTTGGAGAAGCAGATGACTGCAATTTTGTTTGCTATAAAAGTAAAGTGTTTTTTTCCTCTTCACATTTATTGTAAATAACTAAGCCACCTTGCTGATATGGCTCCCCCTCCTGTTTCAGACAGGTAGGACAAATAAAAGAAAATATAGTCTCCATGTCTGATTCATTCTGGCCAGTCAGGATTTGCAAGGGGAGGGACAAGCATTAGATATATAAGTGTGCTGACACCATTTTAACTGGTCAGTAGTAGCAGTTGCAGACTGTTGGGAGATGGAGTGTGTGGCAGTGACAGTTAGCTTAGGAGAGGCTGAGACTGATGCTCATTACTCACCTACCATCCTGTAGCCAGAGGAGCAGCGCAGCTTAGCGGAGCAGGCCTTGATAGAGCTAGGAGGAGGGCTTTATTATGTTACTAGATCTGGGTTTGGTTACAGGGTTTAGTAGGTGGGGTCTTTCTGAGCTTTATAAAAGGGCGGACATTTTAGATGATGGTCACTTTTAATTTGAGCTGCTTACCTGCTTTTGTCCCACCCTCCCTCCCTGAATTTGTTTTTTTCACAGTGGTGGGGCTGGATTGGTAAGGTGGGGGGTTGAATTGGGATGTTTTGGTTAAATATGGTTGATTGGTTGGTATGGTAGGTTTCGAGCTGGTCTGTGGCTCAGAACCTGGGGGGTGTAGGGGTGTCACGGTATGCCCCTACTGTTGGTTTGGTAAGGTTATTGGCAGATTACCGGTATGGTGATGTTTATTGTTATATCTGTTATCTGGGGGGGGTCATTGTCTATGTGTTATTGACATGTGGGGGAATGTATAAGGGGTTTACATTGTTATGTTGTTGGTATGTTTTTATATCATATATATTAGATATTTAATTCTGTGGTTGTAATAAAGCTGTGGACAGTATTTTTCCAACACATTGGTGTGGTCTCATTTATTGGGTTGATGTTTGGGGGGGGTTATCTTGTTCCTTTTAGTCCTCTCTGGACGATGCGCCTGTCATGCAAATGAATTGTTTATTTTAGTGCAGAAAATGTACTGTTGTGGGTGGATTGGAGAAGCTGTAGTGATTGCTGTAGTGTATTACAGGGACCTTTTACCCTGTTCCTGAGTAGAGTTGCCGATTTATGCTACTAGCCAAACCTCTAATGTGTGGACAGGTAAATTTTTTATCATCATTGTATCATCTCTTATTCTTTATGGATAAATAAATATCGTTGACTAAACCAGGCTTTTAAAATCCTGGTGCTGCAACTTGGCCAGCAGAGACCACTGGTCTCCCTGCTCCAACAGTTAAAGGTCCATACAAGCTACTTTATTGTTCGTTCGTACGGACCAGGCCCGGACTGGGACAAAAAATAGGCCCGGGCATTTAAGCCCGAGCAGCCCACATTTATTTATTTATTGCCCACCCTTCATGTACCATCTTTGCATTTACTCATTCACACAAATCATTAACACATTCATTAATGCAGTCTCACAAATCATTCAAGTAATTCATCCACACATGAATTCATTAATTGTCATACGCATTCACACAATTCATCCACACATTTATTCATTCATTCTCATACGCATTCACACTACCCCCTCTCCCCTTCTCACTGTTCCCCCTTTTCACTATGTACCCCTTTTCACTATGTACCCCTTTTCACTATGTACCCCCTCTCACTATCTATCCCCTCTCCCCATTTCTCACTGCACCCCCCTCCCTCGCCCTACTTACCTTGTTGCCGGAGCAAGCAGCAACTGCGGCCGGGCCCGCGGCAGGACCGGACTGACTGGGCCTATGCGGCCTCTACGGCCGCATTAACGCAGGGCATTAACCTGCCCCTTAAGCCCGCCGCAACTGCGACCGGGTCCGCCACTCTAAGGGGCCGGGAAGCCCCCACCAGGGCCGGCCTTAGGGGTCTGCGGCCGCACAGGGCTTACATTAAAACATCGGGGGGGGGTTAACTTTATTTAACATCCTCCATGTTAAATAAAGTTAACAAAAACTTTATTTAACATGGAGGATGTTAAATAAAGTTAAAAAAAAAAAGATGTTTTAATTTAAACCCTGGTGGGGGCTTCCCGACCCCTTAGAGTTGCGGCGGGCTTAAGGGGCAGGTGCCCCTTATGCCCTGCGTTAATGAGGCCGCATAGGCCCAGTCAGTTTGGTCCTGACTGGGCCTATTTTAAGGTAGGGGCCTGGAGCTGCAGCTCCATCAGCCCCTAAGTCAATCCGGCCCGGCCCACCGGGCCTGGTACGTACTTTTAACTGTTGGCGCAGGGAGACCAGTGGTCTCTGTCGGCCAAGTTGCACCAAGTTAACCCTTGACGGCGAACCTATGGATTTCAACTCCCGTTATCTACGCAGCATCGCAGGGGTTAACGGGACTGGAAATCCGTAGGTTCGCCATCAGGAGTTAAAAAGGCAGTGCGGGTGAGCCTATTGGCCGCCTGCAGGGTCCTCCTCTGGCATCAACCAATTGACACCGGTGCGTTTTAATTAATCCAATTAAATGAATTGACCCATGCATTATTTTTTTGGAGTATCAAAATTAGACTTCTTGGCAACTCTCCTAAAATACTTTTTATGGCAACTCTCCTAAAATACTTTTTTATGTCCCTTTTAGGTAAACAGCAAATCAGCGTGCATATCTCACAAGTATAAAGTGAAGTTAACAAGCTCTACAGTGCAAGTGCTGCCAATGCAAATAAAATTTCCATTTAAAAATACAAATTTAGTAAATTAAATATTTAATGTTAACTTTTGGCTACCCCATTAATATTGTACCCCAGATCTCTGATTCCTGTTTCCTTGTACTCCACGCAGCATTTCAGTGATACATACCGTATTTTTCGCTCTATAAGACGCACCTGCTGATAAGACGCACCTAGATTTTAGAGGAGAAAAAAAAGGAAAAAATATTTTGAGCTAAAAAATGGGCTAAAATATTTATTACAATAACTGAATAAGCTATGAACACAGTAAGACACACACAGTAAGACACACACAGACACAGTAAGACACACACAGACACAGTGAGACACACACACACACACACAGTAAGACACACACACACACACAGTAAGACACACACAGTAAGACCTCCCTCCCTAACCCCCCTTCTCAGTATCTCCCCTCTAACTCCCTAACCCCCCCTTCTCAGGATCTCCCCTCTAACTCCCTAACCCCCCCTTCTCAGGATCTCCCCCCCCCGCCCCGGTCACTTACCTTAAACTCCTGTGTTGGAAGCGTGAGGCGTTTGTCTCGGGTGCCGGCGCTTCACTGCTGAGCGCCGGCGTCTGACGTCATATGCCGGCGCCCAGCGTAAAGCGCCGGCACCCGAGACAAACGCTTCCAACACAGGAGTTGAAGCGCTGAGGCAGGCGGCAGTGGCGGCGGCCGCCGCCAGCAAAGGATTCCTGTATATCTGTCAGGCAGGGGGGCCCGAGAGTTGCCGAGCGGTTGTCTTCAGCAACCGCTCGGCACCCCTTGGGCCCCCCTGACTGGCAGAAATCCAGGACTCCTCTGCTGGCGGCCGCCGCCGCCGCCGCCTGCCTCAGTTGCGACCCCGGATTTATCGGCGTATAACACGCAGGTAGGGTTTAAGCTCCGGATTTTAGTTAAAAAAGTGCGTGTTATACGCCGATAAATACGGTATATCGTTGCCCCCCCCCCTCCCCCCCCTCCCTGCCTGCATCTTCGCTCCATAAGACGCGGCTGATTTTTCATCCTACTTTGGGAGGAAAAAAACTGCGTCTTATGGAGCGAAAAATACGGTATATATTACTAGGTTATTTACTCTACAGCTGCCTCCCCTCATCAGTGAGGCAGTAGTGTTGGGTATCTATGCATTCACACATACACTTCGCATCCAGAGGCACTGGGAGATATACTCCCAGATCATCCTACCTTTGTCCTTATGCCACCTGCATGTTAGCCACTAGAATGCTCAGTATGCAGGTACATGAAAAGCAGATGGCTTAGCACTAAAGCATATTGTGTAGCACTGGGAAAAGCAAGTGGGTCTTAATATTTTAGTTAAACAAAAAAGGCTTGGATGTTATTTTAGGACAGACTGCTTTAAGCAATCTTTTACTGCCCTCTTGTGGTCAAATAGTAACGCTTCAAAACAGCTGTAAACTCCTGGTCTTTTTATCTGTCCGACTAAATATGTGTCTGACTATCTATCTATCTATCTATCTATCTATCTATCTATCTATCTGTCCATCTAACCCTGCTTCTATGTGCTTAAGGGGGCAAAAAAGGGAAAGAGTTGATGATGGATTGTCAGGGAAAGGCATGCATTACCAAAGAGCCAAGTCATTAAGTCACCTTAATGTGAGGAGATCTTCTGTTGTCCTGATAACTGGAAGAAGGGTGTTCCAGAGCGGTGCACCTAGTACAGAAGTTGAACAACCTCCTTGTTTTTCTTGTAGTATGTGTTGCATGTTACAAGAGCAGTTGAGGGGGATTGGAAGTGTCTGGTGAAAAGGAAATAGGGTGAACACGAACCTGTATATGTAACGGTCCACATCCTGAGGAATTTGAAAGTTGCTTGTTTCAATGCTAGGCAATGTAGTTCAATGGATATGTGATTTGCATTTGCGAGCGCTGATTCTGACTAGACTTGGGTGCCGGCCAAGTCTTCGTGTTGCCAGGTTCTTTTCGGGCGGATATTCATGTACGTTATTTGTGTTAATTTTTTGCCGGTTTTCTAGCATAGGTTAGTACGGGGTTAACGCGGTAACAGTACGCAGCAGCTTTGGCGCCAGGATTTTAAAGGTCTGTAAAAGTAACTCTGGTTGATGCCAAAGGAGCCCCTAACTCATTACGACGAAGCTATTAGTCTCCCCAGGCGAAGTTTCTCCGAAGTGTTCTTTACCCTGCCCTTTGCTAGGGGGACTGAAATCCCCGTCTTCAAGGCCAAGTTGCTCAGAGCGGTTGTCTCAGACTCAGACAACTGCTCTGAGCAACTTGGCTTGGGGGAACTGGGATTTTAGTCTCCCTGGCAAAGGGCAGAACAAGATACACCTCCTCTGGCATTAACCAATAAAGAGTAGCTCCCTGCCGGCGACCAATAGAGTTGCTCTTACGGACCCTTAAGTAGGGCCCAAGTCTAATTCTGACGGCAATATTCTGGATTGCCAGTAGTGAGGAAAAGAGGTACTCTGGTATGCCCAAATAGAGGACATTGTTGTTATCTGTGTTAACTTTTTGTCCAGATGATGTGCAATTCAGCATACCATGTGTTTCAGAGCAATTTTTGTAGTTGTTTTTATCTGAGATTTTAATGAACACTTGTTCTCCATTGCTGCACCTAAGCTTTTGACCAGTTTTGATGGGGAGAGGCCGCAGGGGAGTTACCTATGGTTTGGAGGAGTTTAATGGTTTATGGGTGAGTTCTGGAGTTCACCATCAGTTCAGTTTTATCTGTACAGTAGGTTAGTAGGTTAGCCATCATGCAGTCCTTAATCTCTCTGATTCACGAGGCATGAGGTTGGCATGCTTTATGTTCTAATGCTCCAAGGTATATGAGTGTGTCATGTGGGAATGTAATCATCTTGATTCGGTTAGATCTGCTAGTGACTTCATGCATATATCGAACAAGACTGGTGATAGGGATGATCCTAGGGGCACACCACAAGTTACTTTAGTAGATGGAGCTTCAAATTTGCACAGCCATCTTCTTTAGGCATCTGAATATCATTGTAAGGTCAAGGAAGCTAAATGCAGTAGATAAGTCTAAACACATTTACACACGCAACCTACCTTTGTTGGCTCCCGAGTGGATTGACTGGTGCCAGCTCTTCTGCTCCCTCAAGTTCCTCATGCACCATGTCTGATGTCCTTTTTCTAGCGGTATGTCGAGGGGGGGTGGGTGGAGCTGGAGTTAGGGGCCCACCTTTAAACCAGTTTCTCTACCAGAACAGGATCATGCAATGCATGTTATGTGACCGTGCTGTGCCCTTCCCTGCCATACAGAGTGTACCCTCCAATAGCCTTGGTTTCTATTATTTCCTGCACTTAAAATATTCCTATTTTTTTATAAACTATTTAATATGATGTATCCTGGAAATCCACAGAATCATAAAAGACATGTTAATCATAACAGCTGGAAGCTAGCTGTCCATTTGTTTTTTTAGTAATTTTCTAGACATCCTACACACAAAATGCAATCATACAGTGATGGAGAGGGCACTCGCAACAGCGTACGGCATAAAACACAAATGTTTATATGTTTTTTTGCGTGTAGTATGTTCGATTACATTGTGAGAGGGGTATTGCTCTCTGGGTGAAGTGCTTGTTCTTGGGGTCTCTGGGCCAGTTTCCACTTCTGCAGGAAGGGAAATGGCATGTGGACACTACAAGCTCCTATACGTGTGATGGTCAGAAGTTCACATGCTTTTAGACATGTAGTGGTTCATGTCTGAGAAATCAATATTACAGCTAACAGTCCCATGGAAATGTTAGTTATAATTTATCTATTGCGGAGTGAATCAAAGTATGGTTTAGACTAGACACTGTGAAATTCATGATTTGCGTGTTTGTTTTACAGCACTGATATTAAAACTTGTTTATGGTGAAAGAATGGTTCACATTTTAATTATTGACTTAAAAATGCCTGTGGCAAGTTCATTTATCCAATAGAAATAATGATGAGGCTGATCTTTTTTTATTTGACTAATAAATCCCATGAGAGATCTTATTCAAATGATGTAATTCAATCCTTTCTTTTCCTGTTATGTCTGTACTGTTTTAGCATCCGAAAGTGTTAAGTCTCTTTATACTACATGGTTCAGGAGAATGCATGATTGCTGAGATTACATTGGGTCAGTATGTACAAGAAGTGCGAGACATACTAAGTCAAGAACAATCAATATATCCCAGGGACACATTTATCTGTTCCAGGCTCTGGTTACCATTTAATTACAAAGTATGCTGTGTTTTTCCACATATATGTAATATTTTCCATATACAGTAGATGATAAATCTTAAAGGCATCATTTATAGGGTTGCAGAGCTGGAGAAACTCTGTGATTGTATAAGAGTTTATGGACACATCTATACACTGGCAAGTTTAACTTCCAAATGTTAGGCAACCACCCAGACTCCTGCATTGAAAATTAAGATATAGATTGAGATGTAGATTTTCTATTTGATATGGTGCTCTGGGAATAATACTGGTAATTACAGGAGTGATTCCACAGCACTGTTTCTGTGTGTGAACATCGTTGGTGGATAGTTGATGGTGGAGGCAGGCTTTACCCCCCCTCCACAGGAGTACACCGTTATGCTGATGTCTGGGCAACACCTGGGGTTTGCTGTAACTTTAGGCTGCCGTTTTGGCCTACCGTGCTACCACGATCACAATCGCGGGTAGAAGCAACTACTAAAGACCGCAGTTTTGGCCTACTCCGCTGAGCTTTTGGGAGGCCTGCAGTGACGGAGGACAGCTGGGGAGAGCAGGTAAGGGTGAGAGGGGCATGACAATGAAACACTACAGTAGCTGGCTTGGCCCTTTTTAGTTTTCCCTTGTAATTGCACGGAGGGATTTTGCAGAAACTTTCCCCGTCGGACCACCAGTGTCCAATGAGACCCTCCATGTAAAGAAAGTGCTCCCTTTTTTTTAATGGGTGCGCTTTCCTGTAATTGATTAGTTGCTTTAAGTGATTGTTGCAAAGAATGGGCTGGTGATAAAGTGACAAGTTAGCTCCAAATTACATTGTAACCTTTTCTGCTAGGTGATGAGATCACCAAATCATGATATGAGACAGCTTGCCTCCTGCTTTTGAAGTCCTCTTTTTGTACACAAAATGAGCAACTGCACGTTTAGTATTCTTTGCCTTAGTGTGATGCAGGCCTGGTTTCTAGGAGACCGAACACACTTATCTCTACTGATAACGCACTGGTTTGACACAATCTAAATTCCCTGCTGCTATAAAAGTAATGTCTAGGTGCATAGTGTTAAGAACAACTAGATCAACAGACTCATGTTGTAAAAAAAAAACATGCGGCATATATCTATCTATCTATCTATCTATCTATATATATGTGCCTTTTTCACATATACTTTGTACAAGGAAATTCTAAACTACGTATACTTTTGAGACATTTCATTTGCAGGCTAAAGACTCTGGTGTCTATTCAGCTTAACAGAACATTACTACTTGAAGAACAACACTGTATTGAATAAGATGGACACGATATGCAAAGCAAAAATAAGCAAGAGTCGATTAACAGCAACCAATTCGTAAACAAATGTGCAACAGTTTATTTTATTAAAACAGAGCTTCTGAGGAGTATTTAGAACTCTACAGATCACAGCAGTGATCATGTATGAAAAACACAATTAGCAATTGGAGCAGTAGCTTATGATACCGGAAGCAAAGGAGCAGTTCCATGCTGGCAGAGACATACTTGATATAAGCCAGAGGCTTTAGAGATCCTGGAAGCAAGAAAGGGTGTCCATAGAGTGACTGCTGAAACGCAGTAACAGGAAGGTAGTAAAGCACACCTTGTAACATTCTGGAATGGGGACACCTGTGCTGGAGAGGGGGTGGGCAGGGACAGCCCCAGAAATGATTGGGACAGGAGGAAGGGCACCAGCACAGACCACCATTTATTTTTCACTTTAATGAGCCACACAGGGGAGATCTCCCAAAGCAGTCCATGCCGGGCAGTAGGACAATTACTATGAATAATGGTACAGAGCCAAAAAACAGTACTTATTAGACTTATGCATTCGTATTGGGGCGAACATGAAAATGAACACGAAGGTTACACGTACCCTTGAATGTTTGGCCTTGCTACAGACACACAAAGTGACACACAAAGTGACACACACAGGTTAAAATGGCAATTAAAGGTTAATTTCCCACTTCTCTAAAGGCACAAAGAATCTTGTGATTATTGATGGCAAGATGAGCACAGCATGTTATCAGAAAATACTGGCAGACAATTTGCACGAAAGCTGCGCATGGGACACTCTTGGACTTTCCAACATGACAATGACCCGATGCACAAGACCAAGTTGACCCTCCAGTGGTTACAGCAGAAACAGGTGAAGGTTCTAGAGTTACCATCAGTCTCCTTAATATCATTGAGCCACTCTGGGGAGCTCTCAAATGTGCTGTTTATGCAAGACGACCAAAGACTCTGCATGACCTGGAGGCATTTTGCCAGGACGAATGGGCAGCCATACCACCTGCAAGAATTTGAAGCCTCATAGATAACTATTACAAAAGAATGCACGCTATCATTGATGCTAAAGGGGGCAATACACAGAATTAAGAACTAGGGGTATTTAGACTATTAAACGGGGGTCATTTCAACTTTTTTTCTTTGTTTTGTTTTATGATTATGCCATTCTGTTATAACAGGGGATGGCTGGCTGCCTAAGGCCTGGGGGGCAAGTCAAGTGAAGTGGCTCCGCCCCCTCGCACTCACCTTTCACCCCTCACGCTGCTCCCATCACTATGCGGCCATCAGACTGCTGGAAAACTTATCTAAACGGCCGCTGGGTGCTGATGTCACCGGCCGGAGCTACTTTAATCCTTTTTTTATTTATTTAATATGCCGGATCGGCTTGCCATATTAAAAATAAATAAATAAAGTATTAAAGTAGCGCCGGCCGGCAGCATCAGCACCCAGCGGCCGTTTAGATTCGATTTCCAACAATCTGATGGCCGCATAGTGATGGGAGCAGCGTGAGGGGTGAAAGGTGAGTGCGAGGGGGCGGAGCTTTCACCCCTCACGCTGCTCCCATCACTTGGCGGCCATCGCATACGGCCGCTGGGTGCTGATGCTGCCGGCCGGCGCTGCTTTGATACAATTTTTTTTTTCATTTAATAGCTGATCCGGCTTGCCATATTACATTTTAAAAAAAAGTATTAAAGTAGCGCCGGCCGGCGGCATCAGCACCCAGCGGCCGTTTAGATTAGATTTCGGGCGGCCTGGAGGGCAATTGCCCCCCGGCCCAGCCCGCCCCTGAATATGAATCCCATAAGAAATAAAAGAAATGTGTTTTGCCTGCTCACTCATGTTTTCTTTAAAATGGTACATATATTACCAATTCTCCAAGGGTATGCAAACTTTTGATCACGACTGTACATACATACAAACCCATGCATACAAACAAAGTGTTAAAACACACCAGTAACTTTCTTCATGACATCTTTAATTACCTATTCAAGTGCAACACCCTATTAGCATACCTGGGAATATACAAGGTTTGACCCAGAGTCTCAGGTCTTTTGCCCTAATCCTTAAATAATGGAAACATCTAAGTTTTCATGAGGATTAGTATTAAAGCCGTTTGGTTAATGCATTTAGAAAGTAGATACACAGAATCTTCACGATGGTCTATTAAAATGTTAACATTTCAAGGGGTCAGCAGGTTGAAAACATTCCCGGGGATGTGCATTAGTGTTAAGTTACTTTTCTATACAATGCAACCAGTCAGACAAAACAACTGTTTTGTAGTACAAGAAATGTGGTTCTCTTGACCACAATTTACTGAAATATGAAATATTAGTCTGCGCTACTGCTGTGGAGGCAGCACTAAATTCTTTAAAGTAAACAGTGGCTGTAATAGAAAACTACTGTTGCCTCACTTAGCTGCCTAAGATATGATACAACCCTAACACCCATAGAGGTTAAATAACTAACATTGATCCCAAGTGTAACATGTATAAAGCCTCAACTATTAAAACCAACGCATTTCCCCACGACTGTCATCACAGCATCGTCCCATACCTGTGCTCAAGCAAGGAATCAATTTTATGTCTGGGTAGCTGAGTGAGATTTTTTTGTTTCAAGCCACTGTTATTTTTATTTTGGGGGGAATCTTGTGCTGCTCCCACAGCAGTAGTGCAGACTAAAATTTCAAAACTAGGTCCACAGAACCCCTGGGATTTTCACTTTTGTTTAATGTAAGGAAGTTATACTTAATGTCATGAAGATTTACATTACTGAAAGGAAGATCGATAAGTGGAACAGCCTTCCTGCAGAAGTGGCAGAGGCTATAATACAGAGACATAATTGAAACATGCATAGGATAGGCACATGGCTCCTGAATGTAAGACAGGGTGAAGGACTGATTAATGTATGCGCCGAGAAAACAGCAGATAAAACAGGCAGACTAGATGGGTGAATGGGTCTGATATGCTGTGAAATTGTTTTTTTTATGTTTCGCTACAAAAGTTAGAAACATCCAAGGACACTTTGCCACCAGTTAGGTACGTCTTTCCATAATACCGGGTATTGTAACCAGGGCCAGCCCAAGGCAAAATGCCGCCTGGGGCGAATTTTAAAATGCCGCCCCCCCTTATCTACCCTTCCTCTCCCTCCGTCCCTGCCGCCCCCCCCCTTATCTACCCTTCCTCCGTCCCTGCCACCCCCCCTTGTACTTACCTTTCAGCAGTCCTGCGGCGAGTCTCCCTGTTCTGTCTCGGTGCCGGCTTGTAATGCTGAGCGCCGGAAATGTTCCGGCACTCAGCATTACAAGCCGGCACCGAGACCGAACAGGAAGACTAGCCGCAGAGGAGAGAGCGAGGGCCGCCAAGCGGGTACTGACAGCTTGGTAAGCGAAAACCACTCGGCGCCCCTTTCTCTCTCTTTCGCTTAAAAAAAATTAAAAAAAATAGCAAAGTGCCGCCCCTTCAAAAGTGCCGCCCCTTCAAAAGTGCCGCCTGGAGCGGTTGCCCCACTCGGCTCCATTGTCGGCCCGGCCCTGATTGTAACTAAACGTATACTTTGTGGGCAGGGGAACAAATGTTATCAAACTAATACATCTTATAAAAACAGAGCATAATTAATGTGCAATGGACAATTAACCATTCCAGTGCCTGTAAGGAAAGCTTTGCATTAATTTATCACTACAGACAAGCAAGGATTATATTATAATTTAGGTCCGCTTCTGTTGCAGGCACTGTGTACACTATAGCTCCCTCTCCCTCCCGTGTCTCCTATCACTTTCTTCTCTGCAGCTGCAAACTCTCTCACACACTGACTCGCTTTCCCTCTCTTCTGTCAGTATCATTAGACCAGAGGAGGCCAGACAACAGTCAGAGAAGGTGAGCAAAAAGATGGGGGACAGCTAGAAGGCAGGGGGCACACAAAGACAGATATTTATTTTAGGCAATGAATTTAGTTTCCAAATAAAAAAAGCCCTCTGAATTTCGTCCGGACCAAAAGTGCAGGAAACGAAATTTGCTGTACAAAAACAAATGATAATCAAAAACTAGAAAATAACTAAAATAATTTTGGACCTCGTTCACAAGTCGAGTTCTTAATGGCTTTGGCTGTATATTTGGGGTCGTTGTCATGCTCAAGAGTTACGTTTCTGCTTGTACTTCTCAGCATTATTTCTGACCAAATCCCCAACAACAGAAATACAGCCCCAAACTTCCAAGGAACCTCCACAATTCTTCACTGTTGTCTGTAAACACTCATTTTTGCATGGCTCCCCAGCCCTTCGATGAACAAACTGCTTTCTGCTACATCCAAATATTGGACCTGCTGCCATTACTCTGCACCCCAGTTCCTGTGTTTACATGAATAGATGAGTCGCTTGGCCTTGTTTCCATGTCGGGGGTATGGCAGTTTGGCCCCAAGTTATCCATGATGTAGCTTTCATCTTTGGCAAGTTTCCATGGATGCCCACTGTGTCTACGGCCCTCAACATTGCCCGTTTCTTTAGACTTTTTCAAAAGAGCTTCAACAGACTATTTGGAAACCCCGGTCTGCCTTAAAATGTCTGCATTAGGGGAGACCTTGCTTGCAATGGTGTATGACTTCAGCAACCTTATCAGGGCTGCCTTTAACATTGATTGGACCCTGCGCAAGAATTAGTCCTGAAACAGTCTGCTTGTGCCATCTTTTCCCCCACTTACACATCCATGCGATCACACACATATACAAAAATACATACTCATTCTCAAATACTCACTAATTCACATACATGCCTACAAAACCCATGACTTTACGCAGGTGTACTTTACGAGAAGAACAGATGCGGTTTTTGGCCACACCAAATATTGATCTGATTTAAATTTTTCTTCTGTTCACTTACCTTGCAAAAAAAATGAATGTGTCTATTTTTGAAAACATTCTTCCTTTACACCATTTCTCAACTGTGTTTAAAGTGATGTTACCAAGACCTCATCAAGGATACCCTACAGTTACAACAGATATCCCTGATCTACAAAGCCCTCAAGGGTATCTCTGGTCACATTGCAGTCCCACCAGAAAAGGTAAAAAGTTTGAAAACCCAATAACCAAAAGGTGTTAAATTAATAAAAACAAAGGGGTGTGTAAAACACTTATTCAGAAAACTCACAAAGACCAACAAAAATGTTCGGTACGTCTAAAATAGACCTGGTCGTTAAGGGTTAACATACTAAGGAGTGCAATTTATTCAGCTACAGAGGCTAAATTGATCATACTAATAACAGCAAAATGATATCATCATTAATCATTAAAGAGAGAAAGTGGAGTCTCCAATCGAGTGCAATTAGTGCAGTGACTTAGTGGAACTAGGCATCATCTGCATATCTAGAATTGTCTGAGATGGGAGCTGTGTTGTGGCTGAGCGTGTTCGGAGTTGTAGTCCACAGTAGCAGCTGGGGTCCCGCAGGTTACCTATAGCGAATGCTCAGGTATACGGCTGTGCGGGAGTTAGTGCGCTGTCAGGGATAGTGGAGGCGGGGACAGGTGTCGGGGCGAGTGATAGAGGCCGGTCACCCAGCCAGCTCCTCCCCCGCATCTCATTGCCACGCTCCCGCACTGCTTGCTCCCTCTCATCCCCGGCTTTGGCAGCTGTTGCATCCCCCTCCGTCCTGCGCTGTCTCCCAGACAATGTTCAGGGGGCTTCTGCTGCTGCTCCTGCTCTCCTCCTCTGCACTAATCCGGGCGGAAGCCGAGGAGGAAGAGGCTGGTGACAATGCGACTGAACTTGTGGTTGAGACCTTGGTGAGTATGACAGACGGACACGGGGGTCTGAAGAGGGTTAACCCGGGTGCGCAGTCATAACCCCGGAGCCAGCAGCCGCGGTCTCCACCGGGTGTCTTGCAGACATTACCGCCTGTTCTGTTATCATTCCGTATGGAACCTGACCCCCCCCCCCCCCGTTACCGCGTCTGCAGGTAGGAAAGTTTCCAGCTGTGCAATGAACGGTAATCGATATGTTCTGATTCTGACAGGTGGGGATTCCATAGGCTGCCTTCTCGCATCCCTGATCTATAGGTTTCCCTCACCCACCTCTGATGTGTAGGAACCCTTCGCTCAGCTCAGATCTATAGGTTCCCCTCCTCTATCTCTGATGTGTAGGCACCACTCACTCAGCTGTAATCTATAGGCTGCCTCTATTCCTCTCTCATCTTCTTATACCTGCCGAAGATCTTGCAGCTGATGTCACATCCACACACTTTCACATCTCCCTGCCGGTGTAATGCCCCCGCCCGCATCCTGCAGTTCTCCTCATCTCCTATCCAGGGTCCCTCCTTCCCCCCCCTATTACTCTTGCGTTCTCTGCTTCTCCTGCTGTTACCTATATGTATACATCCGTATCTCGATGCCATGTCTTCACCAGCTCTCCCCACCCGTGGCTTTCCCCCGCCTCGATGTCAGTCCTCCTATCCTTTTGACATCCTCCATGTAAAGATAGTCCCTCTGACACCCCATGTCCCTGTCTCCGTTCATTATATACCACCCGTACACCTTGGGTGCCTCCGGTTACCCCTCCGATTGACGCCTGGCCACTGCTGCTCCCCTAACTCGCCTCTTCCCCTCGCAGTCGCTCTCACCACCCGCCGTTACCATGTCTCTTCTCCGCTCCCCCATCCTCCTGTTTGTCATCACTTCTCGCCTGTTGCTCCCTTCTTAGTGACACTGCTTCTTTCGGTTGGCATCTTTATGGGCACTCGAGCTTTTATGGGTTCCAGATTTTGCTACTTTCAGGCTCAGCATGAATGATAGGGGTTGCAGAACAAAACTTAAAAAGTGCCATCTTGCCGCCTAAACACACCTCCGTTTGAAGCATACAAACCGTATATCCTCCAGCTGCTGGGAACTGTAACTCTCAGCACGCAGAGCACAACGGTGCGTATTCTCTTACAGAGAATATACTCGGTGTGTGTTATGGTTGCTCCTCATAACACTCTGTAACTATTGTGTGTGGCTCCTCATAACACTCTGTAACTATTGTGTGTGACTCCGTTCTGTCTCTGAGACGTCACTATCCCTCCTCTCTCTCTCTCTCGTGCAGGAGAAGCCCGAGTCCTGCGTGGATACGGTGGCTCACGGGGACACTATTCAGCTCCACTACACGGTGAGTTCCCGCTAACTTCCACAAGGCCACATCTGGGCCTAAGCGGTAACATCTGTAACAACAATAACACGTCAGCAGTGCTATCCACGGCCTGCACACCGCGGGGAGGAGCGACAGCAGAGGGGGCGGGGAGAGGGGCGGAGATTCGGACTTGGGGCGCTTTGATTAACCCTTTGTTTTAAAATTGGTTTATTGCTGATTCACCTAAAACCAAAAAAGAAACTCGCAGGACAGGAAATACAGGATCCATGGAACACATGCCTCATCTATCCGGGACTGGATAGTCAAAGCAACCGTATACCCCCAGTTTGTATGTATCATTTCTACATTTATACTACATTACAAACTGGTTTTTACTACGATATATTCCTGAAGCGTGGATATATGTATGTACGAGTGCTCTTTAGGTTATAAGCGAAATTCAAATTAGAGAAGCATTACAAAAAAATGAAATTGGTCCTCCTTACTGGTAGCTGTTAAAGTGACATATTCTGCTTATTTACAATTATAGTAAGAACAATTGGCCAGTGACACTGTTGGGACTGTCACAACCAAAAACCAGGACAGATGGTATATAGTCACGCAGTCCTGTAAAAGAAGAGAGTATAAAAACCTTTAATTTCCAGGGATGGGTGTCACATACAGTGTCTGCTCCACTTTGGGTATTTCACGTAGAGATGCCGCATGTTGACGTCCCAGCAGCTGCTGGCTGTCTTTCGGTCCGCCGCGCATGTACGCAGACATTGAAGGTGGGAGTGCGTTCCCATGGTCCTCATACAGTCTCCCTGCTAGCAGGATTAAGCATTGAACCCTCTTGCTACCTGTCCATGCCTCTGGCGCTCTAGCCTGATGCTAGATAGGCTGCAATGCTTCGCCGCAGCTTGTTTCATACAGAAGCTGGGGTGACCGGACAGTTTCTTTTAAGATTTGTGATAAAGACATTTTAACATGAGGCTTTCCAAACCTTGCGTCATGAAAAAAAAAAAAATGCAACCAAATTGAGAGGGTAGTAGATAAATGGAACAGTCTCCCAGCAGAAGTGGAAGAGGTTAACACAGTAAGAGAATTTACATGTGCATGGGACAGGAATGTGGCTATCCTCACCAAAGACCGCTTAGGTGTAATAAAAACATGAGAAAGTTTATAGACCTTGTGACAAGATCCTGTGTGCCTTTGGCAGTTTTTTTTTACTAAAGGAGGATTTAGTAAGAGAATTTGGAAGAAGATCAAGTTTCCCCTGCTGGCCCTATATAATTGCAGAGTTCAGTCTGATTTAACTATACATTATACAGGGCCAATTTGCAACAGAACACACTGGGTTTAGGAGAGTTGTTAATAAGATGCAAGTTTATAACATGGTGGGATCTAGACCGCAGGAGTGGTGTTTGAGGTGCTAGGTTTTCCATAGGTAAAGCAGGTATGTCCTTATGGACATCTGTCAATCTACCATTACATTATCATTTAATTCAATCTTACTAGATACCCCAAACTGAAATGAATTGGTTTGTGTTCTTCTAGGACATCATTTTAAGTCCATCTAAGGTAAAAGATAAAAGATATAGTTTAGTATTTTTTTTTCTCTTTCTTGTATGTCGTCAAAACAATATTTTCAATCTCTGCACCTTCTCTCTCCTATAAAGCTAATATTGACATTCCGCAGATCGCAAGCAAACATGGGAACGCTCATCAAGTTCTATTTGACAGAATACACAAAAGAGAATTTTTATACAGCTCACTCGCTGCATCTAAAACTCTGTGTGTAGTTTGCTGCCCAACCGCCGCTACTACACATTCTTAGATCTTCCGTGTTTGGAAGCACCAGTTACATAGGAGTTACTAGTAACATAAATCTAAAAGGTGTGGGTTAGCAGCCATGTATTGTGAGTCAGTGTATGATGAGATTATCTTTTAGAGTTGAAAAATATATGCAGTGTACACTGAGCACCAGGACTAGATTGACCCATTAGCCACATTATCATCGCCTTGAGTATCACAACTTACCTTATGCCATTTTATGTTGATCTCTTAGTACGGACCCCGTTCCTGGTTCTTAAGTTCAATGTAAATTTGTCTGTTGACAGCTCTCCTTAAGCAAGTCACCTATACCAAGGATCGCCGAGGCGATACTTTGTGTTAAATTCTTCAAAGAACACAGCAGACTTTTTAAGTGAAAATATATGATCGCTCTATGGTTGTAATAAAGATCAGCCAAATGATTTGTTTGCATACTGTAGAACTATGCAAACTGTCTAGAAATAAAAATGAATAAGGTAGCAAAATCCCCAATAAGAAGCAATTAAGTTTCTAGGTGTTTTATTTATTTAAACCTACAATGCAGGCAGATATTTTTTCAACATATTAGAATAAAAATAGCGTTTTCTCTTAGTGGAACAGCAACTTTAACAGTAGGGGAGATTTCTATATTCCTTACCAGTAAGTGGGGAAAAAACGCATGCATTTGGAAGAAGCTGCAGCGTCTCCTCTGTCTATATTTTGAATACAGCCATTGCTGGCTACAAGGCTCTTCCAACGGGGAGCTCAGCCCCCTGAAAATCTCATACAAGCCATAGCTGGCTAGAGGGGAGTATATTGCACGTGCCTCCTGGCCCAATTCGGTCTACTCCCTGCCCACTCCCCTCCAACTCCTCTATGTGTGGCATGTCCCTGTACACAAAGCTAGAAGACGGAGGGCTCCAGATAGCCTGCCCTGAGAAGTGCCTAGATATGGTTATTATAGTGACCATAATAACTATGTAGTGACTATGCTGCTCATGGACTTTGGAGACCAGTCTTATTGTCCTGCTGTTTGTGGAGATCAAAAGAAGATCTATTTTCAGAGGTCCAACCATCCTTACATCCAGGAAGAATCCGAATGATATCACATATGCACAATAAGTTAATTAACCAATGAGAAAAATAAGTAAGGAGATGAATGTACCCATAGATTCCGTGTTGGATTTGTGAGGAGCCTAGCTGACCTATTAGGAGTCAGAAAACCTACAACCTGCAAAAGGACACAAGTGTTCCAAAACATTCACACTTTGTATGATGATTCAACGACCACTCAATATTCCAAAGTAAAATTGTTAATACAATTGTTCATTTTACTATTTCTTTTTGCTTGGCGCAGACAGAGCACATGTAGATTTATGAATAAAGATTAATTGTACTGCAGACACATTCCATAGGTTGCCATGGTAATTAGACCACATTTGCCACTTTGCACTATAATATGCTTAACCCCCATTGAAGGAAAAGTAATGGCAAGCAATTATATTTTAAAGATGTTGCCTGAAAATTAGTATTCATTTCTCTCTAGTTTCCCCCGAAAGCCCTCGCGACTAGCAATTGAAATCTGCCAGACTGGCTTTCATTAAATGTACCATTACATCGCGTTTAGGTAAAGTTCAAGCAGGTACTTCTCATTAGCCTGACATACAGCTTTCAATAAAATGCAAGGTTTGCACTATTACAGCTAAGCCCACTCACTATCGCTATGTATTTTTTGAGCATATAAAGCCGGTTTCTTTTCATGTCTAAAAAAAAAAAAAAAAAAGTATTAATTATAAGCTTTTAGTTGCAGACTGGAAATCCATTTAAAGGCCAAGCGGCCTGATGTGTGTGAATAGCTGTTCTTGTAGTGCCTTTAATTGTAAGCTCACAAGAGCAGGGCCGTTTTCTCTGTCTTAAAGTGCGTTAATGTTATTGTCCATGAAGCAGAGGTTCAGCTTTTTCCGGTGCAAATAACTGTAGAACCTATTTGGAGAACTATTCTGAGACGAGGCTATTACAGTGAGGGACTTTAAACACGCATGGGAAAAGAATAAAGCCATACTGAATCTAGGACAAGACCAAGGACAGATTAAGGTCTGAGTCTTTACATCAGGAAAAAAAAATGAGCAGTCAAATTTTATGTTTATGATATAATGGATTTGATAGTTCTGCCTCCCAATCGCTGCCCTCTGAAAGGGCAAGTTGAAGAGCCTAGATCTAAGGCGTAAGAGGTGATCGCTATTTTTTTTTTTTTCTGAGTAAGGTAACAAGGTAAGAAAAAGCAGCTGCTGCCTGTATAAATAATACAGTTGGATCATTATGTACCATTTATTTAGAGTATATTTGTCTGTGGCTTTAGGGAAGGCTGGACGATGGACGTGTAATAGACAGCTCCCTATCTCGGGACCCCCTTGTGGTGGAAATTGGAAAGAAGCAGGTGATCCCAGGTAAGGGGTACTTTTAAGGCTGTATCATTCATTCATATGCCAGAAATAGTGATGTGCGTTAAGATGTGCGAATACAGACTGGCACAGAACATACTATACAAGTATTGCAAAGAGCCATGTTTGAGAGGTAACCTGTGTTTTTTAGTTTGGTTCCTTTAGCTCTTTTAAGTTAATATGTTGATTGGATAGAGCTGAGCCTATGGAGGTCTAGGGTTGGCACAGGATCTTGGTCGTATTGCCTTCCTTTGGTTAGACATAGAGAAAGGAAAACATTTGAAAAGGGATTATTTGAACATATATCATATCAAGAAATCATATTAAGCTAACAGTGAATATCAACATTACAGCTCCTCATTATAAATTGTGGTACATGTAATCCAGCTGTTCACCTACAGTACCCCTAAAGGTTTCAGCTCCTCAACTGAAATAAAAACAATATTTTGGACTTAATATACAATATAATAATTTTGGCGTTAAGATATCCAATAATGTAAGCTTTCAAGATATAGTCTGTAAAAAAGGGTTGCTGTATCCACCTGTCAGACAGACATCTTCATCGAGGGAAAAAGGGTCAGTAGACCCTCTCTCAATGCTTCATTCATTCATTCATACCTTAACGGATTCTACCTCGCATTCTTGTGAAACCCACAAGAAACGTGAGCCCCCTCCTGCAAAAAGCACCATGGTTACAATCCTTCCGAATGTTGTCTCCAATGCAATAATAAATGCAATAATGTAATACATAGTAATCAAATTTAATAAAAGTATTATTATTTATTGATTTTTAAGGCACAGTCATATTCTGCAGCGCTGTACAGAGGCAAGGAACTATCATCCATTACATTTTACCTTACTTCACGCAGTTTCAATAGCTGTATATTTTTAACACCATCTTTTTAAAAGAAAAGCTGGAAATCCTTTCTTCTCTTGGTTTAGTTCCAAATATTTAAACCGATACAATATCAATAGGTTGGTTATTAATAAGAGGTAAGTATGATGGCAAGTCATTTATTTTGCACGTTGGGAGAGGTGTCAGATCATCTTTACGCAAATCTTAATATTACCAGATTGACGTGCGTGGTGCAGATTAGGGGTCGTCTCTTTTCTATGCGTTGTAATGTGTTCCAAATGTTCTGCATGCATATTCCTTAATCTATGCAAGAAACCATTAGCCACACACACACAGTAGCCTTCAGGGGAAGAATTTCAGAGAGCTTTATACGGTCTTCTGACCGGCTGAGAGATTATACACCTCCCGTGTGTTGAGCACGCTGAGAAATCTTAGCTATTTATACAGAATCAGAGGAGAATACAGAAACACTGGAAGGCTGTGTAATTATTTAGTAGAGTTTTATTTATACGTATTTACATTGATGCACAGATTTATGTATGGAAGCGTTCCTTTTTGTTATACACAGGTGGCTTCTTACACCAGCTATGTTCATATTCAACACACTGGCCTAACACAAAATCCTGGACTTTACCTATGCACTATGCTGGGCCAACCCAGTCCTTCTAGCAGTCCCCTATTCATAATTCAGAGTGGTCAGGAAGGATAGTGAATACACTGCTACATATCTGCTAGTCCCAACATACTTGCTATGGCCAGGTCCTTCTTTGTAAGAGAAAGGAATGAACTGGGGACAGATACCTTACAGTGTCTCCCAAGAATGTTCAACTCCTGACATACATTAATGGTTTAGACTGAGGTTGAGAACCACAAGGTTAAATCAAATAGTAGACTAATATAATCTAATGGTACATCTTTATTATTTTTAGTGTTTCCACTCTCTGATGAATTTTATTTTGGGCATGCTAATCGACTATTGTTTCACAGCCATTATCAACATAACCTACTGAAAGCATTTCTCAACAAAAAACCCTTTATTTTGGCTCATTGACATTACTACAAGGTAAAAACCAAACACCCCACAATGAAAGCTCATCCAGTCTCATTCATACACGCATTTGTTCTACTTGTGCCATGTCTATAAAGGTCTTCGCTATTTATGTTGTGGGGTTTTGTCCTATTTGGGCCAAAGGGACCATGTATAATATCCAGCCCCGACCAAAGGAACACACAGGTAACTTCACGCAACAAGGTGATCTTCTCTTCAGTGTAAGTTGAATATATAACATATTATAATCGTGAGTCTCAGAAACGTACAGAATGGCATCTGAAATAGGTTTGGACGGTAAGGAAAGATCATCTTTTTTTACTTTTCAGTCCCGTCTTTTTTCTAGACTCTTCGGAAAATTGTGGCTGAGCTGCAGTCCCAGAAACCCACTTATTAACGTGTTCAATGGACCTTTCGAGTGGCGAATGGTAATAGTGCTCAGGAAAAAAATATTTTGATTATAGAGCACATGCCAGTCAAAACTGCCAGAATGTGTTATTCAGTGGCATGTTTTATTTAGGCTTAGATATTATGTGCAAAATCTCAGCTTATACCGTAGCTGCATTTTTTTTTAAAGGCTGAAGCTGCCAGCGCGGTGTCATGAATTTAAACCCTGACATTAGAAGAACCGTGTATTACCGAGCACAATTCTCT
Organism: Spea hammondii; assembly: GCA_029215755.1. Taxonomy (NCBI): domain Eukaryota; kingdom Metazoa; phylum Chordata; class Amphibia; order Anura; family Pelobatidae; genus Spea; species Spea hammondii. Next base: position 34,970,758 of record JARDYJ010000002.1, read on the forward strand.
TACTATGTTAATGAGGAGATATATAGATTTATGGATTTAAAGGGAACACTAGCCCTGATTCTTTTTACCCATGACACCTTCTGTCTGGTTTAAAATGCATTGTATATGCTTTCCCCAAATCTCAGGTATTTATAATACTTCAATCTGTTTGCAATGCAATTTCAGAACGCCTTGAAGGGTTCTGCCACGGCCGTAACTTTCACGGGGCAAGAGGGGCAGCTGCCCTGGACACCGCAAGGTGAGGGGAGCACTTGAGCCCACTGGCTGCTATGCCCCTGCGCCTCCTTATTCTTCACTTCTGGAAGTAGATGTGACATCAGAGCAGGAGAAAACCTTTGACTGTACCCCTGAAGTCAAATCCCAGGTTCACATAATCTTAACTAAATACGATACATTGCAATCTATAGCAAAATTTTAGCGAAATGTATCGATCAAAACAAAAATGCCTTGGCATTTCTGATGTCGATCATGACCCTTGTCACTTGATGTATTTGATTTTTACTGCTGTGATAGTATAATTTAGCCTGTTGTTTTATGAAGTGTCGATGTGATTTCTTGAAATCAATACTTCCTGCTTTGAGCGGAACTTCGGCAAATAACAATTAGAATTTTGTAAGCCAGATAATTGCTAGGTAAACAGAATGATCTTTCACAGGGATGGCATAACTCAAGTCCTTGAGGGACACAAACAGGCCAGGAATTATATGTATTGTCTGATACCAAAGGTTACAATAGGGAGGTAATGAAAATAGATGACAATTTCAAATGATTTAACACAGGTTAAGACATACTGGCACAGAAGCATAAGAGGGCCCTGCTCTTGTGAATGTATAATCTATATGGTGGTTGATGGGGGAAATGAGACAGTAGGAGAGGATTTATTTTGGACGCTTTGATTGGGATATTCAAAAATTGGGGTCTGTGTGCAGCCCTTGAGGACCAGGGTTGAGTAGCCCTGGTCTATAATAAAGGTGTTTTCAATTTTGTTAGATTATTTGTTAAAAATGAAGTCCATGTTCCTTTCCTGTTCCTGTACATTTTGTGTCTATGTGAAAGTGTCTAATTCTCCCCCCGTTTCTCATGTTGAGGGTCCTTTGCTGAGTCCTCAAGCAGTGATTCATTCTCAAATGCTGCACATTTCACTTGGAGAGAGGCATAACAATCCAAGTCCCTCCTATGTTTTCAAGTTGTTTTACAACGGTATATACCTTTTCACGCCCAACAAAAAATGATGTTTAAAGTGCCAGTACCATAAAATGAGCTCTGCAAATACATTCACTTTATTCTATATTGGAACAAAGCTATGATTGTGTATGGAAAATAATATTTGTGATGAACCAGGATCTTTACATTATCCTTCAAACCAAATAAATACATTTAAAGGAGCACTCCAACCCTCTTTTCATATTTTACGGCATGTAAACTGGCGCAGGTATGAATCAGACTTATTTAAGTCCTCCCCCAATTGCTTCCATTGAAAGCAGGAAGCATACCTCAGTATGCTTCTTGAACGTGCTCAGTGGCGACTCTAGAAACAATATATAGGGGGGGCACACAAGATACCACAGTCAAACTAGGGGGGCATTCATAATTTCCACCATTAAATCATACCACTGAGAATATATATATATATATTGCCAAAAGTAATGTGCTATGGAATGATACTTTTGTTATTGGACTAACATAATACTTGGTCATTCAACATGGGAAGCCTGAAGCCACAATTTATTACGACTAATCCTTGAAATAAATATTATAGCATAAATAACACAATACCTCAACTTTTCCACTAAATGTTTCAGGGCCTTGAATGTTTTGTCCCCTGAAGTCACTACAACTTAAGGAGGGCATTTTATCTCTGGATAAGTATAAATTAAATAATTCCAACTGCCAGGAAACAGATAACCAAACACACACACACACCAACACGGGCTCTGTCACACCGACACCCAGACACACACACCAGGACAGGCTCTGTCACACCGACACCCAGACACACACACCATTAGAGGCTCTGCCACACTGACACCCAGACACACACACCAGGACAGGCTCTGCCAAACCAATACCCAAACACACACCAGGACAGGCTCTGCCACACCGACACCCAAACACACACACAGGACAGGCTATGCCATACGGACACCAAAAAACACACACCAGGACAGGCTGTGCCGCACCAACACCTATACGCACACACACCCCAGGACAGGCTCTGGTACACTGATAACCAAAAACACACAAACAGCAGGACACAATCTACGTCACTGACATCTACATCAGGATGGATTTTTCACACTGCATTGTTATTTATACCCCCTTAGTGTTTTTGACCCTTGTGTATTGATGCTCCAGCCAGCACCCTTTTAGTATAGATTAATGTGGTGCCCCCCACACCCTTGTATAATCGCCTCCAGCCACCACTATTTGTATTAATGCCCCCAGCAAGCCCCTCCTTTTATTATTGATTTATGTGATGGCCCATCACATATACGCATTAGACATGCATTTTTATCTACATAATGAGTACTTATCTCTTTTAAGTAAAGACTATGATTGAAACATGATTTCAAAATTACAGCTGAACTGGCAGTTTCGTTAATATTAGTTCCTGCTTCTGATATATATATATATATATATATATAAATATTAGCCCCAGTTGCCGATATATATTAATATTAGTCCCTGCTGCCTATATATATATATATATATATATATACATATATATATACATATATATATAATATATATATATATATATATATATATATATATATATATATATTAGACCCTGCTGCCGATAGCAGGTATAGAACACATTAACACACAAACCCAGCTTTGCATGCATAGATCAATTGAAATTCACTTGTGATCTCAGCACTGAAGGTATATATCAAATCAACAGAATCAGACATACAAATCCTGTATTTGCAGGTATACAATAACAATAAATAAAACGTAGCATTGCAGGTATAGATCAAATAAATACATGAAAACTAGGGCTGAAACAACGAATCGATAAAATCGATAATAATCGATAACAGAAATTGTTGTCGACGATTTCCGTTATCGATTAATCGAGTGATCGATTCGTTCTTGGAGCACTCGGCTCCTTTTACTTACCTCCGCGAGCGTTCCCCGCTTCTGCTACACGCTCTGCAGTCTCCGCCTTCTTTTAGTTACGTGACGGATGTGACGCGTTCCGGAGCTAAGTATTCTTCGTGTCTGTGCGATTCGCTCTGTGCGAGTGGCTCCATTCGCACAGAGCGGTTCGCGGGGGTGGGGGTGGGGTTTCAGGGGATGCAGGGCAGAGTGGGGGTGGGGGGGCAGGCCAGGGTAGGAGACTGAGTGCAGGGCAGAGTGGGGGTGGGGATGCAGGGCAGGGTGTGAGTGTGGGGGCAGAGCAGGAGACTGGGTGCAGGGCAGAGTGGGGGTGGGGATGCAGGGTGTGAGTGTGGGTGCAGGGCAGAGTGGGAGACTGGGTGTAGGGCAGAGTGGGGGTGGGGATGCAGGGCAGGGTGTGAGTGTGGGTGCAGGGCAGAGTGGGTGCAGGGTGTGAGTTTGGGGGCAGGGTGTGAGTGTGGGGGCAGGGCTGGGTGCAGGGCAGAGTTGGAGACTGGGTGCAGGGGCACAGTGCAAAGTGCTGGGTGCAAAGTGCCAGGGCTGGGTACAAAGTGCTGGGTGCAAAGTGCCAGGGCTGGGGCAAAGTGCTGAGTGCTGGGTGCAAAGTGCTAGGTGCAAAGTGCCAGGGCTGGGTGCAAAGTTCTGGGTGCAAAGTGCTAGGGCTGGGTGCAAAGTGCTGGGTGCAAAGTGCCAGGCCTGGGGCAAAGTGCTGAGTGCTGGGTGCAAAGTGCCAGGGCTGGGTGCAAAGTGCTGGATGCTGGGTGCAAAGTGCCAGGGCTGGGGCAAAGTTTCTTGAACAGTAATAGTCCACCTCTTTTCAGAATGTTTGGGGTTATTTTGTTTCATAAATATTGTGTTTGGGTTCTTGTACTTTGAAAATATTGTTTTTTATTACATCATAACAAAATAAGAATGTTAATGTAAATTTTAAGTTGTTTTTTAACATCCAGTTCATTAAATTATTTTAAATAAACAAAAAATTTGCATATTTTTTTATCCGATTAATCGAAAAAATAATCGGCCAACTAATCGATTATTAAAATAATCGTTAGTTGCAGCCCTAATGAAAACAGCATTGCAGTTATTACCGTAGTTGCTCGATTATAAGACAACCCTGATTATAAGACGACCCCCCAAAATCTGAATATTAATTTAGGAAAAAAAGAAAAAGCCTGAATATAAGACGACCCTATAGGAAAAAAGTCTCCTATAGTAAATGTTAATTCATGTAAACTATTTTTTTTAATAAAAGCTATGATTGAGAAAAATATTTTGTTTTTAATTCCTTTTATTTTCCAACCTGCCCCCAGTTATGCACATCTGCCCCCAGGCTTGTCACTCTGCCCCATAAATGCCTTAAACCCCTATATGCCACTGGGCCCCATGATATGCCTTTTAACCCTCTATATGCCACTGTGCCCCATTATATGCCTTTTGACCCCCTATGTGCCACTGTGCCCCATTATATGCCTTTTGACCCCCTATGTGCCACTCTGCTTCCAGACATGCCTTATACCCCTATATGCCACTCTGGCATTTAGGGGGTTAAAAGGCATATTATGGGGCAGAGTGGCATATAGGGGGTTAAAAGGCATTTCTGGAGGCAGAGTGGCATTAAGGGGGTTAAAAGGCATTTCATAGAGCACTCTGCCTACAGAAATGCCTTATGCCCCCCATTTAACACCCCACCCCCCAAAAAAAAAAACTTACCGGTGCTTCTGACTTCCGGTGTGTTGTCCGGGCAGCGTGTAGACTTCCACTGCAGCCGGAAGGAGGTGCGGCTAGCAGGGGGGTTGTCTGCGTCCATCGCGCAGATCTTCCCCCGCTGTCAGAGAGAATTCCCTGGTGAGTGCCATCTTTGCCCTTCCACAATTACACATCTATGATACACACATACTCATTAACTCATGCTCTCCCTCATTCAGACTATTCATCCACATATTAACTCATGCTCTCCCTCATTCAGACAATTCATTCACACATTAATGCATGCTCTCACGCATTCACACAATGCATCCACACATTAATTCATACTCACTCATTAACATGTACCCCCTCTGCCTCCCTTATCACATTCTACCCCTTCTGCCTCCCTTATCACATTCTACCCCTTCTGCCTCCCTTATCACATTCTACCCCTTCTGCCTCCCTTATCACATTCTACCCCTTCTGCCTCCCTTATCTCTTTCTACCCCTTCTGCCTCCCTTATCACATTCTACCCCTTCTCCCTCCCTTATCACTTTCTACCCCTTCTCCCTCCCTTATAACTTTCTAACCCCTCTCCCTCCTCTTTCCCTACTCACCCCCTTTGTATTTCACTCACCTTTAAAGTCCTGCGGCGGGAGAACGAGGCTTCTGTCTTCACTCCTGAGCGCCGGATATGATGTCATATACCGGCGCAATTGCCCCCCTGTACCGACGCCACTGCACGTGCTCATGTATGCTATAAGAAGACGGATGTTTTGCTGGCACACATGTGATTGGCTCCTGCTTCAGTGACTTCAATAGACGTAGTACTGAGCATCCAGTCAAATACATTGGAATACACACATTATGACGGAGTGCGGTCATTTTTTGTCAGTGTTTTGAGGTGAGCTGTTGGAATAAGGGTTTAAGTGGTACCAATTTTTACCTCCTGTGTATTTGTGCTTTCCTGTGCAATCAGAGAAACATGAAGTGATAGCAAGTGGGACCATTGCTTCAATAACACGTCTTCCATTTTTATGTCTTTCTAGGTCTGGAAGAGAGCCTCATAGGCATGTGTGTTGGGTAAGTGCAATGGCAACATGCTGCCAAGCTATACCGATTGTTTTTAAGTTTCCGTCATTGTATCAAATGAGGTGATTTATGCGGGTCCACCACCACCTAACTTGTTCTATTTTTCTGAAAAGGGAATAGCAGAAAGAAGGGGTTCTACAAAAAGAGGGCATGGTTGCTTGCCATCTAATATTATGATTATCATACAAAATGCATTTGATGTCAGCACAGATACATTTGTAGAAAGCTCATCATGCTTAGATTTTTACAATATATCAATATAAGAAACAACCAAGGACCAAATAAGGTTCTAATAGAGTCCTCCTTGTAGGAAAAGCTGATGGAGTTTGGCCCTTTATAATGCATAGCAAGTTAGGTGAAGTGTTTAATTAGCCTACAAACTTCCAAGAATAGTAAATAACAAAATAATTACTGGACTAAATTAGCTTATTGTCTACTTGATAAAACATATAAAAACTATAATGAGTATGCATGCTCAGGGCAAAGAAAGGAGAAAGCTGAAACATTGATGGGATTTTAAGGCAGATAACATGGTCGATTTGGTTCTTACCTGCTGTCAAAATCTATGTTTCTATTTAAACCCTGTCATTGTATACAGATGGCATTTCTTCCTTGCCTGTCAAAACTTTGAATAAATACAATTCAATGTTTTGGAACAAATTGTTATAATATCCTTCTGAAAATATATACCCCTTTTTTCTGTCTCCTAGATGTTAAAGGAACAGATCCCTGTTCCCTGGGTAGAGTGGGTTGGGAACGTTTCCCGTGGTTTATAAGACAGGGGTCCTTACCAACAGCATAGACAGGGTCACTGGATTCAGTAATGAGCGCAGCCTCCAGCAAAATACAAAAACACCTTTTTATTTATGGATTTCAGGGAGATGTGGCAGATTAGCTTATGCCGTCTGGGTAACAGCTGCCAACTCAATTAGCTTCATCGCTACCTGTCTTTCAGTAACTTATTTACTCTCCCGGCAGAGGCCTCTTGACACCAGTCAGACAGCAACACACGCATCTTCTCACGGGCATCGGGATCATGTCTTCACCCATTCACAATGCATTTAGCCATGGCTGAATCCAGCAGCTTCACACCCATGCTAGTATACCAGACATATAAACACTGTGTTGTACTATATATATATATATATATATATATATATATATATATATATACACACGCTTTATGCAGACCTGACATTTTGAGGTTAGCAAAAAACCCTATTATTATCTTTACTACATCTTATTTATACTGCGCCAGCAGATTGCACAGTACTATTACAATAAGGAGGGGGAAAACTAACAAGAACATTAAAACTGAAAACATGCTTAATTGACACTAAGAAAAGCACATGTTAAGACGTAATGAAACAGAAGAAGATTAGAGCCCCGCTCTTGTGAACTTCAAATATTCTAATGAATAATTTTTCCACGCTGCAGGCTTTCACTTGTAGGAACGTCATTCTATAGTGATAAGGAGCAGCGAGGTGTATGGCTCCAATGCGTGTTCTTTTTATATTTCACTCATCGTCCACTACTAAGCACTGACTTATTGTTACACATTTGCCAGCGCTAAGGTCATTGGTAGTCTATAAAGTAAATGAGGCCATTTTGAATTTTTGTGCTCATGCTAAATAATTTAAGCGTGAAGCTTCTATGATTCTCACAGGTCCTTATACAAAGTGTTCAGAACCCTTAATTGGGTCATCTACATATAAGTATTGTGAATTTAGTTGAAATGTATGCATTTTATCGGGCCTGTATTAAAAATGATGTAGAAGTCACAGAAGCTTTTTGGTTCCACAGAGGTCAGATGGAAGAGTTTTTCGATGAGTTCCTATGACAGATTTCTGGTTCAGCACCCCTATATATTATTTCTATGTTTTTAAATTCTCTTTAGGTAAGCGAGATGAAATGTTTCTCACACAAACTGCTACCTGCTGTTTGCAAAGAACAGCAGCATGGGTTGGCATCTCTTCCCCCTGGCGTGTTTTATCTGAGCACTACAGTGGGTCCTTTCTTAGCTTAAATGTTTCTGCGCTGGTGCGATTATTCTGATGGAATACAGAGCTTCTCAACTTTGGTACTCAAGTATACCCATCAGGGCATGTTTCTTGTTCCCCCACACACAGTGTAAAAGTGATGTGTTCCCTGCATGTGATGATGATTTTGTAATCTTTTTATCTACAGAGAGAAACGCAAAGTGATTATCCCCCCTCACTTGGCATATGGCAAAAGAGGATATCCACCTTCTATACCAGGTACACCTTTGGAATTTAGTATAACCTTGACTATGCCACACCGGTATATTTACTAAACATGCTTGTATTAGCATTAACTATGCATAAATAGGGCCAACTTGCCTAGTTGGCCATGAACACCATATATACCAACTATAATGAGGTTCTAGAAGAGACAAGCAATAGGGTAAGGAAGAATAGACAAATCAGGGTTTGGCTTGCATCTGAGATATCATGTAGTACATACATGAAAATAATCAGACTTTAGTTATCATATGGATTAAATTTGGCCAAAGTGTGGTTAAAATATGATTTTATTCCGCTGTTTCTCTAATTCTTGTGCTTGTGTCCACCACCTGCAGGTGACGCTGTGCTGCAGTTTGAGACGGAGGTGATATCGTTGTCCAAGCCCACACAGTGGCAGACATTTGTGAATAAAGTCCTGCCCCTGCTATGCATTGGCTTGGTGCCCACACTGCTGGGGCTTATTGGGTACCACCTTTACTCCAAATCAAAATCCCCTGCTGTGTCTAAGAAAAAGCTTAAAGAGGAAAAACGGAACAAAGCCAAAAAGAAATAAAAGACTCTCACTTTCTCAAACCACCGAGTCAATCCGTTTTTTCATTTTCAGTATGTCACTGTGTCACATCTAGCTTTCATAAAAAAAGATTTTTATCTGGCATATTGTAGCAGAAAACCAGAAAAACAGATCCAGTACTAGAGAGTATTTGTCCATAATTCATGGCACCAATTACTCAGAAAACACTCAATGCATGGTGAGAGAGCGAGAAACATACAACCTATTTTTCACATGGAAAAACAAGTTGTACCACGATATAAAGTTACACTCTATATCAGAAAGAACAGCATTGGGGTAGAGGGGAACAAGAGTGAATTAGAGATGAAAAGCACACCTAAAGACACAAGACCAGTGTGAAAGTATTTGTGTCACCGGTGGAGGGTACACTGTAAACCTTATAGGTTTTAGTAAAGACAATCCCTTATACAGAGCCTATATTGCCCATTACAGCATTTACCCCTTTAATATCGATGGTATATAGAAAAGGAAATCATGCAGTTCAGACAGTACAATAAAACTCCCATGATATATCAGTCTTGACTTTTACCATCCGAAATATATGGAAATGACAGTATATTTGGTAACCTAGGATTTCATTCTATGTGTTTTTCACATCATTAGATGCTTACATATGACCAGTAATTCAAGTTTAATTCCCCACAAGGCCTACTGAGGAAAATAGAAAGTGTCTAGATGCAGGCTCTCTCCATGACCACACATTTTTATTTCTTAACCCTCTGACACTAAAGAGATTTAAATAGTAACATTACAATGGGATCATTGACCACATGCACTTTGGATGACACTCTGGTCTTTCTTTCACTTAACAATAGGGAAGAGATAAAAGAATATATATATATATATATATATATATATATATATATTGTGACGGAACCCCATCACTGGGCCCACTGGAGAGGCCTGACTGCCAGCCTCCTCCCTATTGACTATGGGCCCTTACATTGTAAAGACTTCTGTGTCACCCCCAGCTGTATATCATCCCATCGCTTACTGAGGGGATTATGTCCGGCAGACAGCCAGGATCTGCAACCAGGGAGTGACCACCATTGTTTTAGTTTAATATTTGATTTTACCCTACACTGAGTGTGGGCTAATGACTGGGAAACCGGAGAAAGAGTGTGTCCCCCAGGCTAAGGGAGCACAAGTCAGCGGAGGTAGTCAGTCGGACTAGCCAGATCCGTGACATTATAGTATAGTATTATGTGGGCTGTCTGGTACTCCTTAGAGGGAGTTGGCCCTACATAATTCATTGTTAATGCAGTGAAATATTTGCAGATCTTGGCCACTTAAATCAACCCCAGAATCTTGGCTGGAATGGTTTTGGTTTAATATTGAAGCACCAGTTTACCATCTTATTTTGTTTTCTTTCTTCTTTATAGTTTACCTCCAACACTTGTTTGTTTTCCACTAATGTTTAATCATAAACACAGAATGCTTACTGAATTATAATATCTCTTATATATAATATCTTTTAGTGAGGCTCATACTACAAAGTGATCACAGTTTAAAGAAGAGGACAGGTTAAGGTCTACGGATCTTTATTTTCAAGCAGCCATCCCTCTGTTACCATGGTTTCCATCATGAAAGTAAGCATTCATTTAGGTTTACTGGAACCTTATAGCAAACAGTATTCAAAAACATCAAACGTCCTAAATAAGAAACTTTTGTCAATAGGAGAGAAGGAGGCACAGAGATGTTACATCAACACAAGGTAATGGCAATTCACTGCTCACAAAGTATGGCTGACCACGTGAGCAGCTTCTATGATATTATGGACCGGTCGCCTGACTCTTGTATCGGTGACAGGAACCTGTGGAAGAAGCTTCGGCTGCAGGCTAATACGGTTGTTGAGGATAAGTAATGGATTCTGCTGACTTAAGACCTCATCGCTGACAGAGATGCCATCCAGGTATTGTTTCAGAAGGATGCGCAGTTTCTGGTTATCATGCATCATTATAGATTTTTCACGTTCCAATGCCCAACGTTCTAGGAGGACCTTATTGTAGCGTTTCCAAAACTGGTCCAATGCAGTATAGTCTTGCATTAGCTGTAAAAAGTAATATGGGTGGTTAAAATAACTAGCAACCTAGGAAAATATCTACCAAAAGGCATTTGCAAAAGCAGCAAAATATGGATCAAGTCTCATCATTTTTTATACTGTAAACAGATGTAGAAAATAAAAGGGGGAATTTGTAGTAAATGTTAGGAAATCTCTATAGTAAGGATTTTAAAGTGTGAAAAATATATTTGAGGGAAGAAGACATCAAACTGTCCTAAAAACAAAAGTGGATAGATAAGTAGATTAGACCAAAAAACCCTATAAATATATATATATATATATAATGTATATATGTGTGAAATAATATATATATTGGTGAAATAATGCAAAAGGTGTTTTTGTGTTTGCAAAAGGGCAAGAGGTTTTTCCCTGTAATATTACCAGTGCCAGCTGCTCTGAAGGTTTCTCCATGGTAGCTTTCTCAACTTGCTCCTTCTCCTCTGCACTAAGAGAAGAGGGATAGAATGGTAGGACTTTTTCCTCCTCAGTTTCCAATTTGCGGCACATTTCGGCTAGTCTGAGAATGCATTCACCCTGTGTTCAGAACAAAGTTCAGTATGTTGTAAGATATTTTATTAAAATTACTGAAGTAGCTACCAGTATGTTTCCAGTTGATAAGTGTTGAGATTTCAGCTCTGGATATACCAGGAATGACAATTGAAGAAAAATATTACAGTAAAAAATGGAGATGTAAATACAATACAATGGAATTAGAGGGTATAAATAAATATTGCATCCGACCCATGGAAGCATGTTCGAAGTAGCCGAGTTTCCTCTGAACAAGAATTAAGAAAAACAGATGGCAAGTGTATTTGTAAAGTAACAGTGTAGTCCCCAAAATTGTATTTTTCAATGCAAGTTTGATCCCATTTTGCATGGACTCCAGAGCCTTTTACTGTATACAAATTGGAGCATGCATAGTTTAGTTACTAGCTTACTTCTGTCTCATTTAAGTTCTCCCCTGGCTTACCTTCATAAAACCTGAGAGCATTCTCAGGTACACTTCTTGCACATGCTCAGTAGCACTCCCATTGAAGCAGCAGCCAATCGCATGTATTCTAGTGTGTTCAGATAGCGTACACGCGATTGGTGGAGACCGAGGTCTTATTTTCTAACTCCAGTAACCAAAGAAAGCCATGAGAGGAGTGATGATATACCAAATATGTAGAGAAAATTAATATCTACACATAAGACTGCGTGAGCCCCCACTGACGCTAGATGGAGTAAGTTCCTTCTGCTTGCTCGTTGCTATATCCATTTAACTGTATGCAATAGCTGGGGTGTACCTTTAATGCTTACGATGCTTAATATACAAGATAAAATAGGGGCTGGATCTTGTACCTTATCAATAACTCTCTGCAGCTCCTTCAGCGTGGCATTGCTCTGCACGGTCAGAGTGGTAAGACGCCCGTGTTCCGCAGCTCTGGCTTGCTTCATCTGGCTTTTCAACTTCTGCAGCTGCTTCACTAGCACTTCTTTTTGCTCCCGCAGATGTCGGTCTTGCTCATCATTTTCCCGAGCGTGGACTGTCATTTTGTTCTTCAAGGATGTTATAGTATCCTAATTAAACAAACATTCTTAATTTATTACTAAGTATTTTTCGTTTGAGGGGAGCCTACCTTGGTGTATTTTTGGCTCTATAGTTTTCTACAATACTAAGTCGTTTTTTAACCACTGATATTGTGACTACAGCTACCATGTAAATAAAATGAAATGTTGGCCTTTGTAGTACACATTAGTGTCCCAAAACTTTGTGATATCTTTTGCTGGGTCAGTATATTCTTAGAAAAAGTAAGACTTTGAGAATTACAAAGCCAGCCCTGTAGAAAGGACCTCAGCTGTGGAAATATGTTAACTACAATGCGGTCCATTATCACCGTATGTCACTAAGCAATGGTGAAGATCATACAAATTGTCACCTCAGGGATTACCCTGCATTATGGGCTATACATGCATATAAAAATATAAATCAAAATCAATGCATGTCAAATTAATAATGTCTGGATCATATGATAGGAGTTGTCAAAATGATCTGCCTAACCAGACGCAGGTATAGACAAATGTTCACAGTGAGCGGGAACAACAGCTCACCTGTATGGCAGCTGAGAAGATAACCTGGCATGAATACCAGCCGAGGGCATCATGGATACTGAAAAAACAACCTGTTTTTTCATAAAGGCTTATATACTTAAAAACAAATTAAGAAGCTTTTTCACTTCCAATACTTTGTTATTAGTATTGATTTAGTGATTTATATTATGCAGTGTTGTTGTGTACATTTCAATCAGCAGATTCTAAAATAGCCCATGGTTGCATGGTAATGTGTGTATATATATATATATATATATATATATATATATATATATATATATACACACATACATATACATATACACACGCACCTGTGCACCAGACTTCAATGGGCCCCACTTTCTTGAATGGAGCCATTTGAAGTCTATGGGCCATACAAAATAAACACCGTAGCTGATATAATAGTAATTACTGTAAATGCTATACAATTAGTTGTCACCTGAATGTTCTGCAGCTTTTTCATTTGCATTTCAATCTCTTGAGCACTTTTCTCGTCCTTGGCCTTCAGGGCTTCAAATGCAATCTTGCGATCCTCCGTTGCATCTGTGTAGTTTTTCAAGGCCAACTGAAACTGTTTCCACAAATCCTCCACTGTTCCTTCCAGCAAAACACGGAGGGCATGCTTTTCCTCCAGACTCTGACATATAAAATCCAAAAATTCTATATTAATCTCCTGTAGTGAAAGTACAGTCTTCAAGCAGACTTGTGACACTTAATTTGGTATATTTAGAAAAAAGGTTTTCCAGAACCAATATACCATATTTGCTCGAGTATAAGACGACCCTGATTATAAGACGACCCCCCAAAATCTGAATATTAATTTAGGAAAAAAAGAAAAAGCCTGAATATAAGACGACCCTATAGGAAAAAAGTTTTACCAGTAAATGTTAATTCATCTAAACTATTACATTTTTTAATAAAAGCTATGATTGAGAAAAATATTTTTTTGTTTTTATTTCCTTGTATTTTTCAACCTGCCCCCCAGTTACGCACATCTGCCCCCAGGCTTGCCACTCCAATATGGCACTGTGGCCCATGATATGCCTTTTAACCCTCTATATGCCACTGTGCCCCATGATATGCCTTTTAACCCCCTATGTGCCACTCTGCCTCCAGAAATGCCTTATACCCCTATATGCCACTCTGGCATTTAGGGGGTTAAAAGGCATATTATGGGGCAGAGTGGCATATAGGGAGGTATAAGGCATTTCAGGAGGCAGAGTGGCGTTCAGGGGGTTAAAAGGCATTTCATAGAGCACTCTGCCTCCAGAAATGCCCTATGCCCCCATTTAACACTCCCCCCCCCCACAAAACACTTACCGGGGCTTCCAATTTCCTGCTGTATACCGGGGCAGCAGTCTTCCTTCTGTCTCCCCCCCATTTAACACTCTTCCCCCCCCACGCTCCCACCCCACGCACACTTACCGGTGCTTCCAATTTCCTGCTGTATACCGTGGCAGCAGTCTTCCTTCTGTCTCCCGCTGCAGCCGGAAGGAGGTGTGGCTAGCAGCGGGGGTTGTCTGCGTCCATCGCGCAGACCTTCCCCGGCTGTCAGTGCTGCACCGGTGCGGGGAACTCTGATCTCTGAAAGTCGGGGAAGGTCTGCGCGTTGGACGCAGACAACCCCCGCTGCTAGCCAAACCTCCTTCCGGCTGCAGCGTAAGTTGTCTACGCGGATCGCGTGGACGTCAACCTGCTGCCCCGGTTTACAGCAGTAAATTGGAAGCACCGGTAAGTGTGTGTGGGGTGGGGGGGGGACAGAAGGATCCAGGTCCCCAGCAGCGGTGCGGGGGATCTGGATCTTAGTCTCATAGTCAGACCTCTATTTGAGGTCTGATTATAAGACGACCCCTGATTAGAAGACGAGGGGTATTTTTCAGAGTATTTGCTCTGAAAAAAACCTCGTCTTATAATCGAGCAAATACGGTACTTTATATTACAAATGGCCCAACTTCTTCCCTGCATTCTGTAAATCATATCAAGGCAACACATGCTTTTTAAAATTTGAAACAGAAGAGGCTTTTAACAGGTCAGTGTTGACAGTGTTGAAATCCTGTATCCAGTTCTTTTGCAGCTTGATCCCAGATGATAAACAGGAATAAGCAACCTCTGCCACCAGCTGCCATAGACTACAATCCCATCCTCAGTCAGCCTTTTCAGCCGCTTGCTTATGATAATCATAGCCTAGAGCACCTGTTGTGCCAGAGCATGTGTGTATGAAACGATGAAAAATAAACAGATGTATGATAGAGACGTAATAATAAAAATAAAGAACAAAAACCTTATTAGTGAATTGAGAGATGGCAAAAATCTCCTTTTCCAAAACAATCACATGATGACATTAATCATTTCATTAAACACTTTTTACAGAGAGAAGCAGTAGCACATTGTTCCACCACATAAATAGCAGCCATCCAACAGACTCAACAAGAAGTACATGAGCCAGCACCACCAACACTTTGGAAAATATTAGATCTGTGCATTCGGATTCATACAAATTGCGAATTTACTGAATTTTGATAGATTCTGCGATTCACACAAAACCCCAAAAATGAGGCCAGACACCCCACTAATCGGACAAAACAAAGCAAAAAGCTCAGAATTGTCTCCCTTCTCTTCTCTTCTTCAATGTTTTATCTGCCATCTACCTTCTCCATTCACATCTCTGCAGACATAACATGGCATAACTCAGATAAGGGCAAAATGACGGCACTTGTGGTGACACCCTCTCCCCAGATTGGAGGATCAGGGAGATGACGTCGCCGCAAGCGCCACTATATTGTTCTCAGTTCATGTGAGGGCAAAATTAGGGCCATTGCAGTGACGTCCTCTCCCCCGATTGAAGGATCAAGGAGATGATACCAGTTGAACGCAGGGAAAAATAACAGCACTTGCTTCCTCTCCCCCAATTGGAAGATCGCGAAAAATTGGAAGTTGCCCCCAGGTTATGTCCACGGAGATGAAGGTGTAGAAAGAAGATAGCGGATTAAGGATTCAATATTGAAGATAGAATAGAGAAGAGAATAGAAGATGAAGAAGATGTGGAGGAATATGGGGAAGTGGTCGGCATAAGCATATGTGGTCGGCAGAGAAGTGAGCGTGAGAGAGAGAGTGAACGAGAATGAGTCTAAGAGACTGAGTAAGAGTCAGAGAGGGAGAGTGAATGTGGGCATGGCCAACAAATTAAAAACAAATAAAAAATGCCCCCCAAATTCTTGGCAGAAACAATGGGGCAGGGAATCAAAAACAAATGGGTCAAAAATGAACTGAAAAATGTGTCTGAATCATTTCTGGCCCATTTGCACATGTCTAATAAACATTATCGACGGCTGGTGGTAATCCCTATTCCCAGTAGTAACAGATAGCCCCATGAATACCATTAACACTACTATACTCAATTTCCCAAACAAGAAAAAGCCTAATTCCCAATAAATGTAAGAGAGGCAATTAAATTCTCGAATATAACTAATAATAACCACAATGTAAAGTGACAAAGCTGGCAAATTGCCAGCGAAACCCACGTCCTGAAATTCAGTTAGCCAAATGCTGTAGGAACGAGACTTTCGGCTTCAGTTAGGGAAGCTAAACAAGTGGCTCAGAAGCTGGTGTAGGAAGGAGGGGTTTGGGTCCATGGAGAATTAGGCCGACTTCTCTGTCGGATACAGGCTCTACGGTAGGGACGGGCTGCACCTCAATGGGGAGGGTGCAGCTGTGCTCGGGGAGAAGATGGCCAGAAGGGTGGAGGAGTGTTTAAACTAGGGAAAGGTGGGGAGGGAAACTACAATATAGAAGGGGAAGATAGTGTAGATAGAGAGCTGGGGCTTATAAATGTACCTGGGGGTGGAGCGGAGGGAGGGGTTAGAATAGTCAATAGGGATAGGCTTCATAGGAAAAAAAAAAACCATACACCACTAAATTGTATGCTTACTAATGCCAGAAGTCTGACCAATAAAACTGACGAACTGGAGTTAATAATGTCTGAAGAAAACTATGACATGAGTGGGTATAACAGAGACATGGTTGGATGATAGCTATGACTGGGCGGTTAACATACAGGAAGGATCGAAAAAAACGAAAAGGGGGAGGAGTTTGCCTTTATGGAAAGTCCAGCCTAAAGGCCACACTGCTGGAGAATATATGTGAGGGAAATGATAATGTGGAGTCATTATGGGTAGAAATATATGGAAAGAAAAATAATAAAATACTGATCGGGGTTTGCTATAAGCCACCAAATATAATGGAAGCAGCAGAAGATCAATTATTAAAGCAAATAAACAAGGCAGCAAATCACAATGAGGTGGTTATTATGGGGGACTTTAACTATCCCGACATAAACTGGGAAACCGAGACCTGTGAATCTCATAAAGGAAACCGGTTTCTGACCATAAGTAAGGATAATTATCTGTCCCAAATGGTACAGGACCTGACCAGAGGGGGCGCCCTACTGGACTTAATATTAACCAACAGACCTGACAGAGTAACTAATGTGCAGGTCAGGGGGCACCTAGGAAATAGTGATCACAATATGATACATTATAACTTGTCCTTCAATAAGGGAACTCTTAGAGGAGCCACAAGAACTATGAACTTTAGGAAGGTAAAGTTTGATCAACTAAGAGCAGCCCTTAACACTGTAAATTGGGAAAATGTCCTCAAAAACAAGAGTACAGACACTCAATGGGAGATTTTTAAGAATATCTTAAATTCTCACTGTGAAAGGTACATACCGTATGGGAATAAAAGAGTCAGGAACAAGAGAAAACCAATGTGGATAAATAAAAATGTAAAGGGGGCAATAAATGGCAAAAAAAGGCATTTAAGCTACTAAAACAGGAAGGCAGTGAGGAAGCACTAAAAAGCTATCGGGAAAAAAATAAAATATGTAAAAATCAGATAAAAGCAGCAAAATCGGAGACAGAAAGACTCATTGCCAAAGAGAGTAAAACAAACCCCAAAATGTTCTTTACCTATATAAATAGTAAAAAGGTTAAAAATGAAAGTGTTGGCCCCTTAAAAAGTAATGAGGGAGAAGTTATAGACGGGGATCAGGAAAAAGCTAATCTATTAAATATATTCTTCTCTGCTGTATTCACAGAGGAAAATGAAATGCCAGGTAATATACAGCAGGATGAGATAAATGCCCCAGTACATGTCGCCTGTCTAACCCAGGAAGAAGTGCAGTGTCGCCTAAAAAAAATCAAAATAGACAAATCACCAGGTCCAGATGGCATTCACCCCCGCGTTCTAAGGGAGTTAAGTAATGTAATAGACAGACCCCTATTTCTAATATTCAAGGACTCTATAGTGACAGGGTCTGTTCCCCAGGACTGGCGCATAGCAAATGTTGTGCCAATATTCAAAAAGGGGACAAAAAGTGACCCGGGGAATTATAGGCCTGTTAGTTTAACTTCTGTTGTGTGTAAACTGTTTGAGGGTTTCCTAAGAGATGCTATTTTGGAGTATCTCAATGAAAATAAATGTATGACTCCATATCAGCATGGGTTTACAAGGGATCGGTCCTGTCAAACTAACCTGATCAGCTTTTATGAGGAGGTGAGCTCAAGACTGGATCGGGGTGAATCGCTGGATGTCGTATATCTTGATTTTTCCAAAGCATTTGATACGGTGCCACATAAAAGGCTGGTACATAAAATGAGAATGCTTGGGCTGGGGGAGAATGTGTGTATGTGTGTAAGTAACTGGCTCAGTGATAGGAAACAGAGGGTGGTTATTAATGGTACATACTCTGAGTGGGTGACTGTTGCTAGTGGGGTACCACAGGGGTCAGTTTTGGGTCTTTTGGGGATTACAAATGGATCTGCATAGGTTGGAGGCTTTGGCTGGGATGTGGCAGATGAGGTTCAACACAGATAAATGTAAGGTTATGCACATGGGGAAGAAAAATCCAGGCTGGGAATATGTATTAAATGGGAAAACACTGGGGACGACTGACATGGAAAAGGACTTAGTGTCAGGCAGCTGCTGCTAAGGCAAATAAAATCATGGGGTGCATCAAAAGGGGCATAGATGCCCACGACAAGGAAATAATTCTACCACTGTACAAGTCACTAGTCAGACCACACATGGAATACTGTGTACAGTACTGGGCACCAGTGTACAAGAAAGATATAGTGGAGCTGGAGAGGGTTCAAAGACGGGCAACCAGAGTAATAAGGGGAATGGGAGGACTACAGTACCCAGAAAGATTATCAGAATTAGGGTTATTTAGTTGGAAAAAAAAGACGGTTTAGGGGGGACTTAATAACTATGTATAAATATATAAGGGGGCAGTACAGAGATCACTCCCAGGACCTATTTATACCCAGGACTGTATCTATAACAAGGGGACATCCTCTACGGCTGGAGGAAAGAAGGTTTCTACACCAGCACAGACGGGGGTTCTTTACAGTAAGAGCGGTGAGATTATGGAACTCTCTGCCAGAGGAAGTGGTAATGGTAAACTCAATAAAAGAGTTCAAAAAGAGCCTGGACGTGTTTCTTGAAAGCAATAATATTACAAGTTATGGATATTAGATTAATAGGGACAGAACGTTGACCCAGGGATTTATTCTGATTGCCATATTTGGAGTCGGGAAGGAATTTTCCCCCTGGTATGGGGCAATTGGACACAATATGTATATAGGTTGAACTTGATGGTCTTTTTTCAACCTTATTAACTATGTTACTATGCTACTAGGGAACATGCCAAATAGGCTTAAAACTGTTACTTTCTTTTTAGCAAGCTATCAACGTTTAGGCAGGCAGTGATAGGGATCTAGCAGAAGGTATAGCTTCATCTCTATACCCCTGTGCATAAATGCCCTTCCTTAGCCTACGTTTTAACCCTTTGACACCACCAATTTATTGTCTCTAGTACCTTACTACTGTAAATATATACTTAATATACCTTATTACTATATTTTTGGTTTCCTTTGGTTTGTTTTTTTTTCTCTGCAGGTTTATTCTTCCCTATTTTAAATAAATCATTAATAGTTGTGTTTTATATTGTGGGTGTTACTACTTACATCATTTGAAAGCATGTAACAATCATTTGGCTCAGCTAATAAACCCATTTTACTCTGGCTGAAACAGCTTAAACCTTATTGCTTGTACCCTGAAGCCCCCTGTTATCAGTGTCCCTTAAGTCACGGGGCATAGACCTTCCCCTCTAAAGTTTTGGTACACAGAGCCAACTGTTTGTATAATATACACATTCAAAGGGTATGACAAAACTAGAATTGACAGACTAAGACAAACCGATACATTAGGTAAAGAGGGCCCTGCTTGCAAGTTTCAATCTAGAGGAGAAGGTGTAGGAAGACAAAGTATAGAGAAAGAGGGAGAGACAGTCCGACAGATGACTCTGGGGGTTGTATTAGTGACAGATAAGATATGAAGGTTCTACCTGAAAACATTGCTAACTTCTCTGAAGTGGGTTTTAAGGTTTTTCTTGAACATTGAGAGGGAGGGTGAAAGCTGGTGGTTAAGTGGAAGGTGGTGAGGTAAGAGCCTTAGTCCACAGGAAGAATGGCAGAGATCGAGCAGGGGGGGTATTTTGTTATGACAGCAGAAATGTTTGGAGGAGGAGTACCATGCAGGGCTTTGTATGTTAGCATGAGGAGTTTAAATTTAATCCTTGATGAAACAGGGAGCCAGTGGAGGAATTCACAAAGTGGGAAAGCAGAAGAATAGCAACAGCATTTTGGATGCGCTGCAGAGTCGAGACAAAGTAATAACAACTAGAAGGGTAGTTAATGCAGGAGCTAAAAAGGGAACAAACTAGGAGTTTTGTGGCTTCTTAAGTGAGGAAAGGGGTGAATGTGAGAAATCATTTTTAGGTGCAAGCAGCACGATCTGGCGATTGACTGAATGTGAGGGATGAAAGAGAGTGCTGATTCAAAAATGACCCCAGGGCATCGGGCATAGTTAGAAGAGAAGATAGTTGTACTGTTAATGGAGATTGGGAATTCAGGTACTGCAGTAGAGATGGAAGGACAGAAGATAATTCTCGTGAGAATACGTTTCAGGCGCCATTATGACATCCAAGTAAAAATAGCAGACAAGCAGTTAGTAATATGTGACATGAGAGAAGATTTGCATCTGCATATAACTGATGAGTTGATTTGTTTCCCAAGAGATTTAATGAAATGAGAGAAGAGCAGAGGGCCAAGGACTGATCTTTGAGGGACAAGAGTAAGTAGAATAGGTGAAGATATTTTGCCAGAGTGACAGAGAAAGAATGATTAGAAAGATATTACAAGATCCAAGAAAGAGAGTTACGTCTTGTATACCTATAGAAGGAAGTGAGTCAAGAAGGTAGTGATCAACAGCATCAAAAGCAGCAGAGAGATCCAGGGGTATTATCAGGGAGAAGTGAGCAGGTCATCGGATACTTTTGTCAGAGCCATTTCAGTAGAGTGAAGAGGTCTAAAACAAGACTGAAGAGAGGCGAGGAGGAATTGAGAGGAGAGAAAGTTAGTTAAGTGGTTGAACACAATCTTCTCGAGCAATTTAGAGGTAGTGGGGAGAAGTAAGTTCATTTGTATGGGAAAAGGCAATTAGTGTGGGGTAAGTAGGGGAGGTGGTGGTGGCCGGCATTAAAAATTGGGGAACAAAACTAACATCAACCTGGGGAGCAGCGGGGTTCTTTTGGTGGATGTAGCAGCTAAGTCCCCGTGTCAGCATGATTTTAGTTCCACCAGCTTCAGTGTCCAAAAGCATACATTGTGTGATGCTATATCATTTACAACAAAATGCCAAGAATACACAAGCTTTCACATGATTTATGACATTGATTAAATCGGTGTCCCGTCTTGCATATTAAGGCTAAAGGCACTCATACATACACACATAGAGACACGCATATACTTAAATATAGATGTTGCTTTGTGCACCCACTATCTAGGCACCAGCCAACAATGAAATGGGTAGGCTATTAACCATTGATCTGAGTGTACCTTGTTTTTTATTTCATCTCTCGTGTTCTGGAATTCCAGTTTGGCTTCGTTTTCAGTGTCTAAGGTGTTCTGTTCCATGGCCAGCACAACGTTTTGTAGGTATGTGGTCTCTGTCTCCTTCTGTTGAATGATCATGTTTCTAGAACAAACATAGATGTTACAACTATAGTTTGACTTTTAATATGTTAAAAAGCAAAGTAGACAGCAACTTACCAAAATAGATTTTACTGCTACTGTAGGTACTTATTTGGTATTTAAGTAAACATTTTTTTTTCTTTAAACCAGATTTCCACATTAGTCAATTGAGTGGAAACAGGTGGAAATATTGGTTCAAACTTGTGCTTTCTGGTACCCAAACAATTTTTTATTTTTTTTTATTAATTGTTCCGTTTATTTTTAATGAACCTTCTCAATTTGCCAGTAGCTATGTTACTAAGGTTACGGTGGTCTGCACCACTTAGATCAGTGGATCTCTAACCGTATTATCCATTTTATCAGAGTGATGCATATTAAGTAGATCTGAAAGTGACATAAAATAAATTAGAAGAAAATGGGGGCTCATTTATCACGAGATAATGTCTAACTTAAGTGAAAGCCTGCTTGGGGGTATCTTTATTCCAAAAATATGGGGCTAGCCCACTATCGGTCTAAGAGATTTGTTGCTAAGAGGAAGTGATTGAAATCAGTTGTGTATAGGACATAGAAATACTTTACAGATGAGATTATCAAAGAATCAGAAAACACCCCTTTTTAAACTGCAAATAAGCTACGGTGCAGAAAATGCTAACCTAACACATTCGATAAGTAAAAACTGAGTTTTGATTAAAATGCAAGTAGATTTTAAGAATGAAGAGTTTCCAATATGCACATCTTAACCAGGCTGTCTAGTTTACTGTGAAAATAACAAGAAGAACCCACAAACCTCTCTGTCTCAAATTCTTTCTGCACAGCATCCAGTTCTTGCTGGTACTCCTCCTCCAGGAGGGCAATGCGCTCCCTTTGTAACTCCAGAAGCTCATCAATATTCTGTAGGTGGCTGCGGAAGGCGTGAGCATACTGCTCCTCTGCTTCGTCTATGTCTTTCGCTAAAGACTAAACAATAGATTATATAATTACAGGCAACCAACAAAACTAGAAAACTATTGATAATGTATGTACCTTACAGCTTATAAGGGCTTTTCATCATAAAGTGACAGGATGGGGTCATTTCTGGTAGAGAGTAACAAGATGGCCACGTGAAATGCATGGTTCTGAAGAACGTAAAAATAACGCTTTGCATTTGGGTCCTGGTTACTTCAGCTGGGGCTAGTGTCTGAAAAATGGCGTTCCCACCTTCAATATGGTGAATATGTTCCCCACTACTGAGATCCCAGGTTTGGGAACATACATTGAATTGCTCACTGACAAGCACGACTCTATTGCCTACACATAGACTTAACTTTGCCTGTGTTCTTACTTGGAAGTCTCCATAGTATATCACTCAATGCTACACTGCTAAAGACCAGGGGCATTCAAGAAAATAAGAGTGCTTCTCTTCATAAAACTGATGTAAAAAAATGGACTCTAACATGTGTAGCGACCCATGGCTCAAGCTACCCAACACAGCACCCTTGGCTTTTACTGAAGCTTTGTTTCACTGCCAGTTTACATTTAAGTCCTCGGAAATCAATCGTCCAGTGACAGAACAGTACTCCCAATGTTATATTCTGACATGATTGTTGATACCAATAACCCAAGAATTTTACTGGGAAAGCATATAATGCAATACCCCACAGATGACCACAAACATCTACAGACAATTATCGTGTTTACCAAAATTGCACTTAATGTAAATGCTTGGCATTATATGGGCAGGAAGCGACTTAGTATTTTAACAAATACAACATAAGTTCTTGTTTAGGAGTCGGACTCCAGAGTATACTATCAATTCAAAACATTATTCCTAACCTATATAAGAAAATATCAGGAAGTTGTACACTCACCTTGATGACATTATCCTTGCAGTCAACAACTCTTTCAAATGTCTGACTTAGTATCTCAATATCCTTGCGTAGTTCCTTGGTTTTGACTTCCCGCAGTACATTGCGCCACTGTGCATTTAACTTATTTAGGTTAATAATGCTGCTCTGCTCTTCTTTAGCAAGCTTGTCCTGTGGCGAGAGTAAGGATCACACTGAAGAGCAGGTAATATATAATGCCAGCAATAATAACGTTTAATCATTCATTCTGTTCCCTGGTGCCATCTCATCCCTGATATACTAATTTATGGTGGTGAGAACTCAGAGAACAATGAATAATACAGTATATTACCAATGCTAGTCCTAAGTAATGTGTTAACACCTATTCATAAAAGCACCTATTGTGGGGAGGTTATTCCCACAGTATTTGGCACCCCACACACATACACAGGCTAAAATGTAAAAACCCACAGAAAAATATGTTTGCAAGAATATTTATTGGACAAAATTGTAAACTACTTTAACCCAGCATTTTCCCTCCCTTTCAGTAGCCCAGGACTTGCTTACTTGTTCCCTGGTGATCAAGTAGAGTGTTTTCATAAGGGGACGCACAATGAAACCCTCCGGCAAGCTAAAAGTACACTTGAAGGACATGTTGGCACATGACATCACTGACAAACATGTCCCACAGTGCAATCTTTGTCCCCAAACAGCTTTTCAGTGCCATCTGTGTCCCCAAACAGCTTGACTGTGACATCTTTGTCCACAAACAGCTTGTCAATGCCCCAAACAGCCTGTCTGTGCAAGCAGATTGTCAGTGCCTCCAAACAGCCTACCGTAGCCATCTTTGCCCCTGCTTACACAATTTACCTGCAGGAGTGGTGTGTATCTTCCTCCGTGCTGTTTTCAGACTGATTCCACATTCAAGAAGTGGATGTGATGTCACTTCCTGCCGCTGGATCAGTCAGGCACAGAGTGTAAGGAGAGTGTGATGGGATGATCTCTACACTCTGTGTTGTTATTAACTTTAAGGGGGTGGACAAGTGGTCACAGAGTTTGCCTCGGCCCCCTAAAGTGGCGACCATGATTGATATGCCCGTGTTACATATTGTTTTTCCATATGGTGTTTTATGTATGGATTTGTATTTCTGTATCAATATGGTGGCAAAATGATGAATTTTAGAGTTAATTTACCTTTAGAAACTGCATCAACATGTCTTCCTTCTTCTTGCTCTGCTCCTCCTCTGCCAGCAACTTCTGCTGCATGTAAAGCAACCGCTCTTCTTCACTCATGCGGCTCAGTTTGCCGGACTTCTTCTTACCTTTCTTAGGCATGGCTGCATTAACTGAAAGACAACTGAAAGGATCAGAATCAGTTCCAATGTACTATATATGTACTACTATATGTACTGTACATAGTCAATGTTTTTTGGAGTTATGCAATTGTTGTAAACACATTACCACTGTGGATGCCCATTTCAGCTGTTTGTGAACTACAAATCAGATAATGCTATGAGGTTATGCGAGGTTAGTACTGTAACTGACTTCTCAGGGCTGCCATCAGGGTATACAGCCCCTAAGCCTTTCAATGCAGAGGGTCAGGCACATTTTTTTTTTCTTTCCCCGAGGGAGGTCAGGGCTATTTCTTGTAGTTTTGCTCTAATTATGATTACCTAGGATGAGCTATACTTTTTTCAAGGCAAGTTCTGCTTATCATAGATAGGTATCAGGCTTTTTAACCATCCATCTCACAATAGATCAGCTGGCAGCATGCTGATTCTTTACACCCCCACCTTCAGCATTTTATACTATTTTAGTAAGCAGCCATATCATGCTGCCCGCTCCATGGACTGTTTATAAA
Organism: Spea hammondii; assembly: GCA_029215755.1. NCBI lineage: Eukaryota > Metazoa > Chordata > Amphibia > Anura > Pelobatidae > Spea > Spea hammondii. The sequence continues at coordinate 34,996,424 of JARDYJ010000002.1, forward strand.
AGCTGCTGATCAGTCTATACGGTATTCCTCTTCCACCCAGAAGAAGCCTCGCATTTCACAGTAAATGTGAGGGGTTTCCTCCTTAGCTAGTCTTGCACATACTGTTAAATGTGGAAGAATTCCGCTGGGAGAAGGTAAGTTGGCTGACTTTCTGCAGACTCCATTAAACTACAGAAATGTATGGATTAAAGACATGAAAAATAGTAATAATAAGGATTATGCTAATAGATTTTTAATATAATCCTTAACTTTAGAATCTCTTTTCATTGATCTCCGAAATCAAGTCATGAAATACATTTTAAAGCATTTTCATTGGTAGATCAAGTTTCAGTTTGTAACTTAATACTGCCATAATCCGTGTTTAGTGCAGCGTTGTAGGTGTCTGTAGCAGTGCCTTGGTGACGGCCACTGCGCAGGGAACTCCAGCCATCATATTCTGCAGCATTCTACTTAGACATACTACAGTGATGTGCCCATTGTACAGTGCTGCAGAATATGATGGTGCTATATAAATCAATCATTACAATTATTATGTGGTAGTATGATGTGAGATATATTTCTAGCATTTACGTCATTTCTAATGATTGCCAAAGAAATATATATATATATATATATATACTTGACATTTGCACCACTTTCTTACAGAATACAGTATGCGAGTTTTAATTCTTGAATAAGACATATTCTACAACGTCCCCGCTCACTATATTAAACGCAGCTGATAGCAGTTATTTATACCCCTGGTTTTTTTTCTTATTCCATTTACCGATTTCACCCTCTTATTACCTGTCGGGGATCCCGTTGGTGCAGAGTTTTCTTGTCTCCTAGCAACCAACAAGGCCGCCCATAGTGGGTGTAACCCAAGAGGTGCGCCTTTTTATGACGTCGCGTCCTTCTGTTGTCAACGTTATCGCCAATGCGAGGTCACCTTGCGGGACGGGACAGAATGTGTGGAAAATGGGTTCACAAGTGACAGCATTAACACCGTTATAAATTAGAGCTGTATAGGTGTGTTAGTAATTCGTTTTTTTTGTGAGCGACTTTGGGACGTAATTATGTAACAGAGGACAGTATGTCGTTTTGTTCTATTTAACATGACGTGTTTACCTTAATAGTATTACGTTTCATCATACTGTAGCAAACTGCCATGCATCGCACAGATTTCCACAAAAGTATCATCTTTTATTTACCGTAGCGCCAACAATTTCCGCAGCGACAACCTAGGGCAAAGGCCATTGGATTTATATATATATATATATATATGTAACCATGGAAACCATGACCCTGGGTATTGTTACACATTTAGGACTTTGCCCCAGCATTATGCAGTATAATAATAGGCCATTATGTGCATCATAGAGAACAAGCCATGCATTGCTCTTGTGAATCAGTTCTATAATCAGTCCATTATATTTGTGACCAGCAGGGGGCACATGCGCTCATTAGGAGAAAGGGCCACTATTCGTTAATAAGGTTATTGTGCCGTTTATGACTGTTTGACTTTACGGCACAACTCACTATTTACTGTCATCCACGCGGGGGTGCCACCGCTCAAGAAAAAAAATATATGCTGCCATAGGGTTATTATACAGCCCAGAGCCAGCAACAAAAATTGGCCTGACCATTAAATGCTTAGCAGTCTTACCTATAGGCACAGGATGTAAACCTAGAAAAAGGTAGCCCGCTATTTCAGTGCTAAACAATATTGGCAAAAAAAATGCGCCGTATACAAGGACTCGCCAAAATATATTCACATACAGAAAGGAAAAAGAAATAATCCACAGCCAACAAAAGTAAGGCAGGACCATGCTCAGGTTCTTTACAACTGGTCCTGTGTATGTATAGTTTCTGTTTTTCTTTTCTTGGCCTAAGTCACCTTAAATCAGGCAGTCATCAAGTTCCGTCCACAAGGATCTAGCATCTGCTACTTTTTTGGTGTTGCTTTTGGCTTATATGTGTTTTTGGACCCCGTATGAAAAAAATTATGTACACCCCCTAGCAAGCCTGTGTGTACAGATTTCTGTGTACTGTTGACACGCCAATATGTACGCACGAAAAAACAAGGAATGAGAGCACACCTATCAGATACATACTGCACATACTATAACAAAAACCTACGTTAAGTATTAAATATTGGGAATTCTATCACACTATAAAGCCGTGTATTGCGCTACTTCAATAATTAGTGCCACTGTATTACCTGTAAGAGTTCTAGCCACGTCATCCACTATCCACCACGTCAGCCACCCTCAATATGCCTAGAACATGAAAAAGTTGGCTAAAGAAAAAAAATCCCCTTTGCCTGGAAGATTCATGGTTGCTATGGGTAAGCTAGAAAAATAAGTGGGGTCTTTGAAATCTTCAAGGGGTGCGCTTTCAAGGAAGATTTTGTTTGAGGGGGTTATTAAGTTTAGGGGTAGCTATCCCCTCCAAATCACAAGGTGTACGGTTTTGGTTCAGCCGTGAAAATCTATAATGATTTGGAAGCATGTTGTGACCATTTATTCATTCATTAATTTTTGTGATTGTGTTATTCATGAGACTTTTATATGTAATATGTTTTTTCTTTTATTCAGGTAACATTAGAGAAATATATTATGATATATCCCAATGTATTTGTTGCACAAGAAAAGAAAAAAGCATATATTTCAAAATTGTTTGTGACTCACAGGGATAATAAAAGGAAGATTAATGTGCGCTTGTGTTATTGTACTTGATGTGAACTTTCAGGAAATGTATACATTTGTTAATTTATTTTGACACTTTCTACTGCCACGGAATTTATCACTTGCACCTTTTTATATGTATAAAAAACAAAATAAATGATGGTTTTGTGTTATCACCAATTTTCTGGATATTTTTTCAGGATAATCTACACATATTCAATAAAAATATCCTCAGGGAATGTTGTAGTTTTAAAAACATATTTATTTGAACCACCTTCTGCAAAAAAAAAAAAACAACTACATATATATAGTTTTCCATGGGTAAAACGTAAACTTTTCCCAGGAATTCCCCAAACCTGTAAAATCCCCTACTTATAGAAGAAATTCAGCACAATTCCCCCCGAACTCCCGTTTTCTCATTCATCTCATTGAAATGTGCACAAGGAGTCGGGCACCCAAAAACTCTTGGAATCCTGACAAAATCGTATTTTGTAACGGAAATAAGTATGCATTGGATCTCTATGTATGGATCATAGCTTCTGCCCATATTCGTTATTATAAATATTATAAATTATTACTCTTTAAGTACTGGCTAATTACCGTATATACCATTTTTAACCATAGAAAATTACTGTTCTGTCATTGTATATTATAAGGTCTCTATCCATGACATGAACTTTCATACATGTGATGGCTTTAGACTTTTGGACGTTGCAGTATTCCCCATATCCCCCTACGGAAGCTGCAGCTTCTACTGAAGGTAAGTATTTCATTGTTGATTTTTATGGTTTAGCAGATGTACATTAAAGTACTTAAAACAACTTAAATCGTGGATTATTTGGTGACACCGGAGTGTCCCATTAAGGGGCTACTTTATGAAGGACTATATCATGTGTAGCATGGAAGAACTGCGTCTGATCCTTAAAGTTACTTTGTTTCCTTTATATGCTTAGGCTCAACATTGTAGGTTATTGTGTTATCCCTGGGTGCTATCCTGCTCCAAAAGCAGACTTTGCTGATTTGTTTTTGTGATAGACTATGTAGGTTGGCCCATTTTCCCGTAGATAGCATTTTGCCATTCCTCCTAAGGGGATAAAAAAAAAGCAAGCTTTCTGTTTACTCCAATACATTAGGATGGAGTCTCGGTTTGTTTATGTAGCAGAGCATGGAAGATAAGAATGTTAAGCACAAATAAGCAAACCTGATCAAAATACTGTTTTCTTCCAGGTAGGTTACCCGAGCTTTTTTAAATAGAACTCCAAATAAAGCTAACCTCAAACTCTAACCAAAAATAATAATAATGATAATACTAACTTTAATAGCAGCAGCTAAAATAAAATCTGGTAATTATGCCGTTTATGAGTAGGTAAACTGTCTGGGTGACCAGTGGTTTAGTCCTTTCCTGTTCTCGCAGTAAGCTGTGTATACTTTAGGTCCACAATCTGTCTTTTGTCTGCCTAGGCCAGTCACTGCCTATGTAATGCTTTACAGCTCTCTCTGTTCTCTCTGTTCATTATGTCCTCACAGAAGTGTAAATAATTCCCTCTCGTGGGATCGTCATTTACATGATCTAATTATGCAAATTCACAAAACAACTTTCTGAAAATTCGTAGTGTATTGTCTCTTCTTCACATCCCTAAGAGGGACCCAAAGGTGGCACCATCAATGGAAGGGTTGTCCTCTCCGAGTCCTGTCCGGTATAAAGCTACATCTGAGCACGTGTTGGTATTTGCAGTACATCGCCAGACACTATAGAAGTTTAATCAGCACCAAAACAACAACGTTTGCCACCAATGTAGGTTTCATCACATAACATATAACAAGACCTCTTAACATGCTTTTCCAGTTTTTATTGCAACAGTATGTTATTATAATTTATTGTCTTTTATAGCACCATCATATTCCACAATAGGTAAACAGGACATAACAAGTAATACCGTATTGGCTCGAATATAGGCCGCACTTTTTCCCCCCACTTTAAGTCTTTAAAGTAGGGGTGCGGCCTATATTCGGGGTCTAGCGCCCAACAGCACATCCGCAAGACACCTGGGAGTCTGCTCTGGTAAGTCGGGGGGGGGGCAGAGTGGCAGCATATCGGGGGGGGGAGGACAGTGGCAGCATATCTCGGGGCGGGGAGGACAGTGGCAGCATATCTCGGGGGGGGAGGACAGTGGCAGCATATCTCGGGGCGGGGAGGACAGTGGCAGCATATCTCGGGGCGGGGAGGACAGTGGCAGCATATCTCGGGGCGGGGAGGACAGTGGCAGCATATCTCGGGGGGGGGAGGACAGTGGCAGCATATCTCGGGGGGGAGAGAGTTGCAGCATGTTTTTTTGGTGCTTTTTTTAAAGAAAAAAACTTTTTCTTTAAAAAAGCACCAAACTTTTAGGGTGCGGCCTATATACGGGGGCGGCCTATATCCGAGCCAATACGGTATATAGCATAACAATTTGACTTACAGAAACACAAAGTGAGAAGGGCCTCGCTCAAATGAGCTTACAATCTAGAGTTGTTATTACTATGTATTCATTTACATAGCGCCATCATATTCTGTAGTGTTGTACAAAGTAGTGTGTCACACAGCAATTTCTACTCTTATAAACAAAAAGTGAAGTGGCCCTTCTCAAACAAGATTACAGTCTAGAAGGAGATGGGTGAATGTCGCACTAGTGTTAAAAGTGCAAACACATAAAGCGTATCTGCCTCACAACTGTATCCCAGTGTAGACATAGTGATAGACAAAGCTCAAAAACTTTAAATTTAAGCTACCTAGACATATTTGAAATACATTATATTATTATGTAAGGAAGTTTTACTTTCCTGAGAAGGTAGGAGATGAGTGGAAGAACCTCCCAGCAGAAATGGTAAAGTCCAATACCCTGAGGGAATTTAAACATGCCTGGAGTAGGCATATGGCTAAGACAAGACTAAGAGGCGATTAAGGTTTGAGCCTTCACTTCAGCAAAAAATGAGATGGTTCTTATCTGCAGTCAAATTCCATTCTCAGTACCCACTGGGTAGCTGACAAGTCAGGGGGAAATGATGAAGAAGGCATCATTTTACATTATTAATGAATTATTTCTGGGAAAAGGCTTGGGCAGTCAATGGGACATTTAGTGATTGATCACAGAGAAATGATACACACTGTGGCATTTTATCACCATGATGCATGTGTAACAGGGAATTGGGATATCTGCATTCATATACAACTCATAACACAGTACAGATAATTGGGAAATATCGCTGTTTCAAGGTTGTAGGTACTGATCTTATGTAATGGGTTTCTGTAGTTTTTAAGCAGAATTCAGATAAGTGGCTGTTGCTTCACTGCATGAGTGACTTGGCACAATAATGGTATCTGATAGTAAATGAGTAAGTGTCCAAAAGTAAAAGGTTGGTCCGCGGCCAATATAATTTGGCCTAAGCAATAATACATTAATGTTCAAAGGTTACAGGTCACTGAAAGAAAAGCAAATTTTGTCCATTAAAATAACAGCAATCAAAATCAATTCGGACTAAATTTTTGTTTTGTTTTTGCAGCATTCCGACAAAATTTGGGGGCCTTTTTTTGATTCAGAACAACATTCTGGGGGTTTCCTACAAATACAGTTTGTGCGCAAATAAATGTGCAAGTCTAGTAGAAGTTTTTAAAGTTGTAAATGACTATTGTCGCTGGAAAGGGCTGATTTTTTATGGAATATCCTCACAGGCGTACAGAGGCCCTTTATCGCTCCCGTCACTCCTGTGTTCCAATGGCACGTTAGTTCGCTAATCCGAGTTAAAGTGGCTAGCTGATCATTAGAAATCCCTAGAACGTGTGGGATCCAGGGTTGTCAGGTAATTGTTATCACAGGTACTTAGATTGAAAAATCAGTTTCTAACGATACTTGATTGGAAAAAACGTTGCAAAAACAAGTCCTGGCGTAATGTGAGTCTGATTATTGAATGGTTTTATCACTGCCTGATAAATCTTTCTATTCTAAAGATATCATCGGCCCTTATCACAGCCGGATGTATGGGGATCACTAGGATTCTTTACAAGTGTTACTGCAACTAAATATCTGTTTCTAATCTTATCTGAGAACAAATGAAGAACTTAAAATGAGATGTGCCTACGTATTCAAAGACAATGAGATCCTAGGGGAAGAAAAAGAGATTATACAATGAATGAGCTACTTAATAAATATAGCTGCCATGAAAATACAAAAAGTATACCTTTTAAATGGGCTATTTGACCAACAATAATAATAATAATAATAATAAGTAAAGCAAACCTCATGTTCCCCCAAATACTGTAATTATGTAACTGATTACCAAACAGAACAAAATCCCGCCAATTATAATACAAGGAATCGCTCGCATCGCCTTGTGGGTTCCCTGACCAACAGATCTACCAACACCCAAGATAATTGGACGTAAAGCTAAGTCGCCAGCCCTAAAATCTTCCCACTTTAAATGATGGCCTCTATTCCCTGACAATTTTAATGCCATTGAAATGAATCCATTATGATTGCCATTTAGAAGGTTTTACACCACTGCTATAGCTGCTTCTTTTTTCAGCATGTGAATCATAACATTAACGGCGGGTGAGTATATTTATTTGTACGGAACGGTGATTTACCACAAGAGCAGCTCGTAAATCAGTACATTTTCTGGCGTTATGTATAGGTAACATTTTATCCTCTGTCTCTCTAACTACAGTTGCACTTTAAGAAGTTAAGCTGAACTCCCACTGCTTGTTTTTATGTATATATATATATATACATTTCTGTATATTTATAACATCAGTAGGGTACTACAGTTGAGTGTCGCTTTGCCTAGCCGTGCTTCAGACGGTAAGAAGCGGGAGCAGCTTAAGCTAACTTCTGAGTATTGTCGCAAATATAATAGCTTTTTGCCTTTTTTGCAGCAATGCGTGGCTGGTTGTCGCATCAATAGTTATGTGGTTACGTTGCAATGTACCTATCTTTTAGAGGCTTCTAAGTTGCAAAAATGAACTAAACTCAAATGGCAGAGGATCAGGGGTAGATGAATACCTGCATGAACCATAAAAATAAGTAAGGAAATTAATATTTATGCTACTGTTGCAACAAATATTACATACATATTCCTTATATCCATAGGACAATAACAAATGGGAAAAAGTATGGTGGGTGTTCCCATGTCAACTAGGTACAGCCGTACAGGCAATTTATATATCATTTGGTTATTTGAATCTGGTTTACTTCAGTTCCAGCATCTAACTTACTAGGTGATTGTGTATAAACAATTATCTGGCTATCAGCATCCAAGCAGGATCAAGATGACTACAATTAGTATCAGTGAAAGTCACTGTGCCTTCCACATAATAACTAAACTGTCTTTGTATTCCACTTCAAGTAACTGGTGGTTGGACTGATGTCATTTTGTCAGAAGTTACTATGTATTTAGAAATTTAGTTCACAATACATCCTATTCAGTGGGACTCGTAACGTTACTTGTATGACCAGTGGTATGTACTAGCCTCAGGGTGGAGGCAGCCTTATTGGGCAATCAGGTTCTCCACTCTACACCATGGACAGGTTAAGGAGATCAGACCAAAATTACTCGGCCTTGCCCATCCTTAATATTGAGAGCCAGGATATGACGTCATCTTCTAGAGCGCAATTTACAGCACGGAAGCCGCAAAAAAAAGTTGTAGGGGTGCTTCCCTGGTTATTCAGGCCTAGGCCAGCGCCCAGCCTAAATATGCCACTGTGTGTGACATAATCATGTTTGAGGAACAACCCCATGCATTTTTCCTCAAAGTAACATAGGTGAGTATTCAAGTACAGAAATGAATGTCTAAAGCTGGGCATGTGTCTGCGGTTTGGTGGCTTGATGCAATTAAACCCTGACACTATAGCCATCATATCCACCTCAATGCATGTAATAGTTGATTTGCCCCCTTAAATTAATTTTCTGCTCCATGCAAATGCATAGATTGGCCATAAACTGGCACGAAACACAGACAGCAGAGGGGTTGGCACGCCAGAGAACTGGAGCCAGAACGTTAGGAGGGAAGGTACGTGTTTTAAGGAGAATGTAGAATACATATTTAAGTACTTAAAATATGTATTTTTATCTGGTGGAGAAATATAGGACACCAGCATTCAAACTAAAGACCTGAGGGATTCTTTACAGAAAGATATAAACAAATAATAAAACTGGCATATGTTTACTATGACAATTATTATACAATCATAAAACATGTATTAGTGCTCAACATTTTTTTTCCTCAAATTCAATTTTCTTTAAATATAAATCTCCTGTATTATATGGGTACGCAGTTCAGATAATTAAGGTTCCAGAGGGTTAATCTCAATTGACTTAAATCCACTTAAATCCATAAATAGCCATGTTAACCAGTTACGGGTGGCTCCCTCCTGCTGTGTCAGGTCAAATGTTCATTCCCACAAAGCTATAAAATCAGGACAGGTGGTAACACAGACATGTCACATGCATTGTTTGTATTACACACATGGGGAAGCATATGTATGTATGTGTGTGTGTTCGCGTGCTTTATGTATGTGATTATAGTACACATGCACTTTAACAACAAATAGTGCATGTGTACTATAACCTATTCTATATATAATGAATGTAAGTTTTCTGTGCATTGGTCGTGGTACGCTTGTTGATCTGGAAAAATATGGATGTGTGGACAACAGTTTTTTCAGAGCGTAATATATTTTTTGACTTACATGATTTTTTGATTTGTTTTTATAGGGCATCTGCTCAGATATTCACACCTCGCTGAGGTTATTTTCAGCGCTTTTGTGAATGGCAATCCTTACCTTCTACCCATCTGCCCAGTTGGTTTAGCTTTTAGTCTGATCCAGCCAACAAGCTAATTGTTAAGCATAAGCTATGATCTATTCTCTACCTCCAGCCTTTCAGGTCCTAAATAAACCCTGCCAGACACAGATCATTTTCTTGGACTATCCACAAAAATTACACACCAGGATGAGCAAATTTATGTAGAGTTTAGGGCACACCCTCATTTTGGCATGTGTTAAAACTTTTGCATAGATTTATTTGGACATTGATATCCTCATACAGAAGGCAGGGCCATAGCATGCACATGCAACTCTTACTGCTACAACCCTTCCGACTGCTTATTTCACACATTGCTCGTCTCTTTACACATCCCTCTTAATTAGACAATTAGAGACTCTGCGAGGAAGTGATAACAAAAACAGGAAGGCCACAAAGTGTCACACTGAAATTAAAACAAATGGCGTCCAAAGCTTTACTTTCTGCACTGGTTGACATAACTAATGTAATATATTTTGTAGTTTGTATAAGATAGTTGGCTTTATTAGACTTCTCTGCTCACAGTGAAGAAAAATGTTCTTGTCACCGTAGAACCCTGTAGGACTTAGCCATTTTGATCTATGTATTTCACATTTAGTCACATGAAACATCTAGATTAAAAAAATGTGCATTTCACATTGAGAGTAAGTGCCCATGGTCCACATGTTTTGGGCTGCTGTGAAACTGGGCCATCGCACTGGAAAATTCTGCCTGCTTGTCCCTTATTCTCGCTGCATTTGGCATGAAAGGTTCCTGAATCATTATGTGAGGAAGTGTAGGTGAAAAGTTAACACCTGGTGTGTGCAGAGCTACTCAAACTGGTTCAGAAGTGAAACCTCCCATTCAAGTGACGAGTTCGAGTTCCTGCCAAGTGGGTCATAAGCATACAAGCATCAGATGGCTACTAGTCACTTCCAGTAGGGGTTGTGATGCCTACATCACAGGGAACCAAAAGCCGCTTCGGAAGGACACTGGTGGGTTTCCTGTGTTGGGTGAGGGACGCTCCTAGGCGTACTATAGAACTTACATTTTAATACTCTACAATGTACACTAAGTAGGTTTTTGTTACTTGAAGCAGAAGAGCATGAAGACTTAATAAAGTATTTCCTCAGTTAGTGGTTTTTCCCAGTGTGATTTATATGCAGTAAATTCATTGTTAACGACAGTTGCGTGTTGCCTTTCCCAGACGATCTTCGCACACTCTAAGTCTGAGCTGCTCTCAGAAATGTTGTACACAAATCCAGGAAAATAAAGAATCATTTCTTTGGTTTTACAATAACATATCATGTACTGCCATTGGCAGCAAAAATATTTTCATGATATTTCAAGCTGAATCATGTGTCATGCATTCAATGCTGTATTTCAATCTCCAAGAGGCTTCACAAATAACATGGGCTTTTGGGTAGGTGAGTATACACATGAGATATAAATATATATATATATATATATATATATATATATATATATATATATATAAATAAATGATAGAGTTACTATTTATGAAACGTCTTTGTGACAAACATTACATATATATTCCTTACAACCATAGGGCAGTAACTGAATGATAAAAAGGATAGTGGGAGTGCCCCTTTAAACAAAGAAATCTGTGGAGGGCCTTGCTCATTAGATCATACAATCTAAAGAATATGGGCAGGTAATATACTTACCCCATTACACACACTACTAAGTAGTGTGTTTGTTTCTGTATTGTTACAGATTTGGATCCTCATTTTCAGGGCCGCCATCAGGGGGGTACAACCGGTACCAGTGCCTCTACTACCATAAGGTCACTGAATGTACGTTGAGTGACCTTGTGGTAGTAGAGACACTGGTGTAAAAGAGGTAGGATGGTGCCCTGCTCCCTCAAGGTCCTTACATGCTATGTCTGAGTGCCGGCAAATTACGTCATATTCCGGTGCTCAGCGTGTTGGACCTAAGGAATTGCGGCCCACTGGATGAACTACTAGGCTGGTGCTGTGGGCCAAACTTCCTTACGCCCAACGCGCTGAGTCTAAGCACCGGAATATGACGTAATTTCTTGGCACTCAGACATAGCGTGTAAGGACCTTGAGGTAGCAGGGGACCAGCCTACCTCCTACTGAGCCAACTTAGGTAGGTTGTGTGTGTAAATAAATATGTTAGTGTGTCTAAGTATATTACTGTATGCCCATGTGTATGTTAGCATATGTGTGTAAGTATGTTATGGTGACTGTGTAAGAATGATATTGTGTGTGTATGTATGTTACAGTATGTTAGCGGGTGTAAGTATGTCAGTATGTTGCTGTGTTTGTGTAAGTATATTCATGTGTATGTACGTGTATTAGTATGTGAATGTGTGAAAATGTGTTACTATGTGTGTAAGCACTGTACTGTACTGTTGTCTTAGTGTGTATATTTTATGTGTAATATACACAATAACACTATACATACAGTATATACACAGACACATTAACAAGATAGATAAATATAGATAGTATATAGTGTTAGACTCAATAGGTGCATGTTAGTGTATGTTCTTGGAAAGTGTGTGCACATGTATATAAGGGTGTTGTGTGTGTTACTGTATGGCATTTGCATGAGTGTGTATATCTGCATGTAGTGTTAGAGTGTGTGTATTGGTGTATGGGGTTATCATGCCTCAGTCTATGGCCTTAGCATGCGTGTGTTACTGTAGGTGATATAATAATGTTTGTGACCATATGATATTAGCATGTGTCTGTTACAGTATGGTGATATATAGCGTGCGAATGGTGTTAGCATAGGTGTATGTGTGTTAGAATGTGTGTGTTATCATGAATTTGTGTGAACGTGTATGGAGTGTCAGGGGTGAGCCTAGGGTTAGTGGGGCCTGGAAAGGAGGAGTACAAAAAGAATATGTGTGTATGTAAGTGTACATTGGTAGAATGAGTGGGTGTTAAAGCGAGTTTACATGTTAGTATGTATAAGTATTAGTTATAGGGGGCCTGGAAAAAATACTGCACCCAGACACCCAGCTTGCCTCTGTTCTCATAATGTGTGCTTATGGGAGGATCTTAAGGTGGCATTATGGGTAGAGCAGCGGGATGTGGGTGGGCTGATGGTAGGTGCATGGGGTCCAGGCAGTAAGCATGTAATGGGCCTCAAAATTTCTGATGGTGGCCCTGGTCGGGTTTATCATCATTTGCAATTATTTTATAAAGTTATAGCCTTATAGACATAATCCTGTTTTAAGCCACTTTTTGATTTTCAAAATAGTTTCAGCTTGTCTGGTGTCTGTAGATGAGTGTTTAGTAACGCTTCTACTACCCCCTTAATTTTAAGTGGAAGGGTTTTCCATCACCTTTACACACCGTAACTTTTGTTATTGGTATTTCCAAATAGTTTCACAAAGCAGATGAATCACTTCTGTTCCAGACCCATGCGATTTCTAAAACAAAAGGCATCAGGTCGCTACCTTTTTTATCTGTTGGCACAGTTCATGCTTATGTTTCTTAATTGGGCACTAATGTAGGATGAGAATGAATGCTGACGAGCATGTCAAGACCATGACACCTTTCAACTGTAGCCCTTGCATGCCTGTCAACCTGGCATGACCCTGCTGAAAACGACTGCTGCTGCCATGGTATGCGACCTGCTGTTATCTGTTGTATTTGTTTTGTGTTTAGTAGTATTACTGTTGCATGGAGTATGTTATCTTCGCTGTGGCTAGAACTTTTAGATAAAGCAAGTTTGTTTGCTGGAGGTCTACAATGGGCTAGTTTATTCCCAATATGTAACAGGTCTCAGGATAGCAGGGGACTGGTAGTGGTGCCCAGGGCTGGACTGGAGAAAAAAAAAGCACTTTAAGAACAGAGCCCTGTAAATGATGTACGTTCGGCTACTATTACACTAATGCAGCTGGTGGCTGGGTGTGTAGCATCATTGCCCAACCAGTTTTATTTTAGACTCCTCTTTTGTTCTAACATGGCTGTATCCATTGTTCTTATACTGTGCAAATTTTAAAAAGTGCAGATTGCACATAAAAAAGTAGTTTTTTTGTGATTCATCTCACTGTTGGATTACTGCAGAAATATTCCTTCCATCAACTTCCTCATTATGAAAAAATTGCATCTCTAGTGTTTTTCATGAAGCCGTACCTGCACATGTGGAAATCCTTTGGAAAAAATGAACACGCCATTTTTATTCTTTTAAATGTTCACATTTACATGCGATTGGCTTCTAGTATTCCAATATCCGAAAATGAAGTGGAAAGCCCAACAAAACAAATGAAAACAAAGCAAAAAAAAAAAACAAATGAAAAATTTCCCTTTGCATTGCGTTTCTTTTTTCACTCTCTTACTCACACAGGGCGAAGCAGGGGAAGAAAGAAGACAGAAGAACAGGAAGAGGCAAGAGAAGAAGCAGAGCTACCGAAAAGAAGACGGGGACACGGAAGTGGTTGGTGGAGAAAGTAGGCGAAGACAGAGAGAGTGAGAGGAGTGAAAAACAACCTCATTTCTGGGAGACTTGGGACCTCTGGACATGAATTATACTATCTGGATAAATCATCCTGATGAACACTAGGGATACAGACACAATTCAATCTGTTTTCTTTACTAGAAATTGTATGCTTTGGCTGTTAAAATGTTGAAGTATTTCATTTATATATTTTACAATCTCATGATTGCTCAAAGAAAACCCTTAAGGTGGTTTAAGCCATGACAGGAACTTAGCGCTGTAAAGCCTTTAAATGTATTAAATGTTAGAGTGCTGGAAGTGGCTTACAGGCCTGTGTGTTCTAAGCAATCATTATTTAACATCAGCATAACAATGTTAAACACGGCATAAAATTTGTTTCATGGGTGAGCGCATGTAGATCTGTAAGTGCAGCATAAATATTGTGTTAACCTTTTCTAGTCCAGTCTATGTTGTCTGGGCATACCCACACGGTCTTGTTTATTTACCTCTTGGTAATGTGTCCTAAGTCTCTATGGCAGATCAGGGTTAACAGACAGGGGAGATCTCCCCTGCTTTTCAGTATATGTGGGTTTCACTACTGTTGCTATGGGAACAGATGTGTATTTGAGTACAAAAGACAAAAGGCAGCATCTTCCTCCATCTCACACCCCCATGGGTCTCCCACTCACACCCCCTTCATTTCCCAATGCCCAGCCTTTATCAAGCGCTGTCTGCTTGGGCAAGTTACCTCACAAAGTGTGTTCTTCTTGTGCGGCTCTAAGCTTCAAGAGCCATCTCTACAAATTTTGACCCCCCCCCCCAGGTATTTGCAGACAGTTAAAGGGGCTCATCAGAAATTGTTCACCAACAAGTCAGTATGATCCTAATGGCAAAGGACATTTTAATGATGTGCTGGAGCTCTATGTTCTTGGTAGACTTTGCATCACATAGAACATGAAAACTCACATATGAATAATTCGTAGAGTCCCACCATGTGCATTTCACTACCTCGTGTGGGAACATTCTAAAAGTTGTGCAACTGTTCTAGGCATTTTTATGGCTCCCCATCTGTGTAAGAGGAAACGCAGATACTACCGCATTACATAGTGCCCCTTTAGGCTATGTTTCCACATTAAATAGATGGACAACAACCTTTTCCGTTATTAACCTTTTATCAACCCAGGGGTCAACAAATTTGGTTTGGATCTAGGAGCCAGCCAAAATATGTAGGAGCCATGTTTTTTTCCCCAAATCATGTTTTTATTTTCATATATTTAAATTTATGGTTATATCTTCTTCGTGGCGACTCTTGAAGTTTCCTAACCTAATGGTTGTATTCCTCATGACCCTGAAACTCTTGATCAAAGACTGAGAGTTGCTAGATATAGATGTCGCTGAGGTGCACTAATTCTAGGGCTGCCATATCATTTACAACTGGACACATATGACACCTGTAATTAAGTCTAGGGTTGCCCTCTTTTTGTGGCAACCACCTATAAACTTTTCCCTTGCATTACAAGGGGATGAAGAATCTTAACAGGCAATATGGGAAAAGACAGTGTTTGGATTTTACAAGCTGCTGGAATGCACTACTAATGATTGACCTGGAACATGCAGAATTGATAGGAGCCTAGTCTTAAATGACTATTTTAGCAACTCAACCAATACTCAATAACCCTGTCGAACCAGAGATTGCATAGTCTGGACCTAGGTGCTTTAAAATAATGTTTACATTTCAAGCTTTCCTAATAGACACAGCCACTTTGAGCTAAACAATGCTGCACCATAACAGGTATTTAACCTAAACAGAGTGCATGGCTATGCATTGTTGTAGCAGAACTGCAAACAAATGTGTAATGCCTAACAAATCAAGGGGAAAAAAATATACATTTACTGGATCTATCCCACATGTATAATATTGTAGAATATACATCTATTTCCATTGTAGTAGTATATTTGCATATGGTACCTCTTGATAAAGCTATAAATGACAAACCAAATAAAAAATAAAATGTAAACAAAAACAACATTTCTTTTGAGCTCTACGTTTTGCCTGTAATTCCATATGCACAATTTATATATTTCATTATGTGCTGTACATTCTCTGTAAGTACTGTTTAGGTGGCAGGGTCCCTTTCAATAGACTGTAGTGTGTTTTGTATTGTTGATTGAAATATTTTGTCTCATATGTATAAACAAAAGACTTCCTGTTGTAAACACAATAACTTTCTTGCACTGTAATTTGTAGCAATTAGGTACGTACAAAAAAGAGAAGAAAAGAGGAATCTCTGCTTTATTTGGCTAATCATTGTATCATAGAAATTCCAATTTGTATATGGATGTGTTTATAGTTTTGTAGGAAGGATGGAGGCGGAATCCCATTACAATGTTTTGGAATTTTAATGAAGTGCCACAATGCATCTGCAATAATAAAAGCTTAATGATGTTGTCAATGACTATAAATAACTACTCTGTTTTCTCCCCCCATGAAACGTACAACTTAATGGAAATTGGCATCTCCAATCAGTGTTTCATGCAATCAAATATCCTTTTATCAACAGCTATTACTACACATTATTTGTAACATGGAATGAACTTCTGCCTGAAACAATCAAGAGCTTAAAAACATTTGCAGCTTTGTACTTGGAAAGAAAATACAATTGTACTTAACTGCAAAAATAATATTTTAATTTGCCTACATATTTTTTGGTATTTTTATTACATTTATAAAAAGGTATAGACAAAAAAAATTGACACCAAGAAAAATGTTCATACACAAATACACTTATACATGACCATGTGCATATTATTATTATTATTATTATATAAATATGCTAAAATATTCAGAATCTGGAGGCACCAGTGTTGAGTTTATCTGTATAATAAAGATGCTTTGAAAGGAAGGGCATGGGTCCCATGTGGGGTGATGCTCTCAATGTCTTATTTGTTACTAATAGTCATTGTACAATATTAGATAACAAAAATTAATAGTTACCCTTACATTACTGTTATGTTCTACATTTTATGTCTCAAATTCCTGATAAGTGATTTATACCCTCATCTTGTTTCAGATTAAATTACAATGACCATATTTCTTTATATGCAGCGCATTTGCCTCTGGCTCTGTAAAATCCAATATAATTCTATTTGAGTATGTATTTTTACCCATCGTAAGCTGTTTTGTTTCCATTTTCTATCAATACATAGTTTAGAAGACATAAGAATGTGAATCATAAGGCATCTTTGTGCCCAATTACATTTGGGGGGATCAAAGTGAAATAAAAATAATATTTTGCAGAAATATGTGCAGCTTTGTAACTGGAAAGAGAATACAATTGCCTATATTATGTAATATATTGGGTAGAATTATGCTGTAAATTCACATTCAAAAATTATGTACATTTCATTAATAAAGCACATGAAAATATAACATGCAAAGGAATATACCATTAAGAGCCTGCTGTTCAAAGAAGCTTAACTATCTGGATGTCGTGTTCAACTCCTGTTTTCTATATGATGGAAGTCCCGGTAGTCATTGAGCCTTGAATTTCATATTAGGTCATTGTTTATTTTTTAATAAATGGATACTATTTTTCCTTCTATGTACATCTGCAACTCCTAAATATGTGGGTGAAGGTTACAGAACCTGTTCTACAGGGTGACCAGTTCCAAAATGTCATCGTAGCTCAGTATTCATAGCTCTTAATTAATACCATACAGAGGAATTCTTTGTATCTGCAATGGAGGATCTGGACAAAATTGTATTTTACGGGACCTCCAGGGCACTCTACTGATTTTAACTTGAAATGAATCGTGTTTACCTCTGTCCACTCTCCACCTTTCTTGCCCATTGCTTGGTAGCTCTGCCCCTCCACATGTCTGCCCCATTAATACAATGCAAACTCCAGCCCCCTATGCATAGTGGTGGTGGGTGATTTATGGCGGCAGTACCAGGGAACCTGGATTAAGACAATAGACTGTACGCTTTCAAAAGAAGGAAACTCTTGACTTTGTGTACTAGTAGGTCTTAAAAAATCGCAATGTATTCTTCCTGGTAAAAACTTTCTAAATACATTTTAATGTTATTGTTAATTCTCACTCTCCCTTATTGTAATAGCGCTACAGAATATTTTGGTTCACTATAAATTAAATATAATAACTAAGGCAAACAACTTAGATGTTCAGTGGTATAGCTATAACTAAATTGTGTAGTTGTACTCTTTATGGCCAAATCCTCCTAATACTGTGATTTACTGGCATAAGAATGTTTGGGGTGGAACTGAAACCACAGATGCCTTTAGGCTATTGGAATTAGTCTCAGTTGCCATCACGGAGACTCTTTTAATTTCCCCTGTAATGTTTGTCCCACAAGCGGAACTGGGCATCTGCTGTCAATAATGTGTAACATTTTTACTGTGAACGGCTGCCTTTAGCCATAAGGAAGCATAGGCTGGGAGACTGGACCATTTAATTAATTATGAAGTGTTATAGAACCTGTGGGTTGTTGAGGTTGGAGGCCATATAGGAAACTCCCGGAAGGCCACATCCAGCTCACAGACCTCCAGCTGGACAACAATATGCTATCCAGAAGACCGTGCTTCATTTGGCTTTGTTAAGGGAACATTCATGTCATTGTCTTTTTGTGTGAAAACCCTTTCCAGTTCTTTGTTAATGAGAGACATTATCAAATTGTGTGTAGCATCTCCTAGCTTAAAAAAAAAGCTATACACAATAACATAAGGACCAGCATTTGTTATCTCAGCCCATTGTTTGAGGTTTTGGTGACTTTACAAAGTGGCTCTTGTGGTTCTAGATTGACAACGCATGGATTTCACTTCAATTTATAGCGGCTTTTTTACCATAAATATTTTAAAAATTAAAAACAAAGTCAGTTTAGGCAAAAAGGATCACCGGTTTCATGTGCGCTAGGAGCAGGACACAGTGTGACTTACTGATGGGATCTGTAATATCATGCATCTCAGTTGAGACGTCACGGCTGAAACACTTCAACTTTCCAGTCAGTGGTATTAAAATGTTTACGGAACTGGGGAGAGTATGCCGGCTATTAATCTAAACTGGATACTCAGCAGAGCTTTGCTTGTGCCAGTACATCCAGTTCAAATGAGTTGCATTGCTATACATTGCTAAATGTGCTGACCTCACAGGACTTATACAAGGATAGTAACTACTGATAATCCGCTGACGTACACTGGAAAATCATTGGGATTTATATGTTTACAAGGGTTTTAATTATGTTGCGATGACGTTATCGTTACTCAACATTTTCCCAGATCCAGAAATGTATACCTTAAATTAAGAAAACAAAGTTTAAAACATTGAGGGGGGAGTAGGTAGTTTGGGACAATAGTGAATTTGCCATGCTGATTATTTCCAGTTCGGCTCCACAGTGAGTTAGTTAAAATGACACTGCTAAGGTGCTTCCACACTGAGCTGAGTCCTCATTAACTTTAGAGGGTCTCTGGTATAAACCGAGCTAGTAAAAACTTGGTAACTGCAACCAACAATATATTCTGGCCTTTTGACCGATCAGGCTCTTCTGTGTGCCACTGCGCAATGGGTCGGTTACAAAGCAGATCTCTGCTCTCCGTAACTAGCCCACTTAAACAAGGGAAACCTCCATATGATGCATTAAATGCACAGGGGCCTTTAAGAAACAGAATTAAAGGATATGACTTTATATCTGACAGTTGGGTGTGAGGATAGCGGGTGTGGAGGGTGCAGCCGGGGGGTACTGTCCTGCATCAGGCTTAGACCAGCATCCAATATACCACTGGCTGCAATAGAGAACTTTGTCTACCAGTCCCCCGAAGGCTAAGCCCCTATATATGTGCAGAGTCTTTGACCTAACTGCTTCTATTGGGATGATCAAGAGATCCAAGGGAAAGCTAAACAGAGTGTAGTTAAAAATAGCCGAGGGTTAAAGACAGGTGCCTCAAGTTTATGATTGGCACCATACTGTATGTAAAAAGTATATTAATAGAACCGTAATGTATACCTAAAGCAGGACAAGACTGGGGATAAAATTCAGCTCTGGTAATTATTGAACAATTTTGAACACCGTCCCCAAATGTCATAGTATCATTGTTGTGTGGCAAATACTAGTGGGGTCCTAACACCATCATTGTTTATGTTCTGCCCCTGTTCATAAGTACACCACTACTATAACACAATGATGCAGGCTCAAACATATTGATGACCACTCTGTCACACATATCATTCTCAATATTCTCAACCAAATGCCACACACTTAAATATAGACATCACAATGACACAAGTACTAGATTTCCATGTCACAGCATGATCACTCATCTCATCATCTTTCTGTGAAAATCACCTTACCCTCCTACAAAGTCCTTTACATTTGAGGACATCAGCAGCCATTTGTGGATCTGGAATGTAAATTTGTCCTTATGTACCGCACAGGTATGCTCCTCCGTTAACACATTACAGCTAAATAATCCTTGGTTGACCTGTAGATACTGGCAGGAGAATGTGGCAGTTCTATTCCAACAAGAAATTCCAGCGTTTGACAGCGCCAATCTATTCTGCATGATTGAGAACTTGGCACAGCTCCTCAAGAACACATTAAAAACTTTACACTCAAGGTCAAACATTGACTATTTCCAGGTATCATCTAATAAAAATTATCCTGTTGCAGATATAACTGTAACTACATAAAATACAAACAAAAGAGTGGAGGTATATTGTCTACTTCAATTTAGTTTATACTGGGAGCTAATTCAACTCTGCAACACAGGTAAAAACAACACTTAACAAGGTAAACCACACAGCAGAGCAATGAATAATGCATATTGGCCATTGTCATTTGTATTTCAGAGCTGTAAAACTTGTACTCCTGCCAACCCAATCATTGCTTGATAATATCTAACAATGGCCACAGCTTAGATGGTTTATCACTGTACCTATTATGGATTCCAAGGTCAATTATATGGCAGTGTGTTTGGTTGAAAGCAACACAACAAGGTAAATCTGAGGGGGCATTGACAGTGACACTACTTCTTAATTACCCTTACCTAACAAGAATGTCAACATATAGTCTATAGCACAAGTCTCCTACTTCTAGTAAAGAGGTCTCTGGAGAGTTGTGGTTTTAATGCCACTATTCGTTGCGAAGGACCAACAATCGCAGATTTCTTCACCACATGAATCCAACCATGTCTTTATGGACCTTGTTTTGTTCACTGGATCACAGTCATGCTGGAATAGAAAAGGGCCTTCCCCAAACTGTTCCCACAACGTTGAAAGCATAGCCTTGTCTCCTTCAGCATACCAAGACATTTTGGACAATGCTTTCAACTTTGTGGGAACCGTTTGGGGAAGGCCCTTTTCTATTCCAGCATGACTGTGCCCCAGTACACAAAGCAAGGTCCATAAATACATGTTTGGATGAGTTTGTTGAGGAAGAACTTGACTGTCCCGCACAGAGCCCTGACCTCAACCCCATCAAATACCTTCGGGATGAACTAGAATGGAGTTTGTGAACCAGGCCTTCTCATCCAACATCAGTGCCTGACCTCACAAATGCTCTACTGGATTAATGGGCAAATATTCCACCAGAAACACTCCAAAATCTTTTGGAAAGCCTTCCCAGAAGAGTGGAAGCTGGCAAAGCTGCAAAGTCTAAGGTGATACCTTTATGGGGCCAATATAGAAAAGGATGAGCCCATAATCTCTTGAGAAGTGTCTTCTTCAGACACAAACAAGATTAGATCCGAAGGAGAGGCTACTGAGATCCCAAAAGCCTGTGTAACATTAGCTTCCTGGCACTCTCTCTTGGCTTCTTGTTCCCTGTTCATTACTGGAAATCACTTGTTCTCTGCAGGAAGGAAACACAAACACCACCATGGGATATTCTGAGACGTTCAACTTTGTCTAATGCTGGATTCCTAAATACTATAATTAAACCTTAATGTTTTTGTCCGGAAAAACATGTAACCTTAAAATATATTATTATCCTTTTGATATACTTTGGAGTTTCCTTAGTTTTTACTCAATAATTCCCTGATGATCGTGAGCCAACTCCCTGGCAACCTTACCACTGCAACTGGAAGTGGTGCTTTAGAAAACAAACCGAGGAAACTCCAGGAAAACAAATGCCCAGATCTAACTATTTGAACTAAAGTCACATGCCCAACACTGGTTGTCTGGCCTTTCAGATATAAAAGGACCAATCTTCATTCAGAACACTATAAAATATTCAAGCAAAATTTTAATTGTGTTATTTCTTATGTCTTAAATCATTATGTCGAGAAAGCAGGTTATGAGTCTTTCAACTTTGTATGCTAAAAGAAAAGGAATGCTATATACAGCCACAAGATTACTGTTAACCTACAGGGCCATATTTGGGGAATATTGGACGAGAGTATGATCTGCGGTGGAATTTATAAAACGTGTTTTCTAGCACTTTTAAATGAAAATATAATTTGCAGATTATTATTATTTATTGTTTTATATAGCACCATCAAATTCCGCAGCACTGGGTAAACATTGCATGACAAGTAGTATATAGCATAACAATTTGACTTACGGAAACTACAGGTGAGGTCAAACGAGCTTACAATCTATTTATGTCATCTATATGTTTTCTTAGGCAAGTTGTTGTATGACAAGACACAGTAGATATTGTTTGACAACATCTTTAGTCACTTAAGAGCCATGAAAAGGTTAAGAAATTGAAGCTTGCATACACAGCTATTTCTCGGGAGTGATTCTGTAAATGGCTGGAATATCTGCCTGCTTTATATACGCTCTCATTGTGGATTTCCCCTATCTGGGTTCTATCCTTATGACATCCAGCCCTTAGTACAACATCACACTGCTCACTGATGAAATCTGAAAACAGCACAGCTTGAAACATAGCTATTTAATAGAAACACAGATTTATGATGTAATACTGATTTGCATAACGATTGCTCTAGCATTGCGGAAGACTTTGACCAGTCTCACAAACACGGAAAAAATGACATGCTAAACACAGCCAGCCACTGATGTTCTGATTATTCAAATACTATATATGGAAAACTATTGTTAATTTTATCAGAAAAATACCTATAGTCACACCTGCTTCTTTGTAAAAAAAAACAAAAAACATGACCATGTGTCTTCAAGATATTAACATATATATATTAACAAGTTTTCTTGTTTTTTTTAAAAAACTTTTTTTAAAATTTATATCCCCATAAGAATATCTTCTTGTTTTAATATTTAGTACACATAAAGTAATAAAGGGGCATTTCCCATAACACTACCCGTCCTTGGGCTTTAAAGAGAAGATATAACATAGTGTGTGTTAGTTATGGGAACATTCTATTCGGAGAGGATTCAGGATTCAACAAAAGTACATTTGTTTCTTCTACTTCGAAACTGCAGCACAGGGTCCAACTGTGACTCCCCCCAACCCAGTACAAAGGGAAATGAAATGGCCTTGAGCTAACCAATTACTAGTGAGCCTACCAGACACAGGGATATTAAGAAAACAGAGGGCAAACCTCTTAGTTAATAACAGACAAACCACGTGGGATTTTCCAAAATTACCAACATGTGGCTAAAAGAAAATAGAGCACTTTCCATGTAGTCAGAAGCATAACATCTTCAAAACAGAAAATAAGCCCAAAGAAGGTATCATATCTTACATGGACAGATATACACCCATTTCATATGTATAATATTCTATTTTGCATAACAATAATGTAGTTACTGAGGATGGGGAGGGGTAATGCTACAGGATGATACATGGGTTGCAAGGAGAGTGGCAGGGATCACTGAGTTTGGCCATTCTGGGCCCCCTTATCCTGGTCATCTGTGGATGGGAGAGCAAGATTTGCCTCCTTCTGCTACCCTGCTTCCCTCCATTGTAGTGATTATGTGTTGATATGACTTAATAAATGGCTCTTTTTCAGACAGTGGCATAACTACAGGGGTTGCAGCAGTCACAGTCCCTGCAGGGCCCGTGCCTCTAAGGGGCCCGGTGTGACCCCCGTGAACACTTGTTCCTCTCTCCTCATACTTGCATATTGTGCGAGCAGCCTGTCTCCCCATGCCGGTTCAAAATAGTTTAGAAAGGGCCCTGCTGGAGAGGGGAGAGGTAAGCGGGGGCGGGCAGGAAGTAGGGTGTATGTATATATATATTTGTATTTATGTATTTATGTATGTCAGCATGGATGTGCAATTGTGTGTATGAGCATGAATGTGTAATTGTCTGTGTGTGAGATCATGGATGTGTAATTGTGTCTGTGTGAGCATGTATGTGTAATTGTGTGTGTGAGCAAAGATGTGTGTGTGAGCATGTATGTGTAAGTGGGGTGAGATGGAGTGTGTGTTAGAATGAATGTGTATGTGTGTGTTAGTATGAGTAAATGTGTGTAATTTGTGTAAGTGCATTTACATATATGTGCCAGAGTGTATGTTGGAAGTGTGTGGCAAAAGGCAAAGAAGGCACAGACAAGTTGTTTGTGGGCAATGATGGCAGACCAGCTGTTTAAGTTGGGGGGCCCCGGGGCAATTTTCACACCAGGGCCCTGTGGTTTCTAGTTACCTCCCTGTATTCAGAATTGTATGCAGTTAGAAAAGAATAAATTAGGTAATATAGTCTTCCTTTCCCTGTTGACCCTTAGTATTACCCCTCAGTCTTCAACTGTCCAATGAGATATAACATCTTTTTGTTGTGCTTTCTTTGGTTTTGGTTTTACTTAGTGAAATTCATTAAACCTTAGATTCACACAATTAGTTTCTACAGTGAAGAAAAGTAAACTTTTAACTATCTGTCCGATAGTAAATCTTTCATCGAAAGTGAGATGGGACAATCTTTGTTTATTAAACACACAGTTTTACAACATGACTCTGTACCTTTGACATGATTCATACTCCAGCCTCAGACATAATTGATACTGAAGTCAGTAAAGTGTGATCTCAGCTATATGTGAACACCAACAGCTGTTTGTGTAAATAGGAAACCTTGTGTAAATGGGAAGCTGACCAGAATAGCCATGGAAAGGCTTGTCATATACAAGGTATGCTACAAAGCAGAACAGAACACAAACACCAACAGCTTCCCCAAGTATGTGCAGGCACAACATTGTACAGATCACTAGTGAGACCTCACTTGGAGTATTGTGTACAGCACTGGAGATCGTATCTCCAGAAGGATATGGAAATGTTGGAGAAGGGCTACTAAAATGGTTTATGGATTACAAGGTATACCTTACCAGGACAGGTTAAAGGATCTTAACCTATATAGCCTGGAAAAAAGACGGGACAGGGGGGATATGATAGAAACATTTAAATACTTAAAGGGAATCAACAAGGTAAAGGAAGAGAGTTTATTTAAAAGGAGCAATACTACCACAACAAGAGGACACAAGCATAAACTAGAGGGGCAAAGGTTTAATGGTAACATAAGAAAATATTACTTTACAGAAAGGGTAGTGGACGCATGGAATAGCCTTCCAGCAGAAGTGGTAGATGTTAATACAGTAAAGTCATTTAAGCAAGCATGGGATAGGCATAAGGCCAAGCTAGATATAGGATAAGGGCAGGTACTAAAGGAAAGTACTCAGAGGTTGGGCAGACTGGATGGGCCTACTGGTTCTTATCTGCCGTCACTTTCTATGTTTCTATGTAACATATGTAACATGCATGTATTTGTCATAATCATAATAAAAACAGTACACTCAAAGTACTCATACGCTTGTAGCTCCTGTATTGCGTTGCAGCACAACACCCATACATTGATGTGAAACGCAGTACAAAGAAGCAACAGTAATCATAACAACATCAGAAACAGTAAACCTTCCTGGCTCATACACTCTAACTCTATATGCAAAGAGGGGGTAGCTTATTCCCATAAGGATGGTGATTACATGAATGTAATGAAACAAATGGAATGCTTTTAGCAACAAGGTTGCTCCTGTGTATTTGTCAGTAACTGTGACTAATCAGCTAACTATTCTAAAATGTAATAAGTAGGCAACTTTCCAAGCCTCACCTCTTTCTATTGTTTAGCTTTTGTTTACCAGCCAGAGGAGACAGTGCAGGGCTGTTGGATAACAAAGGCATGGAACGTATCCCATAAAAGAAAATTATAATGCGAAGGTGGTCAGAGTGTCAATGTACTGTGACAAAATACATGTGCACATATATACATGCATTATTACAGTAAAAAAACAAAAAACAAAGCAGTTCAACCAGAGCCATAACAGGCATAGTAAATTCTTGGTCAACCTTGACAAGGCTACTTTGGACAATGGTGGTGGGTGTGTGAAACAGTCCACAAAACTCAACATCTAACCCCCAAAAACAGAGGAACAACCTGTCAACCTGTCATGTCTGCATATACACGTTAACGTATTCATCCAGAACTAAAGCCACTCCCTTCACAAGTCATTGACATCATTGTGAAAGTTGGGAGACATGTGCCCTTAACCTCAAGATCCCTCTAGATTGTAAGCTTGTAAACTTGTTTGAGCAGGGCCCACCTGACCTGTTGTTTCTGAAACTCGATTTGTTATGTTATATACTACTTGTTATGTCCTGTCTACCCATTGTACAGCGCTACAGAATCCGATGGCACTGTATAAAACAATAAATAATAATATCCCCTTCTTAATACGATACTAGTACACATTCTACCAGGGAGGGTGTAATGTCAATATCCTCGAGATCCACACAGCTGCCCATCTTTTTTATTATCATAACATATAAATATATATAGAGATCTCTTCCTGAGCTTTATAAGAATAAAAATCAAGGTATGTAGTTTCTCAAAATCACAGTAAGTACCCTACATACATCTAACTCAGTGCCCAATATTAACTGCACCCTCTCCTACATGTGATGACAATACCCCCAATAGCTGGTTGGCGTCATATACCATCATATACCATCAGTAATGTAACAGTAAAGGCTGTGACTTATCCAGTCCAACATGAGTCACCAAACAGAATGCACTCAGTGGCTCACGCCTAAAGGCTTTTAAGAAATATGCTGTATGTGATTAAGAAGTCAAGCAGGCCAGGGTCACCACACCCAATTTCCTGGACACCTGTTCATGAACACACAGGACAGGTATAACTGAAATATTACACTTCAGTGCAGGTAGCGGATAATCTCTACTAAGTGCAGCAGTGCAACTTTAAGGAAAGGGGAAAAGGGGTACTTAAAGTAATTTTTCTGTGTTTTCTAGAATAGTTCATTTTCCAGGTTTGTGTACTAAACAAATATAATCAGAAACCAAATGTTCTTGCGTCACTGTTCCTACCTCAGTGACAGCTGCCATCATAAAAAATTATCCCAGTCTTTGCTTGCTTAGTTCCTGTCTCTGTACTCAACTCCACCCCACACCTCTCAAGTGTCCTTCTTTCAGGCCTTAATCCCTTGTCCCTCTCTCCTCCACAGATGTCCCTCTTTCCTATTATGTCAAAATATTTGGTGGGTATGATTGTATCCCAGTCTTCTATAGCCCCAAATGTTACGATAATTACATTGTGTGAACAATATACATCATTCTTCCTGCCATATTCAGCTACATAAATAACTATCCAGAGATCATAAAGTTGCATTAAATGCCTAGGTAATGTGCTGCCACCCTAGCCACAATTCTAACAACACCCCTGAAACAAAGGCAGACATTGCTCCTGCACAGGGAAGGGCTGGCAGCCTAAGGCCTGGGGGGCAAGTATAGTCAAGTGGCCCGTTGCGCCACCGAATCAGCCCACCATCGATGCCCATCTTTTCCTGATTTTCTAAGGCATACTGATGTAATGTGATGGGATTGGGAGGACATCAGTACACTATAAAAAATTCATCATACACATGATGCCCGAAGCCACAATTTACTGCAACTAATCCTTTTAAATAAAATATGCAGATTGAAATAGAGTAAATAACACAAAACCTTTACTTTTCCTCTGATTTCTGGGCCTAGAAAGTTTTATTCCTGTGAAGTGACTACAAATTCAGGAGTGCGTTTTATCTCTGGATAAGTAAAAATTCAATTTGTTCAATTTATTTCTACAGAAAATAAAGTGCCAGGAAACAGATGACTAAATACACACACACCAGCATGGGTGTAGGAACCTCTAAAAATGTGGGTATAAAATTGGCATTTTTCCCCATAAGATACCTCTTTCCTCACTATCCCCTACACCACTTTCTCCCCATCTCTTTTTTTTGCAAACACGTACAATAATATATAACTTGAAACACTGGTAAAAATAATGTACATTTAATATATTAAATATAAGAACAAACAGCTAATCTTTGTAACAAACATTTTTTTAAATATTGAAAAATTGGACCCTAGGCAAGCATTTCCTTGGGTCCCGCTCCACGCTCCCTAGCATGCAATCACTGCCTCTGCTCCCAAACCCAAAAAAAAATATTTGCCACACTGACTGCGGGCTAGGGGAAGACTGTGAGAGTCAGTGAAGTCTGCCCTCCTTCTGACCCTACCGTGACATTGAGAGGTCCTCTCCCTGTAATCATCCCCAGAGTCCATTTGTCCCTTCATTCACTAAGCCATGCCTCTCTTTTCTTTCCTCTCTGTAGTTCAGATAGAGATCAAATAAACAACACATGTAAGCAGCACTTGCATGTATAGATCAACTGAATAAGACAAATCCTGTATTTGCAGATATGCATTAATAATGTATGGAAACATAGCATAGCAGATGCAGTATAACACACAAACCCAGGAAACAACTGGAAATCACATGTAAACTCAGCATTACAGGTATAGATAAACCCCCTAAATTACAGGCATAGATTACAGGTTGCACACCCCAAAGGCCAGCCCTGGCTCCACATTGCCCACATAGATCCTGACCAGCACCCAGATTACACAAACAGATTATAGTCCAGAGTGAGCCAACTTTGACACACACACCACACCGACACCCAGACACACACACCAGGACAGACTCTGCCACACCGACACCCAGACACACACACCAGGGAAGACTCTGCCACATCGACACCCAGACACACACACCAGGAAAGACTCTGCCACACACCTGCATCAGTATGGGTTAATCTACACAAAGTATAAAAAATGCTGGGTTTTTTTTCCCTTTGTGTATTGATGCCCCAGCCAGGCCCCCCTTTGGTTTTAATGTATTCCCCCCACACCCTTGTGTATGATTTATGTGATGTCTCCAACCAGCCCCCCACCTTGTGTATTGATGCCCCCTTAATGGGTTAATGTATCCATGTGTATTGCCCCCAGCCACCCACCCCTCTTTGTGTATTGATTTATGTGATGCCCCAACCACCCTGTTGTGTACTTATACCCCCAATATACCCCCCCTTTGAATATGGGTCCCCTTCCACCTATCCCCAGTATTTTTTTTAATACTTACTTTTCCGCCGCCTTTCTTACCTGTAGACGGCTTTCCAAAGATATGCTCTTTTAGCTGTCACGAGGAGCTATTCCGTGTGAGCCCGCCCCCTTTAGCGGCATGTGGCGTCTTCAAAAGGGTTGGATGCAGAGCCTCACTGAGGCACTGAGCGGTATGGTGCAGGCACGCCGGCCGCTTAGGGATTTTAAAGAGGCCAGCGTGTCTTTCCGCCGCTGTAAAACACGCAGCTGTATCGGCTGCAATGGCATCTCGGTGTGCCGGCCCACGGACTGGTCAGCTTACCGCGGGTGCTGCGGGCTTTGGCCCCACATTAAAGACGGCCTGGCGCAGCCGAATCGGCCACTTCAGTTGGAGCCCGCCCCTGCTCCTGCAGCAGATTGGGTGTTACAGTGTGTAGCCACCGGCTGGATATGCTCAGCCACAAGCTGTACAAGTTTTAAAATGTGGCACGTGTGTTGTGAGTGCCTGTAGGCCTTAAAGTGCCAGTGCCTCCTTGTCATCCCCAGTCCAGCCCTGGGCACCTCTAAACTGCTATGACAGCATATGGAAGAGGTTGATCTTGAGAGATCTGTGCCACCTGTTACATAGTTACATAGTTATATAGGCTGAAAAAAGGCACGCGTCCATCAAGTTCAGCCTTTCCTATATCTGTTAATTTGTTGCTGTTGATCCAAAATGTTGAAGTGTTATTATAGTTAATCTGTATCAATGGCTCTGCAATTGCATACTTACTTGTGAGGACTGAGTTGGCACAGTGGTCCTGTGGATAGGAGACAGCTGTGATTCCTAAGGGAGGAGATGTTCCTTGAATTGAGGCCCTATTTACTCTCAGAGAACGACAGCCCTAACAGATACAACACACACATGACTTGGGTGACCACATGTCTCGGATTGCACCAGACAGTCCTGCAATGAGCTTTAAGTCCTGCGTCCCAGGCAGCCTCAATGAATTGTCCCGGAATGAGAATTCTGTGACTGTGTGTGTATGTGCTGCGTGTGTATGTGACTGTGTTTGTCTGTGTGTGTGATGTCTGGCAATAGATGGGTTAATTCTCTGAAACTGCTCATGTCTGCTAATAGAGGGATTAATTATCTGAAACTGCTCATATCTGGTAATGACTGTATGTGCTGCATATTATAATATAAATATATTATTAAATCTGAAATCGACATGGTTCCCAAGGCTCCCTAATAATTCATATACAATGCATTTTATGTGTATGTGACTGTATGTGCATATGTGAATGTGAGATATACAGGGCCGGCCTTAGGGGTGTGCGACCTGTGCGGCCGCACAGGGCGCCATGGCAACAGGGGCGCCTGCCTGGGACTTATATTAAAACATCAGGGGTTTTTTTGTTTTTTTTTTAACTTTATTTAACATCCTCCATGTTAAATAAAGTTTTTTAACTTTATTTAACACGGAGGATGTGAAATAAAGTTAAAACAAAAAAACAAAACGGTGTTTTAATTTAAGTCCCGGGCAGGGTCGCTCGTGAAGTTTTCAGCAACCACACTGCGCCCCTCACTCTCCGTGACTCCGTCTCGGTACCGGCGTTTCATGCTGATGCTGAGTGCCAGAATTCTTCTGCCGCTCAGCTGTGAAGTGAGCACCGCAGCAGAGCGGGAAGACCGACGCTTCCCGCTCCCACCGCAGGACTCCGGCAACAAGGTAAGTAAGGATAGCGAGAGGGGGTACATAGTGAGAAGGGGGGGCAGTGAGAAGGGGCAGGGGGGGTAGACAGTGAGAAAGGGCAGAGGGGATGGGGGATGGGGGCGCCAGGGCGCCAGAACACTTAAGGCCGGCTCTGGAGATATATATCATATCATATATATATATATATACATATATATATACATATATATACATATATATATATGTATGTGCATGATCTCATCCACTTTATAGTGTGTCCCTGAAAGGCAGAAATAAAATGTGGTCGCCCTACAATTTGCTGTACACAATAATCAAAGGATGTACACCAAGAAGGACATACGTGTGATGTCACAGGCTGGGTAAATAATGGGAATAGAGAATTAGATTGTATGAATTCCTATTAACTTGATATCAGCATTATCTAAAGTGGTTTCAATTGTCTTACAAACTTGAGTGCTCTTTAGTACTGTGTCCATAACTCACCATAACCAGCTGAATTGCGAAATGCTGGGTTTTTTTTCATAAAGAGCTGCCAACTGGCAATAATCTCAGATTTCCATGAACAGTGCCTGGTTGTGGTTGCCTGTATTGCTATCCTGCTGTACCAGCTTTCTTACATGATCCCGCCTCGACCCCCCCCCCCAGTAGATTTACAAACAAGCAATTAAAACAAAATAAATTAGTACGTTTATCATTGGACCTAAAAATAAAATACATTACATGCGGCTGAATACATGCAGCTAGAGTTTACACTCTCACACTTGTGCAGCATGCAGCCACGTGTGTCCCTGTCCAGGACAACACATTAATCACTGGATTGTGGTCACAGGAAAAATAGAGGATATATAAACTTTTGTGATCACATCCCTAATAATGATGGCTGTATGCAGTGCGGGATTATTCCTCAGGGATACTAAGCATGTGCCTGGTACATTCCACAGGCCCCATAGTAATAACTGCACTGTGCAGGACACAGTAGCTGGCAAGCAGGCAGGCACTCAGGGGGTTGCATTATATGACCTTGGTTACCATGTGTGTCTAGTTATACTAAAAACTGTGACAGTTTCTCCTTATGGAACGTTAAGATTTGGAAGGCCCCTTTCCACTAATAGCTCCAGCTCTCCAGACTCCTCCGGTGCCCAATGTACTATGTCTTACAGTGTCTTGCAGTGTTGGACAATATAATGGAGCTATCTGCTAAATGGCACGCGCTGAAGGTCACACGATGTAAAGGGTGTAAGTTACAGTTTTCAATATAAATGGAGCTGAGACAAAATACCATAATCTGTGTTTCCTGATGATTGGATATTATTTTATTATTTTAAAACCTTACTGACATTCCTCTTCAATCTTTAAAACCAATCATATAACACAAAATGTTGCATCCCCAAGGTTGCACAAAAATAAGTGAGTGATATGATATATCCTGTAATAAATAATTACAAGCGCTATAAGCAACCAATGTCATCAGTGTCAGCGTCACAGGGTCTACTTTTACATCAAGAAGCTTTGGTAGGCCCTTTAGACTTTAGATGTACCCCAGAGGCATAAGAGACTTTTTGGGCTGTACCCACCAGTGCTTCCTTATGTGTTATCAATTTTGTTATTCTCCTCCCACTAAATCTGAGAAGACTCATAGAACACAGCTCTATACAGTTAGTATCGAGCCATATATCCTAGAGAGATCTAACTAAAGAAGTAATAAAGGTCACATTCCAATAGTTAGTGTATATGTGGTTCACTAAATGAATTTAGTGTTTGGGCAAAAGGCGCATTATTTTAAATTCATGAATTTAATCCTATCACTGTTCCTTGTCACTCTCCGCCTACCTAGTCTGACCCCCCTCGCAGCCGAAGACACTGAAATAACAGTCTTCATCATTCTGTTTGTCGAATCGAGAGGGGGTATCGGGTTCCACAGAGATAGTGAAGAATTAGCAGCCTGTGTCAACAGCTTGATGGAGTATATAATGTGTGAGCCAGACAGCTCTCTCCGTGGGGGACAGGTGCTCCCTGAGTACCAGCCCATTTCTAACACCTTCCTACATGTGGGAACCCAGAGGCAGATGGACGCTTGCATCTGGATGGGTTGGTAGGTTAAACGTCTTACCAGCTGTGCTAGTCCTCGTCAGCTATTACTACCATATATATGATTCTGTGACAGAGGACGTGCTGGTTAAGAGTAGGATTAATAGGACAACCTTACAGTAAATTTATTTACAGAAAACTAAAAATATATTTTCGTTAAATAATTTACATGATTTCTATGAAACTAATGTTATTTTTTATATATAAATATAACAAAGCAATATTTAGGAGATGTGAATAAAGTCTATATCTCCATATGGCGGTACAGCAGAGAAAGCTGGTTTAGTGTTCTCATTTAGATGGTTAAATGGACTACAGGCTTTTCAAGGACTGTAGGAGGAAAAGAGAAAGGACAGGAGAGGAGAGAGATGATAGGGTTACTGATTCAGAATGTGAATAAATAAAACAGATATGGTGTAGATTTTAGGTATATGTAGTATTAGAAAAAGACAATCACAAAAACACGCCTAATCTCTGTACAATCCCGAAGATGGGGTTTCAAGCACAGAAGAGGGCATTGGGCAATTTTGGTTCATGGACAGCAAAACAGAAATTGTGAAATAACAAATTTTTGGAGATCATAAGTGACACATCATGCAACGTTGACAGTGTGGCTGCAGGTACTTTCTCTGGAGATTGTGTGAGATTACTCATACCCGTTATGCTCGAAATCAATTGTTATGCCATTACAGGTTACAAAAGATGAACCTTCATAAGAAAACAAGTGTTGCTTTTAAAGGTATTATCATTCAGTGATGCTTGAACCTGCCCTATCTGAGCATTCTGAACACTCTTATTATGTGTTAAGTGTATGTTTCTATCCAAGGAGAAAATTAAAACAAACCTGAACTCATGTGTTAATATATTTACAAAAACACTACAGGTATCCTAATGCATGAAAAAGGTGATAAAAATATTTACCTTTTTAACATATAATTTGCCCTGGCAAGTAACAAAGTGTTCCTTTGCTATAATGCCTCTATTTATAAACAGCTAACTTTCTCCATACAATGACGTGATCTTATGCATAACAAAATGCTGATTTCTATATATCAATATCAAAAGACACAAGGACCCAACTACAGGGAGCATATGGTATAGGGATATAATTGTACCATATTCAATTTTAATGCCTAATGGGTAAGCAGTATATGAACATCCAATAAACTAATGTACTACATTTATGTAAGTTTATCTTTGTTATGTATTTGTACATCACTGCAGAATATGTTGGTGCCTAATAATATATATTTACAGATATATGTATGAGTAAATACACACAATATATATATATATATATATATATATATATATATATATATATATATATAATATCAATATGCCCCCTGGATTTAGGTCCATACAGCATTTTACTCTACTACCTTCACCGGAAGGCTGTTTCCTGTATCTACTAATCTTACCCTCAGCCTTCCACTCTCCACTTTAAATCATGTGCTCAAGCTCTGCTGCTGCTTTTTTTTTTTATTACTAAAAAAAATATATATATATTTCGCTCTTTGACTTTAATCCATTTACATATTTGAATGTTTCTAATTCTATCATGTCTCCCTCTCGCTTTGCTCTCCTGGCTTGTAAGTATTAAGGTTATTATTATTTTTTGCCATCACAGTCTTAGTGGATCTAGACAGGCCCCTTTTCTATAGTATAATATATAGCCCAACAAATAAAAACCCTGTGTCCCATCTACAACATATATGCAGATGATCAATTAAGTTCCAGTCAACCTCCCTTTTTTATTAAGGAAGCCCTATTTTTTATGTTCAGATTCAGCCAAATCAGTAAATGAAAAGTGATCTGTGACAGTAAATATCTTGCTTTCAATACAAACCATAAATCCAAAATGACTAAAGCATTAAAGAACATAGTTTCCTGGAACATTGGCACAGAATACACTGACATTTACCTTTACCGTAACAATGAAGGGAAACTCCCAGCCAGATGAAATATTTTTAAATACACTTCGACTTCCCATTATCTTGAAACTCCAAGTGCCCAGAATGTTGCCTTAATCCTTCGGAAAAAAGAAACCACTACAAAGAAAACTCTTTTCCGAGCATAACAGGAAAGTTATGAATGTTTACAGAAACTAATACATACTACAGCAATCAGTGTATTAAGTAAATCATACACTGTTCTTCCCAGCATGCCTATTTATTCACGCACACAAATACAGAGAAACACAATCCATGCTTAATACACAACATACACATAAAACATACAAATGCACATATACATACTACTCACGTAAATAGGAGGCTGGCAAAAGGCATGCTTAATAAAGTGATGAGGCCACTGGTAGAGGCTTTTTTCCTTGTGTTAAGTTTCGCAATTCACATATAGTCACCAATGTGTCTAGAATTAGTTCAGTTATAACTTCCACCATGACCAGATCCTTTCTGTGCTGCTGACATCGTTTTTCTGAATGTGTGTGTGAAAAATAACTAGATGCGTTTTATAGTGTTAGCGGGTTAAAAGTCTTTTTATGTATTCTTCTGTTTTCTTGATTGAAATCAAATTGAAATAATTCCCCATAATGGGAAGAGTAGAATAAAACCAGTATTCTTCTGTGTTGCAGCGTACTAATCAAACAGGGGCAGTACATAAATAGTACGGCACCAGGCTACGTGTGTCAATACACAGAATTCAGTTAATTAGGGCACAATATAAAATGACCATCCTGCACAATGTGTGTTTATGTTAAAAGGTGGTAAATCTTCCTGCCTCATTTTAACCATAGGCTTAGGAGAACTAAGGATGATAATGTCATCTGCGGCTGATTTTAATGAGGAAGCCGCAGTGCCATGCCAGCAGGGGGTAAAGTGAAACTGTATGTTTTGGTTACACTGTGGTGCCGTGGTGGCAGTCTGGATGGGATCACCAAAACCGCAGTTCCCCTTTGGCCTAAAGCACCATTGGCCCGGCCAATTAGAAGTAAATAAAAGTTCTTGAATCCATAAGGGACGTTATGACAAATTGTTTCTATGGTATTAAGCTGTGACCCTGTGGTCAGTTCCGCAATATTCGTCACGACTACCTTTTGTGAAGCTTGGAGGTTAGAGGTTCCCATGAACAGGGTCAGAAAGCACCCTATCAGCATTGAAAAGAAGTAATGTTATATTTACATGTGAAAAGCCCAACATAAAAGAAGAATAGCCATTGTTTGTTTGTGGGTTTTTTTTTCTCTGGGTGCTTTTTGAGCAACATTTAATATTGTCGCATAGTTTACTGTTCTAGAAAGGTGCCTTAATGCGAAATACAGTGTGCTTTTCTGCTGCACACTCGGTTTACTTAAATGATTTAAACCCAGCAAGCTAGATAAACACATGAGAACTTTACTTTACTGCATTGTGTAAACAAAACAAAAAAAAGAAGTCTGGGTCTCTGACACTTGTCGGGGTCATTTGGCTAATGAAAGCCCTTAATTCAAAAGAAATGTGTGGCTGTTTTGAGAAGAATGTTTAACACAGTATCCTACATTGGGAACGATGTGTCAGTAAATAAGGGAAAATGTGACAATATGTACAGTTTTTGTTACACATACAATGTGTTCCTTCCCTTGCATGTTTACAGTTACGTAAACATAAATGGTCTAGCACATATTCCAAAATGAAATACCCTTAAGAAAACCCAGCTTTGGTAAAATATTATTAATGTTGTGCGTGTGTCCTATATTGTGGATGTAGTAAATGAATTATTTCTGTGAATGTGTGGGCAGAATTACTTAGACACCAGGCATCTGATTGCTTATGCTGGCTTGTGATGAATAATAATCAGAAAGCAGACAATATTCTTGTTTTTGTTGTCAAACAAATATTGTCATGCTCCAAAAGGAACAGTTGCTTCTACGCTCTTTCTCCTCAAAATCATCTGAAAAAATACTATAAAATTACAAAATATTTACAAACACCACAGTTTGCAGCTGTTACTATAGTAACTACAGCCAGGATTTGACGTGCTGCATAGAGTCAGATTGGACACAATGCTCACAGTGTTCACATCATCTAACAGGTTTCTACCACCAAACTGAAGCGGCTCTGACACCAAAGATGTGTTAAGCTAAAATAATATATAGCTGTTTTCAATATGATTTGCAATAAAACAATAAAATCACACACTCACTCACTTAGGGCACTCATCTGAATTCACTAACGCAGGGCCGGGCCAGGACATTGTGCTGCTTTAATGCCCCCACACAAAAACCAACACCCAGACACACACATGTACCTACACACAGAGACCCAGAGAGATACACACACACACATAACCAGACGCACACAAACCCTGACACATACACACATACACAACCAGACATGCACATGTACCCCCTCAGACACACAAACTCAGACACACACATACATAACCAGACACTCACACAGACTTAGACACACATGTACCCACACACTCACACACATGCCCAGACCAGCATGCTAATATATCCAGACACACTCACAAATCCCGACACATGCAACTCACCTACCCCGTCTTCAGGTTGACTTCCATGCTGCTCGCTGCCAAGCTACTCCCAAGGGGTCACGCAACACGAGATTAAGTGACCCCGCTCAACCTCGCCTCTTTTTTGAATCTAGGGACATAAAGAGGTAAGTGCAGGACTCAGGACTTACCTCTTTATCCCTACTTGTGAAGCATGCTGTTGGCTTTCTTGGGGGGAGGGCAACCAGATCTGCTGCCTCAGTCTCATGGACCCACTGGGACCCATGTAAGGTTTGGCACAGCACACACTCACTCACATTGGGCACTCATCTGAACACACATCAACCTTAAAAAATGTTCAATGAGCATCCATTCTGGAAGAAGCTATTCAGAGACAAGAGCACACCATTTTCTCAACATTACAAACAGACGTGCATGGTATGCGCTATTAAAAAGGTCCCTAATAAGTAAATGCAGCTTAGCGTCATAATGGTAGCTTTAAAAGATTTTACACATTTAACAATTATTCAAAAAGCGTCCTAGTATCACGTCGATTAATGTCATTTTTTTAATTGTAGGTACTAATATGTGTCACTTGCAATTTTGTAAATAAATATTTAGCAAAGATTATTTTTCACAATTTTTTCACATTTTTCTGCACCTAGAGCTAAACTATATTAAAAAGGTATATAGCACCAGTTCAGGCCAGTATATTATATTTAAATAAAAACATAGCTGTGGTTCCACTAACAAGCTAGCTCATCAACCATTCTCAACATATTTAGATAATCTAATTAACATTAGTAATGATAGTATTCAAAGTTTAGTTTTAACTATGCAGACTGGGATTCTCGGTACATTTTGTAATATCCACATTGTCCTACTCTGGCTACTTATACATATGCCTTTCTTTTTTTTTATGTTTAAAGAGACAGATCTATTTTAATGTCATGTTTGTGGCAGAGACAACAATGGTTTGAACATAGATCAAATATCTGTTCCACGTGAGAAATCCTGACATTATTATTATTATTATCTTTTATTTATATAGCGCCAACAGTTTACGCAGCGCTTAATACAATACATATATTCAAGGGGTCTGACAAGACGAGAATTGACAGACTAAGACAAACCGACACATTAGGTGGAGAGAGCCCGGCTTGCAAGCTTACAATCGGACATCCCTTATCACAGTATTCACAGGCAGTCACGCCTAGATTTTAATATTTCTTAGGTATCAGAAAAATAGAGCTGTTTTGCTTTTATTTCTTCCATTGCAGGTTACTTCTATGTATGCACGCACTTTAATTATACCTTACACCGGGAAACCGGATACAGTGCCTGGGGACATGGCTGCCTACATGCATTTAGGCTCGTCTGCATCAAACAAGGAATATTTCGGCACAGAAACGTTTTTGTACTATTATAATTATAACTATATTACACATTTTCACTGTATGCACAGGATGTTTAAATGTAAATAGTCAAATAAAAGTCAGTTAGCAGCTCAAGTATTCACTGATCTTGGGATATCTATCCTGCAATGCAACACGTCGGGACATTGCATAAAAGAAAAAACAATATGTTATGTATAAAGTTATAAAATTCAAAAACATACACATAGATCATGTGAATAAAGTTGTGTACAGATATAAATAAAGGTTATACAACTACACACAATCCATATTCTAGATGTATTAGATTATGAATGGCGCATAGAATAGCCGATGTGTAACAAAATAAATAAAGTTATCAGTAACCTTTAAAATGCAGCATATTGATTCCAGCTTTTAAAATTCATACAAAAATGAAAAACAGAAATGTTAATCTCTAAATTGCGGCCTGAGGGAAGTCTCCTTGGGTTTCTACCCGATACAGCGTACAACAAATCTGTTCAAAACAAAAGAGGGACGGTAAAGAGTTCTATCCGTTCCTCACTATATTTCTAATCAATGCACAACTGAGTGGTTTGCTAAGTAATGGATATTTCAGTATGGCGAATAACCCTTATGTGGTTACATGTGGGTTCATTTGGAAGCTTGTATGTAGTCTTACCGTGTATCTTGTATAACACGGGACATGGTACGATAAAAGCAGCGTAAGCCACTGCCTATGGCCATCACTGACCTAAAGGGCCCCCATAATAGAGCATGGTTTACAAAGGTGAAATGATAGGGCAACGAGTGAAACTAATTCAGTTGGGTAGACTGTTATTAGGAATTTGTTTTACACAAGATTTTATGACAAAAGTTTAACAAATATCATCAAGAATAATTTGTTCCTATTTTTTAAACACTGATATTAAATTTGTATTTACATATTGAATGTTAATATTAACATTAATGATTATTAATTGATTTATATATCGCCATCATGTAAAGGGTTTTGAACAGGGCCCTCTTTACCTCTTGTTTCTGTAAGTCCTAATTGTTATGTTATATACTGCTTGATATGTCCTGTTTACCCATTGTACAGCGCTGCGGAATACGATGACGCTATATAAAACAATAAATAATAACACAAGGTGGAGAGGGCTCTGCTCAAGGGGTTTTACAATCTGTACAGTCTATGCTTTGAAGGGTTAAGGTCTTTTGTGCTTCATATCCCTAAAATGGTCTTGAAGTTAATGCAATATCTGTTTTTCCAAAGAGGAGTAATGCAACACTGTGATGTCATCTTTCAAACTATGCGTTGTCATTTTTTTTTATGACAGCACATGGAAAATATACATGTCTGAATGACGGCACACGTACATATTTCTGTTCTACCCTTTTCAGACTTATTAAACCTTTAAGTATGTTGCAGTTACGTTTCAGTGCAATACAGGAAGTCTCTTTGGTATTCTGCTTATTCTCAAATAGAAGCCTTCTGCTATTAGACCTCAAAAACAGCATCCCTGTCCAATGTTCCTGTCTGGTTCCTCTCCCTGTCCGGGAGGTGTGAGGCACGGCCATTCTAAAAAATGTACCTGTCATCCAGGCTGGTCCTTCTCCCTGCCATTTCATCATTAGACACAGTTTGCCTGACTACATGGTGAAGATGTAATAATGTTCTCAGCATGGAGACTATTACAGTCAGATTGTATAAATGAATATGGATGGACCTAATGATAATAGTGTCTGGATTCTCTTTTTTTGTTTCAGTTTGTCACCAAAGAAAAGCTCTGCTGAAATCTGATTGAGTTCACAGAATATAGGGAGGGGATCCATGGGGCCACACTACTGCCTATTGCCCCATGCTAAATCGGGGATCTACCATAGACCCACAGCTAGCATTTCAGGGTGCGCATGGTGACTGAAACCCCATAGCGTATGGATGCAGGAATGTGGGCCCCTAAGTAGGGCCTGGAGGCATCTCAGTTGGCTTCTAAAGCAATTACATCATAATTTACATATCATGTAGTAATGGCCACTGGCTTCTGCTTTCCAAACTAATATGCTTATTTGTGATGATTTGTTATGTTTTATTTTCATTATTTACTATTCAGTGATGATGAATAGTGAGGTAAAGAACCTTCCTATGTGGTTATAATACATCTTTATAGGATGAAAAGTGTTGTTGTCATATGTCCCACATGTTACTCAATATCACCATCTATATCTATTCTCAGAAAAGATAAATATCTACAAATAGATATATTTTATTAGATATCTATAAATAATCCACATTTATGCATGGGAACATATGGAGAGAAGCAGACACGGTCCACAAGTATTTCTGGGTGAAAAGAGTATTTGGAAAAAAATATTTTTCAGTATGAGTCCACTGCGATGTCTGTGGATCGGTGTCTGTGGAGGCGCTACCTGCACATTCTGCCGCTCTCCAAATACAATTAGCGCTAAACAAAAGCTATTACCGAGCCAGTGAATGGACGGGATAATAGAGTTAAGCAGCTGCATATCACAAGCTGCCGCTAATCTAATAAACAGTGAAATTCCTGCATTGCATCAGGCGGCCTGATCGCCTTCCTAGCCAGGGCGGGCAGACACAGACACGGGATCCATGACAATGCACTCAGCACATGCCGAAATAATCAGCCTTTATTTCAGGAAAAGGGAGGGCTGCGGGACATACAACGCGGGACCGGGCAAAAGAGGCGGGGCGCCCACTTCGCTCACACTCTAATTGGTCTCATGGCATGCGGCCCTCGCTCTGTGATTGGCTGAGACATTTCAATATAAAAGGACGGATAGCTAGCGCGCTCAGTACTTACACAGACAGGGTATAAGGAACAGGGCTATTTTGGAAACGAATTGTAACGCCGTGTAATTTAAATCACCATGAAGGAGAGAAGGACCCCCCAACCCGCAGTGGTCAGGTGCAAGTTGGTGTTAGTGGGTGATGTGCACTGTGGCAAGACTGCAATGCTGCAAGTGCTGGCAAAGGACTGCTACCCGGAGGTGAGTTTAAATGGCTGCATTCATATATTTCATGATGCGATCCGGTATCTTCCCCTTTAACATATAACTTCCAAAGTACGATATATATCTGCTTCGAACGCTTATAATAATGCGCTCGTGCCATATTTTAAAGTTGTAGATCACTTGATTTCAACCAGCGTTGTTGTGCATTGAACACCCCGGCGCTCCAAGAATAAACCCCTATTGCCCCGTTTTCCCATGCCTGGTGACATTTCTGGGATGCCGGTGCGTTGGACTGGAACTGCATTATCTTCCCAGGCTACCTCTCCCCTCCTCCCCCCTGTGTATTGCTGCAGTAGCCAGCCGTGGGCACACTGGCTGAGGCTGAAGAGCACGTTGTGTTCCAAAACGTGAGCCGGACTCCCCTCCCTCTCGGTCCCTGAGAATAGTGAGTGTGGATATAATCGCGTGTGTGTGCCAAAGGTCGGCACTGCAACACCTTTTCAGTAACTAACTTGCCATGTGATCGCAGACTAGTTGCTGGATGGGATATATATATTGTCAGCTGGGAGAACTGTAGAAATTTTTTTTTTGGGGGGGGTGTCCCTTAACGTTTATTGGGGCTCGATCATTGGCTTCAAAAAATAGACTAAGGGAACCAATATTTAAATGTGATTTAAATACACTATTTGCATATAATCTGCACTGGATTTCACCTCTAAATCGCTGCTTTATAAACTTCTGTTTGCATCATCCCTTATTGCCCCAAACTGCTTCTCATGCAAGTTTGGACTGGCATGTCTGAGATCCCTTAGATGCCTGATCATATACAATAATTGGGGAAATATTGCGCATATGATATAGTAGACTGTCTTGACATGCTATCTCATGCCATCCAGATTGCCAATAAAAGCATCACGGTTACCAAGTTTGCTTATGTACAATAACATTTATGGTAAAATTATTTTATTAATTGCCATTAATTTTATTACTTTGGGACTGTTGCTGTAGCATGCATAGCCTCGTATGAATAATCCAGGACAATAGGCTGCTTTTATGGATGTAAGAGACTCCAAAGTCTGACACTGTTTTCTCCTTTGTCTGCCTGTCTGGATTCTCATTGTGTGGCGCGTTTGCCCTGCGTGTCAATATCATCTGTATGTTGCAGTGGTGTCATCAAGACACGTGTGCTTGCGTTGGCCGCAGTGATGTTCGATATGGTGCCTGCAGTTTCTCCCATGTTGCGTAGGTGTCCGCTGTCACCCAAGGTTCCTCTGTTGTGTTGGCGGTATTGGTGTCGAGCAGTGTTTCATTAAACTGTCTGCAGTGTTGTCAGTAAGTCACAGCTATATGTGTGTCTCTTGTTTCCAGACTTATGTACCTACTGTATTTGAAAACTACACAGCCAGCCTGGAGACAGAAGATCAGCGCGTGGAGCTCAGCCTATGGGATACATCAGGTGTGTAACTCGGTACATTTGCTGTATGCAAGTAGCTGCTACATAAGTCCTAATTGATTACACGGTCTAACAAGCCTCAGTGTTCCTAAACTTGCTATTTTTGCCGTTTATATTAGAAGTCTGATAACTGATTCTAAAGTCTTTCCAGGCTTGATGATATGTTTATATACTTCTATTAGGTGAAGGCCCATAACAGTAACAGTCAGGATCCAGAGCTAAAAAACATTCATATACCCTTCGCATCTAAAGTTTGCATGTTAATAGTGATCTGCCCGTGTAATGAAAGCTAGACATGTATGTGTGATCATCTGTTCCCATTTACTAGAAAAGTAAGAAGTCTAAGAAGCTTGGATGTTTGTTCCGTGTAGTCTGCAGCACCTAATTGTGAAATCAGTGGGGTGTTGTAGAGATATCTGTGTAATACAAAAATGGCAGTTTTGTCCCTCTAATATGAAATCTATCCTACTCTGGATCAGTATATATTACATATGCAGCTAAGGGACTTTTTTGTTATCTTTAAGCACTTTTTTTTTAATTTAATTTATGCCAAGACTTGCATAACAATGTCATTGCTTGCCATCATTAATTTTGTAAGCTACCCCACCCTTTAAATAGCTAGTGGCATATGGCTATGGGTTCAGTGGTGGTACTTCATTGACTGGTCCTTCTTGGTGCACTTC
Source organism: Spea hammondii (assembly GCA_029215755.1). Classification (NCBI taxonomy): domain Eukaryota; kingdom Metazoa; phylum Chordata; class Amphibia; order Anura; family Pelobatidae; genus Spea; species Spea hammondii. The sequence continues at coordinate 35,040,432 of JARDYJ010000002.1, forward strand.
TGTTCAATGGGCTGGGTGATCAGATATCCTCAACCAGTCATTTTCCCCATATGGGGGACACTGGTGTTTCCAGCATTGCTCATGCTTAAGAGGTGTGGAGCACCTGGATGTTATGTCATGTCCCTGTGTTCACCAGTAAGGGTGGCTCCAGAGGACGGTCCAGTGGCATGTCTGGAGCACTGCCCTAGGTCAGGCATGGTGCCGAAGATAAATAGATCACCAATCATCCAGTAGACTTCTAGATTGGTAACATCCCAGCCATGTCCCCAAATATGAAACTGTTCATAGTTATCGTAATGTGTATAATGGAGTAGCGTTCTTTCACCAGGTTATAAGAGTTGGCCTGGTTTAGTGCAGCGCAGTTGTCTTAAGAGTTGTATTTCAATTTCACTACAAATCTCCTGCTCCAGTTAAAAACATGCATTGGGGATGTAATATTCAGCTGTAATATTGGTAAAGCTTATGTTGCTACTGTCTTACTTAGAATTGTGAGTTGTAGTTAACAAGCTAGCACACACAGCCTTATGCCTCGTTTATTTGCTAGTGCATCTTGTATCTTATTAAATTTATCTTCACGTGCAAAAGTAAAAATTAATAGGTGTGACAATATTGCTAAGTCACACCAATGGTTGTGTTCCCAATGCATAGTAACTGTAATTGTTGGGGGTTTTCTTGGATTGTAAAATATCCAAGTGAGACATGTCTTGTCTTGTAGTGGTGGTACTGTGTTACATTGTTCAGCTGTTTTTTGCCACTTAAGATTGATGTGCCCCCCTCTTAATTTTGTTTAAATGTATGACTGTTGAAAACTGAGGGATTGGCCTTAAAATGTAACATTCCTCTCCAAGTGTTGTATTGGGTGAAATGGTAATTGGACATGTATTGTGCTTCCTGGTGGGTCTTGCCTTACTGGTCTTTCAGGCCTGAAACTGCCCTGGGACAAACCTGCTATGAAAATTGCTGCAGGTCCTCAATTATTTCAACTTCAAAAAGAATGTGCTGCAGCTGGTCATTAAAGGCAAACGGCTAATCCTAATGGGACTGCGTCCGTTCCTAATCTTGTTCCATAGCTACAGTTTCTCCCAGAACAGCAATGTTTATTAGGGTCAGTCCCATGCTGCCTAATGCCACATTGGCAACACCTTATTCTGAACAATATCTTTTAAAGAGAGCTAGACCCAGGTTATTTATTCTTGCTAAATTCAGGGTAGTGGGTAGATGTGCATTGGAATGGAAAAATGAAAAACATTTGGGGGTGTGCATTGAGCCAGTGTTGCTATTTGCTGTTCTAGTTTAAGAGTTAAGGTTGCATTCCCAATTAGTATGTTGGGTGTCCTCTTTGCTTTTAGTTTTTGCTGGCCATTGAATAGTATGTGGCTATTCTGTTGGCCACCAGCTGTGTAGGAATGACTGCAGACATACAGTAAAAATTCAGAGCCAGTGCGTGCCTCAGACTTCGGCCATCTACGCAGTAAAATGACAAACCCATGGGAAGGGATGCAGCACGCCAGTCGGTCCTTGCAGGGCAGCCATCCAGTTGGTCTGGGTTATGAGACTTGCATTGGAATTGCTCCCACCTGTGACTAGACTAGAATTATGCTGTAACTTAGACATTCTATTAACATTTTGAAGCCCTTGGCTGGCTTGTTCACTGAAAACCCATAAATAAGTGGCTGCAGCTCAATGGATACTATTGAATCCTTCATTTGGCATTGGATTGATACAGCTGGGAATCCGCCAGCATCCTTCTTGATTTTGAAATGCTGATTCTATTGCACTGAAGTATTTTGGCAGCCTCCGCGAAGGGAGTTTTGTGTGCATGCTTTTGAAAGAAGCCCTACAGCCGCCCTGATGGTGAAGCAAGATGTATCTCCAGCATTGCAGTGTCTTCGGTACACGTCTAACCAGTTAACCCCCTGTTCACTTTTTTCATATGTCTTGATAAATTCTGCAGTCTCCTGTCCCTTCCCATGATTGGCCTGGCTCTGTTACCATGGAAACTATTCTCCTAGTCAGGGAGGGGTTATTTGCTATTCTAAGCACGGAGCTGCTGAGCTGAAACCAGAAGGGGGAGGATTATGGGCATTTGCTGCAGTAGCTCCCCCAGTCTGAGTCCTGGGGTGGGGGAGAAGGTTGATCTATTCATGGTCCTAATAAATTTGCCCCAGTATTTTATGCATACCAACCACTTGGCTCCCTGCTGTATTGTGCAAGAGGCTGGAGTCGGGAAGGCACTAGTGTCTTCCGATGCAATACTGTCTGAACGTATGTGATTACACATCTGCTGCTAACTAAATTGATATGCTGTCCCAAATCTTGCGCAAGTAGATTGCAGTGTTTATGTAAGGTCCAAACTGCTAATTGCTTCCTAGGGGACAGGATACCTACAGCATTGTAAGGCATGTTAACAGGGGTCTGAGTGGCTAACTTCTCCCCAGGGTTATGCACTCCAAGGCTTCGACAGTGCAGCTGTTTCATTGAGATAGGAGTACTTCATACAGATCTACCTGAGCTCCTCGGGCTCATGAGTGTTTAAGTGTGTGCGTGTAATATTTTCTAGAGCAACCTTCCCTTGCATTCAGTTTTATAAATCAGTTTAAGTGGAGAGGGGTTGGTTGGCTAACATATGGGTTCAAATGGATATGTTATGCACTTCAGGTCTTGTGCTGGTCTAAAGATACATCTAATGCGCAATAATGGAACCCAGTTACCTCCAGTGACATTGACTGCAACCTTCCAGCACTGGCAAAGTGCAGGAGCATTAAAAGAGATGGTAATCTGAATTGTGCAAACCTGGAATGCAACCATCACTGCCCCATAAATAGTGATCACTTAGTTGCTATGCTTCTATGGAACTGAAGTCTACAAATTACTGTCCTGGGGCAGGCAACAAGTTAATGGCTTAAAATCTGCACTAAAGACTCTAATAAGGTCTTAAGTAGTGTTTAGATCGTTAAACTGATTTTGAAAAGGCTGTTTTTAAACTTTCCATGCTTTAAAAGAAAAAAAAACAAAAACATGAAACCTTATTAGTTTTGTCACAGCGTAACTTCTAGAATTCCAGCAGAAGGGTTTTTTTTTTTTTGGTTTTTTTTTTTATTCGGCTGATTATTTACAAAATGAGACTAATTTTACAAATACCCAATATTGCATATAAATGGTTTAAGTTGCTATGCATACCGCCATTCCATAACTGAACTTTTTTTTTTCTCCACCACAGGGTCCCCCTACTATGACAATGTCAGACCTCTTTGCTACAGCGACTCTGATGCAGTGTTGCTTTGCTTTGATGTTAGCCGGCCAGAAAGTTTAGACAGTGCTTTGAAAAAGGTAAGGGCTAATTTCAAGGTTCTAGGCTATGCTTAAAAGGAATGCTAAGATTAAGGGCCGATCAGTCGCCTATTGACCCAATAATGTGTCTCCATTTAGCTTCATTCAATGTTTAATTGCCCTGTGGTATCCTAATATTATCTACACTTGGGCATGTAGCTCCAGCCATGCTATGATCTGCTCAGGTGTTTGTTGTAATAACATGAAATTCATATGGGCCTCTGTTATTGTATCTTAATGTTGTGCGTCATATGTAAAGTAGGAGTAAATATGAATGTCCTCAGTTTATATTACGATGTGTGGCTCTGGAAAAATAAGGTCTTAGTTGGAATCCTGTTTACAACTGTCCTTTTCTCCCACCAGTGGAAGACGGAGGTCATGGACTACTGCCCCAGCACAAGAATACTTCTCATTGGCTGTAAAACAGATCTGCGTACTGATCTCAGCACAATCATGGAGCTCTCTCACCAGAAGCAAACACCTGTATCATATGAACAGGTTCGTAAACTTATTAGTCAGACAATGTTTGCCTTGATCTGATGTATGTGTGAGAACATGTATCTATATACCTATTCTAACTGAAAATCATTTGGACATATAATTTACCCCATCGCAACAGATGGGTGGAGGGTAGCCATTGCCAAAGTTTGAGGGCTACATGACTGCTTAAGAGTATATAGAATATATGTTTAATCTTTCTGTTTACAGGGTTGTGCTGCAGCCAAACAACTCGGAGCAGAGAGCTACTTGGAGTGTTCCGCTTTCACATCAGAAAAAAGTGTGCACAGCATATTTCGTGCTGCGTCCTCGGTGTGTCTGAACAAGCCTTCTCCACAGAGTCGCAAAAGTCCAGTCCGGAGCTTATCAAAGAGACTGCTAAATATGCCAAGTCGTTCTGAGCTAATTTCTTCAACGTTCAAGAAAGAGAAGGCCAAAAGCTGCTGTCTGATGTAGGACCTTAGCTTGGTGTACAGCTCATGGACTCATTTATCAGACTCCGGACATTTCCCCTGCATTCTAGATCACCACTGGAAAAAGGCCTGGGCCCTGGGGGTGAAGCTTCTGGAGCTGGTAACCTCTTCCCCAGGATTGCGCTGGCACGGAGGCTTTGACGAGAAGGGCTGAAGAGATTTGCACAAAAGACTGATTGCACATGAAGGAAATGTAAACCTAGAAGTGGGTGGGGTTTAGTGACCACTTTAAAAAAGAGAAGCTGCTTTTAATAGAATTATCCCATAACATATCTCCTGGTAAGTCTCTAGACTTGCCAATAAAATATCATTGCAGTGTTAATCCTGTGGTACTCTTGCCTGTACTCCGATGTACGGGTCGCAGCTACAGCGGAAGCTAACTAGTAAAGTAGCGTCTATCCCTTCCCTGTGCTGCAAGGACTTTAAGTTATATCTGACTTTTTTTTTAATCAAATGTCTGTGCTTGATCTGTGATACTAAACTTATTTATTGAACATGGAGGAAAAAACTATTTCAGAGACTCTTGGTATTAGGATATCAATAAACCAGTTTTACAAAATTAGTTTTTTTTTTTTCATCCTTCTGTCTTATTGAATGTTGGTTTTGTTATATGGGTGTAAACCTGTTTAACTAGTTGGTCACATTTGTTGACTTGCATATAATAGTCAATGTTCTCTGTTAACTAGCCAAACTGGCTTTGTGCTGGGCTTGGACTTAAGCTTCTGTTTCCATTCCAGGTAATCTCTGTCCTCTTAGTGACTGTAATGCGTTATCAAGCACATGGTGCCATTTACATGGGAAAATTGCAATAGTAATATTGTAACCTGGCAAAAGGCTTTATTCACTAAATTCATTACATTTTGCGCTCATCTTAACACCATGGACAAGGTCGCAAAGCCAGACTCTGTACTGAACTCAATGCTGCATCATCTCGGCATATGTGGTTTGTAGGAATGTTCTTACTTCAGCTTTTTTATTTAATTATATGTAAAATGCATTGTCTGTTTCTGCTGAATCAATACCCTTCACTAATCAAGGGTTATTTTCTTTGGTTTTCTTTGTTTTTTTTTTAATGTTTGATTAAAGTGCTTCCAGAAGCTGACTATACATGCAAGTGTAAGAATTGTTGGTGTATGCCTTCTGTGTTAATATTGAGGCAGTTTCTTCTATATTTATGGCTTGGCCTCATTTTAACATGACCAAGCCAACATTCCCCTGGTGAATGCAATAAAGCGTGATGCAACTGAATGTCTAATTTCTGGTTTATTAGAAGGGGTTTTGATAACTTTAGATCTGCCTCGGAGGTCGCTTTGCAAGCACTAGTCACCAACATACTCTGAACAATTAGGTGGGAACTGTAACACATGAACTTCTGCTCTGGTCTAAGATATCTGGGACAAAGTGTACAACCTGATAATGTGGCACCCAGATTGCTACGAGTTTGCTTGATTGCGGTAAATGTCTTTAAGATACAAATTTCCTTTCACGTTAGAACGCTGACATTACCCAAAGCGAAATATGCTTCACCCTAGAGCAAGGAGCTTTCTGAGAAGTTGGGATTCCTGAATAGTGTAAAAATAGCTATTTTGTTTGTACGAGTGCTCTCCTAACAATAAGATCTTTCCTCTGAGCCAAGACAGGTTTGAAGATTTAAATGCTACGTATGTGACCTTTGGAGCGTTATTTCCAAAAAAATAGAGAATTCTGTTCCTGTAGTTACCAAAGCAGTGTTTCATTTTTTTTTTCTTCAGCATAATTGCAAAATACTTACTGAACTTGTCATAACATGAACATCTGAACTGATTAATTGTAGTGTTTTGATATTAGATGGTGATCCATGGGTATTTTCACTTTCTTTTTTAATTTCTGTGGATGCTGCAGATTGTGGTGGTGCCTACAACTTTTAGTACTTTTATAGAAACTGCCATTAGTTTTTAATAACTATTGCCCTGGTTTATGAATTCACTGTTAATGGCATGCCCGTCTTATTCTCCCCCCCCCCCTCCCCCCGGGGGTCTATGGAAGGCCATAGACTGAGATAGGAGTACTTAACAATTAGGGGGGTTGTGGGCAGCAACGATTTTTCTCATATTTGCTATTAGAAAAAGCCCATTATCATTTGCAGCGCTTCTTTCCGGTTCCACCTTGTGTGAGATACAGCAGGGACCCTAGCAGGGTCTGTAGAGCGCCATAGCGCGGCCTCATCCGATGGAAACAGTGCGATCTGCTGAACCCTGTTGGGTCACACTTACCACAGGCGCAGTGAATGTTAAAATGGAGGACATTCAATGCCATCTTCATTGGACTGCTGTTTTGAGGAAAGCATAGTACATCCTTTGTTAAAAACTCGTTCCTTGCACTCGTGTTTCACCCAAACCTAATATGAACATGTGCCTATGGAACAAATTAAATATGGACTTCTTACGGTGAATACATCCCATTGTTTTTGCCCAGGCATATGCTGCTGCAGAAAATTCCTACTCTGTTCAGCTACAAATCCATGTAAATGCGCACACACAGTCATCACATGCATGTGGCCTCATTAAACAGCTATGCAACAGCATGCTGGGGTGATAAGGAAAGCAATACCCCATTACCCTACACATCCCACCCTGAACGCCATCACAAAGTATATACTACATAGCACTGGGGCTGTAATAGAATTGTGGGGCAATTAATATTTCAGTGTCACATAGTTTTAACACTGGGCAAACCCTTTAATATACAATTTTATTGTCCTTTCAAGGGACTAAGCCTCACAAAATATACAAAAGTCTCCTATAACAAAAAAAGTCAAGATTTGTCACCATACACTGAGCTGGTGAGTTTAATTCATTGTCCCTCTTGTTTTAGCCATTTCAGCTCATCAACAGACACTCTTCTACATCACAGCTAAACTGTTACAACCGTCATACGTATACCAGTTATTTTATTCTATTTTCCATTAGCCTTAATCAGTCAAACAATTGTGATGACGACGACCCCATAACCGCCTAATCATAAATACGAGATTGCGAATGGCAATTAACCGGAGCAAGCTAAAAAAAACACACAACTATTTGGGTGTTTTAGGATGATGGGCAGTGGGATCATCCCTTATTTGGCTAGGATTGATGAAGAGTGTAATCTAACAGCTGGAATGTCACAGATTGTTAGATTATCAACCAAATCCATATGTATCAATGTATGATTGTCGAAAGATTCACTTTAATGTATTCTAATTCTTTGCAATTGTTAATTACTACCTTATATTCGGTTACTACAAGAGGGAGGTTAGCCAGATTGTGATAATTATATGTATGTAGTCAGTGTTTTTGCTAAAATGTATCGGAAACCTATTGGAATTTTCTGTCTGTGAGACAAGTTTGGAGAAGATTATGGTTGTGACATATTTGGGCTGAGTTGAGTTGCCACTGGGCAGCTGTCCACATCCATTAAGTTCACAACAAGGACCAGGGATTGCAAACGAAAGTTAACACTTGTGGTTCAGGGCATCAGGATAAAAAGAAAGGAAAGAAGGAAGGGAAAGGAAGAAAAAAAACCCATTATTTTCACACTTCCAACACAGGAAACAATACATTTTCTTTGACATTCTACAATCTTTTATATTAAACACCAAAAAAATAGTGTTAGAGAATTCAAGAGAATTAAATCTGTTTTAACATAATTGACCTCATGCAATATTGTAATTGTAAAAGTTTTTTTAAAAAAAAAACATTAATTCTGCATTGTTATCCCAATGTGCAGATCCCAATGTGCAAACCTGGTTTCGGTTACTACGTTGGTCAACAACCTAGGCCCTTATGGAATTTACAGATTTTAAAGTTTTGGGGTCACAGCTGTTTTTATGGAAAACAATGCAATTTCTAGCTGTGCTAATATAATTGCAAATGGATTTCTAGTGATCAATTAGCCTTTTAAACATAAACTTGGATTAGCAAACACAACGTGCCATTGAAACACAGGAGTGCTGGGAGTGATAAAGGGTACGTCTATGAAGATATTCCATCAAAAAATGAACCATCTCCAGCTACAATAGTCATTTACAACTGTCCCCAATACGACATTTCTAAGTGTCCCCAAACTTTTAAACAGTAGTGTGTGTGTATATATATATATATATAAAAACAGGCTGAATCACTCACTGTTGTTCTGCAGGATACCCGTTAAGACTCACTAATTAAAAGGGAGCATTCTGCGGCCAGTGAAACTGGAAGACTGATTTGTGAATGTATACCCAAAACTACAGTAATTTGATTAGTCTACAAACTTTCTTTAGTTTGATGTGATAATGATTCTATTCATCTGCATTCCATTATACCTGAAGTGTTAATCATTGAGCAAACTTGTTTGTGAGTGATGAAACAGCCAAGAGTTAAGCCTTCTCCGAGTTTCCATATGGCCAGGTGGGCACTGGTGAGCGAAAGCACACACACGCTTTTGTATTGTTCACGGTGATGGCTACTATTTACACCCACTTACGATAGACACATTTATGCAATTTAAATGAAAACGATACCAGCAGCAACACAAGTTGATACAACAGAAATAAGCAGTGGGTTTCATTCATAAATGTAAGTAAAAACTCTAGTGGGTTTTACATAGTTTTACAGAACATGTCAAGTGCCATCCAGAAGTATGTAGGATGTAATTTATCCTCTTTAGTGAACATACTGCACAACAGCACTTTTTACACGAGGGTCAGCAATATGTGTAATGATGTTTTCAGGAAAGAATGGCCTATGTGATCACTCAAGTTTTCTGGATTTTCCTGAGATGTTAAATTATCCAGGGTTTATTTAATTACAACTTGTGAGACCCAGGATAATAATCCGAGGATGGTGAATTCCCCGAGAAACAGCTTAGGTAGCACAAGCCCCCTATGATTACTCTTGAAAACCCACTCAGATGAAGAACACTATCACAGGCAGTTGTCTGCATTATCAGTCATAAACCCGCCATAAATTCCCACTTCAAAGACCTTTTGTCAGTCAAAGCAGGACAAGGAATTTGATAAATATGTACTCCCCCACCTTTTTTTTTTAGGAAATAACGTCCAAAGATCTTTGGACCTAATAAACCTGGATTTTAAAGAATGTACACATCAATTCCCACAGTGTTTCCACAATGTGATATTTTTCTGGTAACCTAGATCCTTGGAGCTTATGTGTTTAACGGAACAGTATAAAATGTTATAAATTCCATAGACTAATTGGGGTTTTTTCGGGTTTAAAACTGGACTAGGGGGTTAGATATTTGACCCTGGTAAGCTATGTGGAGTAAAAACTGATAATGGTGTATAGGAAATTATCAAATCCATTGGTTAATGCCAGGAATGGAAATTAATTTTTATGCCATTGTAGAAATCAATAAAACCAGCAAGGAATCATTTGCAATAATAATAATTTGGAATAATGTAACATATAATTAACCTATCCATTTCCCCCTTTAGAAGAAACACTCCTATAAGACAAGAGCACTTTATGAAATTATTATAAAGTGCAAAAATTCTGTGAAACAGAAGCTTCACATAGAGAATATAACGTTTAAATTAGTAATTATAGGGAAAGTACTCACTTCTCTACATACGCCTAGATCTCTGAAGTGAAGGTGCCAGATTTTGATTAAAGAATGAAATTTATTAGAATCTCTTGGTTCATATCAGGATTTTGATTTAATGCTGTTTTTAGTTTGTTTTAGTTATTTGGGTTTATTGTGCAATAACACTGTGATTTGTAAAATATTCCATGCAGGATAAAATGATAATAATGTCTGGGTGTTAATTCATAATGTAAGATGACCCAATGGCCTCTTTAACAATATATATTATATGACTGCCTTAATATCAGTGCTTAATGGTCACTACAACCATCTGGTCAAATCAGTTTAAAGAACAACTCGTCCCTTCTCATTGGGGTTTCATTCTCTGACCCTAGCACCATTCATGCACTGTTCAACTTGAGGGCAACTGGCACCTTGGACACAGTGACTTTATTCCTGACCTCCAAAATGTGCTTCCTAAGAAATCAAGGAAACTGAATGCTGAATTGACACTTGTGATATGTCTTCAGGTTTTAGTGACTCCCAAACTGTGATTATTATTATTTTTTATTATCTTTGATTTATATAGTACCACCTTTTACAGTACATGCATTCAAAAGCTATGACAAAATTACAATTGACAGAATATAAACAGAAGGTAAAAAGGGCAAGAATCTTGACTTCTGTATCATTTATCTTTTTCTTCTCCGTTTTTGTTGTAATTCAGTTTCTCACTTTAAATACCCCCTCCTTGATTAGAATTGGCAAATCTGATTTCACAGGAAAAGAAAAAAATGCTGCTGCTTATGGTCCACATTTCCAGGCCCCTGTCCAAATTGCCAGAATGTCTCTGTTGTTTATTGCTTTTGAATTGTCAGCTGAAAAGGACCTTGTAACCTTTCATCTGCAATTGCTTTCTGGCTTTCAAGACAAGTCCCACAAAAAAAACTCTCCAATCCCTTTCAGACAAAAAAACCTCTGTTCCATTTTCCCTTTTAATGGGTGATTTAATGTGATTTTATGATCTCTCCAACCAATTTTTAAAGGGCTATCAGGCTCCCTGAGGTGACACTTTCTACCGGTCAGTTGGGGAAACCAGAGATCTCCCTTGTAACTGCCCCTTAAACACTATGGAGCCCATAGGGCTATAGGGATCTTACTCCATGCCGTCAATGCAGTGTGACGACATATGATGTCATATTCTGGCACTCAGCAAGGAGTGCAATGGCTATAGAGGTTAGCGTTAATGGGGTGCAGCTCAAGGTCAAGCCTAGGACAACACCCAGCCAACATACATCTCTAGAGCCATCTTAAACTCATGTTCTCAGATATCTCTCCCCTAAGAGGCTGACTTAAGGGAGAGATATCTGAGAACATGAGTTTAAGATGGCGGACTTGTTGATTGGTTCAAGCAGTGAATGAATCTAGTAAGTCGAGAGGACTGACTTTAATATATATATATATATATATATATATATATATATATATATATATATACATTTAAAAGCACTGAATGCACTGGCCCTATCCAACAACATAGAAACACGTACAACAAGCCGTGCTGTTGGTGTCAGGAAGCAGTGCTATAGTGCTAGAGAAATAATTCTCCTAGACATGTCTACAGTACCTCACAAAATGGATAATTAAACTTAGTTCTGGTTTGAAAAAGTTTAATAAAAAAGTGCAACAAAGCAAAGTTCCGTGTTGACACTGTTAAAAAGTACAGGGCTTATTGAACGATCAGAGCTCATGTTGAGTAAGGTGTCAAATAAAGGACTCATCCAGTCATTGTTTCTGCCGAACCAAGTAATTAGGGTTTAAATCCCTCAGCTTTTGTCAATTATTGACCCTGGTGGGGGTGAGAAGATTTTAGGCATTCACATCTCAGCTTGTGGTTAGTAGCTTTTCTGTAGAGAGGTTCAAAGAGCTAAAATAAAGTGGAGAAAAACTCTCATGAAACAAAAGTGCAGTGACATGTTTACTTTAACCATTTGTATACCAAAAAAGTGAACAACAGATGTGTAAACATTGTCACTGTCTCTTGATAGTCTTACCTTTGCCTCATATATATATATATATATATACATATATATATATTTGCATGCTTACGCAAGAATAATGAACAAACCAGGATGGACAGTCATATCTGCCGTCAATCTTTTGACAAGCAGGGCCCTCTTCTCTTTCTGTACCATTATATATTGATGTGTGTTAATGTTATTGCTGCATTGTATGCTAAATTGTTATTGTTAGCTGTACTATTGTTGTTATGTCACTGTGCAATCTAAGGAGCTCTATAATTAAATGTAATGTAATGAGAGCTACATCTATGCATTTGACTAATATAGAACAAATTGTCATCTCTAACCCTTTGGTTAAATAGTGATAACAATCAAGACTTTATAGACTACATTGTGGCATGGAACATTCTACATTATATTTTATATACAGAGCACAATCTTACATATCTGGTGTCAGTAGGGCTCTACAAGGCGGCTGCTGCTGATGGTAAATAAGTACGCCTTTATATGATGCAACACAATGTTTATTAAGTAACAAGATTGTTATGACACAATAGCAGTACAGTTCTGTATCACATACCACCTGGTACATTTCCACCAGTTAATAGAGTTGGTCAAGATGGACAAGCTCTGCTGGGCTGGGGAGACCCTATTAGCCAGTGAACAAATTCCCAGTTGTCTTTTTATTTTCAGATCTGTGTTCCTTAGCCCTCTGGCACAAAAAGTAAATTTAATTCACTGTTTCTTTCAGATTAAAGTAGCAATGATTTTCATAGAAAAATATATTTTACTGTATCATTTACAAATTACAAATATGGAAGTTTATATTTCATTGTAATTATTATAGACGCTACGTCCAGAGTCTCTTCTCTTTTCAGATGGGAAAGGAACATTGTCATTTCAGATTTCATATTTTATAATAATGCAATGTTTGGAAATTAGAATGTAATATAGAAAGATTCACATAACCCATTCAGGAACACAGAGGGTTTTCTTTTATAGTTAGAACCCAAAGCTGACACAGGAAAAAGGAAATAAAAACAAAATATATTTCATCAAATGATGAAATAATAATAATAATATATATAATTTATTAGCAGGTTTAGAAGAATAAAATTAATTGTCAGAGTAACAAAAAAATCTAGTCCGCTCAAAGTTATGTATTTGGAAAGTCTGGTAAAAAACAAGTTTTATCTTGCTGGTTGAATTTCCATACTCGGAACAAGCATTCAATCCACTCTGACCCCACACAGAAACTCCAACAAACTACCTATTTCCACACAAACTGTGGGAGACACCCTCTGCCTAAACGAAATATGTAGTAACCCTGCACGGGAAAAGTATTTCCTTCTTTAGTTTTGCATGAGATTGGCCCATTTGGCTACAAACACAGTAAATCACAGTTTAATTAGATGACTGGGGATAAAGAATTTGGAGGAGACACTGGGTCTGTAATGTGCTAATTTACCAGCCATTTTCTCAGCTGAGTCTGTTTCCATTTCAAAAACAGACCTCTTTTTGCACTTCAAAAGACATCATAGACAATTGCGAGCCAGCAAGGTCTAGATGAGCGAGAATCCTCTTAGGAGAGAAGGATAAATCCACAGTCCCTGATTAGAGACTAATAGGAGAGATAATGTGGGGCTATTAACACTTTAAGAACAAGATCATTCTCTCTGTGAGAGTCAGGAAGAAAAGAGTAGAAACATAATACTGGAAGTGATTGAGAGGTAGTCTTCCTTTTTTTGTGTTTGTGTACAATTGTGTTTAAACAATGCTGCAACTCAGAAAGCCAATTAGCAGAAGCCAGTGTCCAGAACAACTCAAAAACCACTATAACATCACTAGATTTATTACAGCAAACAACTCTATCGTGTAATTCATTTTGTTAACACTACTTAAAGCGGAGATCTGTCGCTGCATGTGGCAGAACCAGCATTATCTAAATTAGGGTGAATGCAGAAATTTCAGACAGCTATCTGTTTTTTTTATTATATAGTAAAAAAAAGTCGTCCAAATCAATGGGGAAACAATGGTTTTAAAATTACAGTGTGGGCATCTATAGAGAGGATCAGCTCCATTGAGGATGAGCAGCAGGTCCAGCCAAGTTGGCCAGTGATAAAGCAGCCCAAAACTACGTTGGCATTTAACACTCCCAATGTGTGCGATACAGTTCTGTCCAAACTTATTTACAGAAACGCACTGCAAAGAAAACCACAAAAGGTGCAAAAAAAAAGGATCCGACAGAGATGTACCTTCTTGATCTAAATACCCTGGTGGCTATATTTGGAATTACAAGCAAAACATTTGAAAAGGCTACATGCAGTGACCAATACCTTTAAACTAGCACTGTCTATGGGGCAATTCTTTCCTTGCCAGCCCTCTCCTGGACATTGATTGTCTAAGTTTGCAACATAAAATAAACTACTTGACTACATTTTCCAATTCCTTGTATTTATCAGTTGTCCATATATGATTTGCAGGGGTTATTAAAGACTAATTGGTTGATCTTGGTGTCCAATGAATTACTCCCACCAACAAATAGACTACTGGAGAAAATTGACAAGAATTGCTTTTGTCCATCTCTTTTGTTGCTAAAACAAAACAACTGACTATTCAGACTCAGTGAGCCATCCCAATACTTAAATACCCACCTACAGTCTTTTTGGTGGAGTAGCAGTTGAGATCTTGTTGTGAGAAGCTATCCAGAGTAAATATACAGTTCCATGGTTAATTAGGTTTAAAAACACAACCTTCAACTTAAAACTTTTAAATATCCTCAACTGATCCCAAAGACGTAATAAACAAATGACACTATTTCCAACTAAAACAGAAATTGAAAGGCTTTTACTTTATCCATATTAGCTGTACTAAATGTAATTGTTTCATTGTGTTTGCTTGCATTAGCTAAATGTTTTGAATGTATTAATCAAATTTGCAAACAGGTCTTCATTGGTTTTAGTGTAAAAATGTTCCTATGCTGAAGATAATAATTGGGTTAATTACTTCAAATAATTATGCTTTGTGAGTGCTTTAATATATATATATGCATTCTTCAAAATGTTAATAAATAAATAAAGCACATTCAGCGCCACAACTCATCTGTGGTCCTATTTTCGTGCCACTGATTGCCTTCTTGAAGTGCTCCTCTTAAAAATCAGTTGTAGTGCTTTCTGCACATGCGCATGGGGGAGCTCTTTAGATTCCTCCCCTGGAACCCTTGCCAAGCTGACTGGTGGTGTGTATATGACGTTGGCACAGGCAGCAGGAGCAGTGTTAGGTTGAACTAATTTCTTGCAAGCCAAGGAGATGGGGTTGGGAAAAAGCTAGGCAAATCCCCCATGTGCCAGTACCAGAGGGGTGTGTGTGTGTGTGTGTGCGCGTGTGTGTGTGGTGACTGCAAGTAAGTGCGTAGCATGCAGATGCTTATATATCATTTACTGGCTGCTGACCTTCAAGTGCCAGGGACAATTTAAATGGCTAGTGAAGAGCCTTGAAAGAGCAACATGCATAACAAGCAAAACACAAGGAATGTTATTTTGGTTGGAAGGAATCAAACTACAAACTTGCTGTTCTTAATGATATACCTCCCAACTTGTAGCTTGGGAGGTATCGCTACTGTGCATGCGCACAATTATGTGCATGCACACTATGCCTTCTCCCGTGTCCCAGACACTGGATAATAAAATCAGGATGGTGGAATTGCAGTCCTCCTTAGAAAGGGTATTCCAGGATCCAAGTCCCCCTGCCCCTCCTTGTTAGGAGCTCTAAATGTTTGCTAGGCAAAGTGTCCTACAGCCCTAAAGGTCACACATTGTGTATATAAACACAATAATTGTGTAGACTCTTCAAAATACTTGATACTTGATTACATAAAAAAACTATCAGTAAAGTCCTACAAAAAGTCTTGATAAAGCGCTGTCTCCTAACCTCACCTTTAATCTCACCCACTATATGTAAGTGATCCTCTTTAGCGATCTGAACTATTGGGAGGAATGATGGCATAAGAACCAGCCATTGGGCTCTTGGGAACAGATTTCCGTCTGATCACAGTGAAATTTGGCCTACTCGCCATGTTAAGGAATATTGGTTAAAGTGCATACCTAGGAACTTTCTAAATGAGCTGACCCTGAGATAATTGAAATATTAACCCTTTAGGACCCCATCGAGAAGATTCTTTGTAGTTACTCACCAAATGAATTAACCAAAAGGCTCTAATACAGGCCCTCAAGGAAACCTTGACTTGCCATTATGTAAAGACACACTTAATTGAGTCAACTGCACTCAAGCAGGATTATCAACTATAACATACTGGTAGTAAAAGCACCAGTTGGGAGTCTTAAATATGATAATAGCAGAGTGGAATAGGAAAGAGTCAGCTAGACTATGTGACCCTGAGGGCCTGCCCCTTCCCCCCCGGGACTGGGTCAAAAACCCCGAGAACTCACAGGTATGTACCATATTATAATGTAATTGTATTGTACTATGAAATGAAAGGCTTTCACGAACAGGACCCTCTTCTCAACATGTCTCAACATGTGTTATGGAAGCTTTTGTATCACTTCAGTGTCACAGATACCCCTAAACGATGCACGCCTATTAAAGTTATTTTGTAAATACTTTATACTGATATATTTATCATTAATAAGCATTTCAAACCATTATTTTAATATTTTTAATTCACTATATTCTTCTTTTTAAACCCAACCAGGGAACATGTTTTTACCAGCAATGTAACATATTGGTCAATACTGTTAATCTTTATCTGAACTAGAGTATTTTGTATGATAGTGTGTTAGAGATATAGATATTACCAAGATAAACCCCATTGCTTGCTATGCATATCAGTGCGCATGGATAACTCCCATGTTTGCCCGAGTTACACAAAAGATGATTCTGATAGAGATATGGGGAAGAGCAGTCTAAAAATGAGTAACTGAGGAAAGAATAACGTCAGTACCTTGTACCAGTGAGTGAGCATTAGGCTCCAGCTTCTGGCATTGGAACGTTACTCCACCTAGTGTCTATTTCAGTAAAAGAAGCCATGCCACATCATAGCAAACCAAAAAAAGGAACTGAAAGACAAGTTAACCTGTTAAAACTAATCAGCACATCTCATGTGCTTGATTGTTATATGTATTTGTTTCATTTTTAATCTCTTTAAGTTATTAGTAATATGGCAAAATCAGAGGAATGGAGGGGTTTTCGATGGATGCATTTTCATAATGAGATTCATGGATGCTATAGTTACAACTTTTATCAAATATCTCTTAAAATGTGATGTTCCTCTTGGACCTGCTGAGGCTTATTGGCACACTGGATGTGTCTTGCCTCTTTTATTCTTTCAGCAGAAGGTTTGATCACCTGAAAGCAACACAGAACGTTTATGGAATCATTAGTATCTACTTTTGAGTCACATGGCAATTAAGTGTTCCAATGCAAAAAAAATGCAAAATAATACGTAATTAAATAATTACTTAAGACAATGGCTAGGGTTAATTTTGCTTCTAACTCTGTATTTTGTTACAAAAGTTTTACGTTTAGGAAAAGTAGGGGGTACAACATCTTAATTGATTAACATTTTTTGTAATCCCACCACTTTCTAGAAATGTGTCTTATAGTTTACTATAGTTTATGGTGTAATTATCTTTCATTCTGTGAAGTTACTTATACCACTACATTCTCCATAGCGGTATATTCTACATAGACAGCAAAATGACATTTGCCCCAGAGTGTTTTAGATTAGCAATAAACGTATATATACTGTCAGATATTTTATCACAGAAAACATGTATTTCTATATTCTGTGATTTTACACAAAATGGAGTTAGAGCCATTTTATTTTATTTAATCATATAGTGATTATTTCTTTTTGTCCTTGTTCCCTCTATAATTGAGAACAAAGGAGTATTCATGTATATAGATGTTTCAGTGTATATATGATACAATCTGGATTAATTTCTACAAGGACCAGTTGGACAACAGCAACAAGTGGTGGTAATTATAATTGTTTTATTATTCTGAATAGAGGTGAATTTTGTCTTCTTCATAGAATTCCCTGTTTCTGGGAAATAGTATATTACATTATTGTATATGACGGCTTGTGAGACTGCAGCTTATAACCCGTGATAATAACAATAATGAAAAGGTATTTTTTACCTATAGACGAAGTTTGACATCATTTGCATCTATTAGGAACTTCACTAATACTCTTAGACACAAACAAATTATTTTTAATTTGTCATATTAGTTAAACTAATATAAGAGAAATAGTGATATCTTTATTACTGCCCTGATTATTATCAATTTTTGGTTGCTGAGTGGACTGGAAATTGTGTGTTAGACTCATAAAATAACAATTCATATTGATAACTATCGATAATATACTGTATTTGAATTGATTCATTTTTGACATGTTTTAAGAATTTTGTGTTTTATATTATGCACCGTGTGACTCATATAGATATTTTATAAATTGTATTTACAATAAATAATATTTTTATTGATTATCGTGGCGATATCTATCTAATTTGAATTATAATTTTCGGCGATCTGAAAGAATTTAGGATCGGAGATAAAATATAGGGTATCTCCTTAAATTAATATTGTGGATGTGGTACTACAATATTTGGTAGCGTCGTTATTTTGTGTGTGTGACGAAATATTGGTTTTGCCTATTTTGTCTCATTAATATCCCTAACAATACACAGTATCTCACAAAAGTGAGTGCACCCCTCACATTTTTGTAAAATTTTTTATTATATCTTTTCATGTGACAACACTGAAGAAATGACACTCTGCTACAATGTAAAGTAGTGAGTGTACAGCCTGTATAACAGTGTAAATTTGCCAGCCATTAATGTCTCAACCTTGGCAACAAAAGTGAGTACATCCCTAAGTGGAAATGTCCAAATTGGGTCAAAGTGTCAATATTTTGTGTGGCCACCATTATTTTCCAGCACTGATTTAACCGTCTTTGACATGGAGTTCACCAGAGCTTCACAGGTTGCCACTGGAGTCCTCTTCCACTCCTCCATGATGACATCACATAGCTGGTGGATGTTAGAGACCTCGCGCTCCCCCACCTTCCGTTTGAGGATGCCCCACAGATGCTCAATAGGGTTTAGGTCTGGAGATATGATCATCACCAGGTTGCCGCCACACACGCTTGACACCATCTGAACCAAATAAGTTTATATTGGTCTCATCGGACCACAGGACATGGTTCCAGTAATCCATGTCCTTAGTCTGCTTGTCTTCAAACTGTTTGCGGGCTTTCTTTGCATCATCTTTAGAAGAGGCTTCCTTCTGGGACGACAGCCATGCAGACCAATTTGATGCAGTGTGCGGCGTATGGTCTGAGCACTGACAGGCTGACCCCCACGCCGTTTAACCTCTGCAGCAATGCTGGCAGCACTCATACGTCTATTTCCCAAAGACAACCTCTGGATATGACACTGAGTGAGGCCTGTTTGGAGCGGAACCTGTCCTGTGAAACCACTGTATGATCTTGCCCACCGTGCTGCAGCTCAGTTTCAGGGTCTTGGCAATGTTCTTATAGCCTAGGCCATATTTATGAAGAGCAACAATTCTTTTTTTTTTAGATCCTCAGAGAGTTCTTTGCTGTGAGGTGCCATGTTGGACTTCCAGTGACCAGAATGAGAAAGTGTGAGAGCAATAACACCAAATTTAACACACCTGCTCCCCAGTCACACCTGAGCCCTTGTAACACTAACGAGTCACATGACACCGGGGAAAGGAAATGGCTAATTGGGCCCAATTTGGACATTTCCACTTAGGGGTGTACTCACTTTTTTTGCCAAGGTTTAGACACTAATGGCTGTGTGTTGAGTTATTTTGAGGGAACAGCAAATTTACAC
Organism: Spea hammondii; assembly: GCA_029215755.1. Classification (NCBI taxonomy): domain Eukaryota; kingdom Metazoa; phylum Chordata; class Amphibia; order Anura; family Pelobatidae; genus Spea; species Spea hammondii. The sequence continues at coordinate 35,060,175 of JARDYJ010000002.1, forward strand.
TGTTATACAGGCTGTACACTCACTTACGTAGCAGAGTGTAATTTCTTCAGTGTTGTCACATGAAAAGATATAATAAAATATTTTATTTCTTAAAAGGGATGGGACAAGGAGCTGAGGCATGGCCATTGGGCAGTGCGGTGCGTGCACGCCGGCCGCTTTAATTTCATTAGGCGCCGGCGGCCTGACTGCCACACGACGGCCGCTTTCAATCTCGCTTGCATCCGCTCAAGGGCTGTCAAGAGTTCCTTGTGACAGGAAAAGATTGTCACGTCGGAGGAGAGCAGGAAAAAAACCCACAAAAATGTATTACCAAAAAATAGGGGGTTAAAGGAAAGCAGGCCCATATACAAGGGAGGGGGGGGGATTCCCTTGGGACATCATTAAAAATTTTATAATACAAAAGGGAGGGTGGCTGGGTTGTGGTATCACAAAATCAATATAGACAGCGGGTGTGTGGCTGGGGGTAATACACATGGCAGTGGTGGCATCAACAATAGACAAGAGTGTGCTTGGGCATCACATTAACCAATACAAAAGTGGTGGGGGCATCAATACACAAGGGAGGGGTTAGTTGGGGCATCACATAAATCAATGCTGGGGGGCAATACACAAGGGTGAGGGAGAATCAATGCACAAAGGGGGCAATACACAAGGTTGTGTTGTGGGGGGAACACGGTAATCAATAATAAAGGGGGGACCTGGCTGGGGCATCAATACACAAGGGGACAAAAATACAATAGGGGGAGTTAATGACAAAGCAGTGTAGAAAATACATTTTTTATGCTTCAGTGTGGCAGAGCTTGTCCTGGTGTGTGCCTGGGTGTCAGTGTGGCAGAGCCTTTCCTGGTGTGTATTTGGGTTTCTGTGTGGTGGAGCATATCCTGGTATAAGTGTATTTGGGTGTCGGTGTGGCAGAGCCTGACCTGGTGTGTGTTTTGGTGTTGGTGTGGTAGAGCCTGTGCTTGTGTGTGTGTCTGGGTGTCGGTGTGGCAAAGCCTTTCCTGGTGTGTGTGTTGGGTGTGTCAGTTTGATAGAGCCTGTCCTGGAGTGTTTTGGGGAATGTCGGTGTGGTAGAGCCTGTCCTGGTGTGTGTGTGTTTGGATGTGTCATTGTGGTAGAGCCTGTCCTGGTGTGTGTGTTTGGGTGTCGGTGTGGCAGAGCCTTTCCTGGTGTGTATTTGGGTGTCTGTGTGGCAGAGCCTGTCCTGGTGTGTGTGTGTTGGTGTCATTGTGGTTGAGCCTTTCCCGGTGTGTGTGTCTCGGTGTCGGTGTGGCAGAGCCTGTCCTGGTGTGTATTTGGGTCTCAGCGTGGCAGAGCCTGTCCTGGTGTGTCTGTGTGTGTTTGGGTGTTTTGGGCAGAGCATGTCCTGGTGTGTGTTTGGGTGGCAGAGCCTGTCCTGGTGTGTGTGTCGGTGTGGAAGAGCCTGTCCTGGTGTGTGTGACTGGGTGTCGGTGTGGCAGACGCTGTCTTGGTGTGTGTGTGTCTGGGTTTAAGTGTGTGCACTGTACTCAGGGCCGGCACCACCTATAGGCAAAGTAGGCGCCCACCTGGCTGGCTAAGCATCATGGGAATTGTAATTCACAGCTAACATCTGCAGCTTTATCTACTGTTAACTGCACTTCTCATGGTGCTCAGCCAGCATCATGGAAGTAGTATGTCTGACTGAGCCTCATAGGAATTCAATTCAATGTGTTGGTTATTTTTAATATGCATGACAAAAAAGTGTGGCAATGCAAGCGTGCAATTGCTTGTATTGGTGAGTTCCGCGAGTGATTAAAAAAAAAGTTTCCCTCTTTCACATTTTGAAATGTTGGGAGGTATGATATTGTAATAGTGATAGACCAATTTCAAACTTTGCACCAGCCTTTTTTTTATATAAGTTGTGAACCTGAAAAATGACCAAATGTGTGTGTTTTAGCCCAAACAAATACTGGAAATTTATACTGTCACAGCAGGTGGGGGAAACAAATGAGTGGAACTATGGAGTTTTTTTTATTTGTAACATAGGTTAATGGGCGTAGGGTCCAAGTCCCGAAAACTATATTGCTTTCAGGAAGCAAACACGCGTGTAAATAAAACAGACTGTTGTAAATAAAATATATTCCCACGCTCAAATATGTGCAATAGTGCAAATAAATTGTTATGCAAATAAATAAGTTGTTTACCAAATTTATGTATACCGTCGCTCGAATGACGTCACTGCCCCGTGTCGCAGCACGTCGGGAGATTCAGCCGCGCCGCGCGGCGCATTAATCATTACGTCAGCTTACCCGGCATGCAACTGTGTTGGTTAACATGGCGGCGTAGATGAAACGGAACCATAACGTACAAAACTGAGAAAAACGAAGCGATTGTTTGGTTGGTAAACGGGTTCAGAACGGGAACGGGTTCGGTATGTTAGCTTACGGGCGGCGTTTAGTTAGAATGTGTAGTGTAGCCTGATAAGTAAATACAAAGCAATGTACTTGTGACGCATTATGAGGGAGTTTGTAGCTTTGGAACAAGAGCTGAAGTGACCCCCTTTTCGTGCGCGTTTAACTGCTTGGAAGCAGGTGTTCTTTAGCGTTTTAATATCGATCAGCTTTGGCGTATTGGGCTGTCACATAGTTTTAAATGTACTCCACAACCAAAATACACGATTAGCAGGACTGATATTATAAGCAGCAGTGTGCGTGTCATCGTGGCTTTATTTTCCTGGGCACGAAGCCCAGTTACTAGATTGCTCTTTTTGAAATGCAGTAGGTGGGTGCAATTTATATCTAGGGCAATAAAACAGTGAATGAACATCAGTGTGGATAGGCAGAGTTGGTAAAGTTCTATGTAGAGCCCAGCTTTATGGTTCAACTATATCAATATGTAAGCAGGTAGAAAACATCTGTGATGCTAAAACACACCTTTAACTTAGTTGATCTGTATTAACCGCAGTTCTCGGGTAGATTTACAGCTGTTGTCATACTGCAACATCTCTGTGGCTCAGTCGGCCATAGATTGGCCAAGCGCCTTGGAGGCTTCACCTGTGCTGTATAGCTACCTGTTTGCCCCTGGCCTGTACTATGTTTGTGTTGTGTAGTTATCTCAGAAGGCTGAGCAATATTCAATCACTGGATCTAAGTTCTTTGAGAGCAGTTCAAGCATGTATCTAAAAGTTACGGAGCTTGCCATTTATTCTTCCAAGAGCAAGCAACTTTTATATAGGTTGCACATAGAAGACGGGAGAATTAAAGCTGTGTCCTAATTTGGTGATCTTCCTTGAACCTTATTCTTTCTCCTTCTCAGGTCTGTACTTTTGAGTTTGGGATTTAGAAAACACTGAAAAAAGCCAACCCTTTACAAAGTAAGTCCATGATCGTAACTCTGTCTTACACTTTAATCGGTTTATTTTTTTTATTATGGGAATCTTGGTGAATTTAAAGTGGTTCCCAGAACAAAACTAAACATTTAACTAGAACTTAAAACAATAAGCCCCATATGATATAAGCATATAAATGGTAGTACAGTTCCAAATGAAATTATCCATTTTTAAAATATTTAAAATTACATAATAAAAGAGGAACACTAAGGAGGAAAATGTTTATTGAAATTCTGAAGCATACAGTAGAGTCGTTTAAATGCCTTTAAAAAGTCAATTTTGTTTCACAAATATTCGAGTAAATCACTATGCTGGAGATGTCGGTTGCAGTTTGTCAGTGTAGACAAATAACGGGGAGTAAGAGAAATGTGACAAGCAATTTTTAAGGACAAAAATAACACTGAAATTTATGAAAACTTCTATCTTCAGTAGGAACATGGTATGAAAGAAACATACATAAATATATAAAAACAAGTTTACTTTCAGATGGCAGGAGAACTGACTGATAAGAGGGACCGTGATGGGTCACCATCCAAAGAGCGCAAGCGTTCGCGTTCCAGATCTCCGGAAAGGGACCGTGATAGGAAATCTTCACCCTCTAAGGACAGGAAACGACATCGATCTCGGGAGCGAAGGAGATCTCGCAGCCATTCCCGTTCACGCTCCAAATCCAATGAAAGGTAGTGTTTATACATTATATATGAACTCGCATAAAACATACTAATGACCTCTTTTCATGGTGTGTTCTACTTTAAGTTCTGGTTGACATTGTTAATAATGGTGTTCAATCCTTAGGGACAGAAGAAATAAAGACCGAAAAAAGGAAACTCATCGGCGAGACAAAGACAGAAAGAGGTCCAAGTGAAATTTAAATATTTGTACCATATATGATGAAATGTTTTATACATATCACCCTATAACATGTGAATTCCCAAACTTCCTTGTTCAGGACCCCATCACCCAGCCGAGGGAAAGATTCCAAAGTGAAAAAGGATAAAGAGGTAAAGAAAGAAGGGGATGAGGAGAACCAAACTGACAAAAAGTCAAAGGTAAATTCAACTTTTAGTGCGATGGTGGTAGATTAGTGGAATAGCCTTTTGCTAGTGAGGGATTTTTAAACACGCCTGCGATAGGCATATGGCTATTCCTAGACGAGACCTAGAAAAAAACGAACAGGCTGGTTGTGCCGAATGGTTCTTATTTGACGTTTATTTTCTACTTTAGATGTTCTTGCTAGTGATTTATTCCTTGTGCTCAATTCTTCCTGTTCTATAGTAAAAGATTGGAAATTTTTTATAGCTGTACTGCGAATGTTGCTTTCCGGACTGCGCGGTGATCGTAACTTTTTGATGTTTTTATTCTTGTCAGGCGCAGCCCCTTTCACTGGAAGAGTTGTTGGCAAAGAAGAAAAAAGAGGAGGAAGCAGAGGCTAAGGTAAAATTAAAATCTAACAGTGTGTTTCATTTTCAGGATTGGTACATTGTAAACATCCAAAGCTTATAAAAAATCCTTATAAATAGATTCAAAACATTAAACTTGCTAATGTATTTGAGGTAAAATGTTCACAAAATGTAATAAAGATGCTGTCATCCAAAGCAGTGGTAAGTGTCCCTGTTTACTTCATCAGCCAACATAAATCTCAATTACAGCAGTCACTCATAACTTTATTTTTATACAATACGTGTGGGATAAAGCAATACCTTCATGGTTGTAGCACAAAAGTATTTTGCAGATGAAGTGGTGTGGGGGGGGGCAAATCTTAAAATTTAATAGGAGTTATTTTGCATAAAATCACAAGATGCATTAAAATCTAGTACAGGAATTTGACAAATGTGGCAACCAGAGCTGGATTTTGATGATATTATAACTAATAAAATGTGCATGCCAGTTGTCAAATCATGTTTATATTATAACTCATCCCTCTTGGTGACATATTTCAGTACTCCTGCACAAAATGTCAGGAAAACATCTGTGGTGATGTAATTTGTAGAGATTTCAATTTTAAATATTTTGCAGCCTAAATTCCTTTCTAAAGCTGAGAGGGAGGCTGAAGCTCTGAAACGTAGACATTTGGAAGTGGAAGAACGGCAGAAGCATGTGGAAGAGGAGCGAAAGAAAAGAAAACAATTCCAGGATATGGGGAGGAGGATGATGGGTAAGAACTAACAGGGCAGGACTTAGTAGTTATCCCATTGTGTTCCTAGAGGGAGACATACAATTCATGGACCATTGGTCTACATTTAGGCTTGAGCATGACACTTCTGCTTTAGAGATATGCATGCAAAAAATATTTCTATTTTCCTGCAGAGAAACTAATTTTGCCCGTTGAAGGCTGGTCATCTCTGTCTGTGTTATTATTTAAATGTTATGAAAAGAATGGGGAAAGGTCTTCATTACATCATGTTTGCCTTCTTGCTTTTTAAAATTCCATTCCATGCTGATATGGTGTGTGTTTGCATTCAACTTGTAGAAAGTTTAAGCCCAGCAGGCACTCAGTTTTCATTAAAAATAAAACTAGGACTGTGTGTTTGGAGCATGACATCTTGATTGCAGCCAGACACTTCTAGTAAGTATGACAGAAGGTCATCTGATTTTAAACAACCATCACTGTCTCCTCGCTTACCCACTGAGGTTTAGGACTGATGCAGGTCATGGAACACCTGTGAATCTCAGTATGGGCTATAGCGAAAGACTAAAACGTTATTCAACTGCAGCTCTTGTCAGGCTGTCTGTTTGGGTTGTCAACAAGGTGTGACCCTCATTAAAATAACCACTGGCCACAACTAAAAGAAATTTGTTTTCTTATTAAAAATGGACTGTCCATCTTTAATATTTATTTGTATTTATTTGTTCCCAGAGTGCATATTTCCCTTTGTATTATTTGACATTTAATATTGGGCAAATGTATTATACTCCTGGGATCCATCTTAAGAATTGCCGCTGAACAATTGTCTCCTCTGCAAAAAAAAAAAAAATTTGTATCACAGGCATCTCGATATGTTAAGTAACTAAATTGTTTTTTCCACATTGGTGTCCTAATTTAAGTGCAGAACACTTAATTTATATATAGGAAATTAGTTTAATGAAGCTCAATATCTATAATAAGTTAGTTTTTCATTCTGTCTCCCTTTGCCGAGCTTTTACAGAACTGAGCTCTGGGGTTCCCTATCAGCACTACTCCCAAGTGCTATTTGTTGTATTCACTAAAGTGGGGGTTTCCAGGAGGCTTGTTAGGACTGATCTGTCCCTGTGTAATGTAAAGTTAAGCCAATGAGAAATCTTCCCACATTTACTGTACATTATGCAATACCATCTCCGCTCTTCTTGCAGGACAATCCCACTAGGGTTCGCCCTCCATAATGCATATTGAACCTGAATGTCGGAATTTTAATTGCAAACTTTATTAAGTTCACCTGTGTGTGATCTCCTTATAAACTGGCTCCGAGAGAAGACCCACTTTTTCAGGGTGTTTTGGCAGCACTTTGTTTTCCTGTATTGTTTGTTTTATGTAATTATATTGTGCTTTTCCTCATCTCATGTGACAGAGGATCCACAAGAGAGAGAGCGAAGAGAGCGCAGAGAGAGGATGGATCGGGAGAACAATGGCAATGAGGATGATGAGGGAAGGTTAAAAGTCCGTGAGGAGAAAGACAAAACTAAAGAACTCCAGGCAATAAAGGCAAGACTCATTGTATAGCTTCTGTTTGCGTTTCCTAATGTTTTTTTCTTTCGTTTGCTTGTGTTCTGTTAATGTGTTTTGAGGAGTAAATAATTTTCTTTCATAATACATTTTATATATTTTTCCTTTAAAATGTATCCTTGAGTTTAACCCATTTGCGACAAAAGATGTACCAGGTACGTCATCACAAAATGTCTCTTGAGGGACAAATTACATACATGGTACGTCATGGTTAATAACCCACGTTGGGACAATTGTGGCAATCTCAGGGGCAGCAGTGCACGACTTTCATATTTAAGCCTTGTAACCACAAATTCGATGAAAATACAAGGCATATGAGGTGTTTCCAAAATCAGCACATACTTAAAATATATATAAATATATATATGTATATGTGTATAGTTTTTATACATGAATTTTCCCCCTACAATTTTAGACCCCCCCATACTAAATGATGGATTATATACAATTCTTTTAAAAGAAAGCCCTACTTTTCCCGTCGTGTAGTGTCAGTACCACGGGGGTGTCGCTCTTCCTGGGACAAGGACCTAGAACCGAAGAGGTTAAGATACCTCCTAACCCCTCCTACTCCTCCCTATAAGAGCCCCGGCAACCCTCATACCTTCAGTTCTTTCCTTGTCCCTTGTCAGGGACGGACCTTGTTTTTTTGTTTTTTTCAGTGGTGGGGCACACGGGTTGTGTCCGGGGGTTCCCTCCGATTGCTCCCCGGGTGGTGAGCAGAGCGAGGAGTAACGTCCGCATCGGCGGACGTTACGGAGCCGTTTAGACGCCGCGCTCTTATGCCGGCAGGTTGGAGCATGCGCACAGCGGTGGAACGCACGCCAGAGGGCGCTGCGTTCCACCAAGAGTACTGACACGCTATTGAGCATGCGTGATTCAGTTTCTCTTGTTCAGGGCGCGAAAACTAACTGGTTTTCGCATATATATAGCTGTGCTGCCCAGTCTGACAGCAGAGGAGCTTGTCAACACTGGGATTTCCGTGTCACCAGCCCCCCCACACGGATTGAGGAGTTGTAAGGTAGGATTTGGTTAATCTTACCCTGTCAAATCCTCTGCCCTGTATATTTTCTACTAAAAATTTTTTTTTGTGTTTTATATTAGATGTCTGGTCCGGTTTCACCAGATAGGCCGGATAAAGAGAAATCTTTTACACCTGCTCCAAAAAAGGCTGTGGGTAAAACCAAACATTTATCGTGCACTGAATGTGCCACTCCGTTGCCGGATGGTTGTAAGAAGAAATTTTGCAATGCCTGCTCTGCTGAGAGTTTGGCAAAAGAAAAACAAAAAGACATGCAGTCTTTTTTAGGTTGGTTCCAGGACAACCTGGCGCAAACGTTTGAAACGTTTAAAGCAGCAGCAGCTACACCTGTGGAACCCGTTAAACTTAAATCCCACAAACGTAAGAGGGTATTTTCCCCTCATTCTGATTTATCCTCTGGGGAGGTTTCTAGTTCATCCTATTCAGCTTCATCTAGTGGGGAGTCAGAGGATGAGACCAATTTTCCTCCACAGGAGCTGCGTAAATTTGTTAAGGAAGTCTCACGGCTTTTTCAGGATTCAGACCTGTCAGCGCACCCCAAAGGGTTGCCCATGTTATCTCACATGCAGAATCTCATGTATAGAGAGTGGAATAATCCAGGCAAAAGAGCCTTTATATCAAAGCACTCTAAGCAGCTTTTTTACCTTCAGGGCGATGAAAAATGGGAAGATATCCCTAAAGTAGACGTCCAGATAGCCCAGCTTTCCAAACGTACGACCATTCCCATTAGTGAAGTGGCTGGTCTTAAGGATCCTATGGATAAGAGGGCAGAAACGTCTTGCAGACGTATTTACCAATCATCTGGATTCCAGTGTAAAGTGGCGTTGTCTAGCGCATCTGTGGCTAAAGCGCAGGGTGTCTGGTTGCAGTCCTTAGAGGGCAGTCTTTCAGAATCTATGGATGAAGGTTTATCTAAACTATTTAAAAACCTGACACTGGCTAATAGCTTCCTGCTGGAAGCTGCAGAAGAGGGCCTTAAGCTTTCAGCCCGTAACATGGGTTTGTCTTCCGTTGCCAGAAGGGCATTATGGCTACGTTCCTGGGCAGCAGATACTGCCTCCAAATCTACTCTATGCGATCTGCCCTTTGAAAGAACCAAGCTATTCGGTTCTTCCTTGGAGGAACTGATCAGACACATGTCTGATACTAAAAAGGCACTTCCTCAGGATAGGAAAAGCAGATGGAACAAGCGATACCAGTATAGACCTTCCAGGCCTTTTCAACCAGTTTTCAAGACTCAAGCCTTTCGTAAACAACACGAGAGAAAGTTTCAGGAACACCCTAAGAAACCAGTGGGTAGGAAGTTCTGACGGTGTTGGAGGTCGTCTGCAATGGTTCCTACCAAAATGGAGGCAAACCACAAACAATTCCTGGGTCCTCAGGATCATTGCGGACGGGTACAGGATAAAGTTTTCCAGTTTTCCTCGTCCTCTGTTCCTGATTTCGTGTTACCCCTCTCAGGTGAAGAACTCAGCACTGTTGGCCGAAAGCCTTACCCTTCTAAAAAAGGGTGTCATAGAGCCTGTTCCAAAGTATCAGGAGTTTCAGGGAGTTTATTCCCGTCTCTTCCTGGTCTCAAAGCCGGATGGGTCCTTCCGTCCAATTCTGGATTTAAAGAAAGTCAATGCATATATTCCTTACCGTCACTTCAGAATGGAATCCATTCTCACGGTTACCCGCCTGTTGAGACAAGGGGACCTTATGGTTACGTTAGACCTAAAAGATGCCTATCTCCATGTGCCTATCGCCATAGCCTCCAGGAAATATCTCAGGTTTGCCATAAGAGTCGGGACAAGAGTTCGTCATTTCCAGTTTACTGCTCTCCCTTTTGGCCTGTCGTCAGCTCCTCGGATCTTCACAAAGCTTTTAGCTCCTATTGGAGCGGCTTTACGGAAAGAGGGGATCACAGTCGTCCCTTATCTAGACGATTGGCTGCTAAAAGCAAGTTCTTCTCAGGAGCTCCGGGCACATCTCAGCTTTACGACCCGATGCTTGGGGGAACACGGCTGGATCATAAATTACAAAAAGTCCAACCTGATTCCAACTACGAAGATCCAGTTTCTGGGGCTCATAGTGGATTCCGTCTCTTCGAGACTTTATCTCCCACGCTCCAAGATCAAGAAGATAAAGAATCAGGTTTCCTTTCTGCAACAAAATCCAACCCTTTCCTTCAGGTTGGCTATGAGTATCCTGGGCAGTCTTACAGCGTGTATTCCGGCAGTAAGCTGGTCCAAAGCGCAGTTGAGACCCCTGCAATGGGACATCCTACAACAGTGGTCCAGGAGACCGGAGGATCTAGATGTTACCTTCACGGTATCCAGGGAGGTTTTACTCCGGCTGAATTGGTGGAAAGCAAAGGAGCGCCTCACCCAAGGGCGATCTTTTCTACCACGTCATTGGATCACCCTCACCACGGATGCCTCCAAGGTAGGCTGGGGAGCTCATCTACTCGACCTCTGCAGTCAGGGCAGTTGGTCCTTAATCGATCAAGCCCAATCATCGAACTTTCGGGAACTGAAAGCTGTGTTCCTGGCACTCAAGACCTTCGGTCCAAGATTACGGGGGAAAGCTGTGAGAATCCAGTCCGACAATGCCACCACAGTCTCATATATAAACAGACAGGGTGGCACTCGGATTCCAAGGCTACAGGACCTTTCAGACCATCTCATGCGCTGGGCCCAAAGAAACCTGGAGGATTTAGCAGCGACACATATCAAAGGAGTAGACAACTGTCTGGCAGACGATCTCAGCAGATCTCGTTGCTCCCAAGCAAACTGGTCCCTGGACAAGAGCATTTTTTCTCTCCTAGTTCAAAGATTCGGCCTACCAGATATAGACCTTATGGCGACCAGACAAAACAGGAAATTGCCAGTTTTCGCCTCCCTTTACAGGCAGGACAATCCCCCCCTGCTAGACGGAATGTCGGTGGTTTGGTCTTTCAAGATGGCTTATGTGTTTCCTCCAGTAGCCATGATTCCTCGGATCCTCCTAAAGATTCGGGTAGACAGAGCCAGGGTTTTAGCTATTCTCCCTTATTGGCCGAATCGAAGTTGGTTTTCGGAGCTGCTCAGTATGGCGATTTCAGTATGGGAGCTGCCAGTTTCCTCCCATCTTCTGGAAAACAAGAACCTGTCCAAGGATGTTCTTCTGCAGTTCAGATTGACGGCCTGGCTGCTGCAAGGATGATCCTCCAGAGCAGAGGCGTTTCCAATTCTATGTCAGAAATCCTCTTGGGTTCAGTACGAAGATCTACGTCCACTATTTATCTTCGAGTCTGGAATAAATTTCTCCACTGGTGTGTCTCCAAAGGTTTGGATTTCTCTTCTCCCCCCACAAGTTCTGTTCTGGATTTTTTGCAGGAAGGTTTTTCAGCGGGTCTCACAGTCTCGACGCTTAAGGGACAGGTTTCAGCCCTGAGTCATTTTCTCCTGTCGGAGTTGGCGTCCCAAGTTCTCGTCAGACTTTTTTTAAGGCTGCCATCATTCAACGGCCTCCCAGACGTTCGCATTTTCCCTCCTGGGATTTGTCATTGGTCCTCCAAGCACTCTGCTCTGAACCATTCGAACCTTTGGAAGAGGTATCTCTAAAATTTTTATCCCTCAAGACGGCTTTTTTGGTGGCCATTACCTCAGCGAGGAGGGTCAGTGAACTTCAAGCTCTTTCCGCGGCTCCAGAATTTACTATTTTCCACCAAGATAAAGTCGTCCTGTATGTTAAACCTTCTTTTTTGCCCAAGGTTATCTCTGAAGCTAATGTCAATCAGCCATTAATTTTGCCCTCTTTCTTCCCGTCTCCTTCAACTCCGGAAGAATCACTCTGGCACACTTTAGACGTCCACAGAGCTCTACGAATTTATATAGACCGCACTGCTTTTTTCCGCTCCATGGATCAATTGTTTGTTAATTATTTTGGTAGGTCCACAGGCAATGCGGCCTCCAAGCACACGATATCTCGATGGCTTTCCGATACTATTCGCTTAGCCTACTCTCTCAGTGGTCAGGTTCTTTCATCCCGCATTACTGCTCACTCCACCAGAGCTATGGCTACATCCTGGGCTGAAAGGTCTTCGGCATCTCCAGAAGAAATATGCAAAGCAGCTACTTGGTCTTCCTTTCACACGTTTATCAAGCATTACCGGCTAGACATCTTCTCCTCCTCTGATGCTGACTTCGGGCGTAAGGTGCTTCAGGCAGTTACCTCGTGACCGTTTTTTTTCCCCACCCAGGAGGGGTCATCTTGCTATATCCCCGTGGTACTGACACTACACGACGGGAAAAATAGTAATTTTACTTACCGTAAATTCTTTTTTCCTTAGTGTAGTGTCAGTACATATATCCCTCCCTGTGCATTTTTGTATTAAAATTATTTTTTGCAAGCTATCTTGTGTTTCTTGGTACTTTCTGAAGGAATGAGGGTTGCCGGGGCTCTTATAGGGAGGAGTAGGAGGGGTTAGGAGGTATCTTAACCTCTTCGGTTCTAGGTCCTTGTCCCAGGAAGAGCGACACCCCCGTGGTACTGACACTACACTAAGGAAAAAAGAATTTACGGTAAGTAAAATTACTATTTTTCCTGGGGGGAAAAAGACAAAATATAATTTGTGGGGGTGCACTGAGTTGAACATAAAGACATAGCAAACGCACAAACTATGCTCTAGTTTTTGGAAAACATTGTATAATAACCATGGTTCCAAGGGGTTTTAAATGATAACGTTATAGTGCATTAAAACAGTCTCTCCTTCCATGTGCAGGAACGTTATCTGGGAGGTATAAAGAAGAGAAGACGAACTCGGCATTTAAACGACAGGAAGTTTGTGTTTGAATGGGATGCGTCAGAAGACACCTCTATTGACTATAATCCACTGTGAGTAAAAAAAAAAAAACCAGGGCTCCCTTTTTGGTTGATTTGAGACTTATGACCTACAGCAGTCCAGCAGTTGAACTACTGTTCCTCATATCATAAGCCAGACCACATTTTCACAGTGTCACAGCAAATGACTAAACAACTGAGAATGTTTTATGTGAATCAAAAAGTAAATTCATATCATTTTTTATTAAATACTTTAATATATTAAATATTATGAAGATAGACTAACCTCTAAATTGTACCGGTGTTGTGGACAGGGGTGCACCAGGATCATTGTTTCATTCAGCTACAAGGGAGAAACGGGGTCATTCGCAGAATGTGTGAGGCCAGTAAATCCTGGCTTATTATCGGATACACATTACACACTGAATAATTGCCTTAATTGACCCCTAGAAAAAACCTTTGTATTTGATATCCCTTATCCTCATGACATCCCTTTTCCTCATGCAAAACTTTCACAAAGGCCTTTGCAAAACTAAATTTTATTTATTCCTACAAATACTAACAACACTAACGATGCTCGGCATTCACAAAATCTTTTGGCTATCTGTGTTCTTAGGTACAAAGAGAGACACCATGTTCAGCTTCTCGGCCGTGGATTCATTGCTGGCATAGACCTGAAACAACAAAAGCGCGAACAGTCCCGGTTCTATGGTGACCTCATGGAGAAGAGAAGGACACTTGAAGAAAAGGAGCAGGAAGAGTAAGTGGAAATCTAATCTTATGTTTTTAGCTGACGCATGTTGGCTCCTTTTTTTTTTTTAATTGACACTGATGTTTTCCTTGAGCCTCAGTCATTATTTATAGATGGCTGCAGATGCTCTATTTCTAAAAAAAAAACGTAGCCTGAAACAGGCCACAGTTTTGGGATCTCCCAACTTGGATACAAGCATCTAAAATACAAAAATTCATAAAATGTCGTCTTTTCATTAAGGAATATAGAATTATATGCCTATTTATGACCCTTTTAATTACATTAAAATATTCTGCTGCTATTAAAGTCACGACAACACTGACAATAAGATGAAATGCCACATCTGCTTGTAACAATTTCATGGCCTAAGCTGAAAACACAGATTGTATATAGTTGTTCAACTTTGCAAGACAATTTATCACAGGGTGGACGGAGAACCATAGGAACATACATTTAGGTTGAAAATCTACAAGTCCATCAAATGTAACCATAATAAGTTAGTGATTTAATACTGTACAGGGAATCTTATTTCAGAATCTCCAGTACATTATATTGAAGGTGAAACCTAATGTTTATCATAGCATTTGCATGGGTTCAATAAATGAAATGACCGGTGGTATGCGATTGTCAGATGCTACTGCATCTTGGTCAATGTTTCATACAGTAGGACACAATATTTAAATTACAAGCAATACAATTTGAGCTTTTTTCTGCTACAGAGTGAGACTTCGCAAGCTTAGGAAGAAAGAAGCCAAGCAGCGCTGGGACGACAGGCATTGGTCTCAGAAAAAGTTGGATGAAATGACGGACAGAGACTGGCGTATCTTCCGTGAGGACTACAGCATTACCACAAAGGGTGGCAAAATTCCTAATCCTATACGCTCTTGGATTGACTCCTCTCTGCCCCCTCATATCCTGGAAGTCATTGATAAATGCGGATACAAGGTGCGTCTTAGTGCTTGACTTTCCTGCCATTTTGGCGAAGGAATAGTATTTGAAATGGATTTTTATTTCTGTAAATTAAGTACTGCAATGATAAATAATTAAGTTGCCTAATGGTGCTGCAATGTGATATCTTAAACATGGCCAGATCAACGTGTGTATGCTTATTATACTTTAGATTTAACATGATTCTGGTTAACAATGTTTCTTTCAATCATTTTATTTTTCTTTCAATGTTAAGCACCTTTCTTTCTGTTCTCACCTTTAGGAACCAACTCCCATCCAGAGACAAGCCATTCCTATTGGTTTGCAGAACCGTGACATCATTGGTGTGGCAGAGACTGGCAGTGGTAAGACTGCTGCTTTCCTCATTCCCTTACTGGTCTGGATCACAACCTTGCCTAAGATTGACAGGTAAGAGAATGCTTGTTGGTTTCAATGCTCAAAGGTGTTTTTTCTGAATTACATAGTTATGTATGTATGATCTTTCTCTCAGGATCGAAGACTCTGACCAAGGACCATATGCAATCATTCTGGCTCCTACAAGAGAGTTGGCACAGCAGATTGAGGAGGAAACAATTAAGTTTGGAAAGCCACTGGGAATACGTACTGTGGCTGTCATTGGAGGCATCTCTCGTGAGGATCAGGGATTCAAACTGAGAATGGGCTGTGAGGTACCTAAGTCATTTTTGTCTATGAGCATAAATCAATTTAACAGTGTAACACTGAATTTCCCTTGATTTTTTGGGATTCCTTATGTCACATTAAAGTTTTGTTTTTTCTTCAGCAAGCAAGTTTATCAGCTTGTACTAGCGAGCTAGGCAGAACATTGTATCGGGGGACAAGTGTCAGAGAAGGAGAAATACAGTGCTCTGTAGCTTATCCTTTAGTTTCAGTCCTTAATAGCTTTTTGAATTGAGATATGTTACACTTGTCATGGAAACGAAGTCTAATATGTGGAAAATTGAACTTAAACTTGTTAGCGATGCCTCTGTGTTTACGCCTATACGTTTTTAGTCATTTTACTTTATCACTCTCAGGGCATTCATCATTTCAAAAATGTAGCTCTTTCACTTAAGACAATTTACCTTTTTGAGTAAATAAACACACGTATTTCAGTCTTAAAACTGGAATTCAGGGTCATCTATAAACAACGAACCTGACAATAAAAAGTACCAACTGTAAAAAGAAATCAATGGTTCAAACAGCTAACTTACAGCATGCTTTCACCTTGCACATTTGAAATACTTACTCTTACTTGAAAATAACTTATTTTAATCTTTCTGTAAGATTGTGATTGCCACTCCTGGACGTCTGATAGATGTACTTGAAAATCGTTACTTAGTCCTGAGTCGCTGTACTTATGTGGTACTGGACGAGGCTGACCGCATGATTGACATGGGTTTTGAGCCTGATGTCCAGAAGATCCTGGAGCACGTGCCAGTTACCAACCAGAAGCCAGATACTGATGAGGCGGAGGATCCTGAAAAAATGATTGCCAATTTTGAATCTGGAAAGCACAAGTATAGACAGGTAACTGTGTGTCCAGGCTCTAACATTTTTGTACATATTCAGTAAACAAGAGTATTAATATGCAAATTATTTCTGTCTTGGGCAGACTGTTATGTTTACAGCAACCATGCCACCTGCTGTAGAGCGATTGGCGAGAAGCTATCTCCGTCGTCCAGCTGTGGTTTACATTGGCTCAGCAGGCAAACCTCATGAGAGAGTTGAGCAGAAGGTGTTCCTCATGTCCGAAGGCGAGAAGAGGTAAGTTTGCGTGTTTTGCTGATCTAGCCAGTCCTCCTTGATTTACTTTCACCTCCTTCTCCAACCTCTCACAAGCTTGTGTTTAAATATCTGCTTGATTTTCCATTTTATAGGAAGAAGTTGCTCAACATCCTTGAGAAAGGCTTTGATCCACCAATTATTATCTTTGTCAACCAAAAGAAGGGTTGTGATGTTCTGGCCAAGTCATTGGAGAAGATGGGAGTAAGTAGACTGTCCCTTGTACTGATTATTAATTAACAATTCATTCTGAGTGTCTTCTTCTGTTTGTGTGACCTGTTAAATGTAAGTTATTTTGTAGCAGCGGTATAATTTATAGACAAACAATCAATTTTTGTGCATGTGATGATGATGATTGTGCTATGTCTCACCTTGAATATTAGTAACATTGAAATTAATGTTTGCAATCGTTTTTGGGCTGCTTGAACACTGTTGTTGTATGGACACAGCTGGATTGAAGTAGCAAAAACATTGGGTTTGCAAATTGTATTGAGAAAACAGTTTAAAGTAAAAACATCACATACTTACAATATGTTGATAAAAATAATTTTATAAATGCATGAAATCCTCCACTTTTGTCATACTTAGAAGTAAAATATTTGATTATTCTTCCTGTTCTGGATTGTACACTTAACATGCTTTTTATTTTTTTACCCGCAGTACAATGCCTGTACACTTCATGGTGGTAAAGGACAGGAGCAGAGAGAGTTTGCTCTGTCTAACCTCAAGGCTGGTGCTAAGGATATCTTGGTTGCCACTGATGTTGCTGGTAGAGGTATTGATATTCACGATGTCTCCATGGTTATCAACTACGACATGGCCAAGAACATTGAAGGTAGGTCCCTGGAGGGGAAGCGGGTAATTTGATGCCTTGGGAAACATAAGGCTGTTTCGAGGCAGTAGCAATATAAACCAAAAAGAATAAAAAATGTGTGCCATCAGCATCAGAAAGTTTAATCAGATGCTAATTTTTTTTTTTTTATAAGAATGTGTTACTTTTTACATGATCAGTGACTTATTCCTCCGGTATTGTATACAGAGTTTTATTTATTTATTTTTATATATATATACATAGAGCGTTTGCATAACTATTCATACGTATATCGTATAAAATCTGTATGGTTTTATTTTTCCTTTTTACTGATTAAAACCGGAAGTTACATTATGCATTCCTATTACTTTGTGCTAAAATGTGCCTATTTTCTTTTTCTAGACTATATCCATCGCATTGGAAGAACCGGCAGAGCTGGTAAGAGTGGTGTTGCCATCACTTTCCTGACCAAGGAAGATTCCTCCGTGTTCTACGATCTCAAGCAGGCAATCCTGGAAAGCCCAGTGTCGTCCTGTCCTCCTGAGCTGGCCAACCATCCGGAAGCACAGCACAAACCTGGCACCATCCTTACCAAAAAGAGGAGAGAGGAGACTATCTTTGCATGAGCTCTTCTGTTCAGGGTGTTGTTGAAGGGTTTTGTATTTGTAGTATTGTATGTGCTGCCATTCCCATCACTGCGTCACATTGGTACAATGCAATGTATGGTAAGGTTTCATTGGGACGGAAGGACTGTAGTTACAGTAACTGCAAACGTCCCACTTAATTGAATGGAGTGGCTGGAATAGATAATTCTTTGAACACAAGAAATCTAAATTGTGCAGGTAAGATTTTTCTGATGTATCTATAACTACAGAAGAACAGCTTTCAGATTATTTATAAAAATATGGGTAACAAGATTTGTCAGCAGTGTTTGTCATCAGTATAAACCAAACGTTGCTCTGTGGACAGCATCATTTGTGCCAGCTAAAGTTTTTTTTTTTTTTGTGTGTGTTTTTTTTTTCCCCATTTTATTTTTTTATACCGAGAACTGCAAAAAAAAAAAATCTGTAATACTTGAGTATAGAGTGATTGTCTGTTCAAAAGTTGCTTTTATAAGAGTATAGTCTCAGTTCACTGGAGTATTCCTGTATTTTCAAGGTATGTCCCCATTAACGTACTCCTCTGTATTTAGCACTGGAGGCTAATTATCACTTTGCAGAGCTGTGTTTTGAGCAGGCAGCCCTCCTGGTTTACAAAGCCAGTATAGCTGATTGTGAGATTTGCAGTTTGGCTGCTCAGAATATAGTCACAGAACCAGGATCCCTTTTACAGTCATACTTCAGTCAGGAAGCCAAGTCATACATAGGCAGCTTATTAAAAATAGTTACATTGTGGATTATTCACTAACAGTTGAGTTGTGGTGGGATGGTTTAAAGTGTGGCCCATTATTCCAGAAAAAAAAAGCTCTTGGGTTTTGCCTACAACTGTACTGAATCTAACACACAGTTGCAAAGTAAGTAAAATTTCCATTTTAAGAAAGTCACGTCTGATTCCGAGACCAGCATGCCACTGGCACGGACAGGGGCCGTAAGGGTTTAAGCTGAGGTGGAATACAGTGAGGGCACGTTCCCAATAGCAGCGCATGCATTTGTAGCATCCCATGAGCAAGCCCCAAGCACTCTGCCCTGCTCTCAGAACAATGGCTGATAAATCTGCCTGGTTAGTGCTCTAAGATCAGCAAAGTTGAAAAGTGTATTTTTTTTATATATATAATTTCCACATCAAACTGCAATTTGTATGAAGGTGATTTATTTGTGGCTGTAAATAAATTTTGTTAAAATTTGTGGTTTTCCTATGTCAAAGATCTACTTAAACCACTTTGCTTGACACCAAATTTAACAAACACTGGTTTACATTCGCAGGCTGATGCAACCTGTTTTTGTTTTTCAGCTGCTTGATAGCGCATTAATTAGCTTTATTAATCATCTTTTATACACTGAGAAACAGCCTGGAAGTCACATGTACTGTATGTACGCTTTGTGTGTTGGTACTCGGCATCATTGCCTTGAGACAGTGTCCTGTATGAAAAACAGCTAGCTGGTACCTTGCAGACTGGACCTTGACCTGTGGGAAATTCTCAGATTATATAAATTATACACTTCTAGTGTGGCGGCCATCTAATGTCATAGGGGCGGTCAAAAGCTGGATATGACTGGCCACAGTACCAGCAGCCCCAAAGGGCACTATTGCTAGCAATTTTATTTTAGCTCAGCTGGTGTTTCTGCAATGCCTCGATATTGAGGCATTCAACAACCCCCCCCCCCCCAAAATACATGTTTTTATGTGTTTTTTTTTGCTTACTACACTTTATTTTTACCTAAAGTGTCTCTAAACTTTAGCATGATGCAGTGCAGATATAGTGCTGCTGCCTTCTTGTTCAGTTCACAGATACAGCTAGCGATGTACGTGCCTTTCACTAATATTGGCATCCCTGGTAAATATGAGCGCAGAAGGCTATGAAGCATTTTCTTTATTGTTTAAACATTTGATCTGCTCTCATGATACAAAAACACAACAGGTTTGTCCAAAATAACAAAACCAAATGTTAAATATGTGTAGCACACTTATTAGCACCATTTTAGTTAAATGATTTGTGCTACCTCCATTTGCCAAGATAACAGTTCTGAGGCGTCCCCTATAATGACTGATGAGGTTAAAGAATACATGGCAAGGGATCCAAGATCATTTCTAAGTACAAAATCTCTCCGGAGCCTTCAATTTTCAAGGTCGACCCTGGTGGACCCTCCTCTGTGCACCCCCACAGGTTTTCTATGATGTTCAAGTCAAGTGACTGGGCTGGCCATGGTAGGACTTTGATTTTCTGGTCAGTAAACCTTTTTGTGTTGATTTTCATGTATGTTTCGGATCATTGTCCTGCTGGAAGATCTAGCCACGGCCCATTTAAGCTTTCTGGCAGAGGCAGTCAAGTGTTCATTTAATATCTATTTCTATTTAATAGAGTACCTAATGCCATGTACCATAACAAAATGTTCAGGTCCTCTGGCAGAAAAATAGTCCCAAAACATTATAGAGCCACCACCATGTTTAACCCTGGGCATGACCCATATGGCTGCTTCTCTGTGCACCAAACACACCTCTGCTGTTTGACAGAAAAACTTTCTTTTTCAATGCGTTTGCTATTTTCTTATAGCCACTTCCCATTTTATGAAGCCCAACAGCCGCGCATCACAGCTATATTCCTTGGTCTTACCCATTGTGATGAATGACTAAGGGAATCTGGCCTATGTGTTACCTAATAATTATTTCCCTGTGAAACAGGAAATCACGGGCCCCAGGCTGCTGGGTCCCCTGCCACAAGTAGTTGTGGCATTGCTGCTGAGTGGGTAGAGCCTAATCATTATGGGCCAACTACCATATTTGCTTGATTATAAGATGACCGCCCAAAATGTTAATATTAATTTAGCAAAAAGAGAGCCCAAAATATAAGGCTATCCTATAAGAACAAGTTTTACTAGTAAATACTCATGTGTAAACTGATTGAGAAAAATGCTTTTTTTTTTGTTTGTTTTAATTGCCAACCTGCTCACCAGTTATGCACATCTGCCCCACGGCTTGCTATGCTGCCCCCCAGATATGCCTTATACCCCCTGATATGCCACTCTGCCCACCTGATATACCTTATTCCCCCCCTATTTGCTAGTCTGCCCCCCTCATATGCCGTTTCCCTGACTTACCGATGAGTCCCTAGACTTATACCCTGTCCTGCAGCGTCCCTGGATGTCAAGTGGGGGCAGGCGGTGGACGTCTGCGCTACATGGGACTTCTATGACTAAGCACTGGTAGGTCACGTCACGCCGGTGCTCAGTCATAAAAGCCTCGGATAGCAGAGGAGGTTGTTTGCGCGCATCGCGCAGACGTTCACCGGCTGCCGGAGAGGAGGATCTAGGTCTCCTGCAGCACTGCGGGGTATCTGTATCCAGAGCCGGCCTTAGGTGTTCTGGCGCCCTGTGCGGACTACTCCTCCCCCCCATCCCAAAAAAAGAAAGGGAAAAAAATCTTGTAACAAACAAATAGCTTTCATTAAACAAAATCTGCTGTAACAAAAACATTTTTTTAAATATTGAAAAAATTGGACCCCAGAAAGCATTTCCTAGGGCCCAGCTCCACGCTCCCTAGCATGCAATCATTCCCTCCGCTACCACACCAAAAAAAAAATTGCCACGCAGACTGCAG
Organism: Spea hammondii; assembly: GCA_029215755.1. Lineage (NCBI taxonomy): Eukaryota > Metazoa > Chordata > Amphibia > Anura > Pelobatidae > Spea > Spea hammondii. The sequence goes on from JARDYJ010000002.1 coordinate 35,081,615, forward strand.
ATTAGGGGAAGACTTTGAGAGTCAGTGCAGTTTTCCCTCCTTCTGACTATGACTTTGAGAGGTCCTCTCCCCTGAAATCATTCCCAGTCCATTTGTCCCTCATTCACTAAGCCAAACCTCTCTTTTCCTTCCTCCCTGTGAATTATAGATCAAACACATATAAACAGCACTTGCATTTATAGATCACATACTCTATATTTGCAGGTATGCATAAATTATGTATGGAAACATAGCATATCAGGTATAGATCAACCGAATCAACACAAAAAACAGCTTTGCAGGTATAGATCCACTGAAAATCACATGTTAACTCAGCATTGAAGGTATAGATCAAATAAACAGAATGAGACATACAAACCCTCTATTTGTAGGTATACAATAATAATCTATGGAAACAGAGCGTACCAGATACAGATCAACAGAATAACACACACCCAGCTTTGCAGGTATAAATCAATTGGAATTCACATATAAACTAAGCATTAAAGGTATAGATAACCCCTAAATTACAGGCATAGACCACATAGAACCTAACCAGCACCCAGATTACACACATATTACAGCCCAGCCTGAGCCAACTTTGTCCCCAAACAGCCCAGTGTAAGACATCTTTGTCGGCAAACTATGTACCCCCTCTTCTCACTATCCATCCCCTCTCCCACTTCTCACTATCAACCCCCTCTCCCCCTTTCTCACTGCATTCCCCCTCTGCCCCTTCTCACTGCCTTCCCCCCCTCTGCCCCTCCTCACTATCTACCCCCTCTCCCTATTTCTCATTATTCTCACTTACCTTGTTGCCGGAGTCCTGCGGTGGGAGCGTGAGGCGTCCTTCTTCTCTGCCGCGTTGCACGCTTCACAGCTGAGCGCCGAAATATGACGTCATATTCCGCCGCTCAGTATGAAACGCCAGCACTGCAACGGAGATATAAGCCTCGCGTAGGAGAGTGAGGGGCGCCGAGCGGTTGCTGAAAACTTCATGAGCGACTGCTTGACGCCCCTGTTTCTCCTCCGCATAGGTCGCACACCCCTAAGGCCGGCCCTGTCTGTATCTTAGTCTTTTAGTCAGACCTCTATTTGAGGTCTGATTATAAGGGGCATTTGCTCTGGAAAAAAACTTTATAATAATAATGGAGCAAATATGGAATTTCTCCTTTTACTTCAATTCCTGCTGGTGGTGTAATGGTGTGGGGGATATTTTCTTAGCACATTTTGGGCCCCTTACTGCCCACTGAGAATCGTTTAAGACTACCTGAGTATTGTTGCTGACGATGCCCATCTCTTTATGACCACAGTGTACCCATCTTCTGATGGCTACTTTCAGCAGGATAATGCACCATGTCACAAAGCTGCATATTAGCCATTTGTATATATCTAATCACCTTGGCAAACACTTTGTCGTATTATCATGTTGCCTGCGGTAAACAAAAGTATGGCTTAGTCATAACCACCCTATTACAGATACACCGAGTAATGAAAGTCTTTGCAGGCACGGACTAAATCACATTGTCATAAAGAAGCTCAGTGTAGTGATTGTGCAGGTAAGGGGCATTTATTGGAACACATGGGAAAAAAACAAGGTTTTAGTCAATCCTACACCATTTCTCAATAAATCATACCAGTTTCTATATTATTTATTTGTAACTCAACTGTAAAAGATTGAAGAGTTTTCTCTTGAGAAAAAGACGAAGATGAAAGTAGCTGTGTTTTCTGTGGTCCTTTGAACACCTCATGAATGAGGCTTCATAGAATAACATACACGATTTCACCTGCTTGAAACTTGTCCACCTTATATTTCCGTGTGATTATCAAAAAGGAAAACCAAAAAGGTGGTTTTCGAAAAATGATTTCAATAAAGTTTTTGAATCTACATTCATAGTCGCTGTCAAAAGGTAGTTCAGTCATTTGTAAGGAGCAGATTATTTATTAATATAGTGCCATCATATTCTGTAGTGCTGTAGTTCCACCCAGACAACTGTTTTGTGGGAAAGTAGTGTGTGAACAAATGTTAAAATGGGTATATGTGACAGATGGGTTATAAAGAATTTAGTTGTGTGTGCAAAACCATACTTTTCCTTTACTTCTTATTTTCTTTATACGGTATTTACTTATTTAGAAAGGTTTTTTTTTTATCAGCAATAGGAGTTTGTAATTTAATAAGTGGTACATTCTGATTCTACAAGTTGGGAGACACTCATTTTAGGCTATTGGGTGATTTGACAGCATCTGGGAGGCTATTGAGATGCTCTGAAAGAGAATGCACCTTGAGCTGCTTACATTTTGAAGTGAGGGACAGTGAATAAGAGGATGGTGCGGGGAGTAAGAGTGAGCTTGCTGCTCAGGTAGTAGGGGGCTTTCTGGAGAAGGCTTGTTTAGCTCTTTTATCATTTCCCAGTGATGTGCGTTATAATCGCACTTGAGGACAAATCGGTACACCGCGTTGTACAGAGTCAAGTTTACCGAGATGGGTCTGCGGTGTGGAAAGGTAAACTATGCCCCCAAAGTGTAAGACCGACACGAACATTTGCTGCACGACGCATTTCCTTAGGCTTGATTTGTTTTCCGGTATAGAGAGCCAATCGTAGGATACAACTTTGATGATAGTTTGTCAACATGCAGCCCAAAAGATAAGTTAGGATCTAGCCACATGCTGAGATACGTGTAAGAATCTCCCTGGGTCAGGTTATAACATTATATGGTATTAATGTTTGTTTAAGGATTGTTTAAGTAGTTTAGCTTTTGTCCCAAACAACACAGACACAGTTTTATCGGTGTTAAAGAATAGTTTGTTGCTAGCTTTCTACTTTTCAACCTTAGAAAATTGATCCTGTAGCACAGTCAGAGCCGGCCTTAAGTGTTCTGGCGCCCTGTGCGGAGTACTCCTCTGGCGCCCCCCCCCCGTCCCAAAAAAATAGAAAGGAAAAAAATCTACCCCCTCTGCACCTTCTCACTGCCTTCCCCCCTCTGCCCCTTCTCACTATCTACCCCCTCTGCCCCTTCTCATTGCCCCCCTGGCCCCTCTCACTATCTACCCCCCTGCCCCTTCTCATTATCTACCCCCTCTCCCTATCCTTACTTACCTTTTTACCGGAGTCCTGCAGTGGCAGCGGGAGGCGTTCATCTTCCCCTTCTGCCGCGGTGCACACTTCACAGCTGTGCGCCGGAATAATTCCGCCGCTCAGCATCAAACGCCGGCACCGCAACTGAGTCACGGAGAGTGAGGGGCGCTGACCAGTTGCTGAAAAATTCACGGGCGACCGCTCGGCGCCCCTGCCCGGGACTTAAAACAAAAAACCCCCCGGTGTTTTAATTTAACTTTAACATCCTCCGTGTTAAATAAAGTAAAAAAAAAACTTCATTTAACATGGAGGATGTTAAATAAAGTAAAAAAAAATAAAAAATTCCGGGGCAGGCGCCCCTAAGGCCGGCCCTGAGCAGTTACCCCGTGGGATAGTTTTGTCCTGCCCATATAAGTGATGGTATTATTAGCATATGAGCGCACGCGGAGGGTAGTTCCTTTATCAATAGCGAGAACAGCGGGGGGGGGGGGGAAGGGGGCTGAGGATGGATGCTTGAAGAACTCCAATGGCAACAAATTTGTCGAAGCTTCAACTGACACATACTGAGCTCTATCAGATAGGAAGGAACGAAACCTACCAGAGCATGTAAAGCAGTTTGCCACAAATTGTACCGGGAGCTTTTATCCTTAATTTACATGAACTTTTTTCCACTTCTTAAAAGAAAAGTACCAAACTTGATTTTTTTTTTATTTTTTTTTAATTAAAAAAAAACATGAAAGTTTTTACACTGATTTTGTAGAAAATAAAAGGGCTTTCCAAAAGTGAAGTGTAAACTCAGATCTATTATTTACAGAGTTAACCCTGTGAAAGCCAGCTAGGAGAAAATGAGCAGATCACCTCTCTAGCCTTGTAAGGGTTAATGGCAGAGAGGAGCTAACATAATTCTATAAAGCAATTGTTTTGGGTGTTTTTTGTTTTTTTTTGCATTTGTTGCGTGCAGGCTCTGGTACAGTAAGTGCAATTTATTTCTCACGATCACATAGTGTGCAAATTGTTCAAAACATTCAAACATGCCATAAAAAGGAGGGATTTCTACAATGGTGTAAGATGATTTTTAAAAGCATTGTGTAAATCAGACAAAAATGCATTCGTTTTCTAACTTCCAACCATTCTCTACAAAAAAACACACAGTTCATCAAACATTAAAACGTGCTGCTGCCTGATCGTGTTATGTGTACACAAAGGATCTTCATCGTACGGAGGAAATTAAACATGCGCAGAAGGAAAAATGACAACATGAAGAATATCTCACAATGTAGGCTGGGCCTTATTAACACTCGTTAATGATACACAGGGATGAACAAACCACTTCAAACAGATATGGTGTACGCAACATTGGCATAAGCCAAATGGCAAAAAAGTAGCATCCCCAGATTTAATTGTATGGAAATACTTCTTTCCTGTATACATCAATTACTTTATATGTCGAGGGGGGTTATGTATAAAGTGGAGCAAAGTGGTAAAGGTGGATCAACCACTTATGAACATTCTATTGATTGCTATCATGATTATCACATGTACAAATGGGCAATAAAGTTGCTTTTCATACACAACCCCCAATCTGTAATGTATAGCTCCTTTCCTCTAAACATAATTTCCTAGAGTAGACATTTGATAATATATCTGGGGAAATAGGGCATCTATGTAATGGATGACTGCACTAGGATATATGAGTCTATCATATTCCTTCATTTAGTTGGCTTATTTTTCACTTTACATTTTTTTACAGCAATAAGTAACACGTGAATGTCCACCTCAAGAAAAATTTATACATGGGGGATGCTAAATACTTGTGCACACCTTACCCTACATTACTGTAATCACTTATCAAATATACTACCTTAAGTGCTAGGCTTCTAGCCCTTACTAACACACAGCACCTTGTGCTCGTTAGCTGCAATTAGTATAGGACCAGTGGTCATAACCATAATCTGTGCTGCAGGACCTTGTAATATCAGGTAACTGTTAACTACTATAGGGGGAGTTCTTCATTTCGAACACAGTAATGAGTTAAGCCAAAGCGTATTCACTGGTTTACTTGTGACTGTTAATTCAGTATAAAAATATATATATTACCTCTGGTGTCAGTCCTTACTGCAGTAATTTACCTTGTCTCAAGTAAGTAAAGAGGCATATTTAAGACTAGGCTGGCCCATTGGGATTGAATGAAAGGACGCTGCTGGATGCTGCCAAGTAGTTTCCATGAGCTCTATTAGAGAGGAAGGAAATTTCAAGAGTTCTAAGTGATAGCATCAGTTCCAGGAATGACTGTTGAGACTGTACAATATGTTACCAGGAAGCCATAACATGTTCTGTCTCGTGAGTGACTGCACCAGCTTCCTTCTGACGAGGATTCCCTAGAATTCTTTCAACTCCCAGTCTTCACTATACATTACTACCCCAGTAAGCATCTCCTACTCACTGATGTTAACTATACATAATGGAAGGCAAATTTCTGTAGACGTTCCTTGAGGTTTCCTCTTCGTATGGCATAGTGATATGTGTTCACATATGTATATTTATTATGTAAAATGTGTTTTCTGCTGAATTCCTATAGCATCAGGAAAAGTTTAGATGTTCAGATCTTGTGCTGAGCTGGAGAATGCCAAAATGTTGACCAAAGCAAGTAGCAGCATATAGCCGTAGATTATGAATTATCTTGACCAGTAAAATGGGATTCACAATTGTTACATTTTCTAAGGATTAAAAAAAACATGACTTATTCTTTACCTAGGCTCAATGACTTTTTAGCAAAAAAGAATATACAGGAATATAAATGGCTATAAGGACAGTATTAGCTATACCTTGTTTATCCAGTGAGATACCAAATTGCAATTTGGAGTTAAGAACAACTTGATGCACTTGTCTAAGTTACTATGTTATCATTCTTACCTATATACTTTACATCTAATGTTCTCATACCACTGTGGATGGGCTACTGTGAGAGTAGCCATAGCATAGTTTAATAGCATGCTGTATTACTGAACAGCAGTTTTGGCCATGAAAATTTGTTTTCAAGTTAGACCTCATCTTAGGGTATTTGCTAATACCTTAACCATTTTAAAGTATGTTGGGATCACTTGATTTGATGGATTTCAGGGCATCCTGTTCAAACTGAATTTGAAGCTTCCCTAGTTGATTAGATTAGGTAGTGCAAGTTCCCCAAGCTGGGCCTGGATCAGGGAAACCTACGGAAGCTCAGAGATGGTTAAATCAACAGGCACTTCATAGGTAACCTTATAGCCATCTCAACATCCATATATAATGTCATGTGGTCCTAATGTAGCAAATTTAGTCGATCCAATGTTGTTCTGTTTTAAAGGTGTAAAGGGAAACTCACTGTGAATTTATATAACTACGTCCAGGGGCGTACCTAGAGTATTTTGCCCCCATTTTAAAGTGTAAAAACACCCACACTTTAGAAGGTAGGGAGACATTGAGGGAACCCTGTGTGCCAGTGTAGCACCCCTATGATAAGTGGGACCTGGGGCAGACCACCCCCTCCGCCCACCCCTATGTATGCCACTGACTACATTTATATTAAACATTGTATCTTGTACATTTGAAAAAAGGACACATCTTTTTTTCACAGTAGTTTCACTTAAACTAACAATCCTCATGGACCCATTGCAAGTATTTTCAAATGTGTTTGCTTCTTTGTTCTTAAGACCTGGACTTATTGATTCCATTAATTCCAGACTCTGTGACTCTAGAGGGACTGCTGTCTGCGGATCAGTACCACACAACAAAACTGTTGCCGGCAAACAAGCTTAATGCCTGAGGATGGAGCAGCATCATGGAATGCCCTCGACGAGCCAACCTGTATTAGGAGGACACAGAATGGCATCAGCCCAGAGCCTTCTGTCACTTTGGCAGACTGCACCTCTAGTCCACAACATCGATTCTTTTAGGCCTTTCTTTGTAAACTTATAAGTGTATTGTATAGGTTTTAAAAATAAAATCCGAGAGACTAACATATGTAACACAGCATTAACAGAATAACATCTTTCACGTTAAAAGCCATTGTGGATGTTTACGAATTGTTGCTTGTATCTTGCACCAAGTTGCCTTTAAATGTAAACCACAGGAAAAAACGAGTACCCTGGTTCTGCTACTTTGCTCATTTATTTTAAAGGCCAGGTGCTGTAGAGGTGCAACTACTCTTAAACTGCCTTATGATGCTATCTGTAGCCTGTATTGCAGCCGGTTGTTACCAAGCACATGGTAAATGATAACTGGGTTGCTTGCCCCTGACCGTGCATTTCTGCACCTGAAAGCTACCCTTAAAATTTACACTCATTGGTTCAGCCCCCTGACATGCACGGCCATGCAGGAGGAGTGTATCTATGTGTGTAGGATGGGGAGGTGCACAGGGGTCTCCATCAGTAGCTGTCCTTGGGCCATGGACGGTTACGTTGCCAGTTCCTGTCATTGTGGTTCTGCTCTGAGTCACGCTCCAGGAGTCGGTCCTGAGAGTCATGTCCATTCGTGCTGTTCAGTCCACTGTTGTGGTGCCGATGGGGCTGATACAGGTCTGGGTAGGTATCGGCGTACTCATCCTCCAAGTGGCGGGAACTCCTCTGCGAAGAGGCTGTCCAAGTCTTGTGGGAAGTCTCACTAGCCTCATCAGATTGCATCAAACTGTCACGTTCCAAGGGTGAGTGCTCACTAGCTCGATCTGTAAGAAGCTGCTGGTTCTATGTAAGAGGGCAAAAAATACTTTTAGTAACCAACCTAAAGAAGAAACAAATTGTTGTAGAATAGCATAAGCCAATACAGAGGTTAGATTTTATAAAATATTTTCATTTATTGAAATTTACAAACTCTTCAACCCCTTGGAAAAATCCCCACACATAAATGTAATAATTATAACATTTTGCAGACAAAAATACCTTTTCAGGACCCATTATAAACACTTTATAAAGTGTTTATAAAGAGGAAACTTCAATGTAAACATGTATATGAAGGTGCAAAAAAGTATAATATACACTATGTGGACAACCCTACCGAACACCTTTGGGAAGAACTGGAATGGAGAGTGCGAGCCAGGCCATCTTGTCCAGCATCAGTGCCTGACCTCACAAATGCTCTACATGATGAATCTTCCACAGAAACACTCTAAAATCTTGTGGAAAAGTGGAAGCTATTATAGCTGCAAAGGACGGACCAACTTCATATTAATGTCTACGTATTTAGAATGCAATGTCATCAAAGTGAATACATGACCTATGGCCCTTATAATAAAAATACTGTGCCATGAAATTATGACAGTGGAGTCATTGCATAATCTACATAACCTGTGTGTGACAAGAGTCTACCTGTAATCCTGGAATGGCAGTGGGTGGTGTCATGAGGTTCTGGCCAGCATGTGGGTGCAGTGGATGGTGTGTGGCTCTCCAGTAAACCTCCATGTACTCTGCAAGGTGTTCACAAGCATCCTCCAGCTGATTCTCATCCAGTATCACATCAAACATTTCCTAAAGACACAAAGATCGATCGCATGGAGAGAGCCTCTCATACATCACGCACAAGGGTAATGACCACAATCTATGACAAGGGGACAAAACTGTAATACAGAGATCAATATGTGCCGCCATATATCAATATGACATTATGTTTTATTGAGGAAATACTAGCCATGCAGTTAGGTTCCCCTAAACATCAATGTCTAGGAACTGTCACTTGAATGTATGACAGGCAGATTCAGCTCATCATTAATGTAAAGTTATATTGGAAGAAAACTAACTGATGAGAGCTTTAAGTATTACAGAAACGGTAACTAACCTCATGTTAATGTGTGGTGACAGGTCCTCTTCAACAGAGCTGTCACCACACATTAACAGGAGTTTACTTGCCTTTTAACACCCTTTGTCATACAAGGCTCCAGCCTACCTGGTGTGAAGCTGAATAAACTGGGCATATTGTATCATTGATCTAAATTTTCTCAAATTACCTGTATTCTGCCCCAGTTAAAAAATGAAAGCAATAACTGATTTTATAAAAAAAAATGCAATGAGTATAGTCATTAATACTTCATTATTGGTGATGAAAGCTGTTTATTCTCATATTGAGGAAAGATTAGGAATCTACCCCCTAAACGGAGAGGAAAGATGCTGTCTTTCCACACTTTACATAATGAAGGTCTAACCCCAGCGAGGTTCTTTTAGCTTAATTTGGAATGTCTAGTGTTTTCTCATGTACCTCTTGGTATAAGCTGTTACAGGGCTCTTACCGGAGGACACTGTATCAGTTTGTCAGCAGCCAGCATCTGGACATTAAGGTGTTTCACTTGAGATTTTCCCCTGGATTTTATTAGCCTCTGTAGCACCTGGAAAAATACCCAGATATCATTAGTGACATTGTCACTACATACTCTACACTTAAATCAGACACACACATCAGTGGATACACCCAACACAGGGGTTAAATCTGCTCTGGTATCTTCAACCATGTATGGTGAAAGCTCCCATCAGAAATGATCAGTATTATCTTGGGGTCTGAAACCCCTACCTGTCAGTCTATCACATTAATTCTCCAAGATGCACTCTATGTTAGACAAAAAGACCACTGCTTAGACAATAAGATTCCACGATTTATTCATTGTAGTTTCTAATTTCAGAGAGCAAAGTGACAAAAGAAAAAAAATACAGGTTAATGGTGCACAATTTTTGATTCCTAGGAGATTTTTTCTACGGACATTGCTGGAAATTGGAATTTGCTAAATAAAATTAGGTTTAAAACATATAAGATCAAATAAGCTGTTCAAGGGTAAAAAGGGCTCCCCAAGTTAGCCGATTTGCAACATCAACTTAACCGATAAAGACTTGGTGGGTAGCATAGACAACATTGCCTTGATAGCTCACCTTGGGAGAGGAAACTTTGACATACACAATGATGGGGGCCAAGGAGGTTTTGGAAAGCTGAGCAGGGTGATTGATTGTGTCGGCATCCAAAATAACCAGCTGAAGAGTCTTTGCCAACTCAAAGATTCTCTCTATCTCACTTTGTACCTCAGCTGAAACACATGAAAAAAAATCTAATTTCTCTATGTACAATGAAAATCAGTAAGCTCCAAACTTGCACCCAGTGCCTGTAAGGTCTACAGAACATTTGTTTGTTGAGAAACACTTGGGGCCTTAAAGTTACACAGATGAGGTGAAAGGAAATTCTTACTATATAAAGTATGTTTGTATATTTGTGGGGTAGTGAAATGTAAATGTTGTGTGAAGGGAATCTCTGGGGTAACATTGATGTGTCACCCTCTTAGACAGCAATCTATTTGATTTTCCAATGCCCTGGAGCAATCTTCCAATCTTTGGTTCTAAGCAGATTGTAGACTCACCAATGTTTGAGCGGGTGGAACGCTCAATGATGGCTCTCTTGCCTGGGTTGTTAAGTAATGAGCGCTTCGCAAGTGATAAATCAGCTGTTACCCGAGTGATGGAGATCCTGGAAATCAATGGACACCACAACATTGTTATATCTAAAGGGACATGCTCAGGGTCACAATAGAACACCAGAAAACGACTGTTTGAACTTTATTAACATGACTGTTGTCAAAACATAGGTATGTAGCACCTATCGATGTATAATTGTATAATTGGCAAAATTGGTTTTGAAATGTACTAAAAACAGATACCTTTCAAAACACAAGCAATATCTATTGCTTTAAGTCCAAATGTATAAGTCTCTTTTGAACAAAATATTTAATTGGTTTTATTGTCTAACTACCTGTTGAATATTTGTTTCCCCTATTCTGTTCAACATGATACAAACTTTTATTGTGATAGGAGCTGTAGTCAACAGCACTTACAATGCATTTGTCCCCTAATACAGTTTTCTTTTTTTTTTAAAAAAAAGGGATTACTACATACCAGAGAAGGTATTGCAAATACTATATTTGCTCAATTATAAGATGACCCAGGAGAAAAAGAAAAAGCCTAAATATAAGACTACCCTATAGGAAACAGGTTTTACTAGTAAATATTAATTCACATGTAAACTAATTTTTCATATTTAATAAAAACTGATTGGAGGAAATTTTTATTAAATTTCCCTTTATTTGCTCCTCTGCCCCAGTTCTGCACATCTGCCCCACATATACAGGGCTCTCTCCACCTAATGTATCGGTTTTCTCTTAGTTTGTCAATTCTCGTCTTGTCAAACGCTTGCGGGATGCGCTGCCGGCACTTCCGCCGAGGCTTCTATGGTGGAGCACCGGAAGGTCATGTGATGCCGGCACTCCGCCATTGAAGCCCCGGCTAGGGTGCTCCATTAGATCTTCTCTGAAAGCTGATTTGTGTGGTTTTGTTTTGTTTTTCTTATTACTGGTAATAAAGTAGGAAAAACACTTACTGTTGATTGCAGCCAGGGAAGTCACAAAAGAAGGCTGTTTTAGAAAGGAGAATGCCTAAAGTTCCTAAAGATGGATTTCTAGGCATTTAGCATGCAGGTTTAATAAGTTTACTGTTATGCTATGTGTTATTTTAGATGCCACATGCTAGGGAGACAAGTACAGTTTATATGGCATTTCAACTCCCTAATTTCATATGGATTATCACGGGTCAATTCCAGCACACTTCTCCAAGAATGGTTGAGATGACTCCATTCATGTCCCCACATTGTCAGCAATTCTTACAAAAGCTACATGGATTGATCACTCATAATAATGAAGACTGAAGTAAGGCAGCTGAAAAGCCCAACTGACATGACAATTCTTAGGTTAGTGAATAGACCCTATCACAGAATTAATACTATTTGATAAAAATGAGCAAATGTTGCTTTGCATTTTAATTAGAATTCGGGGAATAGAATACAATTAACAGTCAATATTAAATACTGCAAGGCAAACACTTTTCAAGGGATTCATGCATGTATTGCAGATTATGTCATTACTAAACCTGATCCATTATAATTAGCATTTGTGTTTGCTCTACTACCGAGAAGCATTAATTCGTGGAAGAAGCATCTTGTGATCTGACTTTCCTGCCCTAGAGACCACAATGCATAAAAGAGGTCTGTTATGTTATACATGAATGATGCTTTGGAAGCCAAAGGTAGGCAGGTGGTACCAAAAACTTTAGGCATCTACATAATGATCAGGGGAGGCATGACACCTGGCTGTAGGACTTCATCTCACATGGATACAAAGAAGCCCAGTGTTTACCCTTGTCACTTCTAAAAGTATATAAACCATATATTCTTGCAGTAGGAGTAGGAACAGTTACCTGGTTCTTAAACGGGCATCTAAACATCCTTACTTTAACACATCTTTTGGGGTTTTGTCAGGAGAGTTCACACAAGAGTTGTGGTTTCAGCTCCATCACATACCTATTCATTGTGAAATGCTAAAACTAGAAAAAAGTCTCCAGTGTCAAGGGTTTAGCTGGCCTGTATGATATATAAATCAATGGGTGATGAGACTTTGGTGAACATTCAATGATTTAACTATGCATTATTTTGGGTCAGCCAAGCTCTTGGGGGTGAACCTTCTTAATGTCAATGAGATGAAATAGCAATTCTTCTGCTGGCCTTTAATATAGTATAGCATAGTAGGTTGAAAAAAGGCTTCAGTCCATCACGTTCAACCTTTCACACATACCTAGTTCTAAAGTTGGTCTAAAAGAAGGCAAAAACCCTACTTGGGACAATTACCAATTATGCCACAACAGGGAAATTCCTTCTTGATTCCATAGCGGCAATCAGATTACTCCCTGGATCAACTTTCTAATATGACTGTCCTTTTAGCAGTTGTAGCTCTGTATGTTATGCTGAAGCAGAAAAGCATCCAGACCTTTCTTAAAAATATCCACAGTTAGATGATACAACATCCATGGGCAGAGAGTTCCATATTCTTATTGCTCTTACTATAAAGAACCCTTTCCTATGCTGATGCTGAAATCTCCTTTCCTCATGTCTCAACTGATGCCCCCGTGTCTTTTGTAGAGACCTCTTAGAGAGCTGTTTATACTGACATTGTATGTATTTGTACAATGTGATCAGATCCCCTCTTAGACATCTCTTTTCAAGTGAAAACAAGTTCCGTTTTTCTAGTCTTTCTTCATAACTAAAATTATCCATTCCCCTAATTAACTTTGTAGCCCGCCTCTGCACTTTCTCCAGCTCTATAGCATCCTTCTTTAAAACTTTCATGATGCACCGTGATTGGTTGATACCACAGGTCACCTGTTAGCTCTCCCTTTAGTTAATAGACCCCTTTGTTTGAGAAACAAACTGTACACAGGCAGTACAATCTACAAACCTCAATGTCTTGGTTGTTTTATTTAAAATTATCTTACTTTTTTCTACCCACAAGCATCTCACCTGCCATCAAATCTGTGCTTCAAGAAGTCAAACAGTGCTTTCTGCATCATGTCTGTCACCTGATGTTAAGACACATGAAAAAAAAACAGAAAAAGAGGACAGGAAATATAGACTTTTTGAGAAAGACAAAATCCCTTAAGGATAGCATTCTGGAAATGAAACAGCAGTCAGAAATGTAGTAATTCAACCCAGCAAGCAGAAGTCCCCTTACTGGATAAAAAATGTTGAGAAGGCACTGGATGTATTTATGGGGGCCGCATTGAAGTTTGATATTAGTTAAGACCATATCGAACTTTGTGTGGTTTTTGGATAACTGTCAGGGTTTTGATAGAATTAATTCTCATGCTGCAGACTACATCTGCCATTTGGCTTGGGAAAGGCTCGAACATTTGGAACAGTCTGGAACATTTCTTTTGCTTCAATATGTTAAGATATAATGTACTTATAATAAAACAATTTTGGGAACAACTTTTGTTGCGAACAGGCTACTCATAGACCAGTGTAACTGCTTCATTGTCTGAGTTACACATCAGAATATATCGTTGCTGGTTAGAGTGACCATATAAAAATTCTAACCCAAAATACCATACATTGTAGATTGATTGTAGACTGCTGCTTTGTCCAACAGACACACTAGGCCAGGCATGTCCAAACTTTTTTCGAAGAGTGCCAGATTTGATGAAGTGAACATGTGCGAGGGCCCACCATTTTGCCTGACATTCTTTGAACCATTAAAATTAAATGCAAATTAACTATTTTATGCAAAGTTTATTGAAAACGGCATACTTTTCATTTTGTGACTTGGATGACAAATCTAAACAGGTGTTAAATCACTCTGCCTTAAATATCAAAAAAACAGATATATATTTGGGCAACTTATCTGTGGGGCCTTATCAGTCCGGAACGTGGGCCGGAATTGGCCCTCGGGCCGGACTTTGGACATGTCTGTACTAGGCGAATACCCTAAGCAACTGGACCCATACCCCACATACTTTGGAGGGTGTCCTGAGGACCTGCCTGAGATGTACACTACAACGAGGGACCAAGTCTTTGCAAACTTTATTAAATCCTTTTTGTTCTGGTCTTAAAGTTTTCCAAACATGGTTAGGATCTGAGGTGGCAATTTTAGCCATGATTACTTTCCCATTGGCTAAGATGTAGTTACAGGATCTGACTCAGCACACGTGTCTAATATCCAATTGCTTATTGAACTTTTTGAGAACCCAGGGCTGAGTAAGTGCTGTATGATGGATAGACTTCAATTAGATAATTAAAGGAGGTCTGAAACAATTCTAGTATCATGATCAAGAAAGCTCAATGCATATCCACTAAGAATAACCACAATGCCACCTACAAGGGTCCTTGACTGGTCCAGCTGTGAGCCAGCGCAAGCAGTGTTAGTGTTAAAGAGGACAGTGGCCAAGGATTAACATTTCAACTAAAGCATACAAAAGGTAAATGTAAAAAAATATCCAAAATAGTCAAATGTATTCTTCAAACATACAAAGCTGTGATATACCAACTTAGCATAACACTAATAGATAATTAAGTGCAGTCACATAAAGATATAAACTTAAAAAAAACAGTCAGCTGATCTGCTCATACCAATTTACTTGTGTGGGTAGCTGGCTGCTCATGTGGATCCAGCTAAGAAGAACCATAAGTCTGTAGGGGAGCGGCACTGATAAGAGAGCCTCCAATGTCTTGAGTGCCTAATTTTCTATCTGGTTTTGTTATCTAGCTTCCTGATTTTTTTAACTGTTTTCTTTATTGAAGCCCCAAGGTTTAGTGGCTTCATTATTGGGGAAAAAACAAATAAAGTGAACGGTGCCAGTTGTGCAAAATAAATACCGGTAGTCATGTGATAAAACCTTTATGCAAACCGCACACCGAGCATAAAAGGCTGGGGCTAGTGTACATAAAAATAAAAAGTGCATGGACTGGTCAGAGTGCTCAGTGCGCTTACCGACAGTGATCAGCATAAAAGGTGGTGTGCTAACCTCACACTCCCAATCGAACCCAAACACACACCCTGGCTAGACTAAAGGGCTCTAAGGGAACATCGGGGCTCCATGCTATCCCAGCCTTAGGCCAGAGAACCAAGCTTTTCCTCTTTCACAGGTACTCACTTGATCTTAAAGGCAGAGAAGAAAAACTGATGGGATATAATATAGTAGCCTGCTTGAAATCTTAATTTTCCTCATACCAGTAAATTTAATTAGCGATATTGTAGTTTCATCATTAAAGAGAGAGTTGGTAGGATAGATGTGGTTTGAACTCCCTAAAGCATTTATAGAGTTGTCCCTGGCTAATTTCTCCTGAAGGATAGCTGATCTGCCTTGTATAATGCATACTGTACTTCTAAAAGAGATGACGTTATATAGCTCTCACTGATTTGAATATGCTTTATACAGGGCCACCAAGCTATTCTTGGAATTAAAGCTCCATAGGATTGTCCCTTTATAAAAAGTAAACACAATTGTGCATCTTATGGGGACAAGAGAAAAAAAAGCAGAAGCCTTTTTAACTTAACATTCTACATATTACAATACACCCCCAGATTATTGCAGTAAAGCTGTTCAGGCTTATCTTTAAACAATAAATAAATGATAAATAAAATGGAATGGTGTCTTAGTTACAGTCAGCAGTGTATTATGGCCTAGGCCATCTTGGACTAGGGTGGGGGGGATCTGAGTGGGCCTTCCGCCATGAACCTGGAGCAGATCCCCCACTTGGGCGACGAGGCTCTTTAGTGCACCGTTGTTGAGTTGGTCAGTTGGGGAGGTCAGAGATCTCCCCTGTAACCTAGTTATTTATACTGTGGAGATCTGTGGCTGGCCTCATTGCCAACATCCTTCTGAAATGGAGCACTGTGTCTTGACAACATATCCAACACTTGTCAGAAAGGACGGAAGTAGCAAAGGTAATTCCTGAGGGTATTACCCTGGGTCAGGCCTAGACAATACCCAACCTACATACATCACAGGTTACAGCAGCTGACAAAAAACAAAAGGTGTATCTATCAAAGATTACAAACCCATGTCAACCCATGAGTGTACCTCATATCCTTTCAGGGAAGGGCCAACCAGGACCACAGGTCTCATAGAAGGAACCACATCGTAAGGTGCCACGTTCTCTGTCTGCAACAAAAATACTTTAGCAAAAAGAATAAACCACCAAAAAAGGGGAATAGGATTTACAGGTCAGGCAAGATGCCATTATATGCTTCCTGGAGAGAGCTGTGAGAAAATTTACAAACAAAGCATTACTTTTTTTCTAGCCGTGGTTTCATTCTGCACCAATGATACTTAGAATGTTATATGATATGAAATGGTTAATTGCACTTATTAAGAGGCCCGGGCTGGTCGTTGGGTTCTCAGTGGGCCTACATCCAAGTCAACATTGTCTCTGATCTACTTTTATTGCGTAATGCTTGTGGTTTATCTGCGTGACAGGGTCGATTTTACTGCTCCAGTCTGGCACAGAGTAGTAACCCCTTCACTATCGTGGTCTTTATGTTTACTCTACTTGTGAAGATTATTAATATGAAGTATGCTCAGCATTAATGGTCACATTTATGTGTCACCCATAAAAATGTTCAGTGGAACTCATAATGTTTTTCAAATGAAATAATCAAATACTATATGCTAGCTTGCCAATGGTGCAATACAATGAGTGTGCAAGTGGTATATTTATCACATATGGACAAACCTCATTATCTTTATAGCACACAATCCCCTGAGGTAATAGCCCTACTCGGTCAGCACTGGTAAGGGCACGGGATAATAGCTCAGCTAAGTAATATAGCAGTATACTCTTCAGACTGGATGCCAGTGCAATTAACACAATACAATATTCCGTCTGCCATTTTATTTACTCAGCCTCCCAAGGGTTATACCAGGCAGATACTATGTATTGTCTGTTTATCTTTTCAGCACCACAAGTATATCATGACAATAAACTATAACAAAAGGTTATATGGCTATGGTTATATGTGAAGGTAAGAGCTCTCGCCCCCCGGGATTGATATGAAAATGATCCCATTTGAGTAGTTTTTTTTTTATATTGCTAGAAGTATGAAAGTAATAACAGAGCGATAGTAACACAAAGTGTAAATGCATAAAACGTTTAAGTGAGCTCTACAGTGTGCTAAGCAAATACACTCTAGAGAGGGATCACTTAGATAGTGAGGAGGGGGTATATAGTGAAGAGGGAGGGGGTATATAGTGAGGAGGGAGGGAGGGGGGGAGATAGTGATGAGGGGTATAATATCCCTTTTAATGCTTAGGTATCTAATTAGCATGTTGTCTGATGCGTGGCAAGTTTCCAGACACAATAACATGTTATGAAGTAACTGTGCCAATAAGGGCGCTAAACCCAAGGAGCGCAAATATTTACGCTGTGGGGGGAACAAAAAAAAAAAAAAAAGCTTTAGAGCGTAGTACTAAGCCTTGGATATCAAGTGCTAACACCTAGACTTAGCCAAGGCTTAGTACTACGCTCCGAACATGCATATAGTGAGGAGGGAGGGGGGTAGATAGTGAGGAGGGAGGGTAGATAGTGAGGAGGGAGGGGGCTATATAGTGAGGAGGGAGGGGCTATATAGTGAGGAGGGGGGTAGATAGTGAGAAGGGAGAGAGAGGGGGTAGATAGTGAGAAGGGGTAGAAAAGGGGGAAAGGTAGATAGTGAGAATGAGTGAGAGAATGAATGAATGTGTGGATGAATTGTCTGAATGAGGGAGATATTTAATGAGGTGGTGAGAATGCATTAATGAATGTGTAAATTTGTGTGAATGAGAGAGAATAAATGATTGTGTGAATTAATTATGTGAATGAAAGTGTGAATTAGTGAGTGACTGTTAAAGTGTTTGTGTGTATGATAGATGTAAAATTGATTTGCCGAAAGGCAAAGATGGCACAAGTAGGATGTTTGAGCCTTGGGGACCAAGATGACACAGGCAGGGTGTTTATGCGACAAAGATAGCACAGGCCGGGCTGTTTAGGGACGAAGTTGACTCATGCTGGGCTGTTTGGGGACAAAGATGGTAAATCCTATGTGTGTAATCTGGGTGCTGGTCAGGTTCTATGTGGGCAGTGTGTACGCCAGAGCTGGCTTTGCTTTGTGCAACCTGTGATCTATGCCTGTAGTTTTATCTCGTGCTATGTTTCCATACATTATTATTGTGTACCTGCAAATACGGGATTTGTATGTCTGATTCTATGCCTCCATGTGAACAATAATAACAATTTATATATATATATATCATTGCTAACAGCAATCACACTCCTATCATGCTAAGTCAGCTAGTACATGCTGGAATCTGGTTATGCCTGGGCATGATAGGAGTATGATTGCTGTTAAAAATCATATATATATATATATATATATATATATATATATATATATATATATATATATATTAATATTGTTATTGAATTTTTTGTCCTATTTTGCTGTGTTACTTACTTTAAATAAAAGTGTGAGATTTTTTTTATGGTGGGGGTCATATTTGGTTTTGGACAGGTAAATGCTGGATTTTCAGTTTCAGTCCAGAATTTTCGTTTCGGTGCATCCCTAAGCCAGACAATGAAGTGGTAGGCCTACACCACATCAATGTTTGGGTTAGTAATGCTGTACCACCTTCAATGTTTGCACCAGTATATAACCATAGAAGCTATGCAGTTTTAAAGTGTTGGGGGGGTGCCACATACTCTAGGTACGCCCCTGATTATGTGTGTGTTTCACCTCCACTGGCCAACAGTCTACCATGATTGAGTTGTTCTCTGATACCAACATCCAAAATATTTACAATTGGTTTGGACTAAAAAGGTATGCACATTATTATCACACCAATGGGCTTTTAAAAAACTCAGTCTTTTAGGAGCAGATACCTTTCCTGGCAGTCATTTAACTTAAAGCAGCAAAATTCACCACGAAATAGCTCCCTGATGGGAGGCACCATGTTGACTAAACCTGAACCTGAACCAGGGAGGACTTCTGAAACAAAAGCTAGTTATTAGCGTTCCCATGCCACACGCTGCTAATTCCAGTTTGCCTCATAAAGGAAAAAAGCCCCTTGTATTCGGTTGTGCTTTTCTCTTAATAGTGCGGTTTGCTGCTTTATTTCCTTAACAATTAGACTTGCAGGGGCATGGAGAACATATTTATGTGTTTGATAAAAGTTATGACAGATCTGCTTTCATTCACACTTGGGTGGTTACATGCAATGCTTCACCATGGCATTCTTACTTTTAACAAGAACACCTACCTGTTTTTGCTTCTGTTTAGCTTTAGAGAAAAAGAAACAGATTTTAAGATCATAGCATAAACATATGATTGATTAGGTTAGCTGACATTTACAGTACATTATTGTTGATAGCTGGACACTGGCTGTAGAAGGTGCGGAGTATCTACTGGAGCTTCACTCAGAGGATGGATTCATCACCTCCATCAGTACTATGAATATATTGAACATAATCATACTGACCTGGATTTGCTGAATTTTGTTTTTTGTACAATAGAATCATCATTTCTTTAGTTGCTGCAAAAGGCACTGCTGTGAAGCGTCCCAATTCATTACTCAGCCAAGAATGTGTGTATATTGGGAAGCTGTCCCTGGATTGCGCTAATGGTTTTGGCCTACCTGCAGTTACTGTTACTGCAGTTCTGCATATGGAACGCAAAGGACGTTTCATAAAAACCCAATCAGGCCTTGTAGTGAGAACTTTTATCATGACTGGATCCATTTCCTGCAGCCCAGGAAAAGACTGACAACACCCCACTAAATGTTAAGCCATGTCTATACGTAGACCAAACAACAAAACTGGGACCCACGACAATGATCATTCGGGATGCATAGGGCAAGTGGCCAAGCTGTGACCATACATGCAGTTGTTATTTACTCCGGGCACTGTCCTAGGTGTAACCCAAGGCAGCACCCCAGCGGCTACCACTTTAGCCTCACTGTGGAACATTGGGACAGGACATCATATGCCTGCGTTCTGTGTCTTAAAGGTACATGGCACCTTTTAATGGACCCTATGGAGGTTGTACCCCCTTCACACAGACTTCCTTGAAACAAGGTGGCTGTGGAGAACAGAGATCTCTCCTGTCACTGCATACATGGCCTTTGCCGCAGACATAATTTTCTTTAAAGCTATCAATATTTTCCTTTTGGCGCGTGTAAATAATGAAGCTCTAAGAAATGACACTGTGTTTGGCATGTAGGCAATGACTGTACAGGATAATTATTTATATACATTACGCAGATCAATTTATTTAGCAATAGCAGAAGGAATCGGGGACTCTGTGACTATTCTGTTTATTAACATATATGTAAATTTCTGCAAGTATTGATGTTTAAAGTTTCATTTTTAATGCTGAAATGAAAGATTTTGTAGCAACAAAATATAATTTTTTTGCATAACAAAGCATAAACACAAAACAATGTCCTTTGATACAGTTTATATCCTGAAAAGCATGAATGTAATCTTACCCCTAGTACTGATAAAATGGGGCAAAGTAAAATAGCCAGCAAATATGGCTGATAAAAGAACACATATCAGCGCGCATGCTGACCGGCATTGACCCATACACAAACACGCTTACAGCCGCCTTGGCTCTCCAGCTGTTTTTAGTGCACAATGTAATTAATGAGATGACACACTTACAATACATATGTGCACCGTGCAAACTGCATAGCTCCATAGCTAGCGAACTCGTGAAATGTGTTTTTGTCAGCAAACACGGAAAAGAGGTAATGAACACAGAGAAACCATCAGCTTATAGGAACAGGCTAATCACCAAAATTGTATTTTTAATTTGTATTCAAAGTATCCATGGCCTGGGCTGGATTTTACTGCATGTAAATTGGTGCATGTATTCTTTAGTTAATGGAGTTTAGGGCCAAACTGGGTATGATAAGGCAACCCTGGCACTTTAAGGCAGACAGTCAGATATAAGTGGCAGCACGGTATATTTTTATGCTCACTCAAAATAGGGTCGGGCTTATCCAGCCAGTGGGCACACACTGAAGGACTCGATCTGCCGCTGGAAGGCCAGAGGCCTTCTCACTTCTGTCAATAACTGTGTGATGCCTGTACCAGGTTCCTCTTCTTATCAGATATCACTGCTCTAATTTCTGTCTCTCATGTATATATATATATATATATATATATATATATATATATATATATATACATACATACATACATATATACACACACACACACACACACACGATTCAAGGCAAGTCTTTGGAATACCCTACCCTGGGGTTATCGGGTAGCATGCTTTATAGACACACTCTGTCAGTCTGTACTTTTGTCCAATATTATTATTAATTTACATATCCTTGGCTGTTCCACATCACACATTTGCCTTTTCAACTCTTGTGTAATGTACTACCACCTCCTTCTCAATTCTAAGATCGTTTGAGCAAGGTCCTCCTTACTTTTTGTTTTTGTAAGCCATAATATTGGGTGCTGTTATAACCTTGTCAGAGTTATGACCATACCTGAGAACTTGTGGGCTCCGACTACCCGGATCCTACCCTTGTGGGACATGGCCAGGACTGCCCACTGATGTCAGTGGGCATTCACTCTCACCTTGCAGGAAACACCCCCATTGTCAAGACCATGCGACCCGGAGAATTCGGGTGCTGACCCAGGTATGGTTATGACAATGGGGAGTAAGAGGTACAAAATGAACATTAAATAGACATAATACTGTTATAGAAAGGCCCTTAGTTATAATTAGAATTATGAATTATTTCACTCTACATGTCTACCAACTTGGATGCATAAAAACTGTTTTTTTACACACAACGTGAATATGTTCAATCTTTATATCTAACTTTTATGGATTCTGAGGCTTTGGTGTCTTCCCTGATATATCATGTACTTTAAGGCCATGCACTATTTAGCACCCCATCTTTGACTTTTAATTAAGACAGGCAATGATATTTATAATGTTTTGGGAACACCAACTGCCCTTTTGTTGCTTGTAAATGCTAACACCAAGGTAACTTGGAATCTTCAAGTTTCGGTTATAACTTATTTTATCCTTATTTATTATAACTAATTTATTTCTCAGTATAACATTACTATTTGTAATAAAGATGACTATGTGTCATGCCATGGTTTATCCACTAAAGAAAGGGTTTGCAAGAGAGTTGTGTTTTAGCTTCACTATACGTTATGAAGAGCCAAACGTCAATGAGCTTCTGCGGCAGGTAGAGCTTGGCTGGCCAAGTATAATGTAAAGTTAATCAGCATAATTTCTTCCTTACACATGACCAGCTAACTTCTTCTTGCTGGAGGAACTTACCAATGTTGGCCCTTCATAATAAATATTATGTTAAAACCACAACTCTCTTGT
Source organism: Spea hammondii (assembly GCA_029215755.1). Lineage (NCBI taxonomy): Eukaryota > Metazoa > Chordata > Amphibia > Anura > Pelobatidae > Spea > Spea hammondii. The sequence goes on from JARDYJ010000002.1 coordinate 35,104,394, forward strand.
CAATTGAGTGGTGTTGTATATAAGAACATAGCGAAGGTTTATAGTTAAAATCACATCTCTCTTACCATTCCTAAATCCTCCAACCCGTAACAAAACATATGTAATCAGTATGCAATAACTCCTTCCAGGATCTTATATTTCTTATCTTAAATATGTGGGATCAACTGTCACTATCACCTCTTAAAGATCATCTACTGGGATTATTATTCTGAGTTTTTGCACCGGCCGTGCATTGTGAGTTTACCAGGTTTGCTACAACATCTCAGAAAGGTTAGTCATTGTTCCTTGAAGAAATTAATTGTCATAAAAAGTCATTAGTTAAAAATAAAAAAATAATAATACCGAAAAGGTAATCTGGGTTGCTTGCTATACATAGTAGTGCTGCACTGATTAGGTTCTAAATTGTAGAATTATCACATCTTACTCATATTTTTTTTAAGAAAACACAACAAATACTATAACTTGTGATGTTTGCAAAAAAAAACAATATGGGTTTTGATAACAATTACCCATCTGCTATGGATACGCATTAAACATTTTCTGCCTACAGAGGTATATATTGTAGGTCATTTTTAGTCAAGCCTCCATTGGTTAAAATGAACATAGTTACAAGAGCTGCAGGTTGAATTTTGCAATGGCCAAAATGAATTATTGTTGCATAAATATTCAGCTGTGTAAGTCAGTACTTGGCAGGGGAAGTTTATGCAGCAAATGACTGCAGCGAACCATTTAGCGTAAGTCAGCACTAACTACTATATAAGCATATATTTTACAATTAAAATTTAAGATTGTGAAAATCCTTAGCATAACCATATATTTTACGTGGATAGCTAATTATCTAAATTGCTGCTGCTTCCTGCACGTTGTATCTAATATATACCTTAGAATATGATATTTCCTTGAATACAATTGTGTGACTGGTTATGTCCCTTAATTTACATTCAATTGGTCATTTGTTTAAAATCCCTAGGAACAGAGTGCTTCTGGTGCTTGAGCTGCAGTGGACTGACTCCTGTTATAAATTTTGATTCACCTGAGTTAAAATGAATATCAGTTCTAATATCAGTGCCTCTCGCAAATATACTTCTGCAGTATAAATATATGCAGGACCTAAATGCTAGGTACTCAAAGTACAACAGTGACTATGAACATGAACGATAACTAGGAGGACTTTGGAATTTGGTGGCCCACGTTCAACAATGGAGAAAACATTAAGTCATACCCTCTGCCTCCTATGGCAGTCTGGGACAATCAGCTCAAAGTTGTGATTGAAGAAAGATATAGGGTTTTGAAACTCTAAGCACAGAAAAAAAACACCACCTTTAAGATAAGCAATGGATTTTTATAACATACAAATTAGATAGGTGCTTCTCACCTTACCATCCTCTGAGCACAACCTCAAAAAACTTTGTGGAGCCCTAAGCAGCTGCTTCATTTGTTTATGGTTGTGCCACCACTGGCTGAGATGCATGAGTAAGCTTTGGCCATATCTGAATGGATACAAAACAGTGAGTCTCATTCTTACTTACCCATAGATGGGGGAGGTGAACGCCGATTTCCTGAGACCATGTCTCCCAAACCAGAGGTGTTGCCACCCATCCTCCTGCATGAACACATTGTTAAATATTTACAGGGAAACAAGCTTGTGTAGTAGGTTCACCAATGTGAAATGGTATACAACATGGCCTAAGAGCTGATTGTTAACGTCAACAATACACAATACACGGTTGGCAACATAAAATGGTTGCACTGATTCACTGTAAACATGTGCAGCCACTTACTGGCATAAGTAAAAGAAGCAATGTCAATTATGATTACACCTCAATGGTTCTTTGAATGGTACCCTAGTTCCAATAGGATATCAAATTTTGAAGTAGCGGTCATGCAATCTATCCTGCTAACCACAGCATAGGGGCAGGGGGTGTGATGTTCAAGAAGAAGAAGGTAATAAGTGCATCTGCTCCTTATACAGGGAAACATCGGCTATCTCAACATGATAAAAGTACTTTATATTTCCAGCGATCTTTTACCTTGCCTTCTGCTCTTGTTTGAGTCGAATGGCCTCTAGCCTCTGGGGGCTTGGGATAAAGGTGATATCCCCCCCCTCTTTTACTAGCCGCCCGATCCACCAGTCATTGTTGTATTTCTGGAAAATACATGTGTTGAGAGAAAACACTAATATCACTTTTTTTCACTTTGCTATTCTAATTGGGCTAAATCTAATGTATCCTTCAAGTCCATAAATAACAGACATCCCTCCGCAACAGTGTAACTCCTCCATTAAGATATACGATTCCAAACTGGACCTACCTTCTTCTATTGCTGTCTGACCATAACAATAGGAATTGCATTGACAGACATTTAAATATGTGTGTACAATCTTCTGAAGCTGCAGAGCTTGGGATATCAAGAATATATATATATTTTGTATTTTAGTTCAAAGACAGTATTTTTTTTCTCAAAACTTTACTAATTGTATATTGATATAATGTCCATTAATGAGGTTAGTGCATGCAAACCTCGGAGATTAGCAGAGGAGAGCTGGAACCTTCTGACCTGGGGCAGGTAAACAGGGAAAAGAAAAAATGTCGGTGCGCTAAGCTAGTCTCAGGCTCAAATAATACAAATGTATAATATAAGGCCTACCAAACAGTGTGAGCATGCTGCAAATACAGTGTGTTGGCTGTACAATGAATACAAAAAACAAAATACTGTCTGCGCTTCTCACCCTAATAAAGTTGGCAACAAATATATAAACATAATATAAATGAGAGGTTTTGGTTATATGAATTGGCCAAAGCATAATTAAGCTCACCCGCACGTCAAGGCACACTCTCAATAGGGTGAGAACCTACTCTCACCTCCTACATAGTGGGCACACAAAGCAGTTTATACTGCTACCAAAACCTGGGGCAGGTAAAGCCAAGTGGCCCCATCATCCATCTTACCCCGGTGGTAACTCACTCACTGCGCACTGGCACAGGTCTGACAGGCACTTTGTGAACAATCCTGGACAGGCCCAAAGGGCAATTAAAAACAGCAATGGTATGTGGAAAAAGTGCTCGATCATAATCTATGTTCCCTAATCATGGTTGTACACTATCATCTCCCCACAACGCGTTTTGCTTCCTTAGTGTCACATACAAGTAGTAGGAGACACCGTAGTCAGGTAGGACTCCAGGACAGAATGAGTTCAGACAAGCCGATGTCAGGATTCCGGAGAGCAGGATAAACAATAAACGAGCCGAGGTCAGGATTCAGGAGATCAAGGTAGTCAGGCAAGCCAAGGTCAAAACACGGGAAACAGGAATGTAAAACGCTATCTGAGCACTAGCCCAAGCATAGACAAACATCAGAAGGCAAGGTATAGCAGGTCTAAGGAGCCTAAACAGAGCACCGCAGAGGAAGTTCAAATCTCCCATCAAAATGGTCATGACGTTTAGGGCTGCAACTAACGATTATTTTCATAATCGATTAGTTGGCCGATTATTTTTTCGATTAATCGATTAAAAAAATGAATGTACATTTTTCATTTATTTAAAATAATTTAATAAACAAATGATGTTAAATACAAACGCAGAATAAAAAAAAAAAACTGATAAAATGCATTTCTTGTCTTTATTTCCCAACCAGCCCCCCAATTTATGCACATTTGAGCACAGGCTTGCCACGCTGCCTCCCAGACATGCCACTCCACGCTGCCTCCCACATATGCCACTCCACGCTGCCTCCCACATATGCCACTCCACGCTGCCTCCCACATATACCACTCCACGCTGCCTCCCACATATACCACTCCATGCTGCCTCCCACATATACCGCTCCACCCTGCCTCCCACATATGCCACGCTGCCTCCCACATATTCCACTCCACGCTGCCTCCCACATGCACATTTGAGCCCAGGCTTGCCACGCTGCCTCCCAGACATGCCACGCTGCCTCCCACATATACCACGCTGCCTCCCACATATACCACGCTGCCTCCCACATATGCCACGCTGCCTCCCACATATGCCACTCCACTCTACCCCCACATATGCCACTGTGCCTGATACGCCTTATACCCCCTGATACACCACTCCATCCTCCCCAGACATGCCACACTGCCTCCCAGACATGCCACGCTGCCCTCCCCACATATGCCTTATATATCGTATATGCCTTATACCCCCAGATATGTCACTCCATCCTCCCCAGATATGCCTTATACCCCCAGATATCTCATAGTCCCCTCAGAGTCACAGACCTGTTCACAGCACACTGACACCATACTTTTATAAATAAGTACTGGGTTAATCTTCACTGCCCCAGGATTTAGATTCCCCTTAGTCTGCCCCCCCTTTACCTCTAACTGCGCCTTAAGTTAACTTTATTAAATTAACCCTCAGTCCTCATCATTAAATTAACACTAAACACCCCATTAACCATAGCTACCCCTAAATTAACTCTAAATACCCCATCAAACACAACTACCCTAAATTAACCCTAAACACCCCATTAACCACAGCATCCCCTAAATTAACCCTAAAGACCCCCATCAACCACAACAGCCCCTAAATTAACCCTAAACACCCCATTAACCACAACTGCCTCAAATTAACCCCAAACACCCCATTAACCACAGCTGCTCCTATATTAACCCCAAACACCCCATTAACCATAACTGCCCCTAAATTAACCCTAAACACCCCATTAACCATAGCTGCCCCTAAATTAACCCTAAACACCCCATTAACCATAGCTGCCCCTAAATTAACCCTAAACACCCCATTAACCATAGCTGCCCCTAAACACCCCATTAACCATAGCTGCCCCTAAACACCTCATTAACCATAACTTCCCCTAAATTAACCCTAAACACCCCATTAACCATAACTGCCCCTAAATTAAACCCCACCTCCCCTAACTTTCAGGAGCCCAAATATTAATTTTATACTTACAGTTAGATGAGTGTCACAGCCATGTGGTTCTGGCCTTCTGGGAGAAGGAAGGGGGCGGGGCCAGTTGTCACAGTGATTACAGGGAGGGACTGGTAAATAGGAGCTGCTGCTGTGAGTCAGACTAAACGGATTATATAATGAGGGGTATTTTTCAGAGCGTTTGCTCTGAAAAAACCCTCATTTTATAATCGATAAAAATAGATTCAACTAATCGATAATGAAATTCGTTGGCAACGATTTTCATTATCGATTATTATCGATTTTATCGATTAGTTGTTGCAGCCCTAATGACGTTACTTCCGGTGTCTAGGGATCGCGGCCATCTTGAGTGTGGCGTAATCTGCCTTCATAAAGACCTGCAGTGCCAAAGCGGAATGCCGTGTGGCTGCAGGTGTGCCTCTCCTGCACGCGTCTCCCTCTCCTTCGTGGCGGCTGCTGCGGAGGTGGCCGTGCAGTGGAGGGGGGTCTCACTCTCCTTCGTGGTGGCTGCTGCAGCGGCGTGGGAACCGGCAACAGGTGAGTAACACTTAGAACCTTTATGAAGTGTTGTTGTTGTGCAAATCTGTCTCTGTTTTTAAATCCTATGCCCTCCTGTATACCTGTAAGTGGTGACATCACCTCTAGAATAAAGAGAACCCACTACAGAAATTATCGCTCTCACAGGTGGTTTTGTTGTACCCCAACTATTCTGTTAATAAGCCCTTTTGACTAGGAGTAGGAGCTCCTTCAAGTTTCACACATACCCGTTCATCACTAAGTTGTCAATAAATTTCTTCTAGATAATATTGGACATAATAACTAATCCTCCACCTTTATCAGCTGGCTTAATTACTATTCGTTCATCCTTACTTAGATCTTCTACTTAATACTTTTCTTTCAAGTCATATTTTAATCTCTTAATATTATCCACATCTTTCGTTACCATTTTCTCAAAGACCTCCAAAAGGCCTGACCTTTATGTCATTGGATAGAATGTGGAAGATTTTTAAAAAAATGTGTCTTTATTATTTGGTTACTATTGTTTTGTTTGATGTTATTAGTAACCTATCTTCATCGGTTCCCATAAAGTACCTTTTTAGAGTGGCTTTCCTCAAAATCTTATTGATATCTATATATATATATATATATATATATATATATATATATATATATATATGTATTACATTTATTTAGGGTCTGTGTGGGGGTATATTATAAAGCTTTACTAAGAACTTGTTTCTGTAGCTCATCCAATATGATGCCTGAGATATTAAAGATACCAGCTAAATCTATTTTTTGTCTATCCTTCCTCTTTTTTATTACAGATCTCTGCTGTTTTCCCCTGAACTTCAGATTGTTTTGTCCTCTCTTTCTCCTCGCTTTCCCTTTTCTTTCTCTAATATTCTGTAATCCTTCCATCTCCATCTGGGCATTGTAGTCCTGGCCTAAAAACGATGGCAAGAAAGAGCACTCTTCTTCTACCATACTGCTCCAATAGGAGATTTATATCTATCCATCTTTTGTTTCCACTGGTTACTTTTTCTGTCTGTTTTAAATCTTGCCCCTTAGTTAACCTCCACCTTTTCATTCCTAACCCCATTTCTTTGAGATGTTATATTGTCTGAAATCCCCCTATTATATATTCTCTCCACCTAATGCAATATGTAAATATGTTGGCTGTACCAAAAGAAAATGTAATGTATGTATATATATATATATATATATATATATAAGAAACGTTTAACTCATAAAACATGATAACAATCCTAAGGGACTAACCTTTATGGCTATTTCCAGATATTAAAACAAATGGAGGGGAGGAAATACCCTAAAAGAATTAATAGAACTAGAAATTAAATTGTTATATGAATTAAAAACAAGAGGTTAAATGCTCAGTTTGAATTATGATTTTTTTTATAATATATTAGGATTTAAAAACGGAGACAGATCATCAGAGGAACGACACTTGATAAAGCTTCTAAGGAACCAAAAAGTTTTTGGGAGATAATAGTGTACAACAACGGTTTGGGACTCTGAACATCGACAATGATGGAGGACGTTTTGCGCATACCGGTGCTGTTTTTTTATGTAAGATACTTCATACTTTTTATAATATACTACATATTTTTTTTTTTTTTTTACCGATATCTTCTGTTATTCTGCCAGGTGGTGAAAAATATTACCTTTCAAGCATACACTTTGGGCCCTTTGGGTGTTCCCTGAGATGGATATATTGAGAAATATCTGCTCAAAAATGTTTATTATGTTGGGTGTGGGTTAGCGCACAATTTCACTTGTTTTTTGGTTTAGACATTGGTGATAGTAGTGAGACACCGAAAGATTTGGAGCAGCTTTCCAAAAAAACACTAGAGGTGCAGTTTACTATTTTCTTTTTGTTATTTTAAAGATTTCAAAATTATCACATTATATTCCCATAGAGATGTTAAAAAACTTCATCCACAAGAAATCCAGAAGAAAACATGAGAATAATGTTAGCCAGACCAATGGTCTATGTTGTCTGGAATGATTATTAACAAAGATCACCTCACAGTCAAGGCCTGGGTGAATCTATTGTCCCTTTTGTGGTCAGGCTTCACCAATGCCTTAATGGTAAAGAAAATGCTTCCGTTTGACTTGTTTTCAGGAGATCGCTGGCACTTTTGTAATTAAAATGATTATATTGAATAATCAAACCAATTATATGTAGATTACCTAAGTACTCAATGTCAAAGCAGTTCCACTCTTTCTTTGAAATCCCATCTTAACTGTATAACTAATAATTCATATTTTGACACTGCAAAAGGGATTATATAAAGCATGGAGGTCACAGAGTTCGTCTTTCTCTCTCACCTCTTTGATATGTAGAAAATCTTTGGCTTCAAAGTTAATAGCAGCTCCCTGAACCGGACACTCCTCATCCAATGCTCCACAGTAACTGACATTAGTCCGCACAGCAAATGCTACCGGCTTGAGCTATGGGAAAAGTTTTAAAAATTAATTAATTGTTAGTAGAACTTAAAGACAGAGATTTTTCGACAATTTTATGTGGATACTGGGATTAATCAGTCAGTGCATTTGACTATGTGAATAATTCTCTCCCAGGAGGGAATTCTGCAGAGACTGAGAACGTAGCATAGATTTATACATGCCACTGGCCCACTGGAAGGACAGCTAATGTGAACTACTCTAAACAGTACAAGAGGTTGAATGGACATTCGATTGATCGTATCAATGTTCCAATGTTAAGATGCATTCATGTTTTTCAGGTTCTTTCAATTGTATGTTAGAATGGATGATCTAACCAGTAGGTCTGTCACCGTAGGGAAGAAATACAAACCCATTTAAAATTCCCTGAATTCCCATTTAAGTTTAATATGATATCTATTATAGTGTGCGCTACTGGGTTTTGGGCTAGGATGTGCCAACTGCCACTATATTGCTGGTCATATAAAATATATTTGAAGTGCCCTTTTGTTATTAGGTTCGCAATAGCTCTATAAATGAATCACATACATACATACTTTATGTCAGGACCAGGGCGAGCAGGTCGTGTAGGAGTCCATGTGCAGGGGATACGGGGAACTCTGTCTGTACCCCTTTATGCATGGTGACACTGATATAGGTACAGACAGAGTAGCAGGACTGGATAGGACGAGAGACAGGAGCTGAGGCAGGTACAGGCTCGGGAGCTGAGGCAGGTGCAGGCTCGGGAGTTGAGGCAGAGAGACGGGAGCTGAGGCAGGTGCAGGCTCGGGAGTTGAGGCAGAGAGACGGGAGCTGAGGCAGGTGCAGGCTCGGGAGCTGAGGCAGAGAGACGGGAGCCGAGGCAGGTACCGGCTCGGGTGCAGGTACAGGTACAGGCTCGGGTGCAGGTACAGGTACAGGCTCGGGTGCGGGCCCACTGGCAGGTAAGCCCACAGGCACAGGCTCGGGTGCGGGCCCACTGGCAGGTAAGCCCACAGGCACAGGTACAGGCTCGGGTGCGGGCCCACTGGCAGGTAAGCCCACAGGCAGGTTCAGGCACAGGTACAGGCTCGGGTGCGGGCCCACTGGCAGGTAAGCCCACAGGCAGGTTCAGGCACAGGTAACGGTGAGGCCCACTGGCAGGGCGGACGGGAACGGAGGCCCACTGGCAGGGCGGACGGGAACGGAGGCCCACTGGCAGGGCGGACGGGAACGGAGTACCACCAGGCCAGGCACGTGTACAGGTTCATGCACGGGTACGGACTTACGCTCGGGTACTGGATCATGCACGAGTACCGGCTCAGGCACGGGTACAGGCTCAGGCACGGGTTCAGGCACGGGCACGGGTTCAGGCACGGGCACGGGTTCAGGCACGGGTAACGGCTCAGAGCAAAGGCAGTCCTACAACTTCAATGCCAAGGCCCTGACTGATGGGCAGGGCAGGTCTTATAAAGGCAGGCTTCACTCAGTTCATGAGGCGCAGCTGTACCTGATAATCAGGTTCAGCTCACTCCAGAGGGAGGAGGGTGGCCACTAGTGGTAACTGAAGTATTAGCCTGAAGTATAATTCAGCCATGGTTCAGGCAGCAGAGAATGGATCCTGACAGTACCCCCCCCCTCAAGGAGCGGCCTCCGGGCGTTCCTAGGATAGTGGTGTGGCAGTAGCCGATGGTGCTGAAAGCTCTTCTCGCACGTAGAGCGTTTTCGAAAACGTGCAGGTCACCCCGACGTACGACAGTCCCATTAGACGCCACCACACACTCTGATGACATGGCCTTAGGTGCGCTGGTCTGGGAGGTATGGACCTTGGCCGCTGGATGCGCAGATGCAATGGTTCCGGGAAGCGCTTGTCTTGTCCGCCTTCTGCATTCGCCAGGGGTTAGGAATTCCCCCTGTACACAGAGTCCCTCTACCTGGCGTTGGATAATACCAGGACTGGACTGGGTGGAGGCTATAACGTAGGAGGGTGTACCAGACCTCTGATCGCGCAGCAGTTGCTCGTAGCGGTTCAGGTCTTTCCTGTGCACGATTGTCCCGTTGGATGCCAGGACGTTACCGGGGGCCCCAAGGGAGTGTCTGGCGGTCTGGGGTTCTTTGTTATGGTTCGTAGGAGTGATGGGAGTGGTAGTACCAACCGCACAAACACCCGTGGTATGTTGGAGCTCGGGTGTGTATGCCATGTCATCCCCTGAATGAGCATCGTCCATGTCAGACCAGTCAGGGTCGTCAGACATGGTCTGGGGTTCCTCTGACATGGCTTCAGAAGGTGTAGGTTCACCTGGTGCCGTGACATGAGAAACCTCTGGTTCACCGGGCTGCGGAAGAGGCAGGGTGTGCTCCAGCTGTGACGGGTTGCTGGTGTCATATACAGGTTCCTGGGCACGGGGTTGATCAGTGTGGGTTGCAGGTGGCTTAGCAGGTTTCCACTGACAATATGTTATCCTATGACCGGTCTCACCGCAATAATAACACAAGTTGTCCTCTCGACGTTTTTGTTTCTCTTCTTTGGTGAGAGGCTCGCGCTTACAGCTCTTCTGTGGGGCTGTCTTGCCCTTGGTCTTGGTCATAGGCTTTTGTTTAGTGCGATCGCTTTCCATCACAGACCTCACAGATTTGCACAGCTGCAGTACACACTCCGCCAGTACCTCCAGAACTGCAGTCATCCCCGCGGACTCCTTTGTATGGCCTTGGCATTCTGTCAGGACCAGGGCGAGCAGGTCGTGTAGGAGTCCACGTGCAGGGGATACGGGGAACTCTGTCTGTACCCCTTTATGCATGGTGACACTGATATAGGTACAGACAGAGTAGCAGGACTGGATAGGACGAGAGACAGGAGCTGAGGCAGGTACAGGCTCGGGAGCTGAGGCAGAGAGACGGGAGCTGAGGCAGGTGCAGGCTCGGGAGTTGAGGCAGAGAGACGGGAGCTGAGGCAGGTGCAGGCTCGGGAGTTGAAGCAGAGAGACGGGAGCTGAGGCAGGTGCAGGCTCGGGAGCTGAGGCAGAGAGACGGGAGCCGAGGCAGGTACCGGCTCGGGTGCAGGTACAGGTACAGGTACAGGCTCGGGTGCAGGTACAGGCTCGGGTGCGGGCCCACTGGCAGGTAAGCCCACAGGCACAGGTACAGGCTCGGGTGCGGGCCCACTGGCAGGTAAGCCCACAGGCACAGGTACAGGCTCGGGTGCGGGCCCACTGGCAGGTAAGCCCACAGGCAGGTTCAGGCACAGGTACAGGCTCGGGTGCGGGCCCACTGGCAGGTAAGCCCACAGGCACAGGTACAGGCTCGGGTGCGGGCCCACTGGCAGGTAAGCCCACAGGCACAGGTACAGGCTCGGGTGCGGGCCCACTGGCAGGTAAGCCCACAGGCAGGTTCAGGCACAGGTACAGGCTCGGGTGCGGGCCCACTGGCAGGTAAGCCCACAGGCAGGTTCAGGCACAGGTACAGGCTCGGGTGCGGGCCCACTGGCAGGTAAGCCCACAGGCAGGTTCAGGCACAGGTAACGGTGAGGCCCACTGGCAGGGCGGACGGGAACGGAGGCCCACTGGCAGGGCGGACGGGAACGGAGGCCCACTGGCAGGGCGGACGGGAACGGAGTACCACCAGGCCAGGCACGTGTACAGGTTCATGCACAGGTACGGACTTACGCTCGGGTACTGGATCATGCACGAGTACCGGCTCAGGCACGGGTACAGGAACGGGCACGGGTTCAGGCACGGGTTCAGGCACGGGTTCAGGCACGGGTTCAGGCACGGGTTCAGGCACGGGTTCAGGCACGGGCAACGGCTCAGAGCAAAGGCAGTCCTACAACTTCAATGCCAAGGCCCTGACTGATGGGCAGGGCAGGTCTTATAAAGGCAGGCTTCACTCAGTTCATGAGGCGCAGCTGTACCTGATAATCAGGTTCAGCTCACTCCAGAGGGAGGAGGGTGGCCACTAGTGGTAACTGAAGTATTAGCCTGAAGTATAATTCAGCCATGGTTCAGGCAGCAGAGAATGGATCCTGACACTTTATAAGGTTTACTTGCACGGATTTGGATGTTTGGTTTAGTGGCATTCTTTGTTTTAATATCTACTGTCCTTGTCAGGATAGTATTATTCCAAAGTGCAGATTATGTCATTTTCAGCTCTGGAGAGTAGTTTAAGTAAATTGTTGTAACCAAAAATATTCACAGATATCCATACATTTAAGCATGTTGCCCAGTAAAATTCAGCATTTATTAGAATACATCAAACCAGGTATCAATATAGAAATCTATACATCTAAACATATATCACATTATCCAGCAGAATAACACTTAGTCTAGTAGTGAATGAATACCCAGGATTTAGCGAATAGACTGCAATATGGAAAAACTTCATATTAAGTTACCCTGGCTCTCTCGAGCTGTTCCTGGGCCTGCCTCTCCACCTCGCGGCGGGCAGTCTCCCGATCCTCCTCCAGGGACACGTCTGAGTCTAACGATGGACGGCTCGTGTAGGAATCAGCTGAACCCTGTAAAATAAAGGTTCTGAATATAGATGCCTACAATTTTATACGTCAGAGTCAACAAATTCAATGACAGTTGTTTTGCCTCAAGTCATATGACATTAGTGGTGCTAGGAGAAAAGTTACTACAAAGTCAGTAGTATGAACCTAGCAAGAAAGCAACAGAAGGAAACTGTACCCTGAGGATTAAAGACAGTTCAGGCAATGATTTGCTATTCCTCTTATCATTCCTAGAGGTTCCCATTCTAAGAATTTGTCTTCATATCCTAGCAGCAGAAATGCAGGGGTCCGTTTAGGCTTTGGATACCCTACACCCCTTACACTACCTGGTTGCTGAGACTTGCCCATAGTATAATTACAGACACTTTATACAGTGTAATGTTTAGTGCTGTGATATTACATTCTATTTACAACACATTCTATAGCACTACTACAATTGAGTAGAATAAAATTAACAGAACACAAAATTTACAATAATATTAACACACATTACGACTAATACCGTATTTGCTCGATTATAAGACGACCCTGATTATAAGACGACCCCCCAAAATCTGAATATTAACGTAGGAAAAAAAGAAAAAGCCTGAATATAAGACGACCCCAAAGGAAAAAAGTTTTACCAGTAAATGTTAATTCATGTAAACTATTTTTTTTAATAAAAGCTATGATTGAGAAAAATATTTTTTTTGTTTTTATTTCTTGTATTTTCCAACCTGTCCCCCAGTTACGCACATCTGCCCCCAGGCTTGCCACACCAATATGGCACTGTGGCCCATGATATGCCTTTTAACCCTCTATATGCCACTGTGCCCCATGGTATGCCTTTTGACCCCCTATGTGCCACTCTGCCTCCAGAAATGCCTTATACCCCTATATCCCATTCTGGCATTTAGGGGGTTAAAATGCATATTATGGGGCAGAGTGGCATATAGGGAGGTATAAGGCATTTCAGGAGGCAGAATGGCATTAAGGGAGTTAAAAGGCATTGTATAGAGCACTCTGCCTCCAGAAATGCCTTATACCCCTATATGCCACTCTGGCATTTAGGGGGTTAAAAGGCATATTATGGGGCAGAGTGGCATATAGGGAGGTATAAGGCATTTCAGGAGGCAGAGTGCTCTATTAAATGCCCCCTTAACGCCACTCCAGAAATGCCCTATGCCCCCATTTAACACACACACACACCCTATACCCCCATTTAACTAACACACACACACACACACTCTCTCCCCCCTCTCTCCCCTCAGCCCTCTCTTACCGGTGCTTCCAGCCGGGTCAGCGGGTTGACGTCGCCTTCCGCTGCAGCCGTAGACGTCAACCCGCTGCCCCGGCAATACAGCAGGAAGCACCGGTAAGTGTGTGTGTGTGTGGGGGGGGGAGACAGGAGGATCCAGGTCCCCTGCAGCGGTGCGGGGGATCTGGATCTTAGTCTCCTAATCAGACCTCTATTTGAGGTCTGATTAGAAGACGACCCCGATTAGAAGACGAGGGGTATTTTTCAGAGCATTTGCTCTGAAAAAAACCTCGTCTTATAATCGAGCAAATACGGTACTTCAATGTTGGCACAAAAAAAGAGGGTCTCGGTCCTTTAAGGTTTTCATGTATTAGTTACATTTGTAACTAATCTCCTCTTCAGTCATTCTTCCTTTGCCTCTTTGTCCAGTTCTTATATTTCTTTTCTTTGACTCTCCCATCCTTCCCATGTCTATCTGTTACTTCACGCTTGTACCCTTCTTGACTGATCAACATCACATACAGTTCCTAAACTGTACTGCATATTATTTTCCAAAAAGTACAATTTTGTTGCGTCTTTATACTAAAGCAGATTACCCCAATTACACTAAAATCCAACACCATGTCTATTTGTAGTGATGTACTTATTCAGTTTCTTGCAAACAAAGAGGAACATAAACTATTACACTAGAATGCTTCAAATTAATGAATACTAATACGTACTTATCAGATTAAATGGTTAAAATTATTGCAACCAGCCAGCTCATCCATCTCTAGTAATCACAGTTATAAAAGGAGCCAGATTTGACACACATGGCCTTCTTACCATAGCAACCAACAAAATGCTAACAGGGTTATACATTGGTTTATTGTGGGAATAAGACCACTTTTCAAACTGAAATGTTTTTTATATATCACCTCTAACGTTTTATCTATATATATATGGGCAAATGCCTTTAAAATGTGTGCACTGATTGACATGCCCACGATTCCTTTTGGAACAAATAAAAACCATGAAAATGTTTAAAAATCACCAGTACGGCAACAGCACCATAACAGAAAAGTGAAATAATATTTTTTGTAGGCAATGAAGAAAGAAAATAAAATCCATTAACTGTTTATTTGACACTTCAATGTGGTTTTTTGCTGTGCACAAAAATATTCAATATGAGAACAAAAAGTTTCCATGGTGGCTTTGTGATTTTTCTGGCACAGATGTATCTATGCTAATGTTTCTATCCGATACGACTGAAATGACAAAGACTAAGGATAACTTATTTTGTTTTATAAACAGCACTTTCCATTTATCATGCTTTCTTAATTACAAAAGATAAATTTCCCATTGGTATCTATGAAATTCACTTTTTCAGGACAGCAGCAGGTGAGTTCGACCTGATCTCATGTGCAGCGGGAGATGTCCCTGCCTCTTCAAAAAATTACAGGTACAAAAGGGGGGTCTCTCAGCACATCTTTTAAGGTCGTACTGGACAGTCCATAGGGGAATTAAGGGGTTAATATATAGGAAAAGTAATATTTCACGGGTTTGTTCTAGGGATCATCACATGATGCCACTCACTGCAGTTAACTGTAATCGACTTGTTAACTAGTTCATCTAATATACAGTAAGCTTGTAAGAGCAGGGCCCTCTTCTACTTCAGCACCAGTAAGTCTTAACCCGGGTTAATACTATAGTCAATTTTATTTGTCATAAATTTTAATGTTATTGTTAGGTTTTCGCCTCTCCTATAATAAAAAGCACTATGGACTACCAGCACAATGCTGGTGTATTATAATGTAACTATGGGAGGGTGGTTGCTTGCTTTTACCAAGCAAAAAGAAAACCATAAAAAACATCCATTCAATTCAATTTTGGAATTTTTCAGTGTTGACACCTTTGCAGGAGCTACATAAATGCAGTGAAGAATCTAGGTCGGCATTTACAGAAAACATTGCCTGCTGACACCGTCCAGCCAATTAAAGTCTCGGCATCACAGTAAGAAGGGACATTGTTTCCCCAGAGAACAGGGGGCGAATGTGTGTGGCTTTATATCATAGACGCTAAACAGCTGTGCTTGCTGTATACATGCATTAACTCTCGCAGGAAGCACATTTAATGTTCACCAAATGAATGTGCATTGATACACATAGCCAAGAATGTAGAAATAGAGTTATTATAATACATGTAATCGCACATAATCTGCAAAGTTCCAAAGCCAATGCAGAATCTGCAAGTACGGTATATACACAGCCAAAAGTAATGCATTGGCATAGCAGAAATATGATGAGCTTGAAATAGGTTCTTCAGCTTCAATCATCTTCCTAAGACGTCAGAAATACATTTGGCAGATATTTAAAAAGAAATTTTTTTAGAGCAATTTTCACTTTACAGAGTTTCGTTCCAATGCAACTGGCAAATTATACACCCAAGCACTGTGTGTATCTTCTCTAGAAATACAGAGTATCTTACTGCATAAAACGCAGAACATACATTCTCTGACAAATGTGTGTTTGTACAAAGGGAAAAGCCACGGCTACTTAAAATTAATAACTAAATAAATAAATGGAGACTGTATTTTTTTATCTTAATGAACCAAAATTAGGTTTCCATTTTTGTTAAACTTCTGTGCTCTTTGGAGCAGCTAATTATGTATAAGAGTTGCTCAGTTACAAGAAGATATTTCCACAAAATAACGCCACAAACATCCATTACACCTAAACTTGCACGAGGCCCAAAATCATTTCAGACTGACTTTACTGAGGGGTGGTGGCTATGTGGAACGGTCTTCCAACAGAAGAAGCTTGAGGTCCACAGGACCCCTGAGATGTGTGCTTTTATATAATGTAGGACTATTTACTTTACTGAGCGGATGTGGAACAGCCTCCCAGCAGAAGAAGCTTAAGGTCCACAGGACCTCTGAGATTTTTATTTTTCCTTTCCTCAAAAAGCCAGCCAATAGCAAGGAATGAGCCCAGCCAGGACTAAACCAGACCTGAGTCTTGGCTGGCCAAACCTGGGTTCATCCACTGCATAAAGAAAATATCCATGTGCAAATTACTAAAGTAGAGGAGATACTTCAGGCTAGGCGACATCCCCAGATATTTATATATATGTCATATAGTTAAATAAGAAATGTAAAGCATGCATTGTAAACAGAACTGCTCTTTGTACATAACGCCATAACTTTACATAAACTTTTACTATGGGCAACATTGAGAAACACTAAGCTTTGTACCTCTTTTGTACCAGCACAAGGCGGCTACCACTGGATAGCTAACATACGTAAAGAAATGCTTGATTATTTTTATCCCTGGGGGTGCCATGCTTCAGTGGGAGTGAATCAATTTTCATTTGGAAAGCTGTATCTGGATATTGGAAACAATGCCTTGTGCTTTCAGTTCGTCAATGAGAATTGTGAACAAAGTGCTACAAGGTGTAGGGACACAGTGGGTACCAGGTCATTAATCTTTGTCTTCTGGAGCCTGCACTCCTCATCAGGGAACATGCAGCCCCTTTCTTCCCTGCTAGACTTAAGTCTTAGGAGGGCTGGATCTTCTAGGGTCCCCCTGAAGAGGTATCCACTGAAGTCTTCAAGGGGGGATGGTGGCTAAAGGGTTTAGCCCACCCCTCAGCACAAACCAGATGTTTGAGGACCTGGATCCACTGTGGCATTTGGCAGTGACCAAATATCAATTCAAAACCATATGTGCACATAAACATGCTCTATGAAACACGTGGAGTATCACTCTTTTCCTAGACACATGGCTTTTAATAACTACAAAAACAAAATTGTGAATTGAAAGGTGCAAAGTGCTGGACAGTGCACTTACGCTCATAGCATACAGTGCCAAAAAGGTTCCCGCGCACCATAACACCACTGTGCTTCTGGAACTAATGCTTGTATTGCAGAAACATAATTTTGTTCACTCATCTAAAAAATGAATTGTTACTGACAAGTAAAAAATGAATTGTTACTAGCATGTCAGTTATACTAGTTTGATCATCCTCAATGCTTGTTTGATCATCGATGATTTATTGAAGTCATTGCTTTATAGCAAGCCAAATAATGCCCTTTTATTTAATCCACTAATGTGTCTTTTTATTATAAATTTAGCACACCAAGTAAATTCAGGGAAAGCAGACTTGAGTAGTAAAGGAACCCCACAATTGAATATGGCCACAGTAAGGTATAAGTGGACAGACACAGTCAAACAGCATAATGATTTCCCTAGCTTGTGTGCTCACTCTGCTTTCAGAGTTATTTTGACATCTGCTCGTTTATCACTTTAACTTAATGGCTACAAAAGTGTTTTGTCTCTAATTCTCTGCATTGCTGTGATGCTGAAGCAAGCCTGTAATCCTCCAGAGAGCCCACCACCTCAGGAGGAATGGTTGTAAGTAATGGGGGAGGGGCAGATACAATGTAGCGTTTCTTCGAGAAGTATCTTTAGAATGTGCGTTAAAGAAATAGCTGTCTGAAAAGCCAAATATATGTTGTTCATACACCTCAATTAAACTGTGTAAGAAAATATGTGTTGGACATATGGTTTCATTAAAGACATCTTCTTCTTGCATGAGAGTCCACAGGACCATGTGTAATAGCTTGCAATCCAGGGACTCTATTCAAAGACCCATAAAAAAAGAAGACATCAAAACATTAAGATTGCATACTAAATAATACTGAAATGTAAGCAACTCAACTCCTAGGACACCAATCCATATATCAATCTGTCGTATTCATATACACTATTAGTAAGCGTATGACGTAATCACGGCACGGTGGGTGCTTGTTTTCACATCCTAGCCAATGTGAAAAACATCTAATAGATGTTACACCAAGTCACTGCTGCAGCAGAAGCTCATTACAAGCAATGTAGTAGAGCCATTATATATATAAATGTGCTAATACCATTTTAACTTGTCAGTAGCAGCAGTTACAGACTGATGAAAGCTGGAGCATTAGACAGTGACAGCTTAGCAGAAGCCAAGATTCATGCCTATTTATCATATAGTAAGCCCCAGGCGAGAGCATGGAGCAAGAGGGGCGCATGACTGAGGGGACGTCAGGCAGCCCTCTCCCCCTCCCTTTTTCCTGTTTTGCAGAAAATCTGCTGAGTCATGCTCGGGGGGCTGTCAGTCAATGTTGACGGATGGCCCTGAGCTGACAATGTGTTACCTCCTCCGTTGTCCCGCGGGTAGGGGAGCTGAGACGCAGCCCGCGCGTCCAGCCCCCTGCTCGTTCCGTTGGCGGGAGCCGCCGCCAGGTCCGTTCGGCGGATAGACGCGCGTCCCCGCAGAGATCACTGGATCCTGACGGGGCGCGCGCCTCGACGTCAGGAGTGACGCGAACGGCTAACTCATGAATAAATATTCATGTCGCTTCTTAAAGCGACATTTATCTTTTTTCCTCCTCCCCCTAATCAGGTGGGTAGGAGGATCCTGAGATTGAGAGGGATATTTAAACCCTCAGTATGCACTTCACCTTTGCCTGTGATAGTGCCTAATAGCCTTCACTAGCGTTCCTGAATTTGCTTGTTATTTATTGGTTCTGACTCTGGCTAGTTTTTGACCTTTGCTGTTTGCTGCCTGCCCTGACCTTTGCTTGTGACCCCGACTACTCTTCTGCCTGACCCCTGAATTTATTATTTTTATTTATTATTTTTGTTCCTGATTATTTGTACTACGCTACGCTCCTGTGTCCGTTCTACACTTCGGTGTTCCGTTGCTGGGCTCTCCATCTCCGCCAGGAGGCGCCTTCCCAATTTCTGCAGCGAGGATCCTCTGCTGTATTGCAGTCGTGACACAATGATAGGTGGGCATCATCCTACTGTGCTTAGGGGTGGGTGTCACTATATATATGGGAGCCCACCCCGTTTAGGTCACTTTTTCAATTGACCTGGAAAGCTTTCCCTCCCTCCCACCCCTCTTTTTTGTTCCTTGTCTGTTGGTTATCAAGCTGGCATAGAGCAAGGGTGAACCACCTTAGGTGTGGTTTGACCCGTGGTGCACAGGCCCTCGGCCTAAGTGCAGGACACTCCTTGGGCTTGTGCCTTGGTGAATCCTAGCCGTGACAATGGCTGCCGGGCAGGGGACGCCGGTGGTCTCTACGGTTTTTACGGTTTTACGCCTGTGCCAGCCGGGTCGGTACTTTTCAGTCGTTGTTTACAATTTAGGGTTACAATTTGTAGCCTTGATATTTGGTTTACAATTGTTATATTTAAGTCTTGCACGTGTCACAAGTAAGTTGGGTGGTGCGGCACGTGCATCGCTATATTATATTTTATGTTTATATCGTGTTTACAAATAAAGTTCATTTTACTATGAATAAAGTTATTTATACGGTGTGGAAGGCGTAAAGCGGACTGCACCATGGCCTTATTTTTCCATAGTTGACTGATAATAAAACATTATATTATTTATTTTGTGTTCGTGTATTCATTTTGGGGAAGGGGGGTAAAAGAGGGCGACGCATTGGCGCTACCTCAGTCAAGAATTGTGCAAGTTAATTATCAGTTTATTGTAGTGCCATTTTTTACCAATTTATTTTAGGGCAAAATAAAATATTGTGTATTATCTTTCTATCTTATCATATATATTTAATATTTTATATAGTGTGATTTTCAGCTGTTTAAAATGTAAAGACAGTTGCCCATTTACACTACCAGCCAAATCTCTAATTTGTGGACAAGTTAGTTTTTTTTTACATTATCTTTGAATCATATAGATTATTTTTGGTACAGTGCTGCTGTTGCTGGTGGTCCTGCAGTGCAAAACGAGTGTGGATCTCTTTCTTAAGCTTGGGATGGTGCTGCTGTAGGTGCAAGGTGAGTCAAGAAGGTTCCCGAATTAAAAAAAGCCCCTGAAAATTTGTTGCCCAAAAACAAATGTGGCAAAAAAAAAAATTTTCTTCTGAATCTATTTAGCTTGCTATGCACAAGTGTAGGAAAGAGTCTTTTGATACAACTTATGCAAACTACATATGAAACTAAAGCAGTTAGAAGTATAATAAAGTATGTTTTACACAATTTTAACTTATATATGTTGTGACTTTTAGGGCCACAGAACACTTTCTACACCTAAAACCACCAAACATTATGATTTGCCAGAAAAGGGTAACATCCAGGAGTGGATCCAGAGCCTGATCTCCCAGGGGCGCAATTCACACTAATACACACACTAACACAACCAGACACTCACACTAACATACCCAGACATACTAACTCACATGCACACAGACACTGATACAACCAGACACTCAACATTAACACAAATGCACACAGCCATCCATTGCTTCTTGGCCTTTTGGCTAATATCAAGCTAGTACCTGTGACACAGGGAAAGCTTGGTCCTCTGGCCTGAGACCGAGGAGGCTTATTGTCCGTGATGAGTTGTAATGAGCCCCTTGGATTAGGCACCCAGGAAGGTCTCCACGTGTTTATGTGATGTGAGGGAGAGGACACATTCACTTACATGGGAGCCGCTTGCACATTAAAACCACCTGCTTTCTCGTTTGAGCCTCCACCATACAAAGGGCTGCCATTGGGCGTAATGTGCATGTATAGCTACGCACGTTAACAAACCATCAAGTCAAGACGCAATGATAAGTGGCTCTGCAAAGTGGTTCACACAGAAACAGAGCAAGGAGAGCCTAAGTGAACTAGCAGACATCATGCAAAAGAACATTCATGTCAAATACAGATTATAAACTAGCAAAACCATTCTCTGTCTGTACCAGTATGTCTTAACATGTGTTAATGTTATTAATTTTAATATTACATTTCAATCCCCCTATAGTAACAGTGCCATGGAATTTGCTACTTCTGTATAAATAAGTGTAACATAAAAAGATAATGGTCAAAAATGTAATTTGTAAAAATTCCACATTTCGCAAATTTACATAAAAAAAAGAACTTCCACACTAAAATAATCCTCCAGGAAACCTGACACTATCTCACTTGTCTAATGTGGATTATTCTTAATGACTTAGCACCATTTTATTTTACATTTCTTTCCTAGCAATTTATGACCCAATTAGAGCACAAATGATTTGCTGAATCCACATGTTTATGTGGCTTACGGCTCTTCTTTCTCTCAAAGTTGTAATTTGCAGAATATTTTTACCACAATGAGGTCAATAAGCAAAAACCTAAAAAAAATCATAGAGTGTGTTTCTGTTACCATTTCATGGCATACCTGCTATTTTCTGGGGGGGTATTTGACTTCCCCAGTAAACTTTAAATAAGCTATGGCCTAAGTGGAGACAAGAGCACATGTTTCAGACTTCTTCCACTCTACAGATTTGTAAAGAAATCATTGATTTGAAGGAAAATTAACCATATGATGTCACATGTCTATTTATTAGAAGGGGCTGCACACAGGATATTTTCCATGTTATTCTTAAGATCATACAGTTAAAATGCTGCCATATTATTATCCAATATATCTTGGTGTTTTGGTCACTGAATGGTTATATTAATACTAAGCCCAAGGCTTATAATTGGAGTGGTACTCAACATATCAAGGTAGGTGAAAGCCAAGCAGTCAAAAACATAAAGGCAAGTATCAGAACTCTGTTAGCCCACCTAAATATGACATATGGTGCATTTACTGGGGAAGTGCTGCATATACAATACATCCACAAGTAGGACCAAGGAGGATGTGCAACCTTAATGCGTATTGTGTATTTAATCTATCGTGTCAACTAAAAACCATAATTGACACCACAGTTTATAGCAGTTATCACATTTAAGGTTCTTATTTGTGGGGACTGGTTAAGGTGGATCACCCTTGTTAAATGTTGGTGCCAGAAAAACCTTTTTTGGCTCCTTCCACATGATCCATAAACCTTCACGGAGCCCATTAGGCAGTTTATGTCTAGGGAGGTCCTGACTGTGGGATGGGAAGAGCATAAACATTGAGTGCTATTTATTATTCATAAGCTCCTGCTGAAAGCTGCTGAAAGCTGCTAACATTAGTGCATACCACATCCTCATCTCCCAGCAAGCTCCCGGCCTCCACCGCTGCCACGCACAACCCTCACCTCAAAGAAAAGAGCTGACAACTAAATGTCTTCTGCGCTTTCATCTCTGTCCTTTCCAATCTTATTAGAAGAGATAATTGCATTAACCATTGATGTTCGGTCATACCACTCAACTGCAAAGTTAGACATTTCAATCCATACCCTTATACAGAAGGCCTTTGTATAAATATTTTAAAGCTGCCGTACACCACATGGCTTTTTTGCACCGAAGCATAGAAGCCAGAACCAAATTCATGTACAGACCACCTTGATTAATTACGCTTTTTTTTAGCCTGGTTGTTGCCAATGAAATCCATTTATAATGACGTCAGACAATTAATTCATCCACCCATTGTCAGGCTCCATATGTGTTTATGCTCACTATGCCATACCTACCAACATTTCAAAATGGGAAAGAAGGACCCTTTTTTTTTTTTTTACTCTCATGGAACTCACCAATACAAGCAACTGCACTTTAAAATGTCCCGCTTGCATCACCACTTAAAACACGCTTTATTTTTGTCAGTACAGTCATGCATATTAAAAATAACCAACACATTGAATTAAATTCCCATAAGGCTCAGACAGACATACTACTTCCATGATGCTGGCTGAGCGTCATGGGAAGTGCACCAACAGTAAAGCTGCAGATGCTAGCTGTGAACAAAATTCTTATGATTCTCAGCCAGCCAGGTGTCCAACCATAATGCTGGCTGAGCATCATTGGAAGAGTACTCCACAGCAGCAGAGATTTTTTTAATTAAAAAAAGTCTAATGTTAACCTCGTTCCCAGGACCCTTACACACTGCCTTTACACACATAAACACATATATACACATACACTGCCTTTACACACACATATACACTGCACTTAAACACACAAATAAACATATACTACCTTTACACACACATATACACATACACTGCCCTTACACACACACATATACACTGCCCTTACACACACTTATATATGTGCATGTAAGGGGAGTGTACATGTATATGTACACTACCCTTACACACACATACACGTACACTGCCCTTACACATATACATGTACACTGCCCTTACACACACATATACACTGCCCTTACACACACATATTCATGTACACTGCCCTTACACATATGCATGTACACTGCCCTTACACGCACACATATATACACTGCCCTTACACACACATATTCATGTACACTGCCCTTACACATATGCATGTACACTGCCCTTACACGCACAAATATATACACTGCCCTTACACACCAGCTAACAAATAACTATACTGCTCTTACACACACTGGCCCATACACATACACAAGCTTACAAACACATGTACACATACACTGCCCTACAACCCTTTCTCCCCATCTCTTACCTTTTCCTCCAGCCTCCATCCTGTATCCTGCATGTGGTCTGTCACTTCGCTTTACTGCTCCCTCATCACTACGCGCTGGCTATTGCTGCAGAGCACAGGGATGACGTCATATCCCCACTCTCGGCATTATTTGTCGGCGAATAGTGATTAGGGAGCAGTAAAGCGAGGTCTGAGGAGACAGACCTTGTGGTCCATAATGTTGAGCCGACTAGAGGGAGATCGTGACCCCCCCACACAGCTGCACCTGAGGTGAGTATAGCTCTCGCCTCACCCTTCCTCTGACCCTCAGATCCAAAAATGGGAATGTCCCGCCTAAATTGGGACAATAGGGGGGCATGCTATGAGCTGCAGTGTATCATATCTATGTCTGGCTAATTGTATACTGATATGGCTATGCGTTAACATCTGCACATGCATAATGGGGATTATACTACACAACCTATAGAGTGTCAAAGTTACTTTGCTGTCCCATTGTCCCTAATGTCCAATAAAACTCATGCAAGACACTTGATTATCATACCTGGGAACTCTCCGGGTTTGACCCGGAGATTGCCGGGCGAGCTCTGCTCCTCCGGGTCGCGGGAGCAGGGTTTTGACACACCCCACTCCCCATCCATTTTTTTCCTTTAAATGGGGGTGTTTCCCACTGCCGTCAGTGGGAACTCCCCCGACGTTAGCGGAAACCCCACCGATGTCATCGGGAACTCCACTGACATCAGTGGGACCGCAAGGTATGTTGATTAGGCCCCAACCAGCACAAAATGTGAATAAATCACTGGGTTTGGGGAAATTTGTTTTACTTTTTTTTTTATTACCTCTGTAATAAAATTCACCTGCCTGATACAGATGCTGCAAATGTACCAATACATTCCAAGGATGGAAAAAAATTGCACCATAAAAACCATACATTGTTGGGGAGCACTGAAGCAGAGGTCTGAACGAATACACCTCGCACTCTGTTCATTTTGGCCCAGTGAGAAGGAGATCCGTGATCTCCCCATCCGGCCCAGCACCCAATTTCTCCATGTCTCGATATGCTTAAGTATTGGGACAAGTGCCAAAATCCCAGGACTGTCCCGGGAAAATCAGGAGGAGAGATAAAAAGAAAGGAGAGCGACAGTGAGAAATGGAGGATATAATGAGAAACAAGAGAGATGCGGATAAAAGAGGGAGATAATAAGAAAATGGAAGAGATATTTTTTGTGGCTTGCAAATGTTGATGACTAGCACAAGTGCTGCTGTACAGTATGTGGGATGTATGAACTCACAGAAGTTAGTCACTTTTAACTTGCCTGTGCTGGAAACGAGGGACCTATTCACGTGAGATAAAGATTTATCACAGTTTTGCATCACCGTATTTTTTAAATGTGCGTAGATCATTCTTGATGTTACAATGGGCTACAGAATACCAATATTACTGCCTCTAAGGTGGGCAGGGTGTGTGATAGCAAACATGTGAGACATAACCAGAAATGATACGGCTCTAGTGCATAGTTTCAAACCCTCAGCAAACATGTATCACACTTGCGTCTCACAATGAACACAGAAAGTGATTTAGAGCTGGCCAATTGTTTATCAGCTTCAAACGGGCAATAGGCCTCTGAAACTACAGTTGGACAACCGCAGAGCCCCTAATTTATGCACATTTGAGCCCAGTCTTGCCACGCTGCCTCCCACATATGCCACGCTGCCTCCCACATATGCCACTCCACGCTGCCTCCCACATATGCCACGCTGCCTCCCACATATGTCACTCCACTCTACCCCCACATATGCCACTGTGCCTGATACGCCTTATACCCCCGATACACCACTCCATCCTCCCCAGACATGCCACACTGCCCTCCCCACATATGCCTTATATACCGTATATGCCTTATACCCCAAGATATGCCTTATACCCCCCAGATATCTCATAGTCCCCTCATAGAGTCACAGACCTGTTCGCATCACACTGACACCATACTTTTATAAATAAGTACTGGGTTAATCTTCACTGCCCCCAGGATTTAGATTCCCCTTAGTTTGCCCCCCTTTACCTCTAACTGCGCCTTAAGTTAACTTCATTAAATTAATTAAATTAACCCTCAGTCCTCATTAAATTAACCCTAAATACCCCATTAACCATAACTACCCCTAAATTAACTCTAAATACCCTATCAAACACAACTACCCTAAATTAACCCTAAACACCCCATTAACCACAGCATCCCCTAAATTAACCCTAAAGACTCCATCAACCATAACATCCCCTAAATTAACCCTAAACACCCCATTAACCACAACATCCCCTAAATTAACCCTAAACACCCCATTAACCACAGTTGCTCCTATATTAACCCTAAACACCCCATTAACCATAGCTGCCCCTAAATTAACCCTAAACACCCTATTAACCATAACTGCCCCTAAATTAACCCTAAACACCCCATTAACCATAGCTGCCCCTAAATTAACCCTAAACACCCCATTAACCATAACTGCCCCTAAATGAACCCTAAACACCCCATTAACCATAACTGCCCCTAAATAACCCTTTTATACTTACAGTTAGATGAGTGTCACAGCCATGTGGTTCTGGCCTTCTGGGAGAAGGAAGGGGCGGGGCCAGTTGTCACAGTGATTACAGGGAGGGACTGGTAAGTAGGAGCTGCTGCTGTGAGTCAGACTAAACGGATTATATAATGAGGGGTATTTTTCAGAGCGTTTGCTCTGAAAAAAACTTAATTTTATAATCGATAAAAATCGATTCAACTAATCGATAATGAAATTCGTTGGCAACGATTTTCATTATCGATTAGTTGTTGCAGCCCTAGTTAATACTCCATTTTCCCCTTCACTACAGGGACCAGAGTCGTCAAACAACACTCACAACGTCTCCACAGAGAACAGAAAAAGAAAGGCTGGCATTATTAGTACTTATTTATTTACAGACTGCAATTGCTTCTTTTGGCCTGCAGAGCAAGCAAAAAATAGTGCATACTAATGCACAGCAAATTTCATATATTTAGTTTTTTCTAGATTTCCATTCCACATGCATTTCATATTTTTCAGTATCGGTATTCCAGTTAGGTCTTAACATAATGTTATGGTGCACAACATGAAATGTTGCATAATAAATAATAATAAAACAATAACATATTTACAGAGGGAGAGAACTTAACTCTATCAGAACCGATACAAAAACAATGTTGCTATCTTTACTTTGTCTTTCCTTCTTTCTCTTAGTACGAAAGGGAATCCTATAGGGCTGCAACAACTAATCGATAAAATCGATAATAATCGATAATGAAAATCGTTGCCAACGAATTTCATTATCGATTAGTTGAATCGATTTTTATCGATTATTAAATGAGGGTTTTTTCAGAGCAAACGCTCTGAAAAATACCCCTCATTATATAATCCGTTTAGTCTGACTCACAGCAGCAGCTCCTACTTACCAGTCCCTCCCTGTAATCACTGTGACAACTGGCCCCGCCCCCTTCCTTCTCCCAGAAGGCCAGAACCACATGGCTGTGACACTCATCTAACTGTAAGTATAAAATTAATATTTGGGTTACTGAAAGTTAGGGGAGGTGGGAGTTAATTTAGGGGCAGTTATGGTTAATGGGGTGTTTAGGGTTCATTTAGGGGCAGTTATGGTTAATGGGGTGTTTAGGGTTAATTTAGGGACAGTTATGGTTAATAGGGTGTTTAGGGTTAATTTAGGGGCAGGTATGGTTAATAGGGTGTTTAGGGTTAATTTAGGGGCAGCTATGGTTAATGGTGTGTTTAGGGTTAATTTAGGAGCAGCTATGGTTAATGGGGTGTTTAGGGTTAATTTAATGATGAGGACTGAGGGTTAATTTTATTAATTTATTAAAGTTAACTTAAGGTGCAGTTAGAGATAAAGGGGGGCAAACTAAGGGGAATTAACCCAGTACTTATTTATAAAAGTATGGTCTGTGACTCTATGAGGGGACTATGAGATATCTGGGGGGTATAAGGCATATCTGGGGAGGATGGAGTGACATATCTGGGGGTATAAGGCATATAGGGTATATAAGGCATATGTGGGGAGGGCAGTGTGGCATGTCTGGGGAGGACAGAGTGGTGTATCAGGGTGTATAAGGCAGATCTGGGGCCACAGTGGTATATCTGGGGGTAGAGTGGAGTGGCTTATCTGGGGGTAGAGTGGAGTGGCATATGTGGGGAGGGCAGTGTGGCAAGTCTGGGAGGCAGTGTGGCATGTCTGGGGAGGATGGAGTGGTGTATCGGGGTATAAGGTGTATCAGGCACAGTGGCATATGTGGGGGTAGAGTGGAGTGACATATGTGGGAGGCAGCGTGGAGTGGCATATGTGGGAGGCAGCGTGGAGTGACATATGTGGGAGGCAGCGTGGAGTGGCATATGTGGGAGGCAGCGTGGAGTGGCATATGTGGGAGGCAGCATGGAGTGACATATGTGGGAGGCAGAGTGGAGTGGCGTATGTGGGAGGCAGCGTGGAGTGGCATATGTGGGAGGCAGGCTGGAGTGGCATATGTGGGGGTAGAGTGGAGTGGTATATTTGGGAGGCAGAGTGGAGTGGCATATGTGGGAGGCAGAGTGGCATATGTGGGAGGCAGAGTGGCATATGTGGGAGGCAGCGTGGAGTGGCATATGTGGGAGGCAGCGTGGAGTGGCATATGTGGGAGGCAGCGTGGAGTGGCATATGTGGGAGGCAGAGTGGAGTGGCATATGTGGGAGGCAGCGTGGAGTGGCATATGTGGGAGGCAGCGTGGAGTGGCATATGTGGGAGGCAGCGTGGAGTGGCATATGTGGGAGGCAGCGTGGAGTGGCATATGTGGGAGGCAGCGTGGAGTGGCATATGTGGGAGGCAGAGTGGAGTGGCATATGTGGGAGGCAGAGTGGAGTGGCATATGTGGGAGGCAGCGTGGAGTGGCATATGTGGGAGGCAGCGTGGAGTGGCATATGTGGGAGGCAGCGTGGAGTGGCATATGTGGGAGGCAGAGTGGAGTGGCATATGTGGGAGGCAGCGTGGAGTGGCATATGTGGGAGGCAGAGTGGAGTGGCATATGTGGGAGGCAGAGTGGAGTGGCATATGTGGGGGGCAGCGTGGAGTGGCATATGTTGGAGGCAGCGTGGCATGTCTGGGAGGCAGCGTGGCAAGCCTGGGCTCAAACGTGCATAAATTGGGGGGGGCTGGTTGCGAAATAAAGGCAAGAAATGCATTTTATCAAAGTTTTTTTATTATGCTGTTTGTATTTAATATAATTTGTTTATTACATTATTTTAAATAAATGAAAAATTTACATTCATTTTTTTTATCCGATTAATCGATTAATCGAAAAAATAATCGGCCAACTAATCGATTATGAAAATAATCGTTAGGTGCAGCCCTAGAATCCTATCATAAAATAATTTCTTAAACTTAATTTATGTATAGATATAATAAACCAGCGTTCACCACCAGGAGTTTTTCACTACAGTACTTAATCATAAGGAGTCATAAGTGTCATCTACTGATGTCGGTGGGCGATCCGCTGATGTTGCGTAGGGAGCTAGCCCTACATGCTGAAAACAGATGTACATCAAAATAGAAACTGGTATACATTATTGGCCTCACTGAAGCCTTCATGACCGAAACCCAAAGATGAAATGTAGTATCTAAAGAAAGGCCAATTTGTTTTATGGAGTATAGTTGGAGGCGCACATTTTTCAACAGTCCCAGTTTTCGTGGGACAGTGATGATTTTTGTGGACTGTCCAGGGTAGCTGTCCCACTGTTCTGCTTTTGTGAGCAGTGGAGAGCATGGGCTGTGATCCTGTGATCTCCCATGGGTGGCTCAGGGAGATGAAAAATTGATGAGGCAGCCCCTTTAACGCCTCGCCATGCTAGTGTTGCTAAGTGGCACCTCCTGCCCTGTCCATATCCACTCTTTACCCCTTTAGGGCTGATAAACTGATACACTCATACCAGCAACCATATTTTGCTCCTAGAGGGAGGAAAGAAGGAGAGAGGCTTTTGGGTGGCAAAGAGAGACTAGCCCTGCTTGCGAGGGGCACTTTGGAGGTATGATGATAGCTTCAAAAAAAAAACTAAGCCCACAGTTTACTCCATCAGACACAATAAGAATTTTAGGCACACTTCCATTCTTATATAGTGATTCGCGTGGTAAGAGTATATATAAATTCCCCTTTAGCACTGTGCTTCTTATCTTTAAAAAAAAATGTATTTAGAATGTCATTACAGAAATTAGGGAGGCTTTGAAGTGTTGCCTGACTTTACATCATAACCAGACTATTTAACTGGTGCTCAGCCTTGTAGGGAAATTATCACATAATTACAAGTTATGTCAGTTAAATGGAGCATGGCTGGAATATTTCAGTAATATGTGACACAAAAAGAAAAAGAATAGATACAAAGATTACTTGAAATTCAAAGCATGTGTGTGGGGTTTTTTTGTTTTTTTTTGCTGGGAGCAAGTGGCTCTCTGCCGGTAAACACCTCTAGTTATTCTAATTGTGTTTGACAAAATGATAAAACTGTGTGCCTCTTTACCTAACTGCCACTATGTAAGGGGTGGTGTTTAAGAGACAAACAGGTTTTTCATATAAAAGAAAAAGAATATTTAAAAAAAATGAACCTGACACCCAGAAAAAAAACATAAAAGTGGAAAAAAGAAAAATATATATTTAATTATCTTTAATGGCCTAATATTCTATATCTGCCATCAGCATCAGTGCAACCAAAAAATTACATTATTGAGCTTTTTTCCATGTTGATTCTCCTTTAAATTAAGTTAGCAAGTGTTAGAGTGTTCCCTAGAGGAATAAACGTACCAGTGTGGAGATAACTAGCAACACTGAATCCCTCTGCAACAACTGCATTGTTCCTACAATGTGGGCTATAGGCTCATTTATCTACCATATCGTCATACATGGGAAATTCCCAGGGTAAATTACCCAGACCTTACCCTGGAAGGGCTAGCGGTGTACAGGGATGGGGCTAGCCATATGTAGGGCAGGGAGAAGGTGAGGAAGTGGGTGGGGAGTAGGCTGGGGGCTAAATGGCCAAATGTTGCTGTTCTGCCCAGAAAAAGGCGAAGTTGACCTGGAGACCAAGGAAGCAGATATTTATCTGATAAGTTCCCGGGTATGCACATATATGGTGGAGTTACATGAGCAGTGACCTATAAACTCTTCTACCAGGGGAGTAAACAGAAACCAAAGGGCCCTGGTGCAAAAATTGCCCAGGGGCCTCCCAACTTCAACAGCTGGTCTGTGCCATCATTGCTCTCAAATAACTTGTCTGTGCCTTCTTTGCCCCCTTCCAACATACACTCTGACACACATATGTAAACACACTCAAACATACACAAATTACACACACTCCATCTCACACTCCCTCTCACCCCACTTACAGAATCATTCTAACACACACTCCATCTCACCCCACTTACACATCCATGCTTACACACAATTACACATTCATGCTCACATACATACATATATACAAACACATACATCCCACCTCCTGCCCATCCTACTTACCTCTCACCGCTCCTACAGCTTTCTGTCCGGCGGCTTTCACCGCAGGGTCACATCATTTAACGTGACCTCAAAACGCTCCTGTCTCCCCTTGCCGTGTGGTCCTGGTCAGAAGGGCCCTTTCTAAACTATTTTGAACTGGTACATGGAGACAGGAATAAGGGGTCGCCAATGACTAGAAAATATAGGTTGTGTTGGTTTTAGACCATAAGAAACAAGATACAAGATTTCTGTGTATCTTCCCCCCTCCTCTTGTGTGTATTTGTAATGCACTAGTTAGCAAAGAACCATGCAGAACAAACACCATTATGCATCTGTTCTCCTGCACCATGCAGAAAATACTTACAGTGTCTGTTGCCATGATATACATATTAACAGTATAGAACTATTTGGTATCATCATTCCACAAAGTGGAATACCTGCTGAAGATATTATAACTGTAAAATCATGACAGAATAAAAAAGGCCGATGACCGTGAGGCCAGTGTAAGCATTATTGCAAGGTGTCCACGTGTTTAACAACAGACCACTTTACCTTTGAGCACCTCGAGCCAGACGCTCTGAACGCACGGCCGCGCACCCGGCCTCACAGCCAACAACTTAATGAGCTTGTTGAAGGCACTGTGTAATAGAGTCAAAAAACTACCTAAAAAAAGGAAAAGACGGACAGCACCTAGAGGAGGCCTTCCTTTCAGTACCAGCCTGTATTACAAAATGTTTGATGCCAAGTTTTTATAGCGACATTCATTAAAAAATAATTTGACCGTTATTTATATATGAAGAGACGGTTCTATCCAGTCCATATGGAAAATAAATTGCATTCTGGAAAGTACCGTAAGGCAAACATCACTCAACTAAAAACATTTTACATTTTAGATGTGGCTGGCTGTACCATCAAAATTGGGAGAGGTAAAGATGCAGTGATTTAGCACCATAGTTCACAACTTTTGAAATGGCCAAAGAAAACCATTATGGGTAGGTGGTGCTGCCTATGGCGTAACCTCTGGATGGTGGAGTATTTACAGATTACCACATGACACATATTTCTATTTAACTACAGAGTAAACACTGCAGACTAAACACCCCCCCAATATTTAAAAATGATACCGCAAAAGATACTTTCAAGATCTGGCACATTTGCTGAGCCAATTCTTTTGTGTTCTTGGTCATAAATGATTCAAGCTCTGAAAACTTCATCTTTTCATTTTATGACAAACTGTGAAGAAAAAACGCTCATCTCAGCTGCTGTGACATTAAAACTCTTGGAAGGGAAATTCACTGGCAGTAACAAACAGAATTTATATCCTGTGTTGACTATTTTACCCTACAGTCCCATTACTAAAGGTGCAACACGAGAAATATTGTTAAAGCTGCAGTTTAAAGCAGATCTGTAAACCTATATTTTGCATTGTAGTACACTAATTAAATATTGTCCTATGCAGCCACGCCTATAAATAATGTATATTAAAGTGTCAAGAAAAATACATGCATTTAAATTAGTGGCAGCACTTTCTGCACATGGGGCTCTCGTTATACTTTCTCTCTCAAGCCAGCAATAGAGCTGGGTAATGGTGAATATATAGAGCATGCACAGGGGAAAACAGAATCGATCACAAGTGAGGGCAGGAAAAGAGGCAAAATGCATGGGGGGATTCTGCTGACTCCCTCCATGCATTTGTAAGGGACAGTCAGGTATTACAGGCATTAATGCAATGCATATATGTATTAGAAATACACCTTCCATTTCTAAGCATGTGCATAATTATTTCTAACAATTATTTTGCCCTTTTGATAAATTATTTCACTTATTTTTGAATCTGATTGATTTGTACATTGCCTTCCAAAGTGCAAAAAAAATAAATTACCTGACCTGGAAACTGCTGTGTTTGTGGGGCTAGTGGTGAAGCTCACTGGTAGCGTCCACACTGTGTATGTGTGAATAAGTACATTTTAACGGAAACCAAGTGTACCACGTATTCCCTAGCCATTGTTACCAACACATGACATATTACACCGTTTCATGACTTATTCAACAAAAATAAAGCCAAAGTGGAGAAGCCATGTGTGAAAGAACACCCTTACAGATTCCATAGCAATTAAGATTCTAAGTAGATGGCCGGTGCTGCTAATCAAATGACCTTGATTAATTGATCATCAACAAGTGTGACCACCTCTATAAAAGCTGAAGTTTTAGCCATTTGCTGTTCTGGAGCATTTGAGTGTGTAAACACAATGCCAAGGAGGAAATACATCAACAATGATCTTAGAGGAGCAATTGTAGCTGCCCATCAATATGGGACGGGTTATAACACCATTACCAAACCATTTAAAGTCCATTATGAGAAAGATTATTCAGTCTAAAAAGAACGCGGCAGCACGGCTTAGTTTTGCAAAGTTGCATCTAAAACCACAAAACTTCGGGAACAATGTATTTTGGACAGACGAGACCATAGTAGAGATGTTTGGCCATAATGCACAGAGCCACGTTTGGGCTGATATGCTATGTTTGGTTTTCATATGAACTCCTCTGTATACCAAAGTATTCTAGAGTCAAACATGAGGCCGAAAATGGGTCATGCAACGGGACAATGATCACAAGCGCCCCAGCAAATCTACAACAGAATGGTTGAAAAAGAATAGAATCAAGGTGTTGCAATGGACCAGTCAAAGTCCAGACCATTCCAAACCAATTGAAATGCTGTGGCGGGACCTTAAGAGAGCTGTGCATAAACAAATGCCCATAAACCTCAATGAACTGAAGCAACTGATATAGTCATACAGGAGACGATTACTTCAAGTTATTGCTGCTAACCGTGGTTTTACAAGCTATTGAATCATAAAGTGCACTTAGTTTTTCACACGTGTAAGTTACCCAACTAGTCCCAAGATCACATCACTAACAGTAACATAACTGGACAGTAATGTTTTACTTTTTTGTGGAAAGAAATTATGAATTTCAGAAACATTACACCAGGGTTCCCTAGCCAAGAGAAAATTTACTAGGAGTGCATAAATATAGGATCATTATTTATGATTTGCCTTTTTCTGGCAAAGCATCATGGAAGGATAAGTAAGCAGCAATATTATTGTTTCTCTTTGTTCTCAGTTGGAACCACATTCCAAATTCCTGTTGGTGTTTCATATTAATTTATGTATTTGCATTCATTCAGCAAGTTTAATAAAAATGATTGGACCACTTGTTATGCCAGTTTGGCGATTAACCTGATTGTCATGGTAGCCAGTAAGTGGGTTTTACAACAAGATTTTCATCTAGATCAACTGGCTTTATCACTGGTCCACACTGTAGGTCTCCATTGTAGTGCCATTATGACACTTGGTTTGTACAAAAGAAGGTTTTTATTCATTTGGCAGTATGTACTGCTTCTGATTTTACAAAAACACACTACTTTTACCTCTCATAATGATGTTGTTAAAAAATTATGGCATGTTCAGTACAAAATGTTAAAAGGTCTTATTACATTACTGCCTGCTCTTTCATGTAAATGGGTTGAGCGACATAGCTCAGCAGTGTCAAATCATGACGCATAAAAACACTTAAAGGGACATTCCATCCACACATGGTAGCTGTGTTTCCTTTTAAATTTTTCTCTCCTTTGCAAATACATTCTGCAGATTTGGCCTCACCTCATGCATTTGATTATTTTCCTGCCCCACCCCCATCTGCAAGTCTAGCAACAGATTAATTTGGCACAATACATCTCTTGCGCTGGCTTGCATGAGAGTACCAAGGAGTCTAGCAAGAAGCAAGACACCCCCACATGCATGCACAGAGGGTGTTAACATTCAGGACCGCCATCAGGGGGTACAACTGGTGCTCACCTGAAAAAGCAGGGAGGCCAGGCCCTCCTGCTTGGCCACAGGGAAGTGAGGCCCCCTGCAGGCCCCTGGGTCCAGCTTCCTCCAAACCTATGACATATAGCTAGGAATATGACATCATCTCCAGGTGCTCAGACATAGCATGTGAGGATCTTATGGGAGTAAAAGAGCAGGCAGCGGCCTACTCCCTCCTGTGCCAACAAAGGTATGTTGTGTGTGTAAATAAATTTAAATATGTTGCTGTATGTTTGTATGTTACTGTATGTGTGTGTGAGTAGGGATGTTGCTCTGTGTAAGTATGTTACTATATGTGTATGTTAGTATATGTGTTTAGTAAGTTACTGTGTGTAGGCAGGGCCGGCCTTAGGGGTCTGCGACTACAGAGGGCGCAACACCTAAGAGTGGTTGGAACGACCCTTTGTGATCATATGAGTGATAAGGAATGGGAGAATTTATTTTTTTTTACAGGAAATATTGGACGTCTACATGCAAAGGATCCAGATAAATGCAAGTTTCAATTGAACAAAACCCTCCATTTTTATTTACTAAAATGGATAATATGTCACCACAGTTCCATTGGGATCATTCATTTAGCACAAAGAAGAGTGATGGACTTGATGGGAAAGGGCAATTGTGAATTTCATGAAAAGACCCTATATTTGAATCACACAAAAAAAATAAGAACATTTTGTTTTGTGTTTTATTTCTGTTGTTTGCTTTCTAAAAGTTCAGTACATCTTAAAATCAGAAATCTACAGAAACATATCAATACTACGCCACGTGAGCAGTATTAGGCCTTTCGCTTTTATAACTGCATGTTAATGTTACAAGCAACATTGTGTTATTAAGGACCACATTTGGGAGTGAAAGTTAGTGCTTTTCTCTTGGTCAGTATCTGATGCTGGCGACATTCACTATTTTACATGTGGAAAAAGTTACTGTCTCCACCAAAATATCATATTAAAAAGAAGGGATCTATCTTTAATCAACAAGATGTCTTGAGTACTAAAAACTGTTTAAAAAAATATATATATATTACCCATAAACTAATTGGGATTTCACTGACAGCCCTAGTTAAGCACTTATTTAATTGCATATGGATTCAGTTTGGAGACTAACAGCATGTACAGTCAGCAGATGTTCAGGAAAATGGATAAAAAAGCAAAGGGTTGTCAGTGATCACTAGTTTTCCAAGAAACTGTGCTCTATGAATAGCAGGAACCTTTATAGAAAATTCAGTTCATCTCTCTATATGTTTGGAATGAACAAGGGTATACACAAGCATTAACAATCTGATGTGTTTGGTTCCAGAATGTTAAGCTGCCATGAATTTCAAGCCTTTTGAAAATCAAGTGCAATAACAGCTGGCAACTATCCTGATTTGGTCAAGACAGTCTTGCCAGGAGCACAGCATACACAGGCAAGGAGAAGCAGCAGATCACAGTAAGCCAAGGTGGGACATGACAAAGCCACTGGATGTGAGGTTACTAGAAACCATTTCCTTTAGAAATGCTGCCACATATCCCACCTCATTCTTACGTTTTGATCTTAAAGAATGAAAGTTGCTATTCAGCAAAAAAAAAAAAAGAGGTTTGCAAGATAATCCAACTCCCATTACATTTGGCCCTGAATCATTGGCTCAGGAAATAGATCCACTGATGCATAATGGCAATTCTAGCTTTAGACACTATCTCAAATAAAAATAGACAATAAAGTAAAATAAAGCCAATCGGTTATTTGCATCATGTTCACAATATAAAAAAAAAATATGTTCCTTTAAGGCTTGTTAGAAAGAGGTAGATGATAATATAATGAGGGAATTTATATTCATGGCATAGAAGCATGGAGATAGATGGGCCATAACCGCCTTATTGGTCATAATAGTCTATGCATTGATGAAATCTCTTTAAAATCTCTTTAAAATGTGTAAATTTTCGAGCATTAATATCTGAATACTAGAAGAAAAGCCAGTGTCCCAATGGTAATAAAAATATAATGGGCTGCCATACACAATCAGGTGGCGATCGATAAGGCACACATGAAAAATTAATAATTTAAGACCCCCTTATTAACCTGACATATGATACCCTTAAATGCTGTTTGATATTCTAATGCAATACTGAGCTGTACTACACACCAATGTGTCTAATATGTATCTATAGCATACAAAACACTCTCACCTGCAAGAATAAAAGAAATACAAATATTTTTTATATTGAAAGTCCTGATTTTTTTTTTTAAACTTTTCCAAACATTATTTATTGCTTAATAAACTGGTGTTTGTGTTAAAAATGGAAATCTGGACATTTGGGGGAAATGATTACATTTATAAAGCCTCCAAAAAGCTTAGTAGTAAACCTCAGCCCAGCATAGATTCCGATTTAAATATATATACTATTTGGAATAAAAACACACAAAACTGAATTCCCAAAACTCCTCTACCCAGCCTCTGAGCTGCTGTTCACCCCAAGAGGATCGATGAAATGATGTATCCCTTATTCCCCCAGTAACATTTCATTGAAATAACACATGCATTTCAGTGATTCAAACTGTGATACAAGAATTATGGAGCACTAAGGATGCAGAAGAACACACTATATGCATAAAAATACATTATACAGCAAATATAACCATTGGAGTCAATTAGAACTTACCACCTCCGAGTCCTCAAAGCCATGGAGATACAAGTCGTCGTACATAAGGATTCCAGTGTGGGGAATAAGGAGAGGCAGGTGTGGTAATAGATCCCAGGAAATCCCCTCTGGTTTGAGGACTTGGGGGAATCAGACACACAGGGATGAGGAGTGGCTGATTCTGCCTGCTCTTATTTGGTCCCACCCTAGATGCTGGAATAAGGAAGCCAGGCTGATGCTCTTACCCTAACAATCAGGCGAGGAACAATAGCACCCACCCACCATCCCTTCACCGTCACACACACACACACACACACACACACACACACAGATGGATAGCTCCTCTGATTGGCAGAAGCCCGTCCCTGGAGCATGAGGCTCTACAGCTGGGAGGCTGATGCGGACAGGAGATAAGCACCTGCCCACAGACTCACACATACATACACACACATATACACACTCAATCACATCCACACACATATACATACACACACAATCACATAGACACACATCCACAAACATATACATACACAAAATCACACACATACACACACTCAATCACACACATACACACACACAATCAATCACATACACACACACACACAATCACATACACACACACAATCACACACTCAATCACACACACACATATACATACACACACAATCACATACACACACATCCACAAACATATACATACACACAATCACACACATACACACACAATCAATCACATACACACACTCAATCACACACACACATATACATACACACACACAATCACATGCATACACACAATTACACACTCAATCACACACACATATACATACACACACAATCACACGCATGCACATACACATACCCACAAACACACAACCACAAAAATACACACAATCACACGCATGCAC
Organism: Spea hammondii; assembly: GCA_029215755.1. NCBI lineage: Eukaryota > Metazoa > Chordata > Amphibia > Anura > Pelobatidae > Spea > Spea hammondii. Next base: position 35,143,288 of record JARDYJ010000002.1, read on the forward strand.
AATCACAAACAAATACATAAACACACATATATATACACACACACACGCAGATAATGTTAAAAGGCATCCTGCTCAGTACATGAGCAGGTAGAACGTCTGACTAATGTATCTGAGCGCAAGCCAGTCTACTTTTAACCCTTTCCATCTCCCATGTTTAATTCAACATGTTTGAACCAAATGCAACATTAAAAACATAATCCGGCACCGTTTAATTCCCAAACACTGATAACGTAACAATTTTTAATCATGTGCAACTTTGTATTATGCACAGTTTTGCTGAGGACACTTGTCACGCAACACAATAGCAGGCGCTGATAGACTGTTGCCATAGAAACTGAAAAAGCTTAAAAGTCTGCAGACTGTTTTTATGTGATTAAACCTTAACAGAAATGAATAAAATGACAAGTCTACATAGGTTTATGTCCGATGCATACTGGAGACTGCAGGTAAAGAGGGTCAACACCTTTAAGTGCCAGGTGGGTGATCTCCTATAATTATTATTATTATTATTACTACCTCTAGATTGTAAGCTTGGTTCAGCAGGGCCCTCCTCACCAGTTGTTTCTGTAAGTTTAATTGTTATGTTATAATAGATGCTACTTGTCATGTCCTGTTTATCAATTGTGTAGCGCTGCGAAATATGATGGCACTACATAAAACAATGAATATTAAAATAGTTTTTAATAATAATATTATTTAAATATTAAAATAGGTTTTTATCATTATTATTATTATTATCATCGTTTATTGATTTATATAGCTCCAACATATTTTGAAGGGTATTGGCTTAAGCAGGAGTGTTATGGGTTAGGGTTGTCATATAAGTGCAACTGTGTACAACAAGCATCATTTGTTTTCATAATTATTTCCCTTTAAATATTTCTAAACCGAAAAAAAAAAAAACATGATCAATGTCAGTTTACAAAATCCAATAAAGGACGGAAATGTTTCATGTTAGAATTCATTTCCTTTATTATCTGGTTTTGCGCCAGTAGCTTTGCTGAGAATGGATTATTATGCCAAAAATGGCACAACAAATAACATAAAAGTGGAATCATGGCGTACAATGATTACAAATTTTGTTTTAGTAATTTCTGAGGATAATTAACCTTCACAGCTTTAGAGATAAAATAAATCATTCCCTAGAACTGAAGGGTTAGAATAAAATATGCATGAATGAATGTATATTTTTTATCTATTTAGTACCCATAGATGTGGTTAGTGCTTTAGAATTTACAGTATAATAAAGGAGATGTACAATAAGTATAGTAGTAGTATTATTACTGTATTGGCTCGATTATAGGTCGCACCCGAATAGAGGCCACACCCTAAAAGTTAGGTGCTTTTTAAAGAAAAATTTAAATTCTTAGAAAAAAAAGAACTGAGTGGAATAGATATGCTGCCACTCTGTCCACCCCAGATATGCTGCCACTCTGTCCACCCCAGATATGCCGCCACTCGGCCTCCCCGAGATATGCTGCCACTCTGTCCTCCCCCCAAGATATGCTGCCACTCTGCCCCCCCCCCGAAATATGCTGCCACTCTGCCCCCTAGATATGTCCCCCCTAGACTTACCAATGCAGAGTCCCAGGTGTCTAGCGGGGCTGGCGGGGGACATCTGCGCGCTACGCATAGACAACTTCCGGTGCCGGCACTTCCGCCGTGGGAAGTCCTGGCAAGGGATATTGTTAAAGAACATCGAGGAGACGTGCCGGCAGCGGAGGTTGTTTATGCTCACATCGCCGCAGCCGGTGAAGGTCTGCGCGATGCGCTTAGACAATCCCCGTGGAAAGTGCTGGCAGGGGAGGCTGTCTCAGCATATCGGACAGTAGGATCCAGGTCCCCTGCAGCGCTGCAGAGGATCTGTATCCTAACCCTGCTGCCTGCCCGGCGCCCGGAACTGCATGTCCCGGGCATCGGGCGATACGGATTGCGCATTCCTGCACTAAACCCTGATTATAGGGATTATATTCGGGCAAATACGGTATTTATTGTTTTATATAGCGCCATCAAATTCCGTAGCGCTGTACAATGGGTAGACAGGACATAACAAGCAGTATGTAACATAACAATTTGACTTACAGAGACGACAGGTGAGGAGGGCCCTGCTCTAACAAGCTTACAATCTAGAGTAGTATAAGCAGCTGTGTGTTTTGTATTCTGTATTAGGCTCCCAAGTGCTCAGTGGCCTGGTTACAAGAGAGACCTGTGATCTCCTCAGCAGGCCTATTTATATTATGGAGGACTGTGCCAAACCAGAGCAGCCTCCATAGCATGTTGTCCCTGTGCTTCTTGTTATCTGCTTTTTATGTGCAGGCCTTGAAACCATTTTTAATATATCAACAACACTTAAACACCCCTTTATGGAGTAAATAAACCTAGTTTTGCATGATGCTTTTCATAACTAAATGTTTTTACTCTCATTGTTAATTGTGCAGTTGAGTTAACAAGTAGAGCATCAAGAATTATACCCTATAGTACCCCTTTTTTGTTTAATGTGACACTTTTACTCTTTAAAGACTAAATTCTGTTCCCAGAGATACAGTTATTCAAGGTAATATGATAACGATGTTTTAATGGACTGCAATAGACAAATGTGAGGGGAAAAAAATGTAACTTCTTATATCATGGAATAGAAGTTTCAGTTTGATTGACTGGTCAACATTTTGGCGATCAGGGCCGGCCTTAGGGGCGTGCGACCTGTGCGACCTGTGCGCACAGGGCGCCATGTTTGCAGGGGCGCCTGACCGGGACTTAGATTAAAGCATCGTTTTTTTTTTTAAACTTCAGAGAGGGGGGGGTAGTGAGGGGGGGCGCCAGAGGAGTAGTCCGCACAGGGTGCCACAACGCCTAAGGCCGGCTCTGTTGGCGATCATAGTGTTAAAAAAATAAGTGTGCATGTGTCAATCACAGAAAGAAAGACTATAAAATATAAATGTATTTTACATTCTTACCGTTTGTATTAAAGCATCAAAAGTCACTTTACATTAGTAAAATATCATCCAAATCACCTAACACATTTGAAGTTTACAGAGAAATATCAAAAGAACTTGCTAATGTGTTTGAGAATGTTAATTGCTGGGTACTTGAAGTTGCTATGGAAATGCTCAATTCACAGAATAAAGTTAACCATTACCTCAACACAATTTCAACATGTTCATTTTACTGGAACTCTACCCCACCTTGGTCCTACAGAACTGCCCTGGTTTACCACATTTGCCGGAGAAAATGGGGAGAGCTACAAAAGAATGTTTATGCATGTGACCAAGTGAGACAGAATGGTGATGAAACACCTGCATGCACTCCATGCCTCCCAAAGGATAAAATATAGTTTTAATTCCCCATCCCACTGTATATATCCCAACCAACATGCTTAAATAATATCACTTTACATCCAACGCATTCAAGTTATGAATGCATATAATATTCTTTTAGTTAAATCCTGGAAAATTGCATAATGTCAATATCATTATAAAAATCAGAAACCATAATAACCAAGAGCAACCCTGAACACAGAGAAACAACTTAATAACATTGGGATTTACTTATATGATGAGGCCTTGCAAGAACATGACCAGATATTCTATACATCGCAACAATGTTGTTACCAACAACAGTACAGTGGGTTGCAGTATCTAAAGCAAGGAGCACATATGTGTATACCCCGTGATGTGCTAGTTACTGTGTTAGATGTGTTATCCACATATACAGACTTTTGTGTCTACCCTACACTCCAGCTCTGTCTATTCTCCACACACATTATAATTGGCCAATAAAAGCAATGAGTGTTAGAGTGAGTGTGTGTGTTTTAGTGTAATGGTGCTTAATTGAATGTATGTTAGAGCACCCAAGCATCAGTAAGCCTAGTCTCATCCTCAATTAACTGGGTGATGTTATATTTAGGATTTATGAGTGTCAGGAGTAACTTGAATTTTGTAAATGTATTGAGCGTTAAGGGTTAGTTTAAACACGTTTAAATGCCATTGTAACCAATACAGAGTCATCTGCTGTTAGGCCAGTACAATCTGTTAGAAAACCGGAAGTGCTGCTAAAGAGATACACTACAACACCTACATGATATATTGTACTCTAAGTACAGTAATGCAGATCACTGCATAACTCGGCACAATTGTGCTGATAGACAGATTTTTTGGGAAGTGCTAAATTGTACCATAGCCACTGGTATTCAAACTAAAGGTAAATGTAACTTACAAAAATAACTGGGCATTTTTGTATGGGTTTGTATTCCAGTGTGAAATCAGGCCACATAATGCACATTGACATTAATCAGTAAAACCAGGAAGGACAGGACATATGAGATAAAACAAAGAAGTATTTAGTTAATAGAATACCACAATTAAGTATTTTATGCTGATCTATTTCTGCTAGTGTACAAACAGAAGACAGGTTGAATAATGAACTACTGAATAAAGTAAGCAAGAATCTGTGTATGGAGACTTCATGCTAAATTAAAATTAGCCAGTATAATGTACATTTTATAATTGTACAAGACCATCTACTGGAAATATGTGGTATTGCAAGACTCTAATGTAGTCGCAAGAGGCATTACAGAGTAGAGCCCTGCGCAGGACTAATTTTTAAATACCATTCCCGCTGAATTTCTGACCATTACCGCCCGCTCCCACAACGTGTGTGTTCCACTCCCGCCCCCCCCGCAACATATGTGTCGAATCCTGCCCGCTCCTGCAAATCTATGTGTCCAATCCCGCCCACCCCTAACCTAAACTGCAGATTTCCTGCACGCTGCCGCAAGGCTGCCTTCGTGTTGCTCCCTCACAGCATCTCTTCTCTTGTTCTCTTGTGCATCTCAGAAGTCACATAAATTCACGGGACTCCGCTGGGTTCCTGGGCGAAACAAGAGAAGATGCACTCTGTGCGAGCCACGCGAAGGCAGCCTTGCTGGAGTGAGCAGGATTACTGGGACCCGCAGGTACATTGTCTGACCGTCTGCTCCTGCCCGCAACACCCAAAAACCAACCGCACCTGCAAGAAATCTTAACAGGAGGTGGTGATGGTCTAAAACTAGAGAGTCAGAGGCTTAGATGTAATGTAAGAAATAAGTAGAACCGACTACCAATTAAAACTCGCATCAGGTTGGCATAAGCCTAACAAAAGAAAAACTACGTAGACTAGGCAGAGTAGCTGAAATTTCCCCCAAAATTATATTTCTGTTTTTGACAATCTGAAATTTACTTAACGATACAGTTCTGTAAATTCTCAAATTTCCAAAACCCTGAGGTGAGCTGTGGCCTCCGTGGGATAAGTGAGACCTTGATTGTACAGTTACACAAGGTAAGATCCCATTAGCAACATCTTTGATTGTGGGAGGTATCGCCTAACTCACCAGACTTTTTATTGTACTGTGTGTCCATATGTCCATAACTGGGAACTCTCTGTGTTTGACCTGGAAGCTCTAGTTCTCTTTCTCCGGGACAGGAGTGAGATATGTTGCCACGTTTACTCCTGGCCCAATCCCCTCCTACTTATAATTCATTTAATACAATGTGAGGCTACACCATCGTACCGTGCTCCTTGAATGAATAACTCCACCCTCACGAATGACTAGATTTGCCCCTAAGACCTCTGTCCCAACGTTTCAATTCTCCAAAAGGGAAACTTTTGTGTTAGTGTTAGTGGTGTGGAAAAAGGATCAGGGCCTTACCAAGGCATTTTATTTGACTTCTGATGTACTAATAATCATTGTAGATGATGAATAATGATCTACACCATTTTATTTGTAAACACATTGTCTGTGTTTTCTATACACATTAATGCTACCCTTTAGGATGCAGAACACAGTGATAAGACATAATGAGAGGATTGTCTTTTGTAATCAGTGACACTTGGGGAGGGATTGGGATCAAAATCTTAAATCTGAAACTTTCTTGGTCAATCTGTTTTACTGTGTAGTAATTGTATCACATGTTTACAAGCTTGTCCTGCTGTTTCCATTCAATCACTGAATAGATAATTTGGTAACAGCATATACTAACCTATAGCAAATTGTATATGTATCGTTAGTTTGTTAATTGCAGAAAACAAGGAGAGTAACTAATAGTGTGTGTGTGTATATATATATAAATATATATAGATATAGATATATTGTAAGTGTTATTCAATAATTACAGTAAGATTCATAAAACACAGACACTTTTTTTTATAAAAAGGGCAATTTAAGGACCAGGGCACCGGTCAACATTATTTTTGTCTGTAAATTGAAGCACAAGTGTCATTTTATGGATTAAGCATCTCAAATAAGCAAAATGTTTTATTAATTATAAATGACTAAATCAAAATATTCCAAATATTGTTTTAAATGCTAATGGCTTACTCAAATATACCTATATACCCCCATCCCTGGTATTCTAAACTTGACAAAGCTGAGCATATCAAATAAAGTTCTATGTCTGGAACTGTGTCTAGATTTACTGGAAGATATGGACTTAGAAGAGTAAGTCAAATATTGATCACTATATTTCAGTGACAATCAGATCACATTACCTACTATGCAGCAAAATCTATTTTAATTGATCAGCAAACAATCCCGATTAGTACTTAACTGTACTGGTTCATTGCAGATCAAACGGAATCAAATTAGAAGTATCTTTGTACATTGTGTCATCAGACTGCCATCTTGATAGTTTTATGTCAATGCTGGTGCTGATGTCATCAATTAGGTCATAATGGCGAAACAAAAAACGATTAAAACAAGATGTTTAACTTTGATGATATCATAATTCATGATGCCATCACTGATGACACCATTGATTATATCACAATGGTGTAAAATAATTATCAAAACAAGAAGTTTAATGTGGAACTGTGTGTTTCCTTTGAGGTCCTTTTTGCAGCTAGTACAACAATCAGCATTGTATAAAAGTTAGAGTTTCTACCTCTTCAGAAAAAGGAAAGGAAATAAACAAGATTAATGTTTACTAGTGAGTGCCAGGTAAATGTTTACCAGCAAGGTGTCAATCCTGGATGGTAAATAAATGAGCAAACAGAAACATGCTGAGATGCATCAGGGTTTGAAAATTTCAATATAACATATCTTCTCCTGCAGACTGTAACTTTCATCATGCTAACCCAGAAGCGGAAAGGACTGGCACCCAGTTCCTTGCTAAATGGCACTTTCATTCTTTACAACCCTGTAAGAAATTTACAGTATGTGTGCTCATCTGCGTGCATTAGATCTTAGTACACACATGGGTCTTTTGTGAGCAAACATGGAAGCTAAGCTCAGTGAAGGCTGAAAATCTGGTAACTTGGTTTTGGAAAACCAGCCTTAAATACCCAGTACTTCTGCTGCTGTTGGCTACATCTTACAGCATTTATGGATGCCAATGTAAAATGCAGATGTGAATACGCATTAAAATTCTTTTACTGAATAACCATCATTATCCACCTTGAGTACCAATGTGCAGCACCAAATATATCCAACAAAACACTTATTTTCAGCAAGGTCCCACCAGTTCAACAAGCTTCTTCTGTTTAGAGACAAAATTATAAAGGTTGAAATCAAATAATTTGAGTCTTCTCTGCAAGTCAGAAGGATGGAAATGTGCTCTTAAGGACAGATTAGATATTAACATGTGACAATGAAAGAAGTGGACAATGAAATAAGGGCTGTGTCAGAACTTGTTGCATTATCACTGATTTTGCTTGTGCATCAAGTTGTTCAGGTTTGTGCCTGTGATGACCATTTCATATAGGGAATGAGAAATAAATACCGTATTTGCTCGATTATAAGATGACCCTGATTATAAGACGACCCCCCCAAAATCTGAATATTAATTTATGAAAAAAAAGAAAAAGTCTGAATATAAGATGACCCTATAGGAAAAAAGTTTTACCAGTAAATGTTAATTCATGTAAACTATAATAATATATATATATATACAATATATATATATATATATATATATAATAAAAGCTATGATTGAAATATTTTGTTTTTAGTTCCTTTTTTTTTCAACCTGCCCCCCCAGTTATGCACATCTGCCCCCTGGCTTGCCACTCTGCCCCAGAAATGCCTCATACCCTCTATATGCCACTGTGCCCCATGATATGCCTTTTAACCCTCTAAATATCACTGTGCCCCATGATATGCCTTTTGACCCCCTATGTGCCACTTTGCCTCCAGAATTGCCTTATACCCCTATATGCCACTCTGGCATTTAGGGGTTAAAAGGCATATTATGGGGTAGAGTGGCATATAGGGAGGTATAAGGCATTTCAGGAGGCAGAGTGGCGTATAGAGGGTTAAAAGGCATTTCTGGAGGCAGAGTGGCATTAAGGGGTTTAAAAGGCATTTCACAGAGCACTCTGCCTCCAGAAATGCCTTATGCCCCCCATTTTTCACTCCCTCCCCCTCCTCCAAACTTACCGGTACTTCTGAGTCCCCGGTGCTTAGTCCGGGCAGCGTGTAGAGCTCTACGCGATTCGCGTAGACAACTTCCGCTGCAGCCGGGAGGAGGTGCGGTTAGCAGCGGGGATAGTGTGCGTCCATTGTGCAGACCTTCCCCGGCTGTCAGAGATTACGGGGAACTCTGATCTCTGACAGCCGGGGAAGGTCTGCGCGATGGACGCAGACAACCCCTGCTGCTAACCGCACCTCCTCCCGGCTGCAGCGGAAGTTTTGTACGCAAATCTAGTAGAGCTCTACACGCTGCCCTGACTAAGCACCGGGGACTCAGAAGTACCGGTAAGTGGGGGGGGGACAGGAGGATCCAGGTCCCCTGCATCGCTGCGGGGGATCTGGATCTTAGTCTCATAGTCAGAGAAAAAAACCCGTCTTAACCCGTCGAGCAAATACGGTAATAAATCTGCTGACAAGGCTACCCTATTTTGATTATATTTTGCCAACCAACCCCTCTACAAATGCAGAAGTGGACATTTTTCCTCATGGTACCTAGTAAGGTTTAGGAGTTGGTAAACCTAATAAAGAGTCCACTTTACAGAATACAGAAGAATTTGACAACTAGGGGAATTCTCATAGTGCTCATTATATTACATTTATTTATAGAGCACCAGCAGATTATGTAGGGCTACTACAATTGTGGGACGGTTGACAATACCATTAACATAGACTATATACAGTACAATGTGACAGTAAGACTAATGCACATTAAGATGTACTGGTACAAAAGGAGAAGGCTCTGCTCTTGCCATGACAGCCAAGTCCGCTTGATCTTTATTGAAGACACATAAAGTTGTCTTCAGTTTAATGGATTTGATTGTACATTTATAAGTAATAATTTCATATATTTTATATATTTTTTTTAAAAGTTTGTTTTGATAAAATAATGTATTCATTTGCTTAAGTGAATACAGTGTTTATCATATCCCAGTCTTTATCACTTATCTATGTAAGGACCCATAGAATATTGACCTGCACATTCAGAATACCTTGTTTTTCATGTGTCCCAGCATGCATGAGAACCTTAGGCAAACACCGAGCTGCCTTGGTAGATAGTTTAACCACAGCTACACCTTGAAGGATACATCCTCCAATTTTGTCCAGTTGCAATTTTGAAAGCTAATCTTTCAAAGCCTTACCTAAATCTTAAAGCGCAAAACAAACCCAGAAATGTAATATTAACCCCTTAACGGCCGATGACGGGTCAGGGCCGTCACGCAAAAACGGTCTGAGAATGACCTTTGAAGGACCTGAACCGTCATGGGGTTAAATCAGTTTGACAGTTGGGGGTGTCAAGATTGCTTTCTTCACTTAGATTGTGTTGCTGCAATGCATCGATATCGAGGCATTTCAAGAACACCAACTGAGTGGAAAAAACGACCTATGATCGTTTCTTAAACGGAGCTTATAGCGGCAGGGCGCCGCCATGGTTAATTTACCTTCCAAGATGGCACTGCCCTTCTCCTGGCAATAGCCCTAGAAGCAATTACAAATCACTTTCATCACTCAGGGGATGTTGCTGGATGCCATCAGCATCCAGTGATTGACACCTCAAGCCTGAAGATCACTCTGATTTGCCCAGTCAAAGGCAATGTTTATAAACATTTACTGGTCAAAGGTAAATATCTGCCTCATTTCATGACTTGCTTCTAGTGAGGGAGAGAGAGAGAGAGATTGTGATAAAGCAGGTATACTTTTATAAAATATTATAAAAAATTAAAAAAAAATCCCCACAAAGGCTCTTATAAGAGCCCCTCTTTCCATTTTAACCCCTTCCTTAGGTTGATCACTGCCTAGGCAGTGATATTGCACATCGGCACTTTTTTGCTGTTTGTGCACTTTTATTTTTATCCACATTTTATTGTACTTTATATTTTATATTGTTTTATGTTGTTTTTAGGTACCATTAACCGCTCCTTTCCTGTAGATCAGTCCGTAGGGATTGATCCCATATCAGCAGCACCTTTTTGCTTACTGTTTTTTTTTTTTTAACCTTTTACCAGCCAAACAATCTGACAAACCCATGTATGTGCAATCTACTCAGGAGATGTTCCTGAACACATATTGGGGTGTTGTTTGACAGTTACACATACCAGAACCTGTATATTTATAAATAAAGTACAATTTGTGTGGAAAAAAATACTATTACAAAGCTTGACAAAGTGTGGTTGTATAATTAGTGAATGGAAATGGTTAAAATACCAGAATTTGAAATACCCTGGGGTGTCTAGTTTGATGGGGATAAATTGAGTAAACTGGCTTCAAAGATCTTCCAAAGAGGAGATGGACGCAGAATGACCAGATTTGGAAAAAAGGTTTGGAAATCATAAAACGCTACTTGTACTTATTGCAAAAAACAGCAAAAAAACATTAAAACATTGAGTATTTCTAAACTCAGGACAAATAGAATCTATTTAGCTTTCTCCGGAAAGAGACTTAATTCCTGTTCTATCATTACCTGTTAAACTTTATGTCGGCATCACTCAAGGATAAGTTCCTAACAGATGATGCCCAAATCTACCTGTCTTCCCTGGATCTTCCTCATTCTCTTACGTCACATATTACTGTCTGCTATTTCTACTTGGACTTCACAATGCTACCTGAAATTTAATCTACGAAAACTGAGATCACCATCTTCCCTCCCTCCACTTCCACTCCAGAAACTGAATTCTCAATCCTAATTAACAACATGACTATCTCGCCTAGGGGTAATTTTTGACTCAACCTTCTCCTTTATCCCTCACGTTCAATCACTCACCAGATCCAAATATTTTTCACATCAGCCTTTGTTTCACCCAAGAAGCCCCAAAAACCTTAGTCCCATGTACTGCTACTCCATACATTTCTGCCATCATAACAATATACTCTATGTTCTTCCCATGTATTAAAGCACTCCTCCACACCTATCACCTTTTTCTTTGCATACATGCAAAACTTGACTTGTGCTGCCCCATAACATTGGAACTCAAAACTCATTTCTTCAGAGAAGCATACAATCTTTTCAGCTAGAACCTTCGTATTGTATCTGCCACTAATACAACTCCAAGATTCATCTATGGCACTATCTCTCCCTCTTTCTCTATACCTTCTGTCTTTCTACACCAAATCCCTTCACCATTGTAAACTTGCAAGCAGGGCCCTCTTTACCTAATGTACCAGATAGTCTTAGTATCTCAATCTTCTAATTTTTCTAATATTGTAGCATGTACTGTAAGAAGTGCTGTATAAATTGTTGGTGCTATATAAAATATAGTAATAATAATAATAATTCTGTTGACTGTAAATCCATATTTATCAAGTAGTACTACGGAAGAAAAGCATTACCAGCCAAAAGAATTGAAACATCAGCTCCAGAGCTAGTGTGAAAGTAGAAGATGAGCTCCTGGGACTTATGAAATTGATGGATGATGTCCCAGGGATAAGCAGTTTTCAGATGAGTAAAACTAGCTTTTTTGCCATGAGCGTGGCACTGAACTTGGGAGAGGACAATCACTCCAAAGAATTCATTCCATTTTGAGATTGAAAAGCTCAAAATGGTTGTAGCTATAGCTGAAGACTTAGTCACATCCAGACATAGCAGTACTTTTGGTAGCTGGTGGCACTTAATTTTGCATTTAAAATTGTTGATTACCTCACTTTGCGTGTAAAAGCTGTGCGTAGTCTCAATAAATATATTTGCCTGGGCAGTGGACATGAGCCTAGTTGTGTGGCTAAAGAGAAGGGTTTTACTAAACTATTTTATGCTACTAATAGCTTTATGTATATTCAGTAACAAATTTAAAATAATTAAATGACGATTTAAGGCATCATCTATACACATTACACTCCAGCAAACATCCCAAGAGCCTACAAAAGAGGGACATCAGCTGAAGAAAGAGTGACAGGAGGATTAGGGTCTCAAAGAGGGAATGGCCCATCTAAAAAATTTGGAAGGTATAAAACAAAGGTGTCAAAATGTATGTGTACAAACTAGCAATCAATATAATATATAGAGAGAGATGTAAACACATGTATATAATGCATTTTCTCTAAGTAATCCGTTGTTTATTTTAAACGTTTGTTTTAAATAATCACCATAAAAACTCCTATGATCTCGTTGAGTTTTACTGCATGATAGCTGGTGTTAATTAGGAGAGAAAACATCAATAACTAGATAATGATAAGATCACAAGCACATGAATTATCTCTCTAAGAAAGGAAATCTAGTTACTGGCTTAATAGCTTATCTTCTTATTTGCAAAGACCATGCATTCATCATACAGACAACAATAATAATGAGAGCTCAGCTGGCTTAAACAAATGTCCTCTCCTACTTTTTTTTATCTTGCAGAAATCACTGGTATCATCTGCCAGCCCTTGACTGGGGATAATGTGAAATGAGCTCCAACCAGTGGCAGGTTGAGCAAGGAAGATTAGACCCTTGTGATCAGTGGGCTGCCATAGTATTTCAATGTGGGATAATGAGCGTTATCCTCTGCAAGCTTCTCAGATCAAAATCCAGTTTAGTTAGAGTTTCCAATGGCCAATTTGGGCTAGACCCCAGCAAAAGCTGGAGATTCACGGGCTGGCAACTTTCAGCCTAGTGGGTACAAGTATGTCCAAATGGCCCAAAAATGCTAAAAGGAGTACACTTGTTATTTAATTCCGGAAACAAATCACTCCTCCCTTTAATTTTACTTGGAATAAGGTACTATGTGCTGCAAAAACATATACAGTCAATAAATATGCGTCAGCGATACCTAGAAAATGTCTGTTATGTTCAGAGAACGAATGGAAAATACAGCCCCGGTACAGGTTTATTTAACCATGTTGTCCAGCGAACTGGCCCCATCAGCAGTCCATTTTGAAAAACTTTGTACTACATCAGCTTTTTTTAATAACCCCTATATTACATAAAACATTACATAAAACAAGCTCAAGCACAGAAACAAATAAATCAGTCTCTAAATGTTGCCTAAATGCTAATGTGTATTTCTACTTTAGATATACTGTGGCCTTACTTGGATTTTTTTGTTTAACCCCTTAAGGACAATGGGCGGGCCCTAAACCCATTGAAAACATGTAATTAAGGGGTTAAAAACAGAAGATGCTGATGGCCTTTAATCCAGTGTCCCAAAAAAAAGAGGGGATGGTATTTACAATGATGTTTACATGTGAAAAGGCACTTTTTCTGGCTTTAGTGGGAAGAATTTGTGTCACAGTTCTACACATCATTAGCTTGAAGAATTTTATGGCCAACAGCCAAAAAAAATCACTGGTTTTTGCCAGTGAAACTCCTGGGTTTCTTTAATGAGGTGTGTGGGGCCATCTTTAATGATAATGATAATTAACTCACTCTACTCTTTAAAGATAATGCGGCTCTGGGCAAGCTTCATTTATTGCTTCTGCCACACCTCAACCCAACTATATCTGCTTCAAGCAACCCTTGGCATAGTTTAATCCTTCATCACAAAGCACTGGGCCCTGGGCAGCTATCCCTTTTGCCCTGGATTAAGGATGGCACTGGAACTGGAGCACCATCTTTGTTTCCATGGTGTTCCAGTTTCTTCGTAATGCAAGGGACATTTTAAACATTTTACTCCATCAGCATTATGTAATTTCATATGAATATAAACGGTTTCTGTCACTTACTAACAATCTTTCAATTCTTTAGACATTAGTACATTTCAAAAATGTACTTCAGTTCAATCGTTGAATCAATTATTCAGCAAACCTGTAAGCATGTACTGAAATTACTCTTCTAGATTGTTCCAAAAAAACATAAGATAACTTTTAACGGGAAACCTATAGGGCAAATTGAATGCATGCCAATGTCACCTTAGGTCAAGAACAATTCAAAATGTCTGTATTTTAATGATATGAGACAAAAACAAGCTTTATTAACTGCTACACTGCTTTGTTTAGTTTTTTGTTGCTTTCTCCCTCATAGTTGAGGTAACAGTTAAATAAGATTCTCCATCATTCAGATACTCTTGCAAAAGTCTTAAGTGGATCATATGCGTTGTTAGGGATATTAATGAGACAAAATAGGCAAAACCAATATTTCGTCACACACACAAAATAACGACGCTACCAAACATTGCAGTACCACATCCACAATATTAATTTAAGGAGATACCCTATATTTTATCTCCGATCCTAAATTCTTTCAGATCGCCGAAAATTATAATTCAAATTAGATAGATATCGCCACGATAATCAATAAAAATATTATTTATTGTGAATACAATTTATAAAATCTATGTATGAGTCACACAGTGCATAATATAAAACACAAAGTTCTTAAAACATGTCAAAAATGAATCAATTCAAATACAATATATTATCGATAGTTATCAATATGAATTAGTACTATATGAGTCTAACACACAATTAATTTCCAGTCCACTCAGCAACCAAAAATTTATAATAATCCGGGCAGTAATAAAGATACCACTATTTTTCTTATATTAGTTTAACTAATATGACAAATTAAAAAGTAATTTAATAATGTCTACGAGTATTAGTGAAATTTCTAATAGATGCAAATGATGTCAAACTTCATCTACAGGTAAAAATACCTTTTCATTATTGTTATTATCACGGGTTATAAGCTGCAGTCTCACAAGCCGTCATATACAATAATGCAATATACTATTTCCCGGAAACAGGGAATTCTATATGAAGAAGACAAAATTCATCTCTATTCAGAATAATAAAACAATTATATTTACCACCACTTGTTGCTGTTGTCCAACTGGTCCTTGTAGAGGTTAATCCAGGTTCAGTGGCAAGAAATTAAGTGGGAAAGAATATAACTTTCTAAAAGTTATATAGGTTAGAACTCAAAGTAACTCCAAGAGTGAAATATGGTGCCAGGATCTTTAGATTCCAATACTCTGGGGTAAATTTGGTGAATAAGTCCGTCCTTTTCCTTTTTCTTTTTTTTTTTTTTTAATTATCCAAGACATAAGCTTAAAAACAGAGCTTATTATCATAGCCTCCACCTCTTGATTGGAATTCTCCAATCATAACGGTGGGTTTTACCCATTAAAATTAGGATTTCTACTCATATTTACACCGTTGTAATTTCTTAATTTACCTGTGAGAGACGCTCTGGTCTAAGAATTAATTTAAAACCATTACATATGTGTTTGGAATTTATCCTTGGTCACCCTAATCGCCAAATGTTACCTCCTAGATAGTAACTCAGGCCTCGGTAGTCTTACGACGTATCCCCCATTCCAAGTTACATTTCTAAAGATATGCAGCGTCTACTCCTTAACTTTCTCATGGAAGATAACATTAATTGTATCATATATACGCTGAAACATCTATATACATGAATACTCCTTTGTTCTCTATTATAGAGGGAACAAGGACAAAAAGAAATCATCACTACATGATTAAGTAAAATAAAATGGATCTGACTCCATTTTGTTTTCATGTAAAGTACAGAATATACGGAATACATGTTTTCTATCATAAAATATCTGACAGCGTATTTCCCTGCAGGAAATCTCAGTACTCGAAATGGTGGTTCACATAAAGGAGTCTGTATATCTTAATATGTTCTAGAAATATTTTCCAGGAAGTTTTCATTGAACCCCATGAAAGGAAAAAAAAAAACACTTTGGATTCTTGACATTCAAAAACGTGTGCTTCGAGACACCTCATGTTTACCAAGTCGTCTAAGAGCTGTGGCAATTTGAAAGACGTCCGTGCTAAATGGATTGTAATTGACACTACAATGACCTTGTCCCTCTAATAACCAAACCATCCAAGTTCATAAGAAAAAGGGCAGATAGCTCATGGATTGTGCCAAGCATACGCCAGCTTGGAATCTCCTGTGTTTTCTCCATTTACAGTCTTATGAGTTTTGGATAGGAAAGGTCACTTAAAACGCAGCTTTTTGCCATAGTGATATTTACAGTAAGCAATAGCAAAAAGCCAATTAATCAATTAATAATACCCCCATACTATTCAGCTCAGTTTCTGTTATTGCAAATGCCGGTGCCAGACTGAATGTTTTTATAATTTTTAAATTGTCATTGTCCCATGATTATTAACTCATCCCAAATATTTTTTAAACTAGAGTAAATATTTAAATATATACTGTATTTTACGTTTTTATGCAAACAAAATAAATCAAGTAGCACCTGTGCCAAAATACTAGGCAAATATTGCAATTGACCGATACCCGACAAGGCCCCCCTATGCTAAAAAAGAAAAGAAAAAGAAGCTCCAGCAACAAAGCAACTTTCAACTAAAATGAATTGTATTTGAATTATTTAATAAGGGATCCTCATTTGGTATTTAGTAGAATACTTGCTTAACCATTTATTACTCAGAGGATAGAGAAATACATTGGAAATCAGGGGCTTTCATTCCAGAACTGGAAGGTTTTGCATAACCGTTAGAATGGTTATTATTAGTCTATCAATGCTGGAGACCAGGCTTTTTGCTCAATTTAATAAAACAATACATTTTTTGTCATTTTTATTTTACTAAAGTAAGCCGAAGCATGTCCTCTTTCCAATATGACATTTCATTTTTCTCTCCCAGAAGGATTTTAAAATTATTTTGTGAAATTTAGTTTAATTAAAATGCCTAAATAACCTGTAATCAGGCTTAAAAAAAACCCTTTAACATTTCAGATGTGATCTTATCTTGCTAGCAAACCAGAATTTTAAATGTTGCCATTGCTTGCATAAGAAAATGACATTGTTAAGGCTAAATTCACATATTTCATCTGTATCATCACAATCATTTCAGTCATATTCATACATGACAGCTGATGGTTTGTGTTCTGCAAATTTTTTTCTTACTTTCAGGATAAAATTAAATTACAGAAAAAAAATTTCATGCCTATACACTGGCATAAATGTAGAGTCTATAATATTTTTATATATATATATATATATATATATATATATATATATATATATATATATATATATATATATATATATATAAAAGGGGTAGTAGAAGTATTATTAAACACTCATCTACAGACACCAGACAAGCCAGAAGGCTTGTTTTTCCCTCAGAAATCTCATGGTGTATTGACAACCACAAAGGATTCTGGGTAGGCGCATGCAAATAAGGTTAACAATTATCACCTTTGCCTCTATATCCACTTTATACATGGATCCCTTGAAAGTAATTGCCCGCTGTACAAGACAGCCATTAGACAAAACTCGGGAAGAGGTACAATAGCCAGATCACCACTCATGGACAGCATGATAGTGTAAGGGTTTCCATCACCTTTTACCCACCATAACTTATGTAATGGTATATATATATATATATATATATATATATATATATATATATATATATATATATATATATATATATATATATATATATATATATATATATATATATATATATATATATATATATATATATATATATATATATATATATATATATATATATATATATATATATATATATATATATATATACCTTAATATCACTGATGTTATTTTATAAGCAGTGCTCAATAAAATAACATGACTGGTGGGGATTTTTATAATGCAATGTTCCTTGGTAAATACTTAATAGCATTTGAAATAGTCTGTTTTGCCCTTTGGTGATGTCACAGCTACACAGCTATGATGGCATCCATTACCATTGGCATAAATACCATGTGACAGGGGCAAAAGCTCACTGGAACCATTTTGAAGACAGACTTAACCTTAAAATTGTCGAGATCATTATTTGTAAACAAGCACATTTAAGAGGCACAGAAGAATACAAGATGATGCCTCACGTGGCCTCCACATGGGCCTCCCTGAGTAACTAGATTGTAAGCTTGTATGTAGTTTTTCATAAAATACTCCTCATTGTCTTTTCTTTATCACAAGTCTACATTTCTGCTTTGTGTCCAACGCTAACTCACATTTTTGGTCTCCATAAATTGCATTTTACAGGTCATGTAGCATAAGATGTTTTTCAAATATACAATATGGTTCACTACTCATTACAAAGTAAGTAGGATTCAATTTGTAAGACAAAAATTGCAGTTCACACACTTTGAGACTTTTGAGACATATTTATGAAACAACACAGTTTAGATTTTTCATGAAAGAACATATGACATCAGCTAAAACCTTACATAGTAAGGTTTTATTCATGTAACATTTCAAATCTATGTCAAAATCGTTGTAACATCACAGTTAGTAAGACTGAATATTTGAAATAGATCATAAATATTATTATTATTTATGAATAATTTTGTCATTTTCACATTAATAGTAATATTAACAAAAACTGGAATGTTAGCATAAACTGCAATTTCGGCGGAATTTTCTCCCAACCATCACAGGATATATATTAGGTCCCCACATTGACTATGCATTATTCAGGGAGTTACAATGTGTGAAATACCCTTTAGTAGTAGGTTTTTTTTACAAAGATTCTACAAAACTAGTTGGCGTGTGGCAGTGTGTATGTAATTTTAAACATGGATTAGTAACATGGAGGATGACCCTGGAAAAGTCGGGTGTGGTTTGATAGGGACCATAGGAAACGTGTGTGCCTTTATTTTGGGAATTAAGTTTTATAATGCAATCATGATCACTCCTAATTTTATATGCTGTCTGGGGCCTGGTGGCAATTTAGTTCAGATTTACTCCATCTTCTGCTTTAAATCTACTGGCCCCGTCTTCAGTAGATTACTAATTTCCAAGTAGGGCATCTGTTTCAAATCACATGTGATGTGTTATTGGCATTCCTATCACCCAAGTGCAAATAAATGGCAAGGAACAAGTCAACCTATAATATGATGAAGGTGCGAGCCAGTTAAACTAATTATTATTATTTTTAAATCGCCAACATATTTAGTCTTGTACTACATGTCTCAAAGAAATAGACATACCATAAAATGACTGATGATTGCAATTGAGAGCTCATAATTTGGGAAAACTATTAATATGAAACATTGTGGGACCATTCATCGCCATGGTAGGAATGAAAACAAAATAGCGGCAGGCAAGCATAGGATGCTTCGTTTGGTTCTCTTTGGGAAACACAAAGGGGATATCGTGGTGGTTACTGTAAAGGAGTCAACAAAATAAATCTGACATAAGCGTATATAACTGATTCTGTCCTCGAAAGCTGCTCAGCCAGAGTCAGTCATGCCTGATAATATTCCCCTGCATTCTCCATCAATCCCGCGCTCAGGCTAAATTATGTTCATTTGTTTTTCATCACTGCCTTTCTCAGTTGCCTCATTATCGCCTTTTTACATGTGTAAACAACAATATACTACATACGCTAATAAAAAGGCCCTTAATTAATCACATTCTGTCCATCAAATGTAATATTTTTTATTTTATACTCAGAATTCCTTATGCTCATAATTATTTAGCCTTTCACCTACATTTCAGACTCCCTGAGTGCTTATTAACCCATTAATTCTCATAAAGGCATAATCATATCAGCGCCCTAACAGTAAATGGTTTAACTGTTTCAGTGCCACATGATGTGGTAAGCAACATATTGCAATGTGTTGCACAACTGCCCACATACAATTCTTTACCTAAATTTTTTTAATAGTTCGCCCTTTGTGTACGTACGTTATCTTTCCATAGGGCTCTACATATCCTAGCTTATTTCTTTTATTTTGTTGTTTGTATGAAATGGAATAGCTTTTTGTAAAGCACTCAGCATTGTATGGTTTAGTGCACAGCCTGAAAAGGATGCTTAATTTCTTCAGCTAAAAAAGCCCTCTGTTCAAATAAACCCCATAAGCATTCTCATTGAGACAGTGACAAAAGACAATGGTTACCTCGTTCAGGAGAAATGTTGCACTGGAGTCAGAAAAAGACATAGAAGGGGCACGTATAGCCCAAAGCTGCACTCTCAAAATCTCTTTTCACACTGAAGATGGACTTTGCATGCTCTGTTGATGTGCCTCCCTCTGTTCATCATCCTCCGTCTTTCTCTACATTACACACAGTCTAATTTTCCCTTCCCTCCCTCTCTTCTGCTCACTCCTCCTTCCATCTCCCTAGTTTCAGTTCCACCTCTCATTGCTATAGTGTGGTTGAAAATATGGATCCAAGAACATCTAAGTACCAAATAATTGTATTAATGGCTCGTGGCAACAAACATGAAAGCTTCTCACTGTATATGTACAAAAATGGATTTCATTTTTTATTTAACAATACAAAGCCCCTGGCCATATAGCTGTTCTTGTCCTGCTATGCCAATGAAAACAATCTTACAAACCTTTCTAGAGCCCTTTTTCATATTTTTTTAAAAGTTAGCGATACATTGGACTGCCATGAAAACTATGTAAAATAGACATATATCAATACATGTTAGGACATGCGCAGCATGTACATGAAAACAGTACAATGAAACTCTTACAGAATTTGGCTTGGATTGATATATTGAATGCTTCAGCCATGCTATTTTGTATTATTTGCACCAACCAACACAGTCTTTATGTTGGAGGAATGTGACCACCATCACCATCAACTACGCTCTCAAAAACATAATTACCACTAGAATTAGATTGTTTAATTGTTTTTGTATATTTGCGTTTTGATTATTTGATTCTGATTTGTGGCTGGGAAAAAGGGTGACACAGGGTCTATATTGACCAAGACAATAATATCATGTAGACTCATTGTGCTCTTTGGCTTTAGAAGATCAATGTTGTTAATTCTCATAACTAATTTTAAAAATGAGAGGAACATACACATGAATAGAGGTGATGTATGAAGAACAAGGAAATCCATCTGTTTGAGCAATCATAGTACCAAATAGAATTTTCCTGCTGATTGCTCCATTTTTACCACTGTGAACAAATTACTCCTTATATATAAACCAAACTACACCCATGATCACATCATTTCACCTCCTTTTGAGTTTCAAAAACGATTGATGCATATTTAAAAAAAACACAACAAAATAATATGCTACATAGTTGCTATGCTAAAATTGTAATCAACCAAAAATGAATATTCAAATTGCACCGAATAAATTGCCATAACTACCACCACATCACAGTCTTCATAATTTACAGAGCGCAGTATAGCGAAGATTCCATTTTCACATCTTTCACATTTTTCCCTTATTATTAATGCATAAGCTGAAGATCTGATGAAATTTAAGGGAGTGGTACCTCAAGCTCACTGCTTGTTTAACAGTAAAGGAAATTCTCTGAAAGCAAAATCTGACTACCAGGGTTCCAAATAATTGAGAAATCACTAACTTCACATGATGGGTGCAATTTTTAAATGGTCAATAAATGATGTTACAGTAAAACACAGCGAAAGAGACGTGGACACAAAAGACCAAAGCGTTATTGAACACTGTGGCAATTCATTTGAAGGCAAACTAATAAAATAGATTAGCAACTTATCAAACTTGCTAACTGATGCAACCTTGGTGAATAGCTGGGGTCCCCGAGAGGACTGACAAATGCATAGCACCGATACAACCAGTGACTCTGTTTCTTAAAGAATTCCCAGGTACTGAAACAGACCTGTTAGGTGGCAACTCCTGGGCTGTGAAATCACAATATACAGCAAGTTCTAAGTACCCTGACACATTAAATGTATCTGGAAATTGTAAACAAGTATGTGTGATTGAGTGAATAAATGAGTATTTGTGAATGCATATGTGTGAATGAACACTTATTTGTGAATGAGTATCTGTGAAGGAGTAAATGAATGAGTATGTGTGTAATAGCATGAATGTGTAAGGGGAGCAAGGATGGCACATGCAGGCTGTTTGGGGCAAGCATGGCACAGGGAGGCTGTATGGCGCATAAATGGCACAGGGAGGCTGTTTGGCGCATATATGGCATGCTTTTTGGGGAAAGCATGGCACAGGGAGGCTGTTTGGTGCAGAGATGACACAGGGAGGCTGTTTGGGGCAGACATGACACAGGGAGACTGTTTGGGGACAAAGATGGCAAGTGCCATGCATCCAATCTGGGTGCTAGGCAGGTCCTGTGGAAACAATCTGGGGGCCACTGCTGGTCTTTGGAGTGTGTGACCTGTGATCTATATCTGCAATTTAGGATTTCCATGCATTATTTGATCTATACCTTCAATGCTGAGTTTGCTTGTGATTTTTCACTTGATCTATACTTGTAAGGATGGGTTTGTGTATTATTTAGTTGCTTTGGGTTTCATGTGTTATTTATTAATATCTGAAAATACAGAGTTTGTATGTATTCATTTGCTATGCAATCAGCAGAGTATTGTGCAGAGTCACATTAGGGTCATAAAGAGGGATGGCCGCACTGACTCAGACAGTCTCCTCCTAATCTGTAGAGTCAGCGCGGCAACAACTTTTGTCTTTTTGTTGGGTTTTTTGGTGCTGTAGTGGAGGGTGTGGCAAGCAAATGTTTGCCTAGGGTCCAATCAATATTAAAGGTGGCCCTGAGACTTAGTACTGTACCCATCCTTTTATTGTTGTTTTGTATTGACAATGTTTTTGTCGACTATCTGCCTTTTCTAGCACTGAATGAGCATGTACAGAATGAATGCATTTACCTCTACTAATATGATAAACCTTTTTAATAATTATGTATATATTGTGTAATGATTTAGTCACATACTTATCTTACTCCTTGCACATGGCGGACACTCTTCACACATCTTCCACAGTTGGTCGCATCTTCATCGTTTACAATCAGGGCCGCCATTGGGGGGTACACAGGGCCGGCCCAAGGCAAAATGCCGCCTGGGGCGAATTTTAAAATGCCGCCCCCCCCTTATCTACCCTTCCTCTCCCTCCGTCCCTGCCGCCCCCCCCCCCCATTATCTACCCTTCCTCTTCCGGCACTCAGCATTACAAGCCGGCACCGAGACCGAACAGGGAGACTCGCCGCAGAGGAGAGAGAGAGGGGCGCCGAGTGGTTTTCGCTTACCAAGCTGTCAGTACCCGCTCGGCGCCCCTCTCTCCTCTGCGGCGAGTCTTCCCTTTCTCTCTTTCGCTTTTTTTTTTAAAAAAAGGGCTTGGCGCCTGGAGCGGTTGCCCCACTTGGCTCCATTGTCAGGCCGGCCCTGGGGGTACAACTATTACTGTTGTAAGGGGCCTGGCTGTCCCGGGGGTCCCTGACTGCGGAAGTCAAATCCCCTCCCCCCAGCACTACACACAGTATGGAGCAGAGAATCGGGGGCAGATCTGTGCTGAGAATCATAGAAACTGTACTTCACAACAAATATCCCATTTCATCTACTGTTGACTACCTCTCCTATGAATCTCAGCCATCATAATGTGAGATATTTGTCTACTGAGCTTCATGGTAACTGTAGTTTACACCAGGTGAATTGATAAGCAACTGTGAACTACTGTTCTTATCATGTGCTTGTCAGTGACCCCAAACAGCTTGTCTGTGTCATCTTTGTCCCCAGTTGGTCGGTACCCCGAAACAGCTTCTCTGTGCCATATGTGCCATCATCATCCCGAAATAACTTGTCTGTGCCATTGTCGTCCCCAAACAGCTTGTCTGTGCATCTTTGTCCCCAAACAGCTTGTCAGTGCCATTTTTTGTCACCAGCTTGCCTGTGCCATATTTATCCCCAAACAGCGTCTCTCTGCCATCTTTGTTCCCAAACAGCTTGTCAGTTCCCCAAACAGCTTGTCTGTGCCATCTTTGTCCCCAATCAGCTTATCGGTTCCCCCAAACAACATGCCTGAGAAAATCATGGTGGTGTAGGGGGTCATCTGGGGAGGGGGGCCCATACCATTTGTTTTGTAAGGGGCCTCAAAATTTTCTGGTAGCGGTTCTGTTAACAATACACATTTAGTTAATCATGTATATGCCATACACATTTGGCATCTTCACGCTACTGTGCTCTAAAGAGACACGCCATATCCCATAAATTTACCTTGTGACACACCAACATTGTCCATTCATTGAGCCAATTCTGTCTGTGATTGAGTGTGATTTCCTTAGTGTTTGATTTCTCAGATTCCTGACTCGGCTTGCCTACTAACCATGTTTGCTATTGCCCTTGTCCGACTTGGCCTGTAACTGTATACATTTCTGGACTTTTCCATGGTACTGCGAGATCTCCTTGGACTTTACAGTGCCAACTAGCCAGGAAAAAAATGTATGCCAAAACTTGTGAATATTTTAATTTAGCCAGGAAAAAAATGAATGTCCTCAATATAATTCCCAATTTTATACTTTGCCATACTAATGTAGTACTTACATAGAAAATATCAAATACTATGTTTTCTAAGCCTTAAACTGAACCTGACATTTGGTACACTTGTATGTAAACATACTGATTACATTTTATTTATCTTGCACCAACAGTTACTATAGAACTAATACGCACAAACACACATACACATAAAATAGAAATGTATGCATCCAAACATTTCTCATAGTGAGAAAATGACATGAACATCACATTTATTAAATTATTGTACTTGGCATTTAATGCATACTGGAAGTTAATTGTGCTTTCTTTAGGGTTACTTGTGGTCTAAATGTGCTAACCTCTATACATATGTATTTTCAACAGGATGACACAATACAGTAGGGCTGCAACTAACGATTATTTTAATAATCCATTAGTTGGCCGATTATTTTTTCGATTAATCGATTAATCGGATAAAAAAAAACAATATGCAAATTTTTTGTTTATTTAAAATAATTTAATGAACTGGATGTTAAAAAACAACTTAAAATTTACATTAACATTCTTATTTTGTTATGATGTAATAAAAAAACAATATTTTCAAAGTACAAAAACCCAAACACAATATTTATGAAACAAAATAACCCCAAACATTCTGAAAAGAGGTGGACTATTACTGTTCAAGAAACTTTGCACCCAGCACTTTGCACCCGGCACTTTGCACCCGGCACTTTGCACCCAGCCCTGGCACTTTGCACCCAGCACTTTGCCCCACCCCTGGCACTTTGCACCCGGCACTTTGCACCCGGCACTTTGCCCCAGCCCTGGCACTTTGCACCCAGAACTTTGCACCCAGCACTTTGCACCCAGCCCTGGCACTTTGCACCCAGAACTTTGCACCCAGCCCTGGCACTTTGCACCCAGCCCTGGCACTTTGCACCCAGCACTTTGCACCCGGCACTTTGCACCCAGCCCTGGCACTTTGCACCCAGCACTTTGCACCCAGCCCTGGCACTTTGCACCCAGCCCTGGCACTTTGCACCCAGCCCTGGCACTTTGCACCCAGCCCTGGCACTTTGCACCCGGCACTTTGCACCCAGCCCTGGCACTTTGCACCCAGCACTTTGCACCCAGAACTTTGCACCCAGCCCTGGCACTTTGCACCCAGCCCTGGCACTTTGCACCCAGCCCTGGCACTTTGCACTGTGCCCCTGCACCCAGTCTCCAACTCTGCCCTGCACCCAGCCCTGCCCCCACATTCTGCCCTGCCCCCACATTCTGCCCTGCCCCCACACTCACACCCTGCACCCACTCTGCTCTGCACCCACACTCACACTCTGCCCTGCACCCAGTCTCCAACTCTGCCCTGCACCCCCACCCCCACCCCCACTCTGCCCTGCACCCAGTCTCCTGCCCTGCCCCCACACTCACACCCTGCCCTGCATCCCCACCCCCACCCTGCCCTGCACTCAGTCTCCTACCCTGGCCTGCCCCCCCCACTCTGCCCTGCATCCCCTGAAACCCCACCCCCACCCCCGCGAACCGCTCTGTGCGAACGGAGCCACTTGCACAGAGCGAACCGCAACTAAAAGAAGGCGCGTGTAGCGGAAGCGGGGAACGCTCGCGGAGGTAAGTAAAAGGAGCCGAGTGCTCCAACAACTAATCGATCACTCGATTAATCGATAACGGAAATTGTCGACAACGATTTCCGTTATCGATTATTATCGATTTTATCGATTCGTTGTTTCAGCCCTACAATACAGTGTCCCTAATTATATTTTTGATTTTTAAGATGAATATCTCCATTAAAATAATATCCTCCTAGAAATGTGAATGAGAACTCTTCTTAAAGAAAACAAAACACACTAGGATATGGTAACTAAAACCATTTAAGAACATTAAAATAGAAAACATAGTACAGTAAAATTGTATCATCATTTAAACCTGTACGCTAGTATCGTTAGAATATACATTGTCAGACTAATGATAAGAAATAAAAAAATACAAAATTTTATGGTTCATGTATACACCAGATTATAGGAGCAAGGGTGTTCAGGGCATATACACCATGAAGTGGAGTAAGAATGTTATAGCTTTATATATATATATATATATATATATATATATATATATATATATATATATATATATATATATATTATATATACCAAGGGGAGGTAAAATAAAGGGGAGTCATATACTAAGTACAGTAGTCTTTGGACATTTTGATCGGGGTACAATAGGTAGGAATACATTAGGAACAATGTTTCCTGCCCTGTGGAGTTTATCATCTAAGACGATATAGCTGGTAAAATATAATATACATATTTTCTGGCCTAAAATATCTGAAAGTTTAAAAAAATAAAAATAGTGTAAAATGCCTTTAAAGAGAAGATTGTTTTCTGATGTCACAGCTAAAGAATTTAATCAGAGATCAGCTATGTAAGGATATAAAATCCCTCACAAGGTGTATACTGATAGCATACTTCCCAAGCGCCCCTGATTTTATAGGTGCTCAGAATGTTTGGCTGGGAATGTGTATTTTACAGTGTTCTACAGCTCTGTCAATCGCATGTAGCGTAAAAGTAGTAAGTTGTTTGTAAATGGAATTACCTAAATAAAACACATTCTTCTTTTAAATACTTCGCTCAGATACATAAATATAAATAAATACAAAAAGCCCACAATTTATATTTTGTATACACACACAAATACAGCATCATTAAAATTTGTATACAGTTGAGTGATGATTTGTAAGCCCAACATTAAATGTGTACTTTAATACAACATTTGGGTTTTGTCTTAGTTTTTCCTTATTCATCTCTGGTTGCAGTTTTTTCCTCCCCATCAACATTTCTTCATTAGCATCCATAGAACATTATATTGCTCTCAAGAGTTTTTCTTTTTAATTTTGACTTATTTATATACTTGTGAATTCAACTTGTGACTACAAAGGCAAAAATACCGGTACATAGTTATGGTAGATGAAATACATCATAGATCTATTTCAGTGTACAAAATTATAACTTTCCATTTAAGACAGGATTTCCACTTGTTCCCATCAATCAATTGGAATTAAAAATTAATATTCTCTTTAATGCATCCAGTACTACCAGTAAAGGATACTTCTTGCATCACCACACTTCCCCTAGTTTCTACAAAGAAATGTTTATGACACCTAAAAGCTTTCCTTACTGCAGAATCCCAGGATAATATACTCCATTTGCACCAATTCCCAGCAAAGATCCATTTTAAGGATGATGTCAGACAACTAGATAAAGGCTAGATTTCAGAGGGATTGTAATATACAGGATTGATGCCAGAGATGACAATACCATAAAAACTAATACAGCTAGGTAGTTATATATTACAGGGCTCTCTTCAAACGATTGTCATTGTGCATGATGCTTTTTCATAATAATTAAAAGGACTACCTGTTCACCATATTGTTACAGCGCGTGTGCGTCTTGGAGATGTTCCTGCAGAAGATGCCGTCTAAGATCAAGTGTAGTACCTGAGAGTGAGGGAAACACTTGGTCCTCTGGCATTAAGATGAAGGCAGATTGAAGCCTGAGTTCTTCCATTGTATTATTTGGTAAGAAGTACACCTGCCATTACACTGGGTATGTTGCTACATTTATTTTTCTTTTTTCATCTACCCTAGCCTTTTGGTTGATAGGTAAAGCAACATTTTTATAATGCCAACTTAAAAGCTGGGTTCGTAATGGCACTTTTTTGATTTTTGGTAGCATGCGTATTTTGTAATTCGTTTTAAGCAGTGCAATATTATTGCAGTAAACCTGCACTTAAGTGATTGCACTGAAGATCCATCTTTATGGTAGGTAGAATTGTTTTTTTTTTGGTCTGCCAATTCTCCTTGAAGACTTCATTGTTTTCCTTCTCCAGAGGTGAATCATAAAGATCGGTCTTTCCTGTAGTCCTTTTGGCTCGGGAATAAAGTACGGTGTCACCTGTACCTTTGTTGCGTGAAAACCCAGAAGAGGAAGACTGGTGGCTCCAGTTATCTATTATGGCTTGGGTCTAGGATTTCCACCTCATGTTCTTTACTACAACACAACACACCAGGCTTCAAACAAAATGGGACAACAGCATAGGGAGTTTCCCCAGCCATGACAGATGATCTCACCAAAGCCTGGGGATAACGGGAAGCCACTGCTCCCAAGGAGTCTAAGCAAAGTACCGCAATAAACACAAAGATATTAACATGGCACCTCCGAGAGATATGACATTGGAAAAAAAAAAACATTTTCTATCAATGTCATAATGAGGAGCCTAAACACAAAGGTGTAGTAATAGTACTAAGTAATTTTTTTTTAAAAACTAAACATTTTATATCATATTTAGTTATGGTTACACTGAATTGTAATATGTTTAAACATAAGTGTGTGTCACCAAATGCCATCAGATCTTTTTGACACCAGTTACGAACAAAGGAATACATTATTTATAAAATTTAGCTATGCTTGTGTACAAAAAAAGAAAAAAACATTTAAATAGTTGAAGCCTCTTTATAACAGTAAATTCTGTGTACAGAAAGCAGAAGCATTTTCTGGACATGTAATAAATGGCTGGCTCACCTACCTTTGTGCATAACCTAGCATCCTGTTTGCATTATACTTGTTTCTAAATGGGAATAAATGTACAGAGGATGGTGATAATGCAGACACTTATTGGAGTTTGCACATGTACTACTTGAATGGAATATGTAGTTTTGTTGGGCATTCATTAATGTCAAGGTAAAGAATGACTTGCAAGTGTAAGGGAATAGCAAAGGGGTTAAATGTTTGAAGCTCATTTTATTACAGTGGGTAGCTAATTGTATTACTTTGAGCTGAGCTACTGATAGCACATATATGACACCTCTAGCATTCCAGTTGTTGCAGGCTACCACTCCTATTATGCCAAGTCAGTGGTGAACTCTAGCACCCCAATATCCATGCATTCTTACTATGATGAGAGGGGATGCCATAATAAGCTGTACCAGACCCTTCGTAACACTTCCATATTATAGTTTTTACTGGGATGCTACTCCCATGACCCTCTTCCAACACAACATAACACGAATGCAACATAATATTCCATCATTACAAAGCTAACCATACAACCCAAACACTTATAAAAATAAATACTATCATTTTATGTGGACAAATGTTTAATGAGATCACTACTTATTTATTAAACAAGGCGGGAGCAGCAAGATAAACCCAAGGTTATTTTCAAATGATTTTCAATTTTTTTTTCTTTAAATTCCCACCAGACTCTTGTAATTACAGTAGTATTTTTCTGCCCCTGAAACTTGTGTTATTTTTCTCAGCAGGTATTGCTCCACATACCCTACATGGAGCTGCCAGACAATAAAAAAGAGTTACCTCGTTTAACAGGAACACACTAGAGTTGGACAGCGACATGCATGTAGAAAGCTTCTCTGGCAGGCGGATAGCAGGGGAGAAGAAGCCCAGTCTGGAAGCAGAGAATGATTGCTCGGAAGAACAGCAGGCTTGTGGAAACCCAGCCTACTGAGTTTTTTTGTCTTTGTAAAGTGCTTAGTGAAGCCCCAGCCCACAAAAGCATCATCACTTCACATTTCCCTCTAGGCAGATCTAGAGAAATTGAAAGTTTTAATTAACCCTTTGAAAGACATTACAGCTTGATTACTGAATTCCTTCCAAGAGTAGGATGTATCAGTGATGTATTTTTGGCCCTGGACCAAGGGGTCACCTCTTGCAATAGCATGTCTTCTTTGTGCAAATCGCTGCTTTATGATGTTGTATCCCAGGGATCCATCTCCGAAAGGTGCATACTTTGAAGGTCGGTGCTTGACAATTGTCCGCTGGACCTGCTGCCCAGAATATGCCACTAACAGGGAGAGTTCCTTGGAACCCACACTTCTGTCCTGATATACGAGCTCAGAATGCTTGCTGGCAGAAATTTTGGAATGTTGGCATTGATTTTGAAAATATGACTGATTATGCAAAAAAAATTTCTTTTATATGAAGCCATTTATTATTACATAGTTGTTTGGCTCCTTTTTAAATTATAATAATAACAGGTATCACCCAAATGGCCCTGATCAAAAGTTTACATACCCTTGACTGTTTGACCTTGTTACAGACACATAAAGTGGCACACGCAGATTAAAATGGCAATTAAAGGTTAATTTGCCACACCTGTGTTTTTTAAATTGCATTTAGTGTCTGTGTATAAATTGTAATGGGTTTGTTAGCTCTCACATGGATTCACCGAGCAGGCAAGATACTGAGCCAAGGGGAGCAGAAAAGAACTGTCAAAAGACCTGTGTAACAACCTAATGGAACTTAATAAAGATGGAAAAGGATACAAAAGTATATCCAAAGCCTTTAAAATGCCAGTCAATACTGTTCAATCACTTATTGAGAAGTGGAAAATTCAGGGATCTCTTGATACCAAGCCAAGGTCAGGTAGACCAAGAAAGATTTCAGCCACAACTACCATAAAAAATCCACTGGTAACCTCAGGAGAAATACAGGCTGTTCTGAAAAAAGACAGTGTGGTTGTTCCAAGGAGCACAATATGACAATACGATTAAATGAGCTGAATGGTCGAGTTGCCAGAAACAAGCCTTTTCTGAGCAAATGCCACACAAAAGTATGGTTACAATATGCCCGACAATACCTTGACACGCCTCATAGCTTCTGGCACTGGTCTCGTAATTTGGAGTCACAAGACCAAAATAGAGCTTTATGGTCACAACCATAAGAGCTATGCTTGGAGAGGAGTTAACAAGGCCTATAGCGAAAAGAATACCCTGTGAAGCATGGTGGTGGCTCACTGATGTTTTGGGAGTGTGTGAGCTCTAAGGGCACAGGAAATCTTGTGAAAATTGATGGCAAGATGAACGCAGCATGTTATCAGAAAATACTGGCAGACAATTTGCATTCTTCCGCACGAAAGCTGTGCATGGGAGGCTCTTGGACTTTCCAGGACGACAGTAACCCTAAGCCTAATGCCAAGTTGACCGTCCAAGGGTTACAACAGAAAAAGGTGAAGGTTCTGGAATGGCCATCCCAGTTTCCTGACCTTAATATCATCAAACCACTCTGGGGAGATCTCAAACGTGCGGTTCATGCAAGACAACCAAAGACTTTGCATGACCTGGAGGCATTTTACAGGCTATACCACCTGCATGAATTTGGGGCCTCATAGACAACTATTACAAAAGACTGTCATCAGGGAGGCCTTAGGGGTGTGCGACCTGTTCGGGACTTAAATTATAACATTGTTTGTTTTTTTGTAACTTTATTTAACATCCTCCATGTTAAATAAAGTTTTTTTTTACCTTTTTTTAACATGGAGGATGTTAAATAAAGTTAAACAAAAAAACCCGGTGTTTTCATTTAAGTCCCGGGCAGGGGCGCCGAGCAGTTGCTCGTGAAGTTTTCAGCAACCGCTCGGCGCCCCTCACTCTCCGTGACTCCGTTAGACGCCTCCCGCTCCCACCGCAGGACTCCGGCAACAAGGTAAGTAAGGATAGGGGGTAGATATAGTGATAAGGGGCAGGGGGGTAGATAGTGATAAGGGGCAGGGGGGTAGATAGTGATAAGGGGCAGGGGGTAGATAGTGATAAGGGGCAGGGGGGTTAGATAGTCATAAAGGGCAGAGGGGGGAAGGCAGTGAGAAGGGGCAGAGGGGGGAAGGCAGTGAGAAGGGGCAGAGGGGGGAGATTTTTTTCCTTTCTTTTTTTTGGGATGGGGGGGGCGCCAGAGGAGTAGTCCGCACAGGGCGCCAGAACACTTAAGGCCGGCTCTGACTGTCATTGATGCTAAAGGGCGCAATACAGAATATGATTGTGCCATTCTGTTATAACCTAAAATTGAATATGAATTCCAAAAGAAATGAAAGAAATGTATTTTGCCTGCTCACTCATGTTTTGTTTAAAAATGGTACATATATTACCAATTCTCTAAGGGTGTGCAAACTTTTGAGCACAACTGTATATATCAAATTACAGGCTCTAGTGGTTTTACTTTTCTCTTCCAGAGACAAACAATGTCTTCACACAATGTATGAGCCTCTGGGCCAAGATTTTACAGAATATCTTAATATAATTTTTTATAGGTCTATAACATTTGCAATGCAGAGGATCCTTAATCTGGCTCCGGCAAGACCTTTATCATAGCTTCATACAGTCTGCTGGGCCAGATGCGTGCCAGAGGTTTGACCATTTTTATGAAATGCTCACATGGCTCAATATTTTAAAATACGTTACAAACCATCTGGGCCTGGGCTCATGTGGCCAATTGCTTAATAGCTCAGTCATACTCCTTGACCAAGGTGGGATTATACAGCACCTGGTATCATCCTCCCTCTGCCCAGGCATATGCCTTCACCTAAGGTGATCGCTAATCTTCTGTCCCAGTACTTCCAGAGGTTGTTCCCCCTTGGAACGCAAGATTATGCAATCCTTTGTAGAAGTTATACATTTGCTTCTTGGAGTCCTTAATCAAAGCAATATATATAACTGCCTGTGATCCTACTCGAGAGCCCTCTCCAGGTCATCGGCTTTTACTCATAATTTTCTTTTTTTTTCCCTATACCCTCTAGATGCTTGTTCCTTACTCTTCCACCCTCTTGCTTCCTATTGTACTTACCTTTTTTACTCCCTTACAGCTCTCTTTCTAATCAGTAGTATACCTAAAGGGGGTGGGGAGGGCGGTCCGCCCCGGGTGCTGTTTCAGGGGCAGAGGTGACACAGGCAGGCTGCTTCAAGGGCAGAGAAGGCACAGGCAGGCTGCTTCAGGGTCAGAATTTACACAGGCAGTCTTTTTCAGGGGCAGAGTTTGCACAGGCAGGCTGTTTCAGGGGCAGAGGTGGCACAGGCAGGCTTTTTCAGGGGCAGCAGAGGCACGGGCAGGCTGCTTTAAGATCAGCGGTGGCACAGGCAGGCTGCTTCAGGGGCAGAGGCAGGCTGTTTTAGGGGCAGTGGTGGCACAGGGAGGCTGTTTTAGGGGCAGTGGTGGCACAGGGAGGCTGTTTTAGGGGCAGAGGCCTACCACATCAATGCTTGGCTTAGCGTATAGTGACAGGGGTTATGCTGCACTACCGTCAAAGTCTGGCTCAGTGTATAGTGATGAGAGTTATGCTGTTCCATATCTTTTCAGTAATTGTTATTTATTTAAACTTATTTAATGTATTTTTAAGTTAATTTATTTTTGAAGATTCCTAGTTTTTTCCAGTTGACATGGTTTACTAATTTGTGAAATAAATATTCTTGCCCACATTCATTTTTTTGTGGGGGTGCCACATACAGGATCTGCCCCGGATACCAAATACTCTAGGTAAGACCCTTTCTAATTCAGTTCTCTTCCATACTTATTACCGTTATCACTCTTTTGTTCTCCCCTCATACCTTTTTCCTTCTACCCCAATTTTCTAGTTTTCTATATTTTATTCTTTCTGCTGACTTTATTTCCTTCATATTCCTAATGTTTGTCTCCCTGTGGACTTTAGTCTGCGATCACTTCACTTTGATTGCTGTGCATAACCTTTTGGGAAGACACAACAGATGATGTCATTTCTCCAACTGCAGCCCTTGGTCAGTGAAATGGAGCATGGTCAAGGCCACAGAGTCATCTTTTCAAGTTGCCAAATGAATAGTTGCCAGTGAATACCTAAGCTGGTGAATAAAATCTAAGCAATTTAGAGGGGCCTTGGGATGATAAACATACTCCAAAGCGTTAAAAAAAAATGCTAAAACTAGCAGAGCCTTGATGTTTTTGGTACCCCTTGTATTTTTGCAAATCTAAAAGACTTGGCTATCTAATACAGAACATTAAAAACCCAATGTTATGTGTATTGTTGGCAGTTATATTGTATTTGCTGAAGTGTAGCAGAACAACAAAACTGATACGTATCTCAGACTGTGTTATTAACTGAAAGTGGTAGACTTGGCTAGATAGCTTTGTCATTGTGATAGAGGGTATGGGCACACCTCTGGCATTACCTTCCAGCAATCGGAGGCTTTGGCACTATTGGCTGTGGCCTGTATCTTAATAACAAATATGAACCAATATTTGTTATATGACACATGAATCAATTATACAGCAGGGCCAAGTATGAATCAGATATTGTCCTAATTTCAAATGACTGGATAGTACAGATAAGTTAGTGAGTCACTTGTCAGAGAGGACAGCAAGCTTACCATTAAAAGCCCGTTCCAACATACACATGTTTTCAACAGCTTGTCATGGTGCTTGACATTCATAGAATAAAGTTATAATGAGCACCCATAAAGGGCAAGCCCACGTAATGTCATAGAGCATTATTAATTAGTAGTGTATTTTTGCCACCTCTCTTTTGGTCAGCAGTCCAACTTTCACCCACTTGCATTGGTGTTAATCAACAACAGATGCTGTGGTTTTAATTCCTGGATGTAACTATATTAACATTGCAAAATTGTGAATCTGAAAGCTACTAACAGACATACCTAAATAAATAATATGTTATTATTATTGTTATTTTAGGAAAAAAAATGGTTAAAGATGAGATCTATATATTATTGTGATGACTGATTGGAGCAGAGAGTCCTCTCTGTTTATTGTTTCAGTATGTCTCTGCCAGGTTAGTTTGTAATAAAGTTAAAGATGAGTAACAAGGACTGCATAGTATATTATATAATATAATAATATAATAATATAATATAGTGCTATATAAATAATCAAAAGATGGATTGGCAAAGTGCCATTGATGAGGCTTGTGGAAGTGATTGGTAGTTGAGGTGCATTTACTTCAAAGCCTACTGCTGTCGTCTTGTAATGTATGTTTGTTTACCATCTCAGTAGACTTGACTCTATCTTCAGGTTGTGCCATTTTGAGTTTGCCTGTGAGAGACAAACCTGTTCAAATTCCATTGATATATTCTATATTGCATCCTTAAGGCTAGGTTTCCACTTGGGTTTTTTCCCCGTGTTATTTTCTTGATGAAAAACGCCAGGAAAACTGCCACTGCATTTTCCTGCGTTTTGACGTTTTTTCTGGCGTTTTAGCCTTTCTGTGGAAATTGCTTTTTTGACCTTAGGCAGTTTTTCCAGCCTTTACAAGTTAGAATTTTTCACTCAGCTAAAAGGGATTAGGATAAATGGCAAGTATCTGCCCCCTCCTGATGTCATTTCCTTGGTAGAGTTCTACTTAAACGCCCCGGCGGACCCTTTTGTCTCTTTTCTGTGGTTTGTAAGGCATGCTTTATTCCAAATGTCTGCTCCTCTAGGAAGATTGGCCCCAGATGATGGTGCAAATTGTTTGCTGTTGCTTTTGGCAGGCAGGATCCAGTTGGGTATGTTTGTTTGTAATGGCATGTTTGTTCCAAATGGTGTACAATTCAATATGAACTTTGTTTTGTGTGAAACTGTTTGTTTTCAGCCTATTTCTCGTAGGACACACAGATACTGGGTCCATCCTCTGCATTGTAACTGTGGAAAAAAACGCCATAAAAAACGCCAAGGCAAAACCCACATGGCTTTTTCATGGCGTTTTTCTCTCCCATAGACTTCTATTGGAGAAAAACGCCAAGATTTCCTTGCAAAAAACGCCAGAGTGTCAACATGCTGCGATTTTGAAAAACTGCCACAGAGCCCAAAAAAGCAGAAAAACGCCAAAGAGGACTGAAAAAACGCCAAACAGAAAAACGCAAAGTGGATATGGCATTGTGCGATTTCCTATTGAAGAATAGCTAACATCTGGCCGCAGCGTTTTTGCACTAATAAAACGCCGTGTGGCAGAATTGGCGTTATTATGGGCGTTTTTGCAAAAAATACCCAAGTGGAAACCTAGCCTTATGGAAATAGCTAAACCCTAACATTGGTGTAGTTGGTGTAGTTACTTAAGTAGTTTCAATATGTTTGAGAGAGTCAATCATACAGATGATTAAGTAATCAAGGTGCTGCTAGAGGAACTAGCTACTTGTGGTCCATCCCTCTTTTGCTACTATCAGCAATATTTTAACTGTCACCTCCACAGTGGCAGTGGGCCTTACTCCAGAGCAGAAGAATATAATATCATATGATCTGCCTCTTAAAGATGCATGGGCCAGTATAGTGTTCTATGGAGGTTGTGCTAGCTAGGCATAGTCATCCATATTGTAAATAGGCTGGTTGGGGAGCCCTTGTAACTGGACCATTAAAAAGAAGCCCGTTGAAGAGCCCAACACTTAAAAAATTTTTTCAAAAGCCTGACCAGTATAGCCAAGAACACAAAGAAGGCACACTGACAAAACGTGATTGAAAATAGCTTTATATTATATTTCAATAAACAAATCAAGCACAATCTTACAAAAAGAGAATACATTTCTTTGTCTATGAGATAGCACTTGACTTTTAATTAGGTAGAATAGGGTGTTTACTAGGTTTTTAGCTTGTAATAATAATTGTCTCTAATAAGAAGACAAAAGGCCACACCTTCAGAATATATATTACTGTATTGGCTCGGATATAGGCCGCACCCAAATATAGGCCGCACCCTAAAAGTTAGGTGCTTTTTTAAAGAAAAAAGTTTCTGCCCCCCCGGGACACCTATGCATAACGCGTATTCAACTTCCGGTGCCGGCACTTCCGCGGTGGGAAGTACCGGCAAGGAAGATTGTTCGCGGCAGCGGCGATTCAAGCATAAACAACCTCCGCTGCCGGCACGTCTGCAAGATGTGCCGTAAAATCTCCCTTGCCGGGACTCCCCCGTGGGAATTCCCGGCAAAGGAGATTGTTAAAGCACATCAAGCAGACGTGCCGGCAGCGGAGGTCGTTCACGCTCATCGCCGCTGCCGGTGAACGTCTGCGCGATGCGCTTAGACAATCTCCCGTGCCTGCACTCCCCCCCGTGGAAAGTGCCGGCAGGGGAGGCTGTCTGAGCGCATCAGAGAGTAGGATACGGGTCTCCTGCACCGCTCCGGGGGATCTGCATCCTAACCCTGCTGCCTGCCCGGCGCCCGGAACTGCATGTCCCGGGCGTCGGGCGCTAGACCCCGAATATAGGCCGCACCCCCACTTTAAAGACTTAAAGTGAGGGAAAAAAGTGTGGCCTATATTCGGGCCAATACGGTATATTAACCCCTTCGCGACCTTTGCCGGTTCAGGACCGTCATGACATGAAGGTCACTAAATGACCTTTGACGGTCCTGAACCGTCAAAAAGTAAAATAAGCTTAGAACGATCACTTTCAACGATCACTTTCTTCGCTTAAACGGCGTTACTGTAATGCCTCGATGTCGAGGCATTCAGCAAGGCCGAGATCGGCATCGGGGGCCATGTCTGGCCCCTCCCCGAGGCGTCAACAGCCGCCATACATTGTATGGCGGCGGACGCCCGTTTTAAAAGCGTTTAAGAGGCGATCAACGATCGCCTCCTAAACTTAAATGGTGTCGCTGGAATGCCTCGATCAGGAGGCATCCAGCGACACCAAACACTTACCTCTGGGTGGGCTGTGACCGCTCCGGAGAGCGGTCACAGCCGCAGCTGCCGGTGTTTTTCGCCATCAGCAAGATGGCGGCCGCTCTGTAAAAGAAACAAACAAGTTTTTAAAGTTCGCTAGATGGTCTAGAGAACTCTGGCTCCACTTGCATGTTGAATACAGGTACTGCATTCAACCATGCAAGTCAATGGAGCCCAGCTTTCTAATCACAATGTGATTAGTAAAATATTAAAAAAAAAAAAAAATATGGAAAAAATTAAAAGTGCTAAAATGTAAAAATAATTATGCAGTGATGTCACTAGATGAAGCATCCAGTACCAGCAAAATGTGTAAAAAATATATATAAAAAAAAAAAGTATTAAAAAAAATAAAATAAAAAAATAAAGTTTATTATTTGGAGCAAGTGCTAAAATTTCTCAAAAATCTCAACAAAGAGTTAAAATAAAAGCACTTCAAATACCCAAGGGGTGTCTAATATATAAAAAAAATGGCTGATGGGGTAAATTGGAGTGGCTGAGCTCAAAGATAGGGCATAGGTACAGACTTTCCAAAATGGACAAAAAAAGCACACTTCCCAAATGTGGCATTTTAAATCTCAAACAACACGACAAATCCATGCATGTCGGGTATCACTGCACTCAGGAGATGTTCCTGAACACACATTGGGGTGTTGTTTGACAGTGGCATATACCAGGACCTGTATATCTATAACTAAAGTACAATTTGTGTGAAAAAAAATAAAAAGAAATTACTATTACAAAGTTTGACAAAGTGTAGTTGTATAATTGGTGCATGGAAAGGGTTAAAATAACAGCATTTGGAATACCCTGGGGTGTCTAGTTTTCAAAAATATATGGTTTGAATTGGTTAAATTGAGTTAACCGGCTTCAAAGATGTTCCAAAGAGGAGATGGAGGCAGACTGACCAGATTTGTTAAAAAAGATTTGGAAATCATAAAACGCTGCTTGTACTTATTGCCCTATAACTTACAAAAAACAGCAAAAAAACATAAAAACATTGGGTATTTCTAAACTCAGGACAAGTAGTAGAATCTATTTAGCTAGTTTTTTTACTTGCTTTTTTAGGTGAGTAAAAGATTTTTCAAATAAAAGTCATAAAATGTGTTTTTTTTTCAATTTTTCACCAAGTTTTTTTTATTTTTTTTTATAGTAAATAAGATGATACAATCAAAATCTGAAGAAAGCCCATCTTGTCCTGAAAACAACAATATATAACTTATGTGGGTACACTAAATGGGTGAGGAGAAAATTACAGCTGAACACAAGCACCACAAAAGTATTAAAACAGCCTCGGTCCCACAGTGTACAAAACGAAAAATGAGCTCGGTCCTTAAGGGGTTAAGCATGGAAATTGTTACTTGGCCTCATCCATCATGTTGATAAACAGTTACAAACCAATGTGAGAAGCGGACACAATCATAAATATATAACTGGCATGTGCCCTCAGTAAAGAATAATTTATGTGGCACAGTGCTCTAAGTTAAGCTAGAGGGGAAACACTATCATTTTGTGTTAAGCCCCTGGTTCATAAAGTGTTCTACAATGTTTCATTAGCTATATACTATACCACTGTCTTCCTCATTGAGTTGTAGCAGCATCTGTATGAAAGACCAATATGAGATGTCGGAGGTGAAAGACCAATATGAGATGTCGGAGGTGAAAGACCAATATGAGATGTCGGAGGTGACTAGTTATATTAAGAAAATATATAACAATGATCCCTATCTTTTTTCCTAATTTGGACCAAACTGGTTAAAAAATGTCTTATTTTCCAAATTGCCTTAAAAAAATTGCCTTAAAAAAAACAATGTTTTCAGTGTGATTCACAAAGCATCATGCATTATATAATATCTCTGTCAATCCAAAGAAGGGGTTAATAAATAAGAAGAGCGATTATATTTTTTTTGATTCCTGCAGCTCTACTCTGCCTGGGATAGTGTTTAATGGATGCTTTCAAATTGCACAAGTCCCTAGGGTTTGGACAAGCATCTTAGGTTTCTGAAGGGAGTAGGCAATAGAGGTAGAAAAAAAGCCGTTGGCAGCTCCCGTTTTCACTGATTAAGCAGTTCAGGAAATCTGAAACTCGTTTGGTTTCTAAATAGATGCATCAAAGTTTTTTCTTCTGTTTTTACTGTATCATCTTCTGCAAAGTCAGGAGGATTAATCAGTGTTTTGCTGTATATGATTATTGACCATGGATGAAAGACTTCACTCATCAATCTTGCATGCTTCAGATGACTAGAAATATACCATCATGCAATGTACCACTATATGTTTCAGAGTCAACCAAGGAGAAAAACAAACTTTAATAAATTTGACCTAATTTTAACTTATTGTTGACCCATGTACTATAAAAATAAAGGAATTAAATTAACACAATTGTACAAATTACAAAACCACCTTAATTGTATCTAGCTCACAATCAATATGAGCTAGACAAAAAACAGAATGACCCTCATGAACCCATGATATCACACACTGATTTAAGATTAGTCTAGATTATATTATTTAGAAATGGACAGATCACCAGCCATGATGGTCTTAACCATTAGGTGACCCTATGGGGTGCTAACACTCTTCATGGACTAGAATAGAATGGTTACTTTTTGCTGTTTAGTAGACTTGTTCATTTAGATAAAGCCAAGAAAGGGTTACATGGCCTCTTTGCCGACATATGCCTTTCATAAAGTAGAAGATTGCAGGTGAAGAGAAGAGAAATCAGGGAAAAGAAACTTGTATGTTCAGAACAAGTTGTTCTACTTAAAGTCTCCAAAGTAAAAATAGATAAATCAATGGGATAGAACCAAAGTTATTAAAAAAAAAATAAAAAAGCTTTGGAATCTTCTGGCAAAACCATTAGCTTATCATTTTATTTTGGCCAGAACAAGATTGATCAGTATCTTAATTATGGCTGCTACAGACTGGAGCATGTCCATTTAAAGGACTAACCATCAGCCTTGTTGGCTTTAAATAACACAGCGTGCCCATCATTTCTATATCAACTAGCTACTAGATCACCCTCAACCAGTTTTGGATGACAAGGTAAAAGAGTTCTATAGTAACTTTACCCAATCTGCCTGATTAGGTGCACTAAAGTCATGCAAAGTGAACATCCAAAACGGTCTATATAGCAAAACAAAGCAAGTGTCCTGAGATCTACTTTTAGCATGAAAAGTTGAGTCAGTTCAGTCAAAGGAGCCATGGTCACAGGAAGGTTGTCTGTTTTTGATAGCATCTCTAATGGCATTCACAAAAGTTTCCAACATTGTTTAGCAGGTCAGAAGACTTGAAACTCGGGTCAAAGAGGTTTAAGTAAATCTTGGTTTGGGATGCTTGTTAAAAAAACGTATCCATAGCTTCAGCATCCTGGGTCTCTATGTGGTGTACTGGCATTTGGAGTAATCTTTACCCAATGTGTCATTTTTTTCCCAGCGGTCACAAAAATTTTTTTTTCTGCATATCAGTCAAGGAGTTGGATCATTAACCATGCATATTCCACTGCAGTTAAGGTCTACATGCACATTGACTTGGGTTATGTCTGTGCTCAAACCAAAGTTATTAAGTGATAGCAATGACATGAAATCTTGCCAAAGTTAGCACAAATGTACAAATTAACAACATTAAAATCCCAAAAGCTAATCCACAGAAGCTCACCAGCTATGTGAAAGTAAAAAAACAGTGCTACTTAGCTCAGGAAAAAGGGCTGTTCTTCTAGACCAGTCAAATATTTTCAAGACGTCCTTATCTGCTAGGAAAATCACTTGCATTGTATCTGCATTATTCTTATTTGTTTCCAAATTTAGACAACAATCAGGCCATTATTTTTTTAATCAATATTTCAATCCATGAAGCCATTAAACATGAATGCATTGTGCTATTTACCTAGAACCAAAAAATAAAATAAAAATAAAAATCAAGGGCAGTGCAAGTTATTCAAAGCTTTCCAAACATCTGCTCTTTAATACAGGGGGAGCTTAAGATGATTGTTAAATAATGCAAAGCTGCAGAAAAAGGTATGGGTTATTAAAAAAAATAGTGCTTATAAGTAAAGTAAAATATTCATTTTGTTCCCTGCCCATCCGGTTCGGTGGAAAAATGAAAGGCATTTTTAATTCAGGAACGCAATTCAAACCCCGGTGCCCACATTCACTCTCTCACTTGCTCTCATTCTCAATCATTCTGTCTGTCACGCTGTCCTTCATCTTCTACCTTCTGTCTTTCATCTTCTTTCTAGAAGTGCGATACAAGAGAGAAAATAAGCAATAAAGGAGAGAAGGAGAAAAGATGAAAGACAGAAGGTAGATGAAAACATGAAGAACAAGAAGATGCGGAAGTGGGAAACATTTAGGGAGCATGAGAGAGAGAGTGAATGAGAGTGTGAGAGAGTGAGTAAAGCTTTAGACAGTGTGAGGGAAAGGGCCCACAAATTTCAAACAAAAATTCTGAGCTTTTTGCTTTGTTTTCGTCCACTTCGTGGGGGGGGGTCTGGTCTTGTTTTCATGGCTTTGTACGAATTTGCCAAAACTCTGTAAATTTGTAATTTGTATGAACCTGAATGCATAAGTCTAGTTCACATACTTTTCCCAATCCACACTGTGAATGTATCAATCATGTATTTTAAATGGACAAGAACAAAACAATAATTGTGTGTTATTAATTGAAACAGATTGTTCTTGTTCATTATTGTAACTTAGATGAAGATCTTATCATATTTTAAGACAAATTT
Source organism: Spea hammondii (assembly GCA_029215755.1). Classification (NCBI taxonomy): domain Eukaryota; kingdom Metazoa; phylum Chordata; class Amphibia; order Anura; family Pelobatidae; genus Spea; species Spea hammondii. Next base: position 35,186,035 of record JARDYJ010000002.1, read on the forward strand.
AAACATACATGCTGGAAATTCCAAAGAGTTCACTTACTTTTTCTTGCCACTGTATAATAAAAAGTATTACCGTTTTTTTATAACTAAATCCAACATTACACATCAGATTCCTAGTACTGCACAATGTACAGACCTTGCCCAGAAACAATTCTGTAATAATTTACTTTGTGACACATTCATAATTTTTGTGGAACGCGGATACAAAAATTGGTTATTTCCACAGAAATTTCAGAAAACCATTCATGCAGCCAATCAGTTGAGTGAAATGTCCGACCAAATGTGGACTACAAAGTAGGTGGGAATCTGCAGCTTCCTCCTAAGGTAAGTACATTTTTCTTTTTTCTAACTTTAAACCATTCATATAAAAGTACTTTCATATGCATTGATTGTTTTGTTGGCTCCATGGGACACTGGAGTATCCCTTATTATTACAGGCAATTCCAAATGTTAAATTAAACTGGTGTAGTTCAAAACAATACTTCAACCGTGAAGTGCAGCAATATCATACCATTAAACCAGACATACACCACTCTGAAGTGGAATTATTCACTTTAATGAAAGATATAACTAGTTAACCCTGAATATAGAGGATACTTCTGATGTGGGTAAAACAAATGTAATTGCAAGTGTTTTTTAAGACCCTTCATAGGATTAACCAAGCTTTGAAAAAGTTTTCCGTAAGCAAAACAGTCTTCTCCTATATGAACAGATTTAAGAGAGATGTACAGACTAAATGATATTTTAAAGTTATTGCAGATTTAACCCCTTAAATGCTGGGGATGGGATTTTAACTTTAAGAGACCTGGCCAATTTTCCTAGTTTTGCTTTAATAAGATTTAGGCGACATCCCTATAAACCATTTACATTCTGTCCAAGGAAATCTATATATTTTTTTAATTAAGACAAGATGAGCTATTTGCAGATACCTAGTTTAAGGCACGCAATGTATCTGATCAACCGAAAACCCCCATACAACAAAAACTCTCTGGTATTTCCCTATAAATTCTAAATCAAATAGTAAAAGTACCAGAAATAAAATAATCCTCTTAAAAGCTCCTGCCTTATTAGTAAATGTGTCCAATAGATGTGGTTGTATACACATTAGAAGTAGTTAAATTTCTTACCCATGCTTGAAAATATACTGTACGCAATGATGCCAGACCTTTTAGGGTAATGGGAGCATTACTCCACAAAAAGCTAATTTGTCCCTTTTTTATTAAAATAAAAATGTTTGTTTTTAATTCTTTTTTGCAAATTTAGAAAAGCTGGCAATCAGTCCAGGGGCGGGCTGGGCTGGGGGGCAGGGGGGCAATTGCCCCCCAGGCCGCCCGAAATCTAATCTAAACGGCCGCTGGGTGCTGATGCCGCCTGCCGGCGCTACTTTAATACTTTTTTTTAAAATTGAATATGGCAAGCCGTATCGGCTATTAAATGAAAAAAAAATAGTATTAAAGCACCGCCGGCCGGCAGCATCAGCACCCAGTGGCCGTATGAGATGGCCGCCAAGTGATGGGAGCAGCGTGAGGGGTGAAAGCTCCGCCCCCTCGCACTCACCTTTCACCCCTCACGCTGCTTCCATCACTATGCGGCCATCAGATTGTTGGAAATCGAATCTAAATGGCCGCTGGGTGCTGATGCTGCCGGCCGGAGCTACTTTAATACTTTATTTAATTATTTTTAATATGGCAAGCCGATCCGGCATATTAAATAAAAAAAAAAAGGATTAAAGTAGCTCCGGCCGGTGGCATCAGCACCCAGCGGCCGTTTAGATAAGTTTTCCAGCAGCCTGATGGCCGCATAGTGATGGGAGCAGCGTGAGGGGTGAAAGGTGAGTGCGAGGGGGCGGAGCCACTTCACTTGACTTGCCCCCCAGGCCTTAGGCTGCCAGCCCTCCCCTGAATCAGTCTATGGCTAGGTTTCCACTTGGGTATTTTTCCTGCGTTATTTTCTTGATGAAAAACGCCAGGAAAAACGCCAGGAAAACTGCCCCTGCATTTTCCTGCGTTTTGGCGTTTTTTCTGGCGTTTTTTCTGGCGTTTTAGCCTTTCTGTGGAAATTGCTTTTTTGACCTTAGGCAGTTTTGCCAGCCTTTACACATTAGAATTTTCACCCAGCTAAAAGGGATTAGGATAAATGGCAAGTATCTGCCCCCTCCTGATGTCATTTCCTTGGTAGAGTTCTACTTAAACACGCCCCGGCGGACCCTTTTTTCTCTTTTCTGTGGTTTGTAAGGCATGCTTTATTCCGAATGTCTGCTCCTCTAGGAAAAAAGTTATTACGCACAAGTATATATGGCTTTAAAACAAAATTCCCTAGAATGTGGCCATAATAAAAATCTGTTTATTTAAAGGCACATTGCGTGTGTATTTGCCACGTGAGTTTCATTGCACAATAATGCGGGGCAATATGAATTAATTATAGGACCTGATCAGGGTAGACAGCATCTCTGGTGCGTGCAAATCACTTGACATTAGTTTTACACAGAAATAGACGCATCGCAGTAGACTTTGGATTAAAGTTATGCTAAAAACACAAAAGTGTGTTCATGATTCCCCGTATATAGGGTACGTTGCATGATTGTTTTCACTTTTTATGCTGCATTTTCTGGGCTGTGCAAATTACATCTGGACCACAGCACACATTCCTGAACATATCTGTTGGGTTTGGGGCACCTGAACAACAGATAGCTCTTTGATAATATAAAACTTTCCTGGCACATTATTTGGCCGCAGCAAAATTTAGGCAGATTAGATGGGCCTAAACGTTCTGCCCAGCAAATTCTAGGTTTCTAAATGAAAAAGGGGAAAATATTGCATGCCTATCTTGCCTCCCTTTTTTTTAATTTGCAACCAAATAAAATGATATATATAACAGGGCACTTACTATGGGTTCCATGCTTATTTTCAGCGTCACACGTATTGGAACCCAGGTTAGGATGTGCTGAATCATGCCGGGCTTGGCCCAGTCGTGGGTGCATAACATATCATTTCATAACATATGCCATGTTTATGGTAATGTAATAAAATTGTTTGGAAAATACAATTTTTAATGTTTTAACCATGCACAGTAAACACTAACGCTTATGCAGGTGGATACATCAATAAAGTAAGTGATTCATTTTTTGCTAAAGTGTCCAAATAATGAAGCAAATCAAGTCACATTCTCGTCTTTAAGTCATTCACATAGAACTGATTCTCACCTCAAATGACCATGTTTTGCTTTTAGAAAATTAACAATCCGTGCTTTAATGGGAAGAGGGGTTACGGGGAAAAAAACAGATGCTGAGCCAAGCATGGATTTAAGCAAAGCAACATTGTCCCACCTGAGATTTAGCAATTTAGAGTGATTGTTATACAATGAGACACATGGCGTGAAAACATTGTTTTAACCTTTTTAAGTGTTTCTCAATTCAAGCCACATATAAGGACCGTCATGGGGGGTAAACTGAGTATGGTTCAATTATGGCACCAACCACTATTACCCCTAATCTATAATCTTCTGAATATGTTCTGTCATTTTTGTTAGTATGACCACACAACAACCTAAAACGCATACACTGATTTAAAATATATCTGTAATAATCTAGATTACTGTGATAAAGTAATCGGGGATGGCTACCATCACACAAACAGTAAGGAGCTTGTACACCGGGGTATTTAAGAGGTGCTGTCTAGGGGGGGCTCTTAAAATATCCCCAAATATATGCCGCATCATGTACAGAGAGGTTAAAGAAACCTACCTGCCATTTGATTTTTCTCCTTAATGCTCCCAGAAATACCCCAGTTACCTAGACACAGAGTCCTGTCATTTCTCCAAAGGCCTTCTCTATGTATTAAATTACAGCAGCCTAAGCACCTACAGCCATTTCATGCTTATGAACAAGAAGCAGCAAAAGCTTTGCAGATCTTAATACACATAATAAATACCATATTTGTCCAAATATAGGCCGCACTTCCCCCTCACACTTTAAGTCTTTAAAGTGGGGGTGCGGCCTATAATCGGCGTTTAGTGCAGGAGTGCGCAATTCGTATCGCTGGACGCCCAGGACATGCAGTTCTGGGCGCCGGGCAGGCAGCAGGGTTAGGATACAGATCCCCTGCAGCGCTGCAGGGGACCTGTATCCTACTCTCCAATACGCTCAGACAGCCTCCCCTGCCAGCATTTTCCACTATATTCGGGCAAATATGGTATTTATTTTCATTATTTTATATTAGAGACAAACTTTCTTTCACCCTCTCCTCAATCTGCTCTCCATGCCTACTGATCACTGCAGCTCTGCTTTTATAATAACAGTATGTGTGATAAGCAGGGGAGATATCTGAGACCCTAGAATGACCTGCACAAACCATGCAGGGTCTCTATCACACTGATCAATTGTTTCTGGAGAGTCAATGCTGACAAGGAATGCCCAAAGTTCAAAAGGCTTTCAAAATGCTACCAGTGTAATTGTGCTCACTGAGTGCTGTTATACTTGCTGTTAGCAACAGCTTTGCCATGGAAATCCTTGTGTTTCCTGTGGTGCACCACAGAATTTAACCTATGCCACCTATGTACTATGTACAGTACTGGCCCTAAAACCATTTTCTGTGAAGTACCTCATCTATTTAACACATAGCATACAAGGGTCGCTGGATTGTTCCTATAATGTATATCCATTCAAAATCTAAAATTACAGGGGGAAAAAAGTTTAAAAAATGTAATTATTATCTTTTATTTATATAGCGCCAACAATTTATGTAGCCCTTAATACAATACATATATACAAGGGGTATGACAAGACGAGTCCTCCTGGCAAGCTTACAATCTTGAGACTCTCTTGTGCTTGTCTGGGCTAGGATTTATGGCTTGTCTTGTATTCACTTCCTTTAGCAGTGGTTTGCATAAGTTTTTTACTCATATACTATGATCAGACTTCTGCATGTTTATATAAAATGTGCATGTATTTATATATAAGATATCACAAAATACTCTAGACCTATATAAATTTAGTAAAAAAAAGGGTTTTTTTTCTTAATCTAATATTATTTGTAACAGAGTTTCAACCAACACTTCTGATTTCTGCACTAGGCATACAGCATGTTACTTCTGGGCTGTATGCCAAGCCAAGAAAGAACCAGACTGTTACAGGGTCACCGTACCCAAGGCTGGGTACCCCTGTTTGAGGGCTGAGGAATCACCAGTCAGTCCCTCATACGGATAGCACTCAGCTATCCACGGATCATCCAGACCACCATTCGTAGTAAAACAAGAAGAACTCTCTTTATTACAAACACACAGAACTTATATACAATCTCAATGCAATGTGTACCGAACCCAACCCCCAATCCCATCAGCCACATCCCATCACAAATCCCATCATTATACAGGGGATGTATCAGGTGAGGGGATTACAGAATACAATGGGTTCCCCCACCTGTGTTATCCCCCCTGTAGTGCGGGTGCCGTCTGGGCAGACAGGGCTGTGTTGGCTGATTAAGAGCCCCAGCCAGATTATAGGATCGTCTCTTTGAAGGCTGGGGCTGAATCCACATCAGTCTCTGGGCCGGTTACACAATAAACACAATATAATATATTACCGGGTCACAGTATACAGAACCGGACACAAAAGTGCTCCGTGACCCGGCTAAACTTCATATGACACATGAGCCAGCTAGCCTGGCCCTGTCACAGATCTCCCCCTTGACCAACGGTCCGGCAGACCAGGCAGATCCACACGGGTCTGCTGCAGGCTGTCCGAGTGGACAAAGTTCAAAGGTGAAGGCCTTAGTTCATGGCCCCCTTTGTCAGAATCATCCATTGAAGGTGGGCCAGGGCCCTGGTTGCCCAAAAGGATAGTCAGTAGTCCTCTTTGAAATGGAGGACGGTCCCAGCTCAGCCGGGGGCACATGGCTATCCCCCTCACCGGGGTAACAGGGGCACGTGGAGACTCTTGCTCCCTAGTCTTGGGAACTGAGTCTGGGGCAGCTGCCAGGCCAGGGTGGTTGCATGGAAGGAAAACCCTGCTGATCGGGCCGGGGGCACTCGGGGAACCAGGGAAACACGTAGAGGTAGTAAGCGAGGCCTCTACCGGGACACTGGAGTGACCTAGGGGACACTCTGGGACAGGAACAGGTGCCCTTACAGGGTTATTGGGCGAGCTAAGCAGCTCTGCGGGGTACTCAGGGGACCCAGGGGAATACTCCGGGGCAGGGACAGGTGCCAATACTGGACCACCGGGAGGGTTAAGCAGACCCTCGATCTTCCTCTCTGGGACAGGTGCCTCTGCCTGGGCACGGGGAGAGTCAGAGGAACACTCTGGGACAGTGACCTGGGCTTCTAGGAGGACACTTGGGGAACCAGGGATCACTTCGGAGAACACAGGGATAGGAACCAGGGCCTGCGCCAGGCTACTGAGAGGACCCAGGGAACTCGGCAGCCCCTCTGGCGTCCTCGCTAGTTTAGGGAATGGTGCCTCTACCGGGTCACCGGGGACTTCATAGGGAACCTCTGGGGCAGTGACCCGGGCTTCTCCCAGGACACTCGGGAAATCAGGGGGACAATCTGGGGCCCTGGCTTCTACGGGCATAGATAAGGGTTTGGTGAGGGGGATTGTGCCACTTACTCGGGCGGTGGGGACAGTCATCTCTTCTGCTGGGGTAGAGCAGCCAGGGTTGTTGGTGAGGACTTGGGTCGGAGCTTTTGGCTTCCTCCTCCGCTTCTTTTTGCTGGCGAGGACCTCGGTTCTTCTCGCCAGGGCAGGGGCCGAGGAGTAGGTGAAGAGGACCTCGGTCCCACTCCCGCAAGTTGTAGTACCATGCTCCCAGTCTCCTTGGAACTCCTGGAGCTCCACTCTCCGCAGCAATTCTTTATAGTCCCTCTCGAGCTGCCATTCCTCTTGGACCAGGCAATCCATAACAGCCTCCAGCTCGGGGGGAATAGCATAAACCAGGACTTCTGCACGGTTGTCCCAGATTGTATCCCTGCGGTACTGGCAGGGGCTTCCGAAGGACGAGTCAAATTGGAAGGCATCATATATCAGTCCTGGGTCGACGGGGCTATACAGCATCAGAGGGTCGTTGTGGTCTTCACCTGCTAACTGCTGGGAGAATCCCTGGTAGCGGCTCTGGAGGTCGAGCTCTGCATATATGAGATCCCTCAATTCGTCTTCCCACTCCGGCAACGGGTTCTCCCCCAGGAGTGGAACTCGTATATCCCACATTGTCCAGTACTGTGCCCAGTACGTTTCAAAGTGGGGATGGGAGAAATCATCCCTCCAGTCTGCAGGCGCAGACTCTAACTGCCATTGCTGGTGTTCCAGCTCACACACCTCGGCTGTAACCCGGTCTGTCTCACCCTCTGGTTCTCGGAAGGGTTGGATATCCTGGTATGATATTTTGGTGGTCTGTTCCCCTAGTCTGGGAGATACAGACCCACTCTGGCTCAGTTCCTGGTGACACATTTTAATCACCGCCGTCACTTGCTCCGATGTAGCCCCTCCTGGGTACAGGGATAGGTGCCATAGAATGTTCTTTTGTAGAGCACTCAGTCCGAGGCTCTCCTCTGGGCCATCCTGGTGCCGGTCCATCTCTCTGCAGTCCGCAATCAGAGTAGCCTTTCCTTTGCTACAAACCTCCAGGAGCTCTCTCGGTGTCTCTTGTCTGCAATCCCAGTTGGTGGTTTGGATTTCACCCAAGTCGTGGGATTCTTCCCACCGCTGCCAACCAATGTTACAGGGTCACCGTACCCAAGGCTGGGTACCCCTGTTTGAGGGCTGAGGAATCACCAGTCAGTCCCTCATACGGATAGCACTCAGCTATCCACGGATCATCCAGACCACCATTCGTAGTAAAACAAGAAGAACTCTCTTTATTACAAACACACAGAACTTATATACAATCTCAATGCAATGTGTACCGAACCCAACCCCCAATCCCATCAGCCACATCCCATCACAAATCCCATCATTATACAGGGGATGTATCAGGTGAGGGGATTACAGAATACAATGGGTTCCCCCACCTGTGTTATCCCCCCTGTAGTGCGGGTGCCGTCTGGGCAGACAGGGCTGTGTTGGCTGATTAAGAGCCCCAGCCAGATTATAGGATCGTCTCTTTGAAGGCTGGGGCTGAATCCACATCAGTCTCTGGGCCGGTTACACAATAAACACAATATAATATATTACAAAAGTGCTCCGTGACCCGGCTAAACTTCATATGACACATGAGCCAGCTAGCCTGGCCCTGTCACACAGACCTAGACCAGAATCGTTGATCTGATATGGACTAGGCCAAACATACTTGGTAAGTATGCAAGGTTAAAAGGACCAAATGCAAGGACTCATTTACTTTGGTGGAGAAAGAACTTACACCTGCTCCGTTTTGTCTCACCTGCTTCTACTTTTTATAAACTGGGTCAAACCAAACATTATTTCTGAACCGGGCTCAAGCCCACATAGCCTCATCCAGTTACACATATAACTAACTAATACTGCTATTTTAATACTATAAGGCAAAATAAATATCTTCTATACTGAGTATGTATTTAAATAACTTTATATTTTCATTATAGATAAGGTTACTGTTATATAATTAGATATGATATGATGTGGTAAGATTTCCAGCCATACCAATATAAAGTTAATTTAGGCAAATTTAATTGCTCATTTTATTAATTTAAGATGTCATAAGAGATTAATCTTCACCACTTGACTCTTCAGTTTGTGAATTGATATTCCCTTACATAACATCTTTATAAAGTTTGTAAAGTAATAACTTTACTATAGATGTGAAGATGCAGGGCCAGCACATGTGGGTGCAAAGTGCCCAGGTGGCAGGGAGCAGAGGAGAGAGAGGGGTGCCGAAAACTTTTTAATGAATAAGCGGCTTGTTCATGAAAAAAATGTCTGTGACTGCTCGGTACCACTCTCTCCTCCACTCCCTGCCGCCACCAGCCTTGGTGTGGCCCTGACTTTGAAGGGAGAGATGAGATAAACAGAAATGGGAGAGATAATAAGAAAGAGGAGGATCAAAAGAGAAGGGACAGACAATGAGAAAGAGGAGAGATAATGACATAGGGGATAAATTACGAGAGAGTGTTTTTGTTTTGAAAGTGATTGTATGTTAGGGCAAGAATGTCTAAGAGAAAGCAAAAGTGTGGAAGCAAGGGCAAGTGTAAGCCAGTATGCTTATGTGTAAGGGCAAGTGTGAATTTGGATGCAATCTGGGCAAGACCTGTGTCTGTGTGTAATCTGGACACTGGGGCAACACTTGTGTGTGCAATCAGGGTGTCAGAGCTGGCCTTTGGTATGGCCTTTACCAGTGAAATTTTGCTCACTGAGTGCCATTATACTTGCTGTTAGCAACAGCTTTGCCATGGAAATCCCTGTGTGTCCTGTACTACACCACAGAATTTAACCTATGCCACCTATGTAGTACTGGCCCTCTAGGATCATTTTCTGTGAAGTACCTCATCCATTTACCACATAGCATTCAAGAGTCACTGGATTGTTCCTATAATCTATATCCATTCAAAATCTAAAATTACAGGGAAAGAAAAGATGTAATTATTATTATTTTTATTATTATTATTATTATCTTTAATTTATATAGCGCCAACAATTTACGAAGCGCTTAATACAATACATAAATTCAAGGGGTATGACAAGATGAGAATTGGCAGGCAAAAACTGTGTGCAGAGCTGGCCTTTGGTATGCAACATGTGATCTATGCCTGCAATTTAGGGTTTCCATGCACAATTTAGTTTAAATGCTGAGTTTGCTTGTGATTTTAAACTCATAATTTTCTTTTTTTCTTTTTCTTTTTTTCAAATAAAAATTCTTTTATTCTTTTATTCTTTGCCCATAAAAATTTCAGGAACATCGATCGCACGGAATTAAAGAAAGCCAGAGGGATCATTATCGGGAGCGACTGAAACAGAAACAAAAGCCTGGGCATAACATTCATCTTAAGTGCATTGATGCGGACGAACCAGGAAAGGTATTGCGGGGTCCAGTCATTCAAATCCCTTTGAATCGTCGTCAAAATAGGTAGGAAATTATGACGGTACAGGGTAGAAGGATCCCCGGTAAGCCAAACACCAAGGTACCGCAACCTCTCCCTACACCACCGAAAGGGGAAACTAGACTGCAGGGCCGACGCAACACGGTCCGTGAGATTGATATTAAGAATTTCTGATTTAGCAAAATTAATTTTTAAATTCGCCAGTTCGCCATAGATCTGGAACTCCCGAAGAATAACTGGTAACGACAGCTGGGGATTCGTGACCGTAAATAGCAAATCATCTGCATAACCCAAAATTTTATGCGTGGTCCCACCAACGAGGAGACCTCCAATGTCCGCATTCTGTCGGATTGCTTCCATAAAAGGCTCCAAGGACAGTATGAAGAGTAACGGGGAGAGAGGGCAACCCTGCCTGGTCCCGTTCGAGATCGTAAAGGAGTCAGTAAGCACACCGTTAACCCTGATTCTAGCGGATGGACAGGAGTATAAAGATGCAACCCATCTCCGCATATGAGGCCCAAATCCCATATGGTCCAAGACCGCGAACATAAAGGACCAGTCCAGTCTGTCGAAGGCTTTTTCGGCATCTGTCGACAGAAGGAGGGTACGCGTCCCGGACTGGACCGCGCATTGGATCAAATTCAAGGCTCGAATCGTGCTGTCCCTGGACTCCCGGTGTGGAACAAACCCCGTCTGGTCAGGATGGACCAGTGCAGGGATGTAGCACTTCATTCTAGTGGCCAAAATTTTGGAAAATAACTTTAGATCATCATTGAGCAGGGAGATGGGGCGAAAGCTACTGCACTGTTCCAAGTCCTTCCCCTCCTTCGGGATCAAAGAAATAGTGGCCATAAGCGTATGTGGGTGCATAGTGCCACCATCTAATATGGAATGAAGAGAAAGCACCAGCTGCGGACCCAGTACCTCTAACATCTTCTTATAGTAAACCAAAGAGAGCCCATCAGGGCCAGGACACTTCCCCAGCTTGGAGTCCTTAATCGCCGCACCTAATTCAGATAAAGTGATGGGGGCTTCCATGGAGGTTGCCTCAACGGCTGACAACTTACGCTTTATATTTCTAGAAAGGTAGTGGTGTAAGGCTGGCGCATGGGACGGTACCTGTTTAGAAAGGTTATACAGATCCGAGTAGTATTTAGTGAAGGCACCCATTATCTCCTGAGGGAGTTGACAAGGAGGACCCGAAGTAGGTTTAATCCGAGGGATATAGAATTGCCTACGACGAGCACGCAGCGCGCGAGCCAAGAACTTGCCGGGCTTATCACCGTGTTCATAATACAGCGCTTTCAGTGTCATAAAGGAACGACGTGCCCGCACAATAAGAAGAGAGGATAATTCCTTGCGCAATACAATTAAACGCTGAAAGGCGACATCCGACAAACTCTCCTTGTGGGCACATTCCAAGGACGCTATTTCCTGATATAATTTCGCAAGAATAGCCGCATGGGCCCTCTTTTTCTCAGCCCCCACCCTTATTAGATGCCCGCGAACCACACACTTGTGGGCCTCCCAGACCGTCAAGGGGGAAACGTCAGTCGAGGAGTTTTCAGAGAAATAATTAGTTAAAAGGGTTGTCATGTCAGCGAGAACCACCGTGTCAGCGAGAAGCGTTTCATTCAGTCGCCATGTCGTAGAGGACGGTCTAGTGAGTGTCGAAGTCAGTGACAACACCAAAGGTGCGTGATCCGACCAGGTGATCAGGCCGTAGTGAGCTGCCCGCAGACTAGAGAGATGATAATATGGAAGAAAAATATAGTCGATTCTAGTATAGAGCCCCTTAGGGTGTGAGAAGAAACTATAATCCCTATCACTAGGGTGCAATGCTCTCCAACAGTCCACTAGCTGGAGATCATGCAATAAAGTTTTAATTTTACGGGAGACATGAGGGGGAGTGCAGGAGTGCCCTACGGAAGTATCCACCCCGGGTTCCAAAGCCACGTTAAAATCACCGCCAAGCAATAGGACACCCTCCTGAAAGGTCTGCAGCAAGCGGAGGAACCTAGAAAGATATCGATGTTGTTGTCTATTGGGGAGATAAATATTCGCGAAGGTATACATGAGGCCAGCTATGGTGCCCTTAACAAAGACGTATCTACCATTCTGGTCAGTTAAGCAGGACTTCTCAAGAAAGGGAGTATGTTTATCAAAGAGAATGGCCGTGCCTTTGGACTTGGTGGCGGCATTGTTGCTAAAAAACCCTATCGGGTAGTCCCTATTCAGTAACCGGGGTGACCGGGAGGGCTTAAAATGGGTTTCCTGGAGAAACACAATGGAGGCGTTATAGTGTCTCAGATCCCTCAACAAATGGGAACGCTTTTCAGGGATATTCAAACCCTTCACATTAAAGGAAATAACAGTGAGGTCCCTGGGTAGGAAGCGAGGCTGCCGCGTCGACACAGACGCCATAGGGAACTAAGAGAGAAAAGAGAAAACAAAAAAAACAAAAAAAAAACCCTTGTGCGGAGCTGGGAATATATCGTATAGAAATAGCAGCAACTGCCATTAGCTGCTTAATCAAATGGCCCACTCATCTATTAGGAAGCGCCGCGGGCCACCAAGAGTCTCGCGAGCATTAGCTCCCGCTGTGTGCATTATAAGCTGGTAGACCGTGAATGTGAAGTAGCAGCACAGTAGTGCTAAATGCAGTATTAAGGTAGTAATGGAATGTGATGCTATCCTCTGGGAATGTGTATGCGTTTTGTTTGCGCTACCTGGGACAGCATAGAAAGCCGTATGCAGGACAACAGTAGCAGCGGCTCACAGGCACAGTTGGTGCCGCCAACATCAAGGGGACACCTCCAGCGTGAGGAGGACGTGGACCTGGCCAAAAAAAAAAAAATAAAAAAAATAAAAAAAAAAAAACCCCGGAGAGACATCCCCCAAGGAGGAAAGTTAACCTGTCAGATAATAGAGACAAATAGCTCCCATAGAAAACGAAATAAAGAGGGGGCGTGGCTGGCCGTCGGAGAAGATGGACGCTTAGGAGAAGAGCTCCGCTGCGGCCCTAACCATTAATAGCCATCTATAGCCATCCTGCATCATGGGCAGAAATAAAAAGTTGCCTGAAGAGCCAGAGACCCCCAAGGGCAAAGGCAAATCGTCTCCTTGCGGGAATACTTCCAGACGCCACGAGACCTGGCCACGCTGCCTCCTGAGGGCCTTGGGGTCCCTTCGCCTGCGAACACGGAGGGTACGGAGGACAGCCGGCAGAGTTGCAGTGACGATGTCCCTGCCGATATCCGAAGCCAAGAGACTGTACACCGTCTGTTTTCCTCGGCCCCATGGAAGGAAGACTTCAGTACCCTGATCACAGAACTTAAGCACGCGATGAAGGAGGAAGTGGCGGCGCTGCGAGCTGATCTATTAGGCCTTGACAAGCGCCTTACTACTCAAGAACAGGAATCTACACGTCTCACGCATAACCTTAAGACCGTGGCGAAGGTTTCTGCTCAACATACTCTGTATCTGGCGGATTATAGACGGCGGTTGGAAGATCTCGACAACCGAGGCCGGAGGCATAATATCAGGGTCCGAGGCTTACCTGAGGCGCTGTCCCAGGAGGGTGAGGACTTGTTCCGGATACTTACCGTCTTGTTCAACACACTACTCAACCGACCCCCGGAGACGGCTATCTGTATGGACCGAGCCCATAGGGCTTTACAACCGCGTGGTCCACCGTCGGCGCCACCCCGAGACATCATCTGTCACCTGGTTGACTTTCGATTGAAAGAAGCCATTATGCAACGAGCGCGGGAGGTAGGCACTTGGCCCTATGAGGGTCACGATCTCTCCTTCTACCATGACCTCTCTGATCTCACGCTTCAAACCAGGCGGCTATTACGACCACTGACCAGGGAGCTGCAAAGAAGGGAGCTAAGGTATAGCTGGGGCTACCCCTTTAGCCTGAATGTACGGATTAACAACGCCGTTAAGTCACTACGTTATTTCCATGAGCTCTCGGAGTTTCTGGAGGCCCTTGACATCTCCGGTCTTCATATCGAAGACTGGGGTCTACCAGAGCTGCATTTGACCGCGGACCGCACGGATCGCCTCTCCCGTCGCCAACGACGTGAGACGTCCAGACCCCGAAGCCCTCCGAGACAACGGGATTTGGCTCCTGTCCCTCGTCGTCCTGCTGATCCTCCAGGTCGATTCACGCGAGAGGAGTGAGGATTTTCTCGGTTTGTGAGTAGTCCCTTACAGGGCACCGTTATTGGCGACTCTGTGTCCTGTTTTTGGGCTCCCGTTTTGAGCTTTCTATTGCCCCGTGATGACATGTTTGGGCCTTGCCACGTGGTTTTCGCCTGCTACATCTTGGCGTAGAGACTGTGCACCTGGGACTTCCTTTTTCGCCACCTATACTACCTTCTATGCCTGCGAGTGCCCGGGGTTGCCGGCCATGTGCTCCTCTCTCTGGCCCCCTCGGTGGTCATGTCTCTTACCTGAGCTGGCCAGTCCTTCGTGACTTCACCACCATGGATGTCTTCGGAACCGGGCTGTTTTGATTTGGATTTTGATTTTGGTTTATATGTTATGGTGTCCTACTGTATTGTGTGGTACACTATGCGAGCCATGTTATTGCTGTTTTCTTGCCGATGTCTCTGTGACCATGCCACCCACCATGATCTCTATGTATGTATTTGCGGGGGGGGGGGTTTGCTTTGGGACGGGGAGGTTGTTTTGTTCTTTTTTGTTGGTTTTTTTTTTATTATTATTTCTATGTCTACACCTGTGGTTAAGTACTGCCCTTGCAGTCTTTGCCCGTTACACTTGACACTACGCCCCCATGTGGTCTATCTAGCTCATATGCTCTCACTGTACATTATATGCCTTGACATCACACTTAGCTATTCATGTTTATGGGTGCACATGTGGACGGACCCTGTCGTTTTCGGTGGGCCCTTATGTCCTCGCAATTGCCCTAGCTTATTGCGGACGCACCTAGGCAGTCCGTTCTGTAGATCTGTTTCCATCACACTTTTTCTCGATGAGGGAGTTCCCCCTTCCTCTCCGTGTACATTTTGTGTAGCTGTATGGGGATGCTTTGGGTCTACTTCCACACACATTACTCTTATTATTATTTCGGGGGATGTGGGGGGGGGGTTGGGTTCGGGGGGGTCGCTTTGGGGTGTTAGGGGATTTTTTTTATTTATTTTTTTATTATTTATTTATTTATTTATTTATTTATTTATTTGCCCTCATCGCACACTACATCATAAATTTGTTTTTCCAAATACAGGGTTGCTACCTCGCTGCTTCTATGAATGCGCATTTTAGCCTGGTCACACGGGGGAGGAGTTTGTGGGGGTGTTTCTTCATGTGTGCCCTATACTGTGCTATCCTGGTCTAGGCGCGGAGTTGCGCCGTGGATGTTCTCTTCGCTTATCGCACCTCCCAGATGCACCACACATACACATATTTCTGCTTTATTTCTCTATGGGGGGGGGTTCCTTAATTTAATTATTGTTTTTCTTTTTCACACCTACTTGCGGTCATGGTAAGCCGCCATGATACCCCCTCCATGGGTGTGCCTTTTGCCTCCCTCAAATTAGATTTGTTGCCCCATGGGGTTGTTCTCTAGGATGCAGCTCCGTGTCTGGACTGGATTATATATATATATTTTATTTATTTATTTATTTATTTATTTTCGTTTTGTTTTGTTATATATGTATTTTCAATGTTGTACATTTGTATTTGCTCTGTGGCCTGGTCCGGTGCATTGCATACTCTGACGGCCACCTTCTGCTGCCCTTTATTGGGAACCCGCCACTGCATGATGTATGCTGTTCTTTCTGTTCGTACTCGTTTTCTTCGGTCTCTCGCTCGGTTTGCCTCTAGTATCGAATGTTTTATGATTCCTTATTGGAATCCTTCACAGATTACTATTAGTAAAAGAGGTTTCACACTGATGTTTCTCTCTTTGGTTCTTTGGTAATTCTTGCGGGATATAGAAATACTGCTGATGGTTCTGGGCGGCAGCGGCTGCCTTCCGCACCAGTGTTATTTTGTTTTTATTCCCTTGGTTATACAGTTTTCGGTGCACCTGCTTCCCCTCTGGACGGGTGACACTTACCCCCTCATTGGGAGTGTGTAACGTTACTGAGGTGGTTACGACTGCCGTCCTTCCTTGTTAGGGAGGCCGCGTTCCACTATGCAGTAGTCACTCCAGGTGGTTTTTGTGTCCCTTCCCCCTTTCTGCCCTACCCTGCCCTTTCCCTTTCCTCCTCAGCCCCTCCACCCCCCCCCCTTTTTTTTTTTTTTTTACTTTTCCTTCTCTTCTTTTCTTCTGTCTCTTTCCTCTCTTCTCTCTTTTGCTTCTTTCATGGCCTCGATTGTGGCGCCCTTGGCGCTCAGGCGTCCTCCCTGTGTTCCTCGTGACCTTACCATTGTCTCCTATAATGTGAAGGGTCTCAATATACCCGAAAAGCGTTCCCATTTGCTGAGAGACCTGCACTATCACAAAGCCTCTGTTGTCTATCTTCAGGAGACCCATTTTGAGGCTTCCAGGCCGCCTACGTTGCTCAATGCTTCCTACCCATTGTTTTAGTAATAATGTTACCTCTAAATCTAAGGGCACGGCGATTCTTTTTGACAAACATACCCCATTTCTTGAGAAGGCTACTTTGACGGATCCAGGTGGCAGATTTGTTTTTGTGAAGGGCACAATTGCAGACTCCCTGTACACTTTCGCTAATGTTTATCTGTCTAACAGGCAGCAACATCGCTGCTTAGCTAGGATTCTTGAGTTGCTACGGTCCTTTCAGGAAGGTCTGTTGGTCCTCGGAGGGGATTTTAATGTGGCTCTGGAGCCTGCGGTGGATACTTCTGCTGGGCACTCCTGCACCCCCCCCATGTCCTCCACCGGTTGAAATCCCTACTCCATGATTTCCAGCTAGTGGACTGTTGGAGGGCACTGCATCCTTGCGACAGGGACTATAGTTTTTTCTCCACTCCTAGGGGGCTCTACACTAGAATTGACTATTTCTTTATGCCGTACTATCATCTGCGCTCGTTGAGGGCGGCGCGATATGGTTCGATTACCTGGTCGGACCATGCACCGCTGATAATGGACTTGACTTCGACGTTGACCAGGCCGACTTCCTCATCATGGAGACTTAATGAAACCCTTTTTTCTGACCCTGTGCTTCTGGCCGACACTCGGACGCTCTTGACTAATTACTTCTTAGAAAATTCAACGCTTGGTGTTTCCCCGCTGACTGTTTGGGAGGCTCATAAGTGTGTGGTCCGCGGGCATCTCATTAAGCTTGGCGCTGAAAAGAAAAAGGCGGACTCGGCTGCCCTTGGGACATTGTATCACGAAATAGCGACTATTGAACAGGTTCATAAAGACACTCTCACGGACGCAATGTTCCAGCGGTTGGTCCTTCTTAGGAAGGATTTATCCTCCCTGCTTGCTGCTAAAGCGAGGCGTTCCTTTTTAAAATTGAGGGCGATATACTATGAACACGGGGATAAACCCGGCAAATTTCTTGCACGGGCACTGCATGCTCGCCGGCGACTCTCTTACATTCCTAAGGTACGTTCTTCGTCTGGGGCCCCCTGTAGGCTCCCCCAGGAGATTATGACAGCTTTTACGGAGTATTACTCCGGTCTCTATAACCTTTCTGATCCTCCCCCCCCGCCCCCCAAGCTGTGCGGTCATCCAAAATATCTGCTTACCTCGATAAAACTTTGAGGAGGAAATTGTCTGTGGCGGAAGCGGAGAGTATGGAAACTCCCATCACCTTGTCTGAATTGGGGGCTGCCATTAAAAGTTCAAAGCTGGGGAAATGCCCTGGTCCTGACGGGCTTCCCTTGCTCTATTATAAAAAGTTGTTGGACATCTTGGGTCCGCAGCTGGTGCTCTCTCTTAACGCTATCCTAGACGGCAGGGCTATCCATCCGCACACCCTGATGGCTACTATCTCCTTAATTCCCAAGGAGGGCAAAGATTTGGAACAATGTAGCAGCTTTAGGCCCATTTCTCTGCTTAATGCAGATCTTAAATTATTTTCTAAAATCCTTGCTTCTAGAATGCAGTGTTTCATTCCGGTCCTGGTCCATCCTGACCAAACGGGTTTTGTACCGGGGCGGGAGTCCAGGGATAGCACGATCCGGGCCCTAAATTTGATACATTACGCGCTCCAATCTCGGACTGAGACTATCCTCCTGTCGACGGACGCTGAAAAGGCGTTCGACAGGTTGGATTGGTCGTTTATGTTTGCAGTCCTGGAGCGAATGGGTTTTGGTCCCAACATGCGACGTTGGGTGGCTTCCTTGTATTCCGGCCCGTCCGCCAGGATTCGGGTCAATGGGATGCTCACTGAATCCTTTCCCATCACGAACGGAACTAGGCAGGGCTGTCCGCTGTCTCCTCTGCTTTTTATATTGTCCCTGGAGCCCTTTTTGGAATCTGTACGGCGGAACACTGATATTCGGGGACTCCGGGTTGGAACGACTACGCACAAAATTTTGGGCTATGCGGACGATTTGCTCTTTGCGATTACGCAACCGCAGTTGTCTCTCCCGATTATTCTCCGGGAATTCCGGGACTATGGCGAACTGGCGAATTTAAAAATCAATAACTCCAAGTCTGAAATCCTTAATATTAATCTCTCTGCCGCAACTGCTACACTCTTGAGTTCTAGTTTCCCCTTCAGGTGGTGTAGGGAGAAGATGCGTTATCTGGGTGTCTGGCTCGCAAATGATATGTCCGCTCTCTATCGCCATAATTTCGCCCCGCTACTGGTTGCGATCCAAAAAGACCTCAATGGGTGGGCCCCCCAGCATATCTCGTGGTTCGGGAGAATCAATGCGATTAAGATGAATATCATGCCTCGGCTTCTATTCCTTTTTCAGTCGCTCCCGATTGCGATTCCCTTGGCCTTTTTTACCTCTGTGAGGTCCATGTTTCTAAGATTCATCTGGACGAAATGATGTGGCGGGGCTGGTCTTCCTAACCCTCGCTTGTATTACCAGGCGTGTCATCTTCTCAGGGCTTTGGAGTGGTCCCATCGACCTCTCCATAAGCTTTGGGTGGATATTGAGTCTGCGGCGATTACACTGCCGCTGCATCACCTTTTATGGCTGCCTCGCCATCATTCCCGAGCTCAAGCCCGCGGCCACCCATTTGTGTCCGCTACACTGCAAGTTTTGCATTCTTTACACTTGACACACGCTTTAACGACGTATCCTTCACCCTTGTTGCCGATTCGGAACAACCCTGACTTTCCTTCGGGACAAGGGGCAGGCCCCTTTCTCTCGACTTCACTGACAGATAAAGCCCAGATCTCTATGTTTTTGGTTGACGGCAAGTTGCGCCCCCTGACGGACATTGTGGTGGACAGACTACCTACCGCTTTAGATAAATTTCATTACCTTCAACTGAAGAGTTATCTCGCTACGATCCCTCGGAGGTGGACTCTGACTAGGGAACTTACTTGCTTTGAACTCCTCTGTACTGGGTCTTCCCTGCCTGCCCATGGCATCTCGCTGTTGTATCAGCTTCTATTACAGTCCATGACCGCCGTCCCTCTGCACTTTCAGGGCTATTGGGAACAGGCTTTGCAGGTTTCTTTGAGCCCCCAGGAGTGGGAAAAGATTTTCCTTCTTACACACAAATGCTCACGTAGTACGAAGTTGCAGGAGACTTCATATAAGCTTCTAGCTCGCTGGTACCGGACCCCTGTGGCGATTCATGGCGCCTTCCCAGACGTGCCCGATACCTGTTGGAGATGCATGGCGGGGGTGGGTACGCTGCTACATATTTGGTGGGAGTGTCCGAGGATAGTTCCCTTCTGGCGACAGATTCACGCACTTCTGCCGAGATTCACGGATTACTCAATTCCGTTTTCCCCTGCCACCTTCCTTCTACATAATACCTCCAGTTCGATCTCCAGTTATAGGAAGTCGGTAGTGCCTCATCTTTTTAATACTGCAAAAGCTTTAATACCCCTTCATTGGAAGGACCCCGTACCTCCTTCCTTCAAGGAATGGATTGTGAAAGTGGAAAGCATTAGAACATTGGAGGAACTAACTATGTCTTCTGATGATCAGACTGTGAAGTATAATAGGACGTGGTGTTACTGGTTGGAGTATGTTGCAAGCCCTGATGCACAGTCCATACTGGGGATCTAGGTGTGGGTGTGGTGCTTCGGGTGCTGTTGGAGAGGCTCCCCCCCCTTTTTTTTTTTTTCTTTCTCTTCTCTTCTTTCTTCTCTTTACCTACTCTTCCGCTACTCCGTACTACCCTGTTTCCCTGTTCCTTTCCCCTCCCTGTAGCCCCTTGTCCTACCCTTTTTGTTTCCCGTTTGTGCTGCCCTTTACGTAGGTCAAATCACTCCATGCTGCTGCCAGTTTCGGGTGGTACTTTGATTACAGATGCAGACACGCACTGTTGAAGTTTTGTACCTGTGCTTTTGGTACTTTCTGTAAATCTCTTATGTGACAGTATTATATTCTGCCAGTTCCGCTGCGTCGGGACTTATGTTTCCCTTCCCCTTCCCTTTTATGGTGTGTTGTATGTCTCCTCTACCCTCTCCCCATTTCCTGTTCTACTTGTATGAAAAATTAATAAAAATATATTTACAAAAAAAGAAAACGAAATAAATAATAAACGAATGGGTAAATAAAATAAACAAAGAAATAATAATAAAAATAATCGAAAATGTATATACACCTCATGTAGATAACAGTTGTGTGGGTAGAACAGCAGCAGTGTGCCTCCAGATGAGAGGAAGAGGAATAGTGACTACCGCGTGGCTCGGGCCATGAGCGCGGCATTAGACATAGAGCATCAGCAGATGGCCCACATCCATCGTCAGAGCAAACATTACGTGAGAGTACATGTAAAAATGTAAAAGATAAGTGTAATGTGTGAGAAACGGTAAGTGTCATGTATATCAAAAACAAATAAGCAAATGGGAAGAACCCAAACAAGAAAGTCAACGAAATGAACAATCCAAGAGCTAGCAAGTAAGCGTCTTGTGGTGGCTACATGAGACTACTCACTGCCCGGAACAGTCACTATTCTTCCCGCAGAAGTCCACTGCGAACTTCGGCGTCTTGGCGCAAAGTAGTAGGGAGAGGATCCGGTTGTAGTCCCCGAGGTCGAGACGCCTCACGACGGCGGTGACGCGGCAGATGATCCATCGGTCTCCCAGGTAGAGGAAGCTCCGGTAATCCCCAATCAGCGACGTGCAGGTCAGAAAGTCCGAGCGCCTCCAAGAACTCCGGTAGCTCATGATGATATCGGAGAGAGTGAACAATGTTATCGATGCGCACATTGAGACTGAAAGGGTAACCCCAGCTATAACGCAATTCCCGTCGCTGGAGCTCTCTCGTTAACGGTCACAGTATCCGCCGGGTTTGTAGGGTCAGGTCAGAAACATCGTGGTAGAAAGATATCTCATGGCCGTCGTAGAGCCAGGAGCCTACCTCCCCCGCGCGTTTCATAATGGATTCCTTCAACTGGTAATCCACAAGGTGACACATGATATCCCGTGGAGGGGCCGACAGCGGGCCACGCGGTCGCAGGGCTCTGTGAGCTCTGTCAATGCCAACCACGGCATCACTGGGCCGATTGAGGAGCGAATTAAACAGCGTGGTAAGAATCTGGAACACATCTTCACCCACCTGGGGCCGTGCTTCAGGTAGGCCTCGGACCCTGACGTTATGCCGTCTGCCCCTGTTATCCAGATCTTCAAGCCGGCGTTGGTAATCCGCCAGATACAGAGCGTGTTGTTTAGAGATTTTAGCCACCTGGGTGACATTTCGGGTCAGTCTTGTGGATTCTTGTTCCTGAGCGGTGATCCGCTTCTCCAGGCCCAGTAGGTCTGCTCGCAGGGACGCCACCTCCTCCTTCACCGCGTGCTTGAGCTCCGTGATGAGGGTGCTAAAATCCTCCTTCCACGGAGCGGAAGAGAAGAGTCGGTGCACGGACTCCCGGCCTGGGAGATCCGCGGAGGTGATATCACCCCTACTCTGCCCGCTACCGTCAGTACCCGACGAGCTGGCCGGTGAAGAGGCCTCAGGGCCTTCAGGGAGTTGCGAGGTAAGGTCTCTCGGCATCTGAAAAAAGTCTCGTAGCGACGCAGATGTAGACTTTCCCTTGCCTCTAGGAGTCTCTGAGTCGTCTGGTAGCTTTTTATTTCTGCCCATGGTGCAGGATGGCTAAAGATTGCTAATAAGGCCGGGTTCGTGGCAGAGCACCTCACTCAGGCGTCCATCTTCCTAGACGGCCGACCACGCCCCCCCCTAAACTCATAATTTTCATTTTCTGTTCTTTGGTTCACAAAAATCCAATGGGGTTTATAATTATTTGGTAAAACATAAAGTTTGTCTCCCACTTTGGGATAATTACAGTCCTTAATGAATACCCAAAATCACCACTCTAAAATAGACCCATATAGAGGACTGCATTGGGAGGCGGGTCCCAGCAGGAGCAGGCGGGAGTGGGATTGAATTAGCATTTCAGTTAACTTCAAAGGTGTTCAGGGGAGTTAATGTCTGGGCTCTATACTCGCGTTCCTCCTCATCAAACCATGTCTTATGGATCTTGCTTTGTGCTCAGGGACACAGACATGCTGGAACATGAAAGGGCCTTCCCCAAACTGGTGCCACAAAGCTGTAAACACACGATTGTCCAAATTGCTGAAGCAAAAACATTACCCTTCACTGGAACTAAGGGGTCTAACTTTGAAAAACAGCCCCAGACCATTATCCCCTTCATCATACTTTGCAGTTAGTGTGTTGTACCGGCAGTGTTGTACTGAAGTTAGTTGTAGTGAAATCGCCAGGTATAAAGTCTCATGAAACTATTTTCTCAGGTAACACTAGAGAAGAAACACTAGTCTTTAAGCAAAAGGCACCATTGTGACTGACCACCACATAGTTCCAGCTAGGATTTGTATTGGTGCTAGAAAATCTTCTTGGCGCCCTTAATAGTATAATAACAATGTATTTTAAAGGAGAATACACAGGATTCAAGTGACTGAAAAGTGTCAACCAGAACAAACAGTAATTTATACAGACTGCTCTGAGAAGCAATTATTATTTTTATTTCTTTGTGCGTTCTTAATCACAAAGTCGAATCTACACTAACCCTAGCTCCATGGGGTCGCCATGGCGACCAGAAACCACTCCCTGGCGCCCAGGGTTTTGCAGGACAAGGGGTTAAGAACTGGCCAGTGCTGCCATTGTGAATCAACAAACAGAAGTAATAAGTATTATCTAGTAAAAAAATCATAGGGTTGAGATGTGCACTTTGCAGAACTTAAATAAGTACAAAAAAGCTGTATTATCAAGTGCTTTTTATTAGTATGGATTCAACATGCATTGATACAAACCATTATGAAATAGACATTGACTAGAATGTGAGATTAGAGATTATAGTCTGTTTTATGTTCAGCAATCAACAGCAGGTGCAGGCATGAAAATATTCTAAGAATATAATTCAGGTTTTTTTGCATCATAAAATTGTCCCGCTCAATCAAACATTAGCATCAAATTAAAAAATTAGCTGATTACATAATTATTAAAAAATTCACAGAAATATATTTTTAAAAAAAGAAACTGCACATTTTTATATTATGTACACTGTGGAAATAGCAATTAGTTTATCGTAACAAGTAAAAACTATATCTTGTAAAGCCGATGTACCTCCATAACTCCATATAAACATTATGGTATAATATATTCCCCTTTACTGCACGATCTATACATAGTTTGTATCCAAATGGAGTAACCCAAATTATGCATACAGTAGTTCACAACAACATTTCAATCACTAACAGTACATATATCATGCACCCTCATGTGGTGATCTGTTGATATAACAGGCAGAATATTTGATCATAAAGATGGTCCATAGCATGACCTACTTAAAATAAAGAGAAATTATACTGATGATGTAATGCTCTGATCTTTCCTGCAACCATTCTCTTTAATGTAGCCAGATGCAGTCATCTGAAAAGTATTAGCAAGATTACTAAAGTACAGTTACAGCCATAGATTATGTAAGGGAAATACAAGGTAACTTCCCTATTTCTATAATCTATAACCGATGGTGCTAGCACATACAAGACCATATATAATTTATTTTGTGACACAATACCAGTTGGTTAGGAGGAAGAACGTACAATTATGGGTTTTTTTCGACTGTATGAAATTCGTACTTAGATATTTGAAATGCTGTGATTATTTCTTTGCGCTCCTGCTGGCTTGTTAGAGGAGAATACGGCACACATTACAGCCTTTTACAGTTAGAACCTCAGACTATGAGGTATGTGTATTGTGTAGACTTTGTAGTGTCACTGTTAGCATGGCTATATGGTCGTGTGTAAATTGGTATATGGCTGGGTCGTTTTGTCTTGTTTTCTTGTACTTAGCGTAGTATGACTGCATTGTATACTTTGCATTTGTATAGGGTAGTAAGCATGTGTATAAGGCAGGTTCACTTTGTACTGTTCAGTATGTCTAGGGAATGGTTTGACAAATCCTGGCAACTTAAAATTAATTCCTGGAACCTTGGAGGTATGCTTTGTACATTGATTTCATTGTCCCAGTGGCAGCTTTGCCTTCATCTGGGCACCCTATTCCCATTAGCTGAGCAACAGGTTTGATCCTAATATTAAACCTTTTAATGAGACTGAAGTCCTAGCTATAGTGAAGAATGAACCCCAAGATTGTTGCCTTGTGCATTCCTTTGGAGGACATTGACTGACAATCAAAAGATGTGCTGGTAGAGAATTTATACTCTCTACCAGATAAATAAATTAGTCTAAGTTAAATAAATGAAATTGTTCATGCAAAATACCTGTATCTGCACATCTGAACAAATAAGACAAACATCCCAAATATCAAACCCTGACCCATTACCCCCATCATTAACCTTGTACTGTAAGAGGTGGACGCTCAGTATTTTTTAATATATCATAAACAGAGGAAATAAATGAACCAGGCCAGGCAATACACGCCTGAAACACTAGAAGTCACTATGCACACAGAAATCATGAGAAACAGAGTCATGGTAGATTCAGCATCAACCAATTGATGCCAGAGGAAGCCCCTGCTGGCGACAAATAGAGTCGCTCGCACGGAACTTTAACTCCTCGCGTGAACCTACTGATTTTCACTCCCGTTAACCCCTGCGATGCGGCGTAGATAAGGCAGGCTAGATGGGGAAGGGACCAGGGAAATTAGTAGATTGACGAAGACAAACACGAAGATTTTTCGTGTTGTGTGTCTTCGTAATCGCGTACGCTTTGCCGCCATGTTTGTTTCTTCAGTATTCAGCTGACCAATGAAATCACACCCTTCGTGTTTGTTTTAATGTTTGCCCGAATATGAATGCACGAGTCTATTAATATATATATATATATATACTTTTTTAGTGTTCTTTTTTATATTTATTTTCTTAATTTTAATTATTTATTGCTAAAACTTAACGCTAATTGAAAATATTTGCATATATGAATCCAGGGATACACATATTAAATATAGTTTATGATAATTAGGGTTACTGCCTTGGTGTCTTTAGTTATTAATCAGATACTAATCAGAATCCCACTACACCAACCTGGGCCATGAGTTTCTAGCATTGTCCCTAGCAGGACTGATGGGGCTTTCTGACACATTGCTACCAGCCGGTGGCCGACAGTGGCTGGATATCCCAGCCGCCCACTACATGAGCATGAAAATGTAGTGTGTGCCCCCGCATATACAACCATTGGCCACACCTACTTCATCAGGTGGCCACTGGCCTTAACGTTCCAGGGCCACATCATCATCGCCAGTCTAGGAAAAAGACCAGGGCAGCTCGAATGAGGTGGGTCAGCTTGCCATAGCGAAGCACAAACTGATTCATACTGCTCTTCAGAAATGGAAAAAATAAATGTGAGAGGGTCTAGAGGGCCCACATAGAGTAATGGAGCTGTCCCTTTTAAAAAAAGATCGGGAATATCTAATGCCCCTTATCTTCCTGGGCAATTTGGGTTCCTCATTAGCAGCTGCAGGTCTGTCTGTAGGTAAGAGTAGATAATAAATAGTAGATGATAATTTAAAACCTGAGACAAGTTAAAAGGTACTATTATGTTAAATTGTATGAATTTAAGAAAATCATTGATTGAATATTGTATGAATATGAAGGAGGCGTGGTAATACAAAAGGGGGTCAAAGACAAGGCAATGTAGAATATACATTTTTTATGCTTTGTTGTAATTTAGACTGCCCTGATGTGGGTGTTGGTTTGGCAGAGCCTGTTCTGACGTGTGTGTTTGGGTGTTGGTGTAGCAGAGTCTGTCTTTGTGTGTGTGTGTGTGTGTGTGTGTTTGGGTGTCAGAGCCTGTTCTGGTGTATGTTTATTTATCTGTTTCCTGGCACTTAATTTACTATAGGAATAAATTGATCTATTTAATCTTTTCCTGAAATGCTTTTCCTAAATTTGTAGACCACTTCAGAGGACAAAACTTTCTTGGTGCAGAGATCAATGACCGGAAAAGTAAAGGTATTGTGTTACTTAAACTATTTCAATATGCATTCATTTAAGTCATTAAAGCACTTTGATTGGGTCATGTAGTTCTAGAAAGGTTGTGGTGGTCCATAAGTTCTGTTGAAGTTTCTTATTTCCTATTGAAGAATGCTTCCTATTTAAGAATAATTTGTTCCACTGAATAAACCTTTTTCATCCAAAACTTTTGGTGATTCAAATCTCCATAATGAGTAAAAAATCAGTAGTAGTAGCATATGTATACACAGGTTCAAAGAAAACTGATTGAAAGATTTTAGAACTTATTAAAAGTGCTCTTTCCCTTGCTTGTTAGGCCCCCCTAGTTAGTGTAAACATCATATAAATCTGTCATCAGTAATCAGTACCATCAGTACTCAACTGTCTCTAATTAACCCTTTCTAGCTAAAATGCCTGAATGTTCCAAGCTAAGCACACAGGGAGGTTGACTGGCAGGTCAAAATTTTAACGCAGTTTTTAGTGGGGTGGAAAAAATGATACAGCATGAGTCACCTTAGTTGTAGGAGCATCTTTAAAAGTGGCTATGATCACAGGGTTTTTCCCCAAATATGATTTTTATTAAAAAGTATATTTAGTGTTTGGGTACAGAAAAAAAAGAAAGGAGAGAAGAAAAAGTGTATTGATCTAGTGACAGGGTGAAGGATGGCTTCTATATAAGTAGGAGATTGGATTAATGGGTTAACTGCTGGTCCTGTGAACACCTGTTAAATGCATGTTAGAGCGCATACTATCTCTCTCACTGAGCAAAGCCCATTGTCTATGTTACTTGGAAGACCATGAAGGTGGGTTGGTAAGAGAGCAACTTTTTGTTGACAAACTGTTAAATTATTGATGTGTTTGTTTTGTACTGGTAACCAGCTTAGCTGGCCAGATTTCAAAAATATTTTTAATATTAAGTATATTTAACATTATCAGCATAATCTCAGCACTCTAAAAAGGTGACTGAAAAGACGAAGCCAACAGAGGTGAAACGCGTCGAGGAAAGACTCTTTTCATTATTTATCATTCTTTTAGATATTTTTAATATAGTTCCCTCGATAAATATATACTACTGCTACGTTCGGAGTGTGTATCAATCGGGTTCTACTGCAAGGAAACTGCAGAAGATTCCCTGAAATACCAACTTGGAAGATCTATTACATCTGGAAGACACCTCCTGAATACAGAAGGGTCCTTCAGTTGTTTTTTCTATTTTTAGTTACACGCCATTTTGATTTGAGAAGCACATGAATACCTCCGGCACTATTGTGAGTGCAATTGATACCATATAATTATTTTTGTTTTGTAAACACTCTACACTATTATTGTTGTTTTTTTCCCTTATCTTACATGAGCGCCCCTGAACGGAATCTAATCTCAGCACCCATCAAGCAAAGCCAACACAAGGCATAAACGTGTCCGCTCAATGTGCCTTTATAATTCACTTTGTCACAGATGTGGTGCATGGACAGCTTGTAGCAGTAGTAAATTGTACATCTTTGTGACCTGGTTTGTTAAGTTACACAGTCCATAGAGACTGATGTAACCAATTGTGTTGGCAATGCAACAGATGGAGCTTCAGATATGCAAGGACAGTACAATGGGTTAATTTCATGGTTAAGCAGCAAAGAACACGACCAAACTCATGTATGATGCTATGCAAATGTATTCAATTTAGTGATAACAGATGTCACCAAGATTTTGATACAGGCAGTATCATTATTTAGACTGCTAAATTCTCGTGCTGTATTTGTTCCTGAATCATACCTTTGCATGAGTGTTTGGAGAGAGCAATCTCATGAAAAGTCATTCAGATCTAGGTTTGTTATTGGAGAAACAAGGTGATGGACCAAGGGCAGCAATGACCAAAATGTTTGGTTCATTTAATGACCAAGTCAAGCTATGCACATGGAACTCATTCAGGCCCTGGCTGATAACTCAAATCGTATGATTTTAATGCAGAAACAAAGTAAAATGCTGAGACAATCCTATAGTTACTGAAAAATTAATCAAACTATCATCACAGCCCAAATGTACCTATTCATTTTCACAATTACCTCTCTCTAGTCTCTGTATCTGTAAACCCGCAGTCTGGCTGTTCTTCAGGCATATTTCACGGTGAGAGAAACAATAAACACCTTAAGAGAATATGAACGGGATATTATAGATGCAACAAAGAATTTCATTTTGTGGGGAAATGACAAGTTAGAGAAAGTTGTCATGATTGAGGAAGATTTTTCAATATCTGTAGTGGTACGTCGTAAAACAAAAGATGGTGGTGGCAGCATCATGCTGTGAGGATGTTTTTCATCGGCAAGGACCGGGAAAACTATTGACTTTGGGGTGGGGGGAATAGTTATGCACGCTCAAGTTTTCTGGGTTTTGCCTTATTTCTTGTTTCTTTTGCTATAAAAAATATTTTGCATCTTCAGAAGGCATGTTGAGTAAATCATATGATACAAACCCCCAACAAATCAATTTTAGTTCCAGGGTGTACTGCGATAAAATAGGAAAAATGCCAAGAGGGGCTCCTAGCTTAAGGATCCAACATGCTTCATTCTTAAATGCTGTATTTGCTCGATTATAAGACAACTTTTTTTTTTTAAATTACCCCTCGTCTTATATTCAAGGTCGTCTTCTAATCAGACCACAAATAGAGGTCTGACTACAAGACTAAGATCCAGATCCCCCGCAGCGCTGCAGGGGACCTGGATCCTCCTCTGGCAGCCTCTGTTGCTGCCGGCACTTCCTCTGGGGGCTTCTATGACGGAGCGCCAGCATCACATGACCTTCCGGTGCTCCACCATAGAAGTGCCGGGAGCAGCAGAGGTTGTCTGTGCGCATCCCGCAGCCCGTGAACATTTGCGGGATGCGTAAAGACAACCTCCTCTGGGGTCTCTATGGTTCTATTTTATGAATTTTCATTTAATCAGATCTGTTTAGTATTAAAAAAAATAGGTGTTGGGTGTGATGCAATCAATTCAATTATATAGGAGTCAAAAGGAACCGTTAGTAAAAGTGCTATATCATCAATTGCACCAATCCAAAGGGCATCTGGACTCTAATCCTAACTTTTATGAGGAGTCTCTTACTCATAGTATGGCTACCCTCTGCAGTATGTACTTCTAATGTAGTTATTTCTAAAGCACCTATTTTAATGTTTTGTCTGTGTGCAGGTGTGCGTGTCAGTGTACAATAAAGCCCACAATGATGATGAATTCATGAAATATAAATGATAACCTCTTGGCAAATGTGAAATTAAAAAGCTGAACGACGAGAAAACAAGTAATTAGGCCTCCATAAAATCAGCCATGGTTGTAAGAAAACAAAAGCATATTCTCCCTCAGGATCTCTGCACAGTATAAATGTCACTGAGAATACATTGTAGGTTTTTTCCATATCAATTTAGACATTTTTGCAAAAGCAAAATGAGGACATGGGAAAAACAGATTGTGCATGGAGAATGGTGAAACTTTTTTTCCAGACTCAATTTAGCATTCAACACTGGCCAACAAATAATGAGACCTAATTTCAAGACAGAAAGTAGTCTCTTAATGCTTTCATAACAAGGCAATGCCTCGCTCACACTTGAAAAGGGTTAACCCAGAAACAACACATGAAATGTTTATCACAGTATTTCAACCCTAATATTCATAAGATAAGTACAAAGCATGGCTCTCACAAAAATCAGCCATAGACTTATTTATACACTAATTGCACACGGTACATACATACATACATATGTTCAGTTGGTTAAGTATATCTATACATTATAGATTATTTTGATGTAGCAGTATGGTGAATGTGTTTCATCCTTTCCCTTTCAGGCTCTGATGAGATCCTTAACTCACTGCTTATTACTCATGGTAAGTGACTTTACTGATTGTAAATTGCATTATTGTTGGTATAAAAACCAGTATCAAAACACCAAAACTCAAATATCTTTGAGTCTTCTATATAGGTTTGATCAGGGGGGTACCTGGAGTATTTGGCAAGCGGGCGGATCCTGTATGTGGCACCCCCAACACGCCATAAAAATGATGGGCAGAATATTTATTTCACACATTTTTATCTGTATGTCAACTGGAAAAAAATAGAAATCTGGAAAAATAAATTAACTCATAAATAAATTAAATATGTTTAAATAAATAACATTTACAGAACAGATATGGTACAGTGCAATTCCCACTACTATACACTGAGCCAGACATTGATGGGATTGCGCCCCCTATTCATTATTTATGCACACTGTGCCCGTGTGCCTGCAGGGGCGGAGGACCCTCACCACCATAGCCTGGGCAGACGCCGCTGGAACTCGGGTATGATACAGTGAAAGCCGCAACAGGGCTCCCTCCTCAAGGGCGACCTCTCAGCGCAAGTTGAGGCTGGATATTGTCTATGGAACCATTGGACACATGAAGGAGCATGTACATTGCAGGCAGGTTCCCAGGATTGTTTCTCTGGGCTACATCCACACCAGTGTACCAAATATTCAAAACTACCTCAATGTACTCTAGAATTCAGGACTATGACCTATTGCTCCACTAGGTGCCGATCTTGATGCAGGGCCCATAAAGAGGATTCATCTGTTGCTCGTTTATGAGGTTCATTGTAGATGGTAACCATTGCTACACTGAAGGAGGACTACTGGACATTGTACACTTACTGGCCACTTTATTAGGTACACCTGTTTAATTGCTTGTTAACATGAATAGCTAATCAGCCAATCACATCGCAGCAACTCAATGCATTTAGGCATGTCGACGTAGTCAAGACAACTTGCTGAAGTACAAACAGAGCATCAGAATGGGGAAGAAAGGGGATTTAAATGACTTTGAACGTGGCATGGTTGTTGGTGCCAGACGGGCTGGTCTGAGTATTTCAGAAACTGCTGATCTACTGGGATTTTCCCGCACAACCATCTCTAGGGTTTACAGAGAATGGTCCAAAAAAGAGAAACTATCCAGAGAGCTGCAGTTGTGTGGATGAAAATGCCTTGTTGATGTCAGAGGTCAGAGGCGAATGGGCAGACTGGTTCAACATGACAGAAAGGCAACAGTAACTCAAACAACCACTTGTTACAACCATGAAAGTATGGATCCATCCTGCCTTGTATCAACGGTTCAGGCTGGTGGTGGTGGTGTAATGCTGTGGGGGACATTTTCTTGGCACACTTTGGGCCCCTTAGTACCAATTGACCAACGTGTAATCGTGACAGCCTAGTATTGTTGCTGACCATGTCCAAGACCATGGCTTGTAGGTCGCGTACAGCATGGATGAGTGCAGATACTTGCTGCGTCAGAGTTGTGAGTAGTTCAGCCACTCCTGTGGGACGCATTGGTGGCTTGGTAGGCAGGCAGTATTTCCAGTGCAGGAGTAGCTCAATACTCAGGCAGTCCAAACGTCCAGAAAGGCAGCATCGCAATCAATAATAGTAGACAGGCTTGGGTGGAGGCAGGCAGCAAGAGACATAATCCAGAAACCAGTTCCAGGGGTCCCCAGACTGGCAGGGCAAAGGTGCGTGGAGGATCCTCCCTTGAATTTGCAAAATGGACCACTAAGTTGGACTAATAATGGAAAAGCAACCCTAATAATTCTATCTGTTCATAGCGATACATAAAGTACCACATATTCTAACACAGAGCAACATTAGTCATCCAAGGGAGTAATAACTAGACTTGGGCACCAGGGGGCTCTTCGTGTTCGTCTTCGTGCTAGTCTTCGGGGGGGGAAAAAATCTTCGTATTCCGCGAATATTCGCCTGTTCCTGTCTTCTCTTCGGGCGAATATTCATGGACATTCTTCGTGTTCGTTTTTTCTTCGTTTTCCCAGTTAAGGGGTTAATACGAGGTTAACGCAGCTCTGGCGCCAGGAGTTTAAATGTACGTATGAGCAACTCTATTGGTCGTCAGCAGGGGGCTCAACTGCCATTGGCTGATGGAAGATGAGCCCCCTGCTGGCGACCAATAGGGTCGCTCGTACAGACTGTTAAACTCCCGGTGCCGTAACTTACCCGGCACATCCCACTGGTCTCCCTCCCTGTTCAATTAGTTAAATGTCCGTACGAGCGACTTTATTGGACATTTAACTAATTGAACAGGGAGGGAGACCAGTGGGATGTGTCGGGTAAGTTGCAGCATTGGGGTTTTAAAACCCCAATGCTGCAACTTACCCTGCAGATGCCACTGGAAATCCATAGGTTCGCTGTCAGGGGTTAACTTACAAAGACCGTGCAAGTGAGCCTATTGGTCACC
Source organism: Spea hammondii (assembly GCA_029215755.1). NCBI lineage: Eukaryota > Metazoa > Chordata > Amphibia > Anura > Pelobatidae > Spea > Spea hammondii. The sequence goes on from JARDYJ010000002.1 coordinate 35,218,810, forward strand.
TGCAGGGTCTTCCTCTGGCATCAACCAATTGGTTGATGCCAGAGGAGGTCCCTGTAGGCGACCAATAGGCTCATTCGCACTGCCCTGTAACCCGTGACGGCGAACCTGCGGATTTCCACTTCCGGGAACTGCCGCGATGCCGCGAAGACAAGGTAAGTTAGAAGGGGGGGGGTGGTAGACGAAGACGATCACGAAGATCTTCGTGGTGTGTGTCTTTGTCTTCGCCTACGTTTTACCGCCGCCGTCTTCTCTTCGGCTTGTCTTCGGAACGAACACGAAAACGCACTCTTCGTGTTCGTTTTCATGTTCGCCCGAAGACGAATGCACAAGTCTAGTAATAACTAATATCTTGTTTATCCAAATGACCAAATGATTTGGATTTTTATCAGGAGTGTGAAAGTGAGTTTGGAAGGAGCATAATCTCTCTTTCCCTATACACTGCGTAATGAACGTTTTGCTGACAGAGGCCAGCTTCATTACAAGAGGAATAGAGAAATCTGCACTTAAGTAATTCAATGGGGCTTATAGAAAATCAGCATGTGTTAAATTGATATGTTTCGTTCAGATTTCATAGGCATTCTAAAACATCATCTAGGAATTGATAGGTTTCAATTGAAAAAAAGGCATTGTTAAAGGATGAAACTATTTTTTTTTTTACATAATTATTTAGGGTAGCTTCGTGAACCATTTATGTATTAGCGGTTTTAGATCAGAGCCAAGCAGCATGGTCTCCATGCAGGGCAGATTTAAAGACATAACAGGAGGACACTAAATTGAAGGGAATTGATGGAATTCTAAAATATTGAATACATAAACATAACATTAAAAAAAAAAATGATCGACATCAATACCACCACAAGCTGAGCCTGCCACTTGTGCCAAGGGTGGAACCAGTGTCATATGTTCATCATACATCTCCCTCTGAAGAGATACATTTCTCCTCTTCCTCCCTCTCCAGTGGCCGCTCGGCACCCCTTGGGCCTCCTGACTGACAGAACTCCAGGGCCCTTCTGTCTCCTCTGCTCGCTGCCGCTTGCCGCCACCTGCCTCAGCACTGCCCCGACTGCACGCTGGCCGCTTTAAAATCATTAAGCGGCCAGTGTGCCTGCACAGTGTCCTGTTCCGTGTGACTCCGCCCCCTTGAGCGGCACGTCACATCATCAATGTGATGGGCCGCTCAAGGGGGTGGAGTCACACGGAACAGCTCCTCGTGACAGGTAGAAGAGCACGTTGGAGGACAGCAGCAGTGAGGAAAGACAGCAAAACCGTAAGTATTAAAAAAATAGTTTGGGTAATAGGCAGAAGGTGAGCCATATTCAAAGGGGGAGCTGCATTGGGACAACAATTAAATGCAAAATGGGGGTGGCTAGGGGGTATAAGTACATAACAGGGTGGTTGGGGCACCACATAAATCAATACACAAAGGTGGGGGGGTGGGTGGCTGAGTTCAATATACATTATTGACATTAACAATGCAAAGGGGGGCATCAATACACAAGGGAGGGGGGCTGGCTGGGGACATCACATAAATCAATATACAGGGGTGTTGGGGCATAATGTACAAAGGGGGCTGGCTGGGGTCACAAATCCACATGGGGCAATACACAAGGGGCATAATGTACAAAGGGGTCTGGCTGGGGGCACAAATCCACATTGGGCAATACACAAGGGTGTGGGGGGGAAATACATTAAAACCAAAGGGGGGGTGTATGTGTGTTTGGGTGTTGGTGTGGCAGAGCCTGTCCTGGTGTGTGTTTGGGTGTTGATGTGGCAGAGCCTGTCCTGGTGTCTGTGTGTTTGGCTGTCTGTGTGACAGGGCCTGTTCTGGTGTGTGTGTTTGACTGTGTGGCAGAGCCTGTCCTGGTGTGTGTGTCTGGGTGTTGGTGTGGCAGAGCCTGTCTTGGTGTGTGTGTGTTTGGGTGTCAGTGTGGCAGAGCCTGTTCTGGTGTGTGTGTCTGGGTGTCGGTGTGGCAGAGCCTGTCCTGGTGTGTGTGTTTGGGTGTCGGTGTTGCAGAGCTTGTACCTGTATCAGTGTGGGCTGTTTGGGGACAAAATTGGCTCACGCTGGGCTGTTTGGGGACAAAGTTGTCTCACTCTGGACTGTAATTTGTTAATGTTATCTTGGTGCTGGTCGGGTTCTATGTGGGCAGTGTGGACACCAGGGCTGGCTTTGGGGGTGTGCATCCTGTGATCTATGCCTGTAATTTAGGGGGTTTTATCTATACCTTTAATACTTAGTTGTTATGTGATTTCCAGTTGATCTGTACCTGCAAAGCTGGGTTTGTGTGTTATTCTGTTGATCTGTATCTGCTGTGCTATGTTTCCATACATTATTTATGTATACCTGCAAATACAGGGTTTGTATTTCTTATTCAGTTGATCTATACATGCACGTGCTGTTTACATGTGTTGTTTATTTGATCTATACCTGAACTACAGGGAGTAAGTAAAACAGAGGTGTGGCTTAGTGAATGAGGGACAAAGGGACTCTGGGGATGATTACAGGCAGGGGCCCAAGGAAATGCCTATGTATTAAACATATTTTTTTTTACTCCCAGTCCCATCACATTACATCAATATGCGTTAGAAAATCAGGAAAAGATGGGCATGTATGGTGTGCTGATTCGGTGGCGCAACGGGCCACTTGACTAGACTTGCCCCCCAGGCCTTAGGCTGCCAGCCCTCCCCTGACTGCAGTGGTGGGAGTGTGAGGCGTCTGTCTCGGGTGCCGGGGCTTCACACTGAGCGCCGGCATATGACGCTCAGCAGTGAAGCCATGCACACCGCGGCAGAGCTGGGAGACAGAGGCCTGTAAGTGACCTACAAAGGGGTGTAGGGAGAGGGTAGATCATGAGAAGGGGGGGTAGGGAGAGGGTAGATAGTGAGAAGAGGGAGAGGGTAGATAGCCTGAGAAGGGGGGGTAGGGAGAGGGCAGATAGTGAGAAGGGGGGGTAGGGAGAGGGTAGATAATGAGAAGGGGGGAGAGGGAGAGGTTAGATAGCCTGAGAGGGGGTAGATGGGTTGGGGGCCCTTAACAGATTCTCGCACCGGGGCCCTGAGACTTCTAGTTACAACCCTGTCCCTCTGCCAAACTTCTCCAAGAGGAACAGTTCCACAGCCTACTGGCTATGCCACACACTTCACCACTGTTCTGAAAATCCCTGAATCTGAAATTGTAAATGAAAAAAGGACTCCCTGCCGAAACTCTTGTAAAACTATGCTTAGGATTTTTCATACATTTTTTGAAAAAGTAGCAAAAGATGAAAGATAAAGATTTTATCAGTAGTATGCCACTGGCAGTAGTTTAAGATATCCAAGGTCTTCCAGCCAGGCCATACAAACAGTTATATATCATTCCATTATTACATGAAAACAGCACATCCATATGCATGCTCTAAAATATTATTTTATTGTAAAAGGATGAAAATAATGAAGACACTTAGCTTAGCTTGCAGCTAGGAGGAGCCACAAAACCAATTCTACCTGCAATTAAGAAATATATATATATATATATATATATATATATATAAAATATATGCGATGTCAAAAAATCTGAGTATTGCAGAGTATGTGGTGATACTTTTTATTGGACTAACATAAAATTTAAAAGCTGCTTCTGTTTCTATTTTGTCTGTTTTGCAATAAAAACACACATTTTCATCCAGCAGTAGTTTCACCACATTATATAAAATATATTGTAAATATAATATCAAGATATTTTTTGTCAATTAAAGAAATGAGTTTGCTTAAAGGGTGTTTTAGGCGGCCATTAAGTATTATGTGACTATTCCTTCCATCTTGCCATGTTACATGTAGCTAAGTAAGAAGGGAGCCAGGCGCTGATTTAACCATCCAAGCCAGACAGGTCACCTTTATACACAGGTCCGCAAAAGCTTCATTTTGGAGCATTTAGCCATCTTCTCAGTAAAACCCACTATTTTACTCCTTTGCTAAGCATCAGACTTAAGTCCACACCAGTACACCAGGCTCTGAGCTTCCATTTTAGTGTAAGCATGTCTACAGTTTTTACAAAATACTAGTTTTGTACTATGTATGCTGATACACATCTGTCCATTTCTTTCTGCAACATAAGTGCATAACAAAATGAACCACAAGATGGCGCTGTTGTTTTATCATATTTATTTCCACAGACTGTGTTTAACAAAAGTGACTCGCAATAAAGCAGATTTAGCAAGCCCATTGGGATTTGGGGTGCAGCTGCATCACCCCATGTCATATCTTACGGTATGCCAGTAGCAATCTTAAAATAAAAGATAATACAAGATAATAATTAAGGACTTTTAAACTATTTGTTTTCTTACATATTTAAATTCCTCACTGGTTTCATTTTGAGTCTTAATTTTTGAACATTAATGTTTATTGGTGTGTTGTGCTTTTAAACCAGATAGTGGACATTACAAGTTATGTATAAACCAGTTCTGGTCCAAGGTGGTAAAAGTGCGGGAGCCATTTTTATCAATATGTACCAGGATTGTTTCCCAGTAACCCACAACATGTCATGTTTTGGCAATATAGAATAATCAGGTACTGGCTAACAAATCCTACCCTAAAATCATTCTGCACTTCTTAGGTTGAAATAATGAAAGTCCTTTTTTCAATACAAGGTGCTCACAACCTGTTGCCCTCTAGTCAGTAACATATTTACCTTGGGTGCTTGCCCAGGTTTGATCAATGGCAGCTCCCCTAGCCAACCCTCAGCAGCCACCATCCTCACTGAACACCAGGAAATTAAGTCATATCCATACCTGGGTACTCTGCGTGACACATCACTCCTCTGGTTCTCCAGCAGTAAATCTCCTGGTCACAGGAGTGGCCCACACTCCACCCATCCCATACTAATTTAATGTGTTAGGGACTAGTTTCAGCAATGAGCATGATTAGCCCTACTCATTTCTGACATCAGTCACCCACCCCCTCATACTGCTAACCTTGCCCCACATGATGGATACCACACTGCCCCTGAAAATGATGAGCTCTAGCTGACCAGTCATAATTCAGAGCACTGTCTCTTGAAGGTTTGCAGCACTGGGTGCTACATACAATAGATGCAATTCCAGCACTGCATAGTGCTCCATTGTGTAAATGGGCAAGTTGGAGATGGCAGATCATCCTTGTAACCAAGTAGGTTGACTGACTCTGCTTTTTTAGAGGAGGGACTGGAGCCCTAGACCTAGTTGGCCTTGGAGCCCTAGACCTGTCTCCAGCCTCTAAACCAGAGGGGGAAGCATGGTAACAATGAGCTAAAAGCAGTGACGCATCCTGGTCTACGCAGACTAGGCCTAGGGCGGCAGGTATAGGGACAGCAGTGACTCCTATCAGTATAAGGTGATCAAGACACAAACAGTGATACTGCATGATTCCCATCATTATATCGTGATCCAGATATTGAAGGTGGTACATCATAACTCCTATCACTATATAGTGATCCAGACACAGACAGTGTTACAGCATGACTCATATCATTATATAGTGATCCAGACAAAGATGGTGGTATAGCATGACCCCCAGCACTTTATACCAAGCAAGGCACGGATGGTGGGACAGTAGGACTCCTATAACTATCATTAACTACCCTGACATTGATGGTGGTACAGCATAACTCCCATCACTATACACTCAGTCAGACATTGATGGTGGTACAGCATAAATCCCATCACTATATACTGAGCCAGGCACCCATGGTGGTACAACATAACTCCCATTACTATATACTGAGACAGACATTGATGATGGTATACGATAACTCCCGTCTCCCATAAACATTTTTGTTTGCATATAGTTGCTTTTTCAGTCTCACCCACACTCACTCATTCACGCTCTCTCACACATTTTCTCACATTCTTTCTCACACTGTTATTCTTACTAAGGCTTTTTCACACTCTTACTCACTCTCTCTCACATGCTGTCACTCTCTCAATGTCTCTCTACCTTCTCCGTGTCCCTGTCACTTTACTTGAAGCTCCTATTCTTTTCTTAGGCCACTTCTCCCCAGTATCAGCTCCGTTGACCAGGACTGACCAGGACTTTGAGAGTGGTGTCGCATAAGAGCGGAGCCTCTACGCACCACATGGAGAGCCTCTTCTCAGTTCCTCCAACAGGGGAGAGGGTGTGTGCAGAGGCTACACTCTTTTGAGGAAACTTACACTCCACTTCCCCCACCGCAAAAAAATACAGACTTTACATTTCTGGAATTTTACTTATGCCAGCATTGGCTCCAAATGGTTGATTACCAGCTGTACCAGTAAAGTACTGGCTGGGTGGCAACTCTACTTACTTCACTTATAGTAAGCTTTTTTCTGGTATGCAATTATAATGCCAGTACTGGACCATCACAGTGTTAACTAGTAGAACTAAGCTTATTTTATTGGCAAAATTCAGAAAATGCATTGTGGAAGTGAGTAAGGTAATATATGTCTCATTCCTAGATTAACATTAGTTAAATGAATCTGCAGGAGGAAATTTTAGATGTTGTGTAGTTTAACACTACAGGTAGATATAAATAATTTTAGGCATAAAAGGTCCTTTGACCTGTTCAGTCAAATGGCTTCCCACCCGTCATATAATGATGTAAGTTCACACACACATATTGGAAATATTCACTACTATACATGTCATTCCTTCACCATATAAAATATTAGAGTCAATTAAAAATGAGGAAGGAACAGCTGCTCTTTAGAAAAATGTCCCTAGCATAAAAAGTCAACAAACCTTCAGGGCAATTTGATTAAGCCAAACTAAGCAAACTTCTTTCTTTGGGGAAGTGAGACTTTGGCTTGAACAGGAAACAATGTATTTACAGACGTTAAATGGTGTTCCTCATTGCTAGTGGGTAAGGAACTTTTGAGATAAAAGTACTATTGGAAAGATGTTGTAGAATGGAAATATTGCATTTTAACGTTCCAATCTCCCAGTGAAAACATAATTTTTATGCTTCTTGTTTTCCTGGAACCAGATAATGTTAATGTAGATTATTGCATATTTTGGCATGATTTGTCACGCTATTGTGGATTTAGGTAGGTACAGTGGGCTGAAACTCAATTTCAGATTTTATTTATGTGGTTTTCAGGAAGCTAGTCACATTAAAGGCTTGTATATAAAATTGTAAAATAACTTGTTGCTGATTACCAGGTCTCCAGCTGTGGTGTAACTGAGGCCCCTGTAGCCCCTGCAGTTCAGGGGTCCCTAGGTCGTTGGGCTCCACCAGATTTCTTGGTGGCACTCGTTAAACCTACTGCTAAATAATTTTGTAATTACTTATTTTCAGGCTTACTTAAGTGAAAAATTGGCTAAATCGTTTTTATTATCTCCATAATGTAAATGCACATAATTGAGTTCTGATTACGCATATGTAGAATTAAATATTCAGATCCACAATAGGATAGGTATGAGGAGAGGTAGGCCCCTCAACGCTGCACATTTTGTGTTACACCTTTGGCCTGCAAATTGGTATGTTTTAAACACGAAAGTATATGAAGACACACAATCTTTGTGTTCGTCTTCGTTTACTAATCTCCCTGGTCCCTTCCCCATCTACCCTACCTTATCTACACAGCATCACAGGGGTTAATGGGAGTGGAAATCCGTAGGTTCGCCGTCAGGAGTTAAAGGGATGTGCGAACAACTCAATTCGTTGATGCTAGAGGAGGCCCCTGCCGGCGACCAATGAAGTTGTTCTCATGGAGATTTAACTCCTGAAGGCGAACCTACGGATTTCCACTCCTGTTAACCCCTGCGATGCTGCGTAGATAACAGGAGCGGAAATCCGTAGGTTCGCCGTCAGGGGTTAAAGACCTTTAACTCTTGGAGCGGAGAGACAGGCCAAATTCCCCATCAGGAGTTAAAGGGCCATGCAGGCGACTCTATTGGTCACCTGCAGGGGCCTCCTTAGGCATCAACCAATTGATTGATGCCAGAGGAGGCCCCTGCAGGGGACCAATAGACTCACTTGCACGGCCCTTTAACTCCTCATGGAAGAACTTGGCCTGGGGAGACCCCCGCTCCAAGCAGGGGGCTCATCTGCCATCAACCAATGAAGTACAGGTACACTTCATTGGTTGATGGCAGAAAAGGCCCCTGCCGGCGACCAATAGAGTCACTCGTATGGACATTTAAAATACTGGCCCCAAAGCTGCTGCTGAATATTGATGGGATACGAAGATTTCCCCCACAAAGACGAACACAAAGAGTTGGCTGGCGCCCAAGTCTAATAGATAGATAGATAGATAGATAGATAGATAGATAGATACGGTTCCGCATGGAAGTCATGCCTCCATACTGACAGTCGCATTCCTTTTGTAATTGCAGAGAGGCTCATAAAATTAGCAATGTTAGAAAAGTGTTGACAGAACACGATAGGATAACCCAAACAAAACTATAGTTAAGATGTTCCAGAGAAAATAACCAAAACATAAAAAGTTTAATTCAGCTACAGATATTGAAAAGGGACAGAGAGCTCTGTTTATCTCTGGCTACATTTGAACTCATCAGTGAGCTTTACAGCAGTCATATATCTAATAAAAGAGGAAGCAAGCATAGATATATGTGTCACAAAACCGCAAACATATTACCTCAAACCATCAATGGGAATCTGGATGCAAATGCTTCCCACTATCAAAATCCATTTCTGTACATGCATTGTCTGATTTCCCATAAAGCACATTATGAAATTGCCATAAGAGCTATTATTTTAGGATTACCACAAAAGTGAAATGTGCTGATTTTTGTCTTTAATCTACATCTCTTTCCCATTGTCGGTCCTGACCCAATTGTGTCCAAAAATCAACCTTCCCATGATTTTCCCCATAATCAAACACACTTGGGTCTATGTTGTAAATATGATCTACTATAGGAAAGAGTACTTTGTGAATATGATTCATGTCTAAATATTAATACTTTACCCTGTAAATTTCAGCGGGAACGCCCCAGACGTCAGCGGGAACGCCCCAGACGTCAGCGGGATCGCCCACCGATGTCAGCGGGAATGCCTCCAACATCAGCGGGTGGGCAGTCCTGGCCGTGTCCTGCAAGGGTAGGCTCTGGGTAGCCGGAGCCCACAAGTTCCCAGATACGATAATACATAGTTCATGTAAAATAAAGTATGCATTCATACATTAAAACGGTTTTTTATGTTCACAAATATACTCTTCAATACTATTAAGGGGCCAATCAAGAGCCATATATCTGGTTCAGTAAACATGTTTTGCAAACTCCCAAGCACCCTTATTCACAATAGACAGTCTCCCTGAGACACAACTCCATTGGCATTTTCCAGGCTGTTACAATTTAATATGAACTATAATTTCTATGAAGGCATTCCACGGATACAAGTGTTTGTTTACACCGGCGTGTATGTGTTTACAAATAAGATAAAATGTTTGTTCTTGATCACAATCATATTGTCCAATGCCTTTATTATGAAGGATGGTATACCATTACTTTCAAGTATTTCAAGGATTGTATGGCTTTAGTCCGCTGTGGTACACTCAAGCCAAACAAATGTTTTGAGCTCCTAGTGAAGTGGGACAATAGGAGAGGAAAGAGATATTTGACTGAGTTTTTTCTGTGCAAATAGTTCTACATGTAAAAATAATTTTATGGTATGATTTTTATGTTATCGTTTGCAAATTAAAATTTTGCTGTGACAGTTGCCCCCCCCCCCAAAAAAAATTGCATCATTTTTCCAACTCCTCCATCATTTTTGCTCATGTGACATCTTTACAAAGATGAAAGATAGAGGACAATTGCTAAGCAAACAGAAAGACACGTAAGGTATCTGTCTATGCCACTATATGGTTTAAGGATAAGGCAGCATACCATGGGTTCTATAGTCATATAAGCTAATTAAGAAAGTTGGCTCCAGGAATCAAAGGACACTCTCATTAGTGTGAACAGTCGGCAGGCCTGACCTTGTCGTAAATATTTTATCTCCAAGCTATGTTAGTGAGCTAATTTGTCCCCAGCCTACACACTCTTTTTTTCAATGAACTTTCACCCCAATTGGTTGCCATGGAAATTCTGTTTATACAGTAACCTGGATCAATCTTATAGATAGGCGCTTCCAAAAGGGAGAGATATACACACATATAACTGTTGCTAGGCAACTGTTAGAATGAAGAACTTATGTTGCTAAAAAATCAGCTTTACAAAAATAAATATAATTAAATATAAATGTGTCTACATTATATGCATCTTTCAACAATCTATCGTTTTCTAACTTTTTCACTTTTTTACTGGTACCAGTAAGATCCCTTGTTAGAAACCGTGATTGAGAAGCTGCTAATTCTATTTGGTGGGCAATAGGTGAACATGATACATAGAACAACGGCACTTTCAAAGTTATCTACTTGTTTATCAGCAGCTTCCAAAATGCAGGCACAACTGGGGCTCACATCAAGCCATTCCTGGTGACCAAGAGCAGTTGTACAGCAGGGTTCTTATTTATAGAGAAGTATTTGACACATCGTATCACCTATAAATATTTATTTTGTTTCATACAGATACTTCATTTGAGTAACTTTTTAATCTAAATCATTGTGGTCCCCAGTGTTTATTGATGTGTGTGGGTTTGCAGGTGAGGAGCAGATTCAGTTCACTGACCTCCATTTACCTATGTGTTGCCCTTATGCCAAAGCCAGAGCAACGCCACCAGACCCCATCTCTGCTCTGACAGTATATGATATATGGTATACTCACTGTCAGTTGGCACCAGCTATGGCTCAGTGGAGATTCTGGGGTAGGCATCTAACAAGAACCAGGTTAGGCATCAACATTGCCCATGGTGGACATTTACTGGGGTCTGTGGTGGACAATTTAATGTTGTTCACAAACCTTAAAACGGACACTTTGTCTATCCCTGATCAAGACCCCACAGTACGCATGCAGATTACGTGCTGACCTTTATTTCAAAGCAGTTTCCTGCCACTGATTGGCTGTTTCAAGCAGCCAACCAGAAATATAACAGGAACATGGAGGGGTGTTGAGCTGCAGCTCTTGTGTTTGAAGATTGCATATTAAAGTACTTACAAAAGCTGTATGTGATCCTGGAGTCATTTTAAAGGGGATAACAAAAAGTCACTGGTTTTATATCTGGCTGCTTGTTGTGAATTGGGTGACTCCTTCCTTACCAGGATGTTTTCCTTTTTTGAAACATCCCATATTTCATGAAGAAGTGGCATTAAACAAAATAAAACACTCCAAAAGAAGCCAAAAGGAATACCCAGATCTCAAGTCTTTCTCTTCAATGGATAAACCTCCCAAAGGCATATGCAAACCATTCGTTCCATCCCCGACCTAAAGGCCTACAAGAGGTCCAGATTTTGCCCATCTTTAGAAAAAAAAGCAGAACACTTAAGTCTTCAACTGGAAGTGTGAGTCCAAAGGGACTTACAGTGACATTCCTGCAAAGCCATGAGGACGACATTTCTGCAGGGAGAAACAGTTAAGGAGGCAAGTACCTTGTTTATGAAGCTAATTTATGACCCCTTGATGAAAAAAAACTTGTTTTGTTTTAAATAGGAATCTTTTGGAGAAATTTAAAAATCAAGCACAGATGCTATTTGTAGGAACCGATTGACCAACAAACCTTCAAGGCAATCTGATCATGCCAAACCAAGCGAATGCATTTTTTCTTCCAGAGAAGAGATGGTTTGATAACATAGTCCATATAAACAACCAAATGTTTTACATTGTAACACAGGATTGACCCTTTCATGTGGTTGATATTTTTGGCATGATTTTTGTTTCAGTTTTACAAATGAACCATAGGGTCACACTCACCAAGTGGAACAATCTCACCTTTTTTCTCTGTTTCACTTGCCATTTTATTTTAATTCACTGTTTACGTCACTACATTTAATATTTCAATCCTTCAATCACATGTCATGGACCACTCTGCTCTGCAACACTGCAATTTCCATTTAATTTCCCCTATTCCACTCCATTAATTTCTGTTATTCCTTGACACATTCAGTTTTCCTTATTATTAAGCCCCATCTGTCACATTCTTGCTCCATCTCTCCCCTTTACCCTACCTGACGTACCTTTACACTATCCAGATAATTTCAGGGTACGCTCTTCCATCTGACAGTTCTCCACTGGTCAAAAATCCTTGTAGAAAAAGCATCACTGAATCAATCATATACATGTTGTTACTGACTGTACAATAAAATAAAATAAAAATTCAATACTTTAATAGTAGAAATTGTTCTCTACACACAATGGATTATAATGGCTAAAGTGTTACTACAATAATTAATGCTATAGTGTTCTATAGTATATCTACTGCACCACAATGGTTTCATATATGTGAGAAAAGCTCAGCAGTACTGTTTGAACTACTGATTAATCACTCATTCAATAGTTGTCCTTTCTGGAAGTTCTTGCCAACTACTACAAATATTGCATTATAACACTATAAGGTCATTCCCATTGAATGGCACTATGGTAGTTTCTTCTGTCCTGACACTACTGCCCACCTTGAGCAGCAACCTCCACACACCAAGGTGAGAGCTTGTCAGGAAACCTAAAGTAAAACTGTCAAACCTTGTTGAGTATATGGACCCCCACTATTACATATGCTTTTCCCATAGGCCCCTTTCATAACCCACACACAACTAACATACTCACACAAACACAAGATCTTGAGTACAGAATCTTCTGTACCTTATACTTTTCCTGACCTAGAATAGAGGATTAAGGTATAAGGGAGGGTTCAAGGTCTATATCATTTCTAGATGTTGAAACGTGAAAAGTGTAAGGCTCATCTGGCCTGACAAGAGTGCAAGGAGCAAGGATGGATCTAGTTTGTCTTATTGTCCCTATGACAAAAGAGGAACACCTGCTCCAAGTTCAGAAGCGTCTACCTCGATACACCAAGAGAGGAATAGGAGAAGAAATATACTTTTTAGTGAATTAAATGAAGCTTAAGGTGGACAATTATATTTCAGAGCCATGATCATGGACAAGTTCTTAGCCCAGAATTAAAACTGGCTTTTAGATCCAGAGGCTGAAGCGAGCCTACTACTTCAGATACTTTCTTAGGGTCCGTGCAGAGACCAAGGACAAGCAAAATATATCTCAAGAAAGCAATACAATGGTGTTTGAATTCACACTTCTCTACTTTGGCATACAAATTATGTTCAGATTCATTTAAGTACGGCCCTTACATTTAAAGTGTGTGTATACAAATTGCTGGGGAGGAGCCAGTAAACAACAATTATCTGAATTTAATCTGGTTTTAGAAGTAGAATCACTGAATCTCTGTGATAAAGTAATAATTAAGTTTGTTTATGAAACACCATATAAAATAGATGTTATTTTTAAAATGAGATGGTTTGCATAGCAATTAATCTGGATCTTGTACTGGATTTTCTTATTTGTTATGTTTAGGTTTCACAAGTAGATTATCATGTATTTACTATGTCTGCTGTCTTTTCTATCTGCTGCCAAAAACACAGCATGCTGCCTTCAAAAATTGGAGTGAAGGAAATGTACTCACCTGGCTAACCTTTTGTCCACTTTTAGCTTACCCTCCAAGATTTAAGATATGCCATTTAATGACTGTGGCATTTGTGTTAACACCAAACATCTAAAAAACAGGAATCCATGGTATGCAAACACCCTTCGTTTGGACTCAATGTCAACAGATAGCCAGCTAAGAAGAGACCATGTGTGGCTCCAGAACTGAAATAAAACCACATATTGAAAGTTAACTGTCACAGCATAAAACTCTGGCTACAAGACGAGGTGGCATAAGTGATTCAACACTCTTTCTTTCAATCAAGAATCATTGATGGGGAAGGAAGCAGAGCATATACATCATGACCTTTGCCCTGCTACATTCCACAGCTTTACTCAGTTATTATTACCTTTTTATTTATTAAGCACTAACAAATTACATAGTGCTGTACAATTTAAATGGAGCAGCTAACACATGCATAGCAAGTATGCATTAATACATACAGACATAACAGGAGTTGAGAACCCTACCTGTGATCTTGCCATTATGGTACTTTTACACAAAGTTCCTAGCAAGAATGGTGAGCTTTTGAAGGCCTCATTTGTGAGCTTACAATATAATGCAATAGTAAGGGTAGTTGAGACAAAAGGAGGGGTGAAAAGAGGGAGAAGTAGCTCTCTTGTAGCAATAATTAGCGATAAATGGTTTCAGGATGCAAAAGAGAATGTATAAATAAAATGAACATTTGTTGGTGGTTGTTGGGTTAGTGCTTGTCTCAAAATAGTGGTTAACATTGGGCTTGCGGTGTTTGAGGAAAGCTTTGATGGCTTGCAGAGGGCTTGTAGTGTTTCAGGAAATCTTTGATATCTTACAAGGGGCCTCTCTTAAGATGGTGGCTTGCAGAGGACTTGTAGTGTTCCAGGAAAGCGTTGATATGTTCCACGGGGCCTCTATTAAGTTGGTGGCTAGCACATGGCCATACCTGGGAACTTCCCAACTCCGGCTACCCGGAGCCTTCCCTTGCAGGATGCGGCCAGGATTGCCCACTGACATCAGTGGGCGCTCCCGCTGACGTCGATGCGCAGATCCGCTGACGTTGCATAGCGTGATTATTATTATTATATACATTATTCCTAATAGTATTGAATGCTTAAACTCTCCACAAAAATAATTATTAATCAGGAAAAATGTTGTCTAATTCAGAATTTCTGGCCAGAATCACTTAAAAGCAGAATATGACAGACTGATGCCATATAAACTGAGAAAGCTTCCTGTGTTGTTTACTTGTAATTAAAACTTCTGAACAAAGAATAAAATGGCTTGCCAATATTTATTTGCTTAGCATAAACTAGTGCAATTAATGTTTTCACTAAGAGGAAGTCCTTTAAATTTTATGAGCATGCACACTTACACGTTTCAAAAATGTCATGGCTACTTGGAACCTAGAAGTTGTCCATTATAATACAGGTCTGTATTAATAGCAAGTCTGTCCTGTGGATTATACTAGGGGTTTTGCATCATTAGTGAGAGCAAGAATGGTGTCATGTAAACTGAACCCAAGCCAGACCAGTTGGTCTGGTATGCTGAGCCACAAGCAAGACTTGCCTACAGGATATGGAGGGCCTTTCAGAAGATCCAAAGACAGTATGGAATGAGGCAATTTAACCTTGAGCTCTTCTCCTCTTGACAAGCCAGGCCAAACCTTGTTCTAAACCAATGCAGACTGTTCCATTTTTTACTACTTGGCACCAGAATTGGTCTCCATACCTAATACTCATGTTTTTCATAGGCTTAACAAAAGGGAACAGGGTCTCTCTTTAGATCATGTTCCAGTCTTAAGGAACTTGTCGCCACCCTGACAGGACAAAAAGCTAGTTGATGAAAAAGTGAAAACCACTGGAATTAGAATTATGGTTTATTCATCTGAGGCTAGATCACCAGTTATACCACTATAAACCAAAATGGCAAAAATATAAATATCAACTCAAAACATACTCTAGCAAAAGCGGTGTTATTGAGGTTATGCGTATATCACAGTCTCACAGAGAGGGGACTCAAAGCAACTATGGGTTGTCCCTTGCCACCAGGGGCAAATGTCTCTTGCCTACCTGCTAAACTGCTTATTTTTGAATGCACCTTTTAATCTTCCATGAGGAGCAATTTTCTTTGAGGATATGCAACAATCACAGTAGGCTATTTTTTCACAAAGAGTTTTTGTAAACACTGTCGTGGAACAAATCCAGTTCTATCAGACAAGAAGTGCTAGCTTTTGTTTTCTAAAACAACATTAGTTATTTATGTAGCAAGTTTCAGAGCTGTAAAAAATGATCTGCAATGTCCTCAAATCTTATGTTACAGTTTATTACGTAATTTAATCTGTGTAATACAATCTCCTTAACTGGTGTACAAAGGGGTACGGTATGACATAACTCTAAAAAAATACACAAAAGGCATTATTATATCCCAAATGAGAGATCAAGCCTATGTAAGCCATTTAAATGTCTGCTTAGGACTGCAAGACCTGGTAGGGAGACATCTCAGCAAATATGCTTTTGGCTTGTCTTGTTACATCTCTATGATGTATAAAACATTTGAATAATAAAAGTAAATTGGGGCCTAAAAACCTAGATCTGCCCCTGCATGTGTGTTTAAGGTTAAAGAATACTTTAACTTAATCTAGCAATCTTATGAAATGTTTGGCCTGATTATGGAGTCAAATGCCTGGGAAAAACAAACTACCATTTCATACACGTTCTACAGAAAACCGGCAATCACTTATAGGTATTTATATATAATTCCACAAAATGCTGCAGAATTATATTCTCTGAGGTGTCATGTGTAAAAAGCAGCCCATGATCACCAGTTCTTTTAGGAAGGGGGAATTCTTCTTAAGCAATAAATGGCTATATAGCATGACGGAATCCCCGATATTTATGCCTTAGATGGTGTTTTTTGAATGCTGGGTATGCGCTGAATTCTTGCTTTGTTTTGTTATCCCCACTCACCTGCTCAAAGGTGAAATTAAAAGTGCTTATTCCGTAAGGTGCCATACATGAATCTCAAATTTCATTTTAATTTAAGACATAACGTGATTAGTTTTTCAGGTTAGACAGGTTTCAGCTTGGAGTCTATGTTTATTATAAATTAATAGGACAGTTGCATGGCATACGTGGTTAGAGGCTGGCACACCTGCTGCATTTTAAAAAAAAACAACAATTGCAATTTATATGTTTTATTAATTGTCTTTTATTTTCAGAACTTCAAGATGTGTAAACTATATATTTTGGAATCACTATATAAAACTATAAATACATTTGCATTGTTTCAAAAGAAGCATTAAAGACTAGTAATAGATTTTATTCTTATTGCTAAAGTTGCATCTTTATAATGTCCACATTAAGCAGAAGCTCTATGGAATGCTTGTATTAGCCATTATCCCAGAACCAGAGGTCTCCAACAGGTGGCTCTCAGACTGAGTAGCTTGTACTACTCCATTGCCACACCAGGCAGACAGACTGACATCATGTTTGGAGGCAGGACTGACCATATATTTCAGGCTTAATTAAGCAGCTGCCTATGGTACTGAGCTGGTGCACCTCAGCGTTAAGCAAAACCTCTATAGAATGCCAGCCAGACCAGAGGTCTCGAACAGGTAGGTCTCAGGTTGAGATTGAGTAGCTTGTGTTACTCCGTTGCCACCCAAGGCAGACAGACTGACACCATGGTTGGAGGCAGGACTGGCCATGTATTTCAGGCTTAATTAAGCAGCTGCCTATGGTACTGAGCTGGTGCACCTCAGCGTTAAGCAAAACCTCTATAGAATGCCAGCCAGACCAGAGGTCTCCAACAGGTAGCTCTCAGGTTGAGATTGAGTAGCTTGTGCTATGAGGTTGCCACGCCAGATAGACAGACTGGCCTTATAATTCAAGCTGAACTAGGTAGCTGCCTTGGACACTCAGCTGGTACAGCTCCCTAGAAAGTGCAGAAGGGGCTACCAGGACATGGTGTGCTCATACCTGGGAACTTTCTAAATCAGCTGACCCTTAGACTATTGACGTATTAACCCTTTAATAGCCCATCATGAAGATTCTATGTAGTGACTGGCCCAGTAATACTAGTCCTCATGGGAACATTGGCTTGTCACTATTTAAAGATACACTTAATCAGCTGCATTCGATCAGATATATAAACCATAACATACTGGTAGCAGAAGCACCAATTGGAAGTATTATATATGATTAAAGCAGTGTAGAACAGGAAGGTGTCAGTTCCAAACTGGATAACCCTGAGAATTTTCCTCTTCACCTCGAGACCCTAAAATTAGGGCAAAAACCCTTATACTCAGGGTTAAACCCTGAGGGTGCCAAGGTATAGGTATGGCCCTGTATAAGAAAGAAGGGCTGAATTAATTAAAAGTCTAAAATCAATAAAATGCTTATAAGATATATTATTTTTTTCAAATACATTTTGTCTCAGCACTTGACATTTTTCATGAACGATATGTAGCTTCCATTAAATGAAAGACTGAAGTCCCCTTCTCTAGATAATATCTGAATGTGCTCACAACATACAGTTTGACAGCAGATAAGAACCATTAGGCCATCTAGTTTGCCCATTTTTCCTTACGAAGGGACTCCTTTATTAGTCTTTGATCTTGTCTTTGATTCAGGATAGCTTTATGCCTATGCATGTCTAAGTTCCCACACTGTCCAGGGGTGAATATTTATTTCTTCATTTATTTGATATCATTATTTTTTAAATGGCACAAGAAGGCCACATCTTTCACGGCCTGCCGCTAGGGGGCAGAGTTCTGCCAGGACTTTTTGTCTGACTTTGCAATGTTTATATTTCTTTGAGTAAGGAACTCAGAAGAGGACTAATGTATTTTAGTTACATTATTTCATTTTCTCTTTGTTTATATACACATTGAACATCATCTAGGAATCAAAAAAAACATCTGGGGAGGAAAGAGTGATTTAGGTCCCAAAGAGAGACTGTCCTTCCTAAAGAGGGCCAGTTGGGTAGCATGATTAACTTTCCTTAAAATCGAATTATTAATTTTAATTCATTGCAGACTTCATTTGCGAAGTATCGTAAAGCAGATTATCGGATGTTTTGTACTCGTAAATCCCAATTATATATAGAGCCGCCAGCTTTTAAGAAAAATATACCGACCAGACTTGACAAATTGTTTAATGGCCTGCCAGTGACCCTTTAATTCATGTTTATCTATTGAACCCATTACATTTAGTATTTTCAATGTCCTGATGACCAAGCTGCATGTTCCATGGTTACAGTTGACTCTGAATGTGTGTTGTCAAAATAATCAATTAAGCTTTGGGCTGGAGGAGACCAGGTTAGTTCAACTGGAGAGGCTTTTTTTGTGCAGATTGCACTGGTCTGCTTTCTTTATCTAGTGAACATGGGGAAAGTTGGTGTTTGCTCTGCATGGACTGTGTGTACTTTTTAGGAGCTGTGATGAGTGAGTCAGTGTTTGGATGCAAAGGTCTCAGAGAAGGAGCCTGTGCCTTTAAGACTCGCCTGTGAATTACTAGTTATTTTCTGGATCCGGGGTAGAGGGCGTTTTCCCTGGACAACAAGAAAAAAAAAAAAAAAAAAAAAAAGACGAAGGCTGGATGCAAAAGGCTGGAGGGAGAGGAAAAATATTAATAAATAACTAGTAAAGACAGTGGGGCCAACAGCAGCCTCTAGAGGAAGAGATCTGGAGAAGACAAGCCCACAGACACCCCGGGCTTTGCTGTCAGAGGCTGGAAGGAGAGATAGCGGTGGATCGGCTGCCACCCAACCAGCACCATTCAGCGATCACAGGGAAGCCCCAGGTTAGTGCCCCAGCTGGATGCGGACGGACGCTGTTGACATTTGGGGAGCATCGCTTGCGCAGCGAGGTGCTGCATTCAGCCTGGCATTGCCTGGGTCACCGAGCTTGGATCTCGCCTGTCATCTTCCTCCCAGACCCGGTAACCCAGCAGCTCTTCTGCCCCGTGGCAGAGAAATCGTTAATTGCCCTCCCATTTACTCCATTGCACGGTACTATGTTATTGCCATGTCGGTGCTTAGAGAATACGAGCTCTACGGTGCCGCTTATTCCGACACCCCGTCCCTTTAACCATCTTCTCCCGTCTCTGCCACATCTATACCCACGTTGTGCCCGTGGATCCCGTATATGATGAGCCCCTCGCCATTCTCTACTTCCCTCTCTTATCTCATTCTATACTTCTCTGATTCCCCCCCCCCCTCTCCTGTTGTCTCTCCCTCCTCCCCTCTTTTGCACTTCTTTCTCCCTCCTCTCCCTGTCACTCTCTCCCTTCCCCTCCCTCTCTCCCTTCTCTGTGTCTGTAGCTGGCTGTGCTGTGCGGACCTTCCTCTGGGACAGAGGCATGAGGGGGGGCTGCTCTCTGCCGCCTTGCTCCCTGGGATGGTGGGGGCGGATTGCGGGGGTGTGAGGTAGGTCTGGGGGAGAAGGATTGCGGAGGTTTTTTTGTTTAAGGGAGGGCGCAGGGAGTGCTGGGTTGGTGGAAATTCAGCAATGCAGAAGGGCCAAGCTGTGCGGGAATGTGCTGGAGGCAAGCGCTTGGCGATCTACCGGTAATCACACAGCAGCCTGTCCGCCACAGGACTGACTTTGTGACCCCGAGGTTTTGGCACGTTGTATCCCCCCGCAGTGTTTGTATACGGACTTCTGACCTGCCTTGGTCGGACTTCCTATATGTATACAGTGCAGAGGTGTGATCCACCGTGACCGGACTTCCTTCCTGTACGTGTCCTGTGAATGCACACACCAGCCGGGATCTTGTTAGATGGGGTTACACGGTGTGTACATTCCGCTGTGATCTCTCCAGGGATACTCTGTGATGGGGCTTCCCCCTCTGTGCACTGAGCCTCGATCTTGCAAGGTATCTGCTGTGATTTGGGCTTCCTGTGTGTCCACTGAGTGATCTAGTAGGTTAGACAGTAAATGGCTTCCTATGTGTCCACTGAGGAGTGAGTGATCTAGTAGGTTAGGCAGTGAATGTCTTCCTATGTGTCCACTGAGTGATCTACTAGGTTAGGTGGTGAAGGGCTTCCTATGTGTCCACTGAGGAGTGAGTGATCTAGTAGGTTAGGTGGTGAAGGGCTTCCTGTGTGTCCACTGAGTGATCTAGTAGGTTAGACAGTAAATGGCTTCCTATGTGTCCACTGAGCAGTGAGTGATCTAGTAGGTTAGGTGGTGAAGGGCTTCCTAAGTGTCCACTGAGGAGTGATCTAGTAGGTTAGGTGGTGAAGGGCTTCCTGTGTGTCCACTGAGTGATCTAGTAGGTTAGACAGTAAATGGCTTCCTATGTGTCCACTGAGGAGTGAGTGATCTAGTAGGTTAGGCAGTGAATGTCTTCCTATGTGTCCACTGAGTGATCTAGTAGGTTAGGTGGTGAAGGGCTTCCTGTGTGTCCACTGAGTGATCTAGTAGGTTAGACAGTAAATGGCTTCCTATGTGTCCACTGAGCAGTGAGTGATCTAGTAGGTTAGACAGTGAAGGGCTTCCTATGTGTTCATTGACTTGTGATATATTCCTAGGTTTCTGGTGTGGGCTTCCTGTGTTTATAAACCGTTTTGTATAAAGTATATTCTTCTCGGCTGTGGCTTCCTCTGTGTATATTGGGCTGAGATCTGCCAAAGGATATTCTCACATGAGGCTTCCTCTGTGTGTTTACCTGCGATCTTGCGCAGTATTATCTGAGCAGGTTTAGGGATATGTGGTCTTGGGCTAAATTTGTTGTCATTGGACTTCTTGTATTTATACTAATCATTTTTCGATTAAGACTCCAGGTTTATGTGTGCACGCTAGGGACATATGAACTTCAAGGGCTTGTATGTGAACTGAGCTAACATATGTGTGTGTCTACAGAGCTGGTGCCCTTGTGTATACTCTGAGCTGTGAATTGCGTGTGATCTCTTGTATGTATACTGGCCGGGATATTTCAAGCAATCCAAACTGAACGGATTGGTCATCAAACATTTCTTAATCTGTGTGTAGCTGAGAACAAATGACCATTGGTTTAAGTCAGTTGTGTTCATGTGCAAAAGTAAAATATACCCCCATAGAGATATGAGACACCAGGGGAGTTGTTGGACCTTCTAAACCTGTTTATCTTTAGTGCTTCCGAAGGTTGTTCTTATTGTTGGCAAATGGAGCTAGTTGATGCAGCTTCATTTGTCGTAGAGAAGGTGCCAAAGATTTTTCCACTGGCTTTTTATGCCAGTTTCATTTGTAGCATTTGAGCGTTCTCTAAAACCAGAATGATCGGCATCTGGGGACATTGACCCTGGGGATCCCGACATGTCTTTTTTTTTAATTATTATTATTAATTTATTTTTATAAACCTCTGTAGGCATACCAGGTTAGAATATAACGAGGGGGGTTTCTGTGTAAAAGCTGCAGTGTGACTGTGCAAAGGATCTGCCAAGAGCGCTTCTCTTGTTTATTTATTGAGCTGTGACCTTGCAAAGGATCTTTTGTGAAATGGATTAATGTAGGTCATATATATGGGAAAAAAAGCAATTCTGGTGCAAAATGGGAAAAATGAAGCACTCCTCAAGAAACACCATTGGTTCGTAAGGTGATTGCCCCACTTTGCACCAGAATTGTTCTTTATCCTCTTCTGTATTTACTACTGCAGAACTGTTAATTTAGTTTAGGAGTTCCCAAACCTGTCTTGCAGCCTCAATGCTGTCTTACATTTTAAGACAATATTCTTGCTTGAGCACAGGTGAGACTGCCAGATGTGTGCTAGGTATAATATACTTAAAATGTACTGATTTACATTTTACTGGCTTGACATTGCTTCTTCATATAGTGCTTCTCAAGTCAGAAACGTCCAGGTTGTCCTTAGCCAGCAAATAACTTAGGTCAATTATGTAATATAGGGAAGATTTACTGTACAGAGAGGGTGGTAGATAAATGGAACAGCCTCCCATCAGCAGTAGTACAGACTAATACAGTGTGGGATAGGTATAAAGCTACCCTGACTCTAAGACAAGACCAAGGACTGATTAAGGTCTGAGTCTACATCGGGAAGAATGGGCAGACTAAATGGGCCAAATGGTTCTTATCTGCTGACAAATTCTATGTAATTGTAATGATCAAATGACTGACTGTATTTAAAAATACCTATTTATATATTGTGTTTTGAGAACAGATTATGGAAGAAACTTGGAACGAACCCAAATTTATAAATTAAAATAGTTTTAACAGCATTACTGGAAACACAGGTTTGTGTCACAATCAGCCTTTACAACAGTTTCCAACACCATTTTAGGAGTGTTATTAAAGACATTACACTTTTAATTTAAAAAAACAAAAGTTCTATGTTTTCTGCTAGTGCAGAATAAATCATTTTCCAATTGCTGTGAAAAACGATGGCCTATATCATAATAATAAAAATCTTCAGTTGTCAATTGTCAACATTAGTAGCATAACTGAACTTCAGATACATATACTTCAGATACATGTACTTTAATGATCATAAACACCTTTGTTATAAATAGAGCATGAAAGACTTGTAGTATTGAAACTTTTTGTATTTTTTTTATTATGTGTAATTTATACTTATGCTTTAAGCAGAACACAATTCGTGCCAACGTGCATGCTCAATGTCATTTTATCTTTGTAACATGTTTTATGAATAGGGCAAATACAACACAGTATCATCGTCATACTTGTATTATACCCAAGTTTGAACAGTAAGTAAGAGGGGTTTATCAATGAGTGCTCACTCTGCCCATACAGATTGCAGTCTTTGACAACCATTGCCAATAATGTTAATATATATATGTATTTTTTTGTCAATTTTGAAAATACCTAGCAATTTTTATTCTCAACTAATCACTAGCAATCATTTTTGTTGATGGGGCCACTTTACACCAAGTGTATCATCTCAACTGTTAAAGGAACTGGAACAAACCCTAGATTCTTTGATGCTTTTAGATCTGTCACCCTCGATTACACAGTTTTTGTAAGCCCATCTTACTGTACGCCATCATTATTATGATTCTATCACGAAAGGGTGACCAGTACCTACCCTCTCTGTATTAATCTATGGGAGATCATCAGAAGCATTTAGCTTATTGTATGTAGCACTTCAATAGGGGACTTGCGTATTTACCTGGCCAAATACTCCTTTATACTTAACCGGAACACTGGAATAATTATTGATATTACCTGGACCATTGAGAAGCGTCATATCTGGCAAGGGAAGGGACTTTGGGGCTGTGCTGAGAGATGAGGCGCTCCCTAAAATCCTCACACATGGCTGTGAATTTCAGAGATTCAGAGAATTTTCACAAGGCGCACAGGTAATATTCACTGTACACTTCCAACATGGATAGTACCAACAGTACAAGTTATCTCTTGTTGGAGGGCTGTCATTCATAGTGAGGGAGGGACCTGATGTGATGTCATATTTAATGAGTGTGACTGTTAAATCTACTCCTCTAAATTCTGACATCACTGCCACATTTTATTACAGCAGAATTCTGGCAGTGTGTCAATGCAGAGCCTATAACGTCGGCCGGATGTTGGTAAGGGGGAAAACTGAAAGTTTAATGATTCGTCATGAAGCCTATTCATATCCTTAAAGTACCACTGATGATGCCATTTTCATCTTTTCTTGTATAAGTAACACATATTCAGCAAGTACATATCTTGTGTATTGATTGCAGTTACTGGTTTCAAGTATCTGTTAGTCTATCACTTATGATGCACTCTCCACTTTTAATTATAAACTCATTAAGAAACTACTCAGAAAGTTGTGTTTTTAGCAGATAATGTAAAAAGTTCTTTTCCAGGGAGTGTTAAAATGGCAGCCCCCAGCCATAGAATCCAGACTGTTGCATGATTCATTTCTGACCGTGGCAAGCTTTGGTAACATTGCAGCGTTCTTCAATGAGTTCATAACTAGTCTATAACAAAAGATGTATTGTACGGTTCATCGTATTTGCTGTTGCCATGCATTTAAGAATTTGCTTCCAGAGTGACATCTTACGACTTTTCCGCATGCCGTCTTAGTTGAATTGATTTTATTTAATTACAGGGGGAAATCATGCTAATTTTATTGCAGTTGGTACACATGTTGAACAAACTATAATTTGTTGTAATTTTCATTTATTAGTTAAGAGCATTAAGATGGTGAAACAAATCAAGGTAGTCAAGGCTAAGTAATCAAAGTTGATGAAGGGGACGCCATTTAGATGGTGAGCCATAAGCCCAACAGGTGCTCATAAGCAAACCAAGTAAAGTACCAACGTTATATTTGTTTGTTGAATATCTTGAACAACTTAAAGGAAATTCAATTATTCTGCAATAAATGGCAAAAACTATTTATCCTGATGTCCTTTGTGTCCTGTAAAAAAGCAGCAGCTTATACGTTATTAACCTTTTGCGCGTTTTTAACTTGACACTTATTTGTGTACGAAAACTACCGTACCTTGAAACAAGATCGTTTTCTGTTACTATTAATGTGTTTTGGTAAGATTTGGAAAGCAGCTGACTTTTTACATTGTCTCCTTACTGTCCCAATATGACTGAAGCACAAAATATAATTACAGAAAACATATAGCGGTAGTTTGCAAATTTACAAATTACAGTGAAAAAGGAAGCCTTGAAATTATTGGCAGTGACGCCCTTTTATGTCACCATGAAACAAAATATATTTAGAATGGAGAATCAATTACCTACCAAAGTGAATGATGCAATAAAACTTTAATAAATGTAATTTATTTTTATTTTATTATAGCATTCACTTTGGTAGGTGTTTTTGTTTCAGTATATTTATTATAAATAGTAAAGATTATATATATATATATATATATATATATATATATATATATATATATATATATAAAGCATGTGTGTACTTGGGGCTTGGTGCTCTGGTAATGAGGTGGCCTTTGGGGCCAGGAAGAGGCCACAAGACATTACGGGACGAGTTGGATTGTACAGGATGTTCACCATGTTATAAAGGACAATTGGATAAATCGAATAAAAAGCTCTAATCTATAATGATTGTGTTTTTGTGTCTCAGCAAAGTGAGATGAGATAAGAGAAATTATGCGTGGAGAGGAAAATGGTTTGTATCTGACTAGTGGTAGGAGCTAATTTGTAGGGAGATTTGGAATCGGGTGTGTAAGTAATGGGAAAATGCAAGTGAAGAAGGAATTTTGTATTGGTTATAAATTGTATTATTTGCTTTGACAGTACAGCATGGCTACATTTATATTTATAAATAAGTCCTTCATTAGCCATTCTCCGTGATAGAAAGTAGTGAGCAAAAGCTTGTGTGACCCTTACACAGATCAACATAGATAATTCATGTATGGGAGCTTTCCAAATGAATTATCCCCCAGCAAAAATGAACCTTTACAATCTCATTAGTAAGTTAGATATCATTACTGTACCCAACCCGCGATAAGAGGGTATGACCAAATTTGACACGGTTCATTTATTTGTATATAATATAAATATTATTTTAAACATAATAGGAGAATATTTTTTTCGAGACTTTAAATTGAATTTAATACATAGATCATAGGAAAGTAGAATAGGTTAGATTATGATGATGTCCAAAAGCCTTTCTCTGTGACAACAGGCAGTATAGCTATAGAGCACTACAGATAAGACTAGGGTGTGGAAGGCTATGGAAGAAAAGATGCTGTCCAGTGGGTTCCTACAGATAAGATACAACCGGAAAGGCTGACATAATAAAAAAAGGATTCAAGTAAATGACCCTTTGAGAAGGTTGTGAGTGGGCACCCTGGTACTTACTGTTGCATGGAGTCTCGTGTGGAAATGGGACAGAAAGAGACCATGGGGTGCGATGGTGTGTTTGTGGCTATTTTACTGATGGTGATATATAGTTTGGGGTTTTGTTCTGCATTCAGTTATGATATGGTAAAAACTTAAAGCTCTTCAGCTGAATGCCTCTAACTTAAGTATGGATCATGGTAGAAAATAGTGCACAGAGAATGGCAGCCTCCAGTGCCCATGATCTCCATATTGCACTTGGTTTTATCAGTGATGTTCATAAAGCAAATCAACAAGGCATTTGTCAAGACATGGCTTGATACGAAGTCAGGGCTTGACAAACTTGTTTTGAATCTAGGAGCCAGGATTTTTTTTAAAACTAACAAAGTTTTATTGTCAACGACAAAAGGTAATGATGTCCCAAGGGAATTCCCCTCCTCTCCCTTAAATATGGGTCCACTTTCCTCGAACCCCTAACAATTTTTTTTTATTTTTATTTTTTAAATACTTACATTTTCCCCTTTCATTTTTTCCTGCTCTCCTTCGACGTGAGGATCCTCTCCCCATCACGAGGAACTCTTCTGTGAGCCCCGCCCCCTTGAGCATCACGTCTTGAAAGGGGCGGGACGAAGAGCATCACTGAGGCACTGCCGCTCGGCAGCACGGTGTTACCACCTCACTTCGTGAACGTTGGTCTGCCAGCCCACCCGATGGGTTCTAACTTATGGAAAGAGTCTAAAAACTAATAACACAAAGGTCCATATATTTCTCTGTGCTCAGTAATCGATGTACCTGCAGTCTTCAGCTGTGACTTCCCAATCGAGGAATCGGGTATCTCAAGACCTCGGCAAACAATAACTCCCTTCTGGAAAGAGAAATCATCGATGCTCTACTGCTTTCCATATATGGTCTCCATATCTTTTTTTTATAGCAATCTTCCCAAATTAGATGTGTTTTTCAATTTTTAGAACGCTGACTTCCCGAATGACAAATTCTTGTACTCGTACTGACATATTTTTGTGTGTCTGAGAATAGGGATCCATGCGTAACGACAAATCATTTGCTACAGTGCCATCTGCTAATATTTCCTTGCTGTCTGCATAGATTTGTTGGTCATCCTGTCTAACATACTATGGTTATTCTTAGAATAGTGTACATTTTTTTTTCTAAGAATGGACATCTTTTGTTATCCCCCCTCTAGTATTGCTTCCATTAATTCCAAGAGAGCGAGGTAACTACCGTTACCCTGAGGGTTCTTATATATAACAGCATATCATTGAATGGAATGGAAGGGAAGATGTTGGTCTCCATATCCCATGAATGATCTTTAGTCAATCTGTGCTGGCTGAGGTTTAAGGGAGCTGAATTTCACCAAGAGCTGAAAAGTTACCTGTTGGTAGTAACTGAAGTTGCCAGAACAGTTGGGTTATTATATATTTGGGCCAAGAATTGTCTTCATATAATGTACTGGGTTAATTGAGGGATTGTGTGTGTGGGTAGAATTTATTTTATTGTGTTGGAATGCATTTGGAAAACTTATTGTAAACATTGAGTCTTTCACCTTTTTCTGAACGAGTACTTCATTGTTTGCCTTCATACACCAAACGACTAGGCAGCACCATTATGGCTTCTGCGCTTGTGTGTGCAGAAGTGTAGGGGGCATGCATTCTTCCCTAGCAGAAGAGTTCAGAATTGAACCCTATTGGTATCTGCACAGCACAGTGGCATGCTAGCTTTGCAAGGGGTAGAAACAAGTAGATCAATGAACGATATAGATAACCTAAGTATAGAATTGGCTGAATCGAAAAAATATAATCGATGTTAAAAAGGCTATTTGTCACCTACCCGCTGGTCTGCCGCCAGTTTAGGCCTTCCTCCGTTGCCGAACCACCATCAGGGATGTCCACCCCGAGGGATCCTCCTCCATCTGCTTCCACCGACGGGTCCTGCTCCTCTGGTGTCTTCTTACTACAGTGGCTGATTGTGGCCTTGCGCACACCTATGCGACACACAACATGGCCACTTGTTTTGAATTTTGGCGCCAAATTTAAAATGTCTCCTCCTCAGCCCTAAAACCTCTGGAAGCCGTTACACCTTGCCCTCTGATGGTCGTACCTATTCTAGTCATAGTGTATCCTGTCCTAGCACATTAATTACCATTTGTTCCTGTGTTTAACTTGGTGTGACCTCGACTTTTCTGTTTTCTGGCTCCCTGGCTTTGGTTCTGATACCTCGACTACCCTGAAGCGGCTTCCTGACCTTGGCTCTGATATTTCGGTTACCCAGACCCTCGGATGCCTTTCTACGGCTTGTCTTGACTGTTCACGGTTATGTTTTCTCTCAACAGAATGGTAGCGATATGGTTAGAATCAAATAAAAAAAGGAGCATAAATGACCGACTTAACCTCTTTATCACCTTTTTAACCCCTTAAGGACAATGCGCGTTCCCTTAACCCATTGAAAACAATGCATTTTGAGCTTTGTCATTAAGGGGTTAAACTTATTATTTTTATGCATCGTAATATTACTCTTTGTTTAACTTTTTTTTGAGCATATAATTAACTCCTATATATCTGAAAAAAATACACTGAGAATATCAGGAAAGTAACAGTTTAGTGATCATGCAGACACATACTGATGTCCTATATTTAAAAAGAAACCTGTGTCTATATTTCAGTGGTGAGGTTGCATTGATAATCTCATAGTGCATTTCCATGCTTTCTGAGTCCATATGTTTTGAGGAAAGCAAGCTACTCTACAAATGTGGCTGGGTTTTTCTTGAAGGTTTTGGATTCAGGTACTGTCAAGTCTGCCGTCACCGCAGAGGTTCTTCAGCCCTAAATCACCTAGCAAGGAGTTAAGTCCCAAGGTAGGACAGGGACCATACCAACAGTAACGCGGCTCAGGTGTAGGCAGGTAATATTCTGCAATAGGCAAAGCAGAATTCCTAGGCAGGAGGCCAGGGTTTAATACCGGATGGATGGTCAAAATACATTACTTTTGCAACTTTTTTATTAATTACAATAAAATGTATTGGGTTTTTTGTATGTTCTGGTTTTTTTTTTCTTTACGTCGTTAATAACCTTTGGTGAAATAAACTAGATCTGGTGATGCGAACGTTCTTCAAAATGGCTCAAATGGCCATCATTTACGTGATTAGTTTTAGATATTGCTGGAATGGTCTATATTCCCAGCACACCTCTCCTCTTTCCTGCATACACCAATAACACTATTCACATTCCTCTCCTCCTGTTTGTTTGTGGTCTTATCACTCAAAGGTTGTGTTTGGAGCCTGTGATACACAAGGCTTGTGACAGCCGTTTCCATGGTGACGGCTCATGAGGTCACAGGCATGACGACTGTGCCTTCACTGTTCCCAGGCAGGGCCCTGTGTGGGAGGTTATTACAAATGCAGTTAAGACCTAGAAGCACACAAGGAGAGAAAAACGGCATTTATTAAAGTGAACACTGGCCAGGGGAGGTAGTCACAGTCACTGTATCAAGCAGCTATACTGTACTTTCAACGTGAGAAATAAAGCGCAGAAATCAAGACGGGATGTTTTTTAATAATAATTTGGCTGAAAGACATTTTTCAACATATTGAGGGTGCAAGCTAAATGAACCATTACTCCAGACCTTAGCGGTGGCACCCCACCACCAGCCCAGTGCCCAACATGCTATGTTGTAGGGCCAGCCCTGGGCATACGGGTTTATATAGTCTGTATATAGTGTTATTTCAGTGCCGTCTGTTAAGCAACAGCTGTTTTCCTCATCTTTTTTTTTTTCTTTTCTACCAACTGAAATCACTTACTATAAAAATAAATGTTAAGTGACCTTAATAACTATTATTGAATCCTCTTCACACTCATATATTGATTTCAAGTAGAAACACAAGTTTCAGTTACAGACCAGTGTCATCTTATCACACCGTTGAATCTATAGTTTTTTTACTCTGTAAAACCTAAACAAATGGGTTTGCTTGAGTCTTCGGTTTGAGCTTGGAAAGCTACTGTGTAAATGACTCCGCAGCTAGGGAAAAACACGAGTGACCTACAATAGGCTGTGCATGATGGTGAGTTTGCGGGTGCTTTTTGTTAAGTTATTCTAAAGCTGCCACAATTGTCTAGGAAGTCAACAGCTGTTATAAGTGTGCTGTTCCATAAAACATTATTTGCATTGTAGAGCATTCATTTAGTTTCATATTCCCCGTTGATTGTTTATTCATGTCAAAGCAACAACTTTTATGATGATTAAGGGTTCCCAGCAAAATGATACATTATTAAATTATTTCTGGGAAGCCTTCTAGGGAGTTATGATGTTGGTGCTGCAGCTTTGGTGGAACAGCACCTTTAAAGCTTTTGCACAAGAGATTGGAGCAGCGCCTATTTAACAATTCTTAACATCAGTGTAATTTAATGCATCCGGCAAAGTGCAAAGATACTAGTTTTACTAATAAATCTTTATACAAATGCAGACAGGCACGGTTTAATCCGGAAGAACATGTATAACACATGATTATCTAATCAACCTGCTGAGCCCTAGTTGCTGTTGTACTCCAATTCACACAATTCTCAGCTAGAGATGCTAAGAAGCCGCAAGTACAAAGGTTGCCAGTTTCATGATTGTCTATGAGCTATTTCTGAATTTACAGCTCCAGAGCGTCGGCATCTGCGAGATGATTGGTTCATATAGGTGCCGTGCCATGAATAATTTACAACGCATCTTTACAATACTTGGAAGGACGATATCTATTCGAAGCATTGGTGCTTTGGAAACGTGTCTGAGGCTGTGTGGATTATCCCCTACTTCCCTATGATTTACAAAAAAACCCAACTTTTTTTTCCTCCATCCCTGATTTAAATGTATTGTTCCAATCATGGGAAAGTAGTGCATCTTGCAGTAGGCGTAACTGCTTTTCTGCCTCCGGCACATCAGAGTTTTAGGTATACCTGGTACTGGTGTATCAGACCCAGCCGGGGCCCCTCTACTTGGTTACAGCGGGGACACTGAGGCAGGGGCCGCGTTACATTACCCTGAGAGACCGCAGTGGACAGCTTGCACGCAGCGCAGGCAGGCTTGAAGGAAGAGGGGGAGAGGTTAGCCTATGTATGTATGTATGTATGTATAAGTGTGCGCTATAGTGTTAAGAGTCTGTGTTGTACTGTAGTTTTAATCATTAAGTGTGTGTGTATGTCTAGTGTCAGAGCCGGTGTGTGTGTATTGTTAGCGTAAGTATGTATGTTTTTATACATGTATAGTGTCAGTCAGTGTGTGCAGGTATAGTGTTGGAGTGTGTATATTTTATATATTGTATGTATAGTGCTAGAATCAGTGTGTGTTTAGTGTTAGAGTGTGTGTATTTATGTATCATGCTGGAGTCAGTGTGTGTTGTATGTTGGATAATGTGGTGTTATTGTGTATATATTTAACATTTCTACTATGTATTACATATATTTTGTGAGATCACTGCGTGAAATATGATATTTAGGTATTAAGGGAACCAAATTTTTTGATCCCTGATATAACCCTAAACTCCAACTCGTGGAACAGCTTTGGCATGCTACATAGAAAATATCCTGTGTCCTGACTTCTTTGGAACCACAGGGGCTTATTACAAAGATTAAAGTAGATCCGCCACCTTCATTGCATTTAATATAGTGATGCGTATGGGAAATGTTTACTGCAAGGTTACATTAAACACGTTGCTGCCCTGCAGAACACAATTTTTGTATATGTGGTCCTGGCTAAAGGAGACTTCTGGTAACCTTAATTGAGTGTCTCTTTAACAGTTTTTGGAGATACTTAGTTTCAAAGCAAGCTGCTGTGTGAGAGAACCTCTGCTTTAGACGACAGAGATTTAATTATTTACTACTCAAAAAATATGATGGCACTACATTTGTACACCAGGCAGGCAATTAGCAAAAAATGTATTTTATCCAATAAAAAGGTGAAATAAGGAATTTTGATATTTGCAACAAATATATATAGGGCTGGGTTCTTCTTTAAGGTAATTTTAGTGGTTCAGAGACAATATTCTGTGCCCTTGAGCTCGGTGATCGTAAAGGCACTGCTAATAATCACAATACAACTAAAAAGCACGATAATCGGCGCAATTGTTACCTCTGTATATAAGCTGGTGCTTGGTTCTTATTTTCCTTGGCCTTGGTAAGTTGTAGGGCTGCAACTAACGATTATTTTCATAATCGATTAGTTGGCCGATTATTTTTTCGATTAATCGGATAAAAAAATGAATGTACATTTTTCATTTATGTAAAATAATTTAATAAACAAATGATGTTAAATACAAACGCAGAATAAAAAAAAAAAAACTGATAACCCAATTTATGCACATTTGAGCACAGGCTTGCCACGCTGCCTCCCAGACATGCCACGCTGCCTCCCAGACATGCCACGCTGCCTCCCAGACATGCCACGCTGCCTCCCAGACATGCCACGCTGCCTCCCAGACATGCCACGCTGCCTCCCAGACATGCCACGCTGCCTCCCAGACATGCCACGCTGCCTCCCAGACATGCCACGCTGCCTCCCAGACATGCCACGCTGCCCCCCAGACATGCCACGCTGCCCCCCAGACATGCCACGCTGCCCCCAGACATGCCACGCTGCCCCCCAGACATGCCACGCTGCCCCCCAGACATGCCACGCTGCCCCCCAGACATGCCACGCTGCCTCCCAGACATGCCACGCTGCCTCCCAGACATGCCACGCTGCCTCCCAGACATGCCACGCTGCCTCCCAGACATGCCACGCTGCCTCCCACATATGCCACGCTGCCTCCCAGACATGCCACTCCACGCTGCCTCCCACATATGCCACTCCACGCTGCCTCCCACATATGCCACTCCACGCTGCCTCCCACATATGCCACTCCACGCTGCCTCCCACATATGCCACTCCACGCTGCCTCCCACATATGCCACTCCACGCTGCCTCCCACATATGCCACTCCACGCTGCCTCCCACATATGCCACTCCACGCTGCCTCCCACATATGCCACGCTGCCTCCCACATATGCCACGCTGCCTCCCACATTTGCCACGCTGCCTCCCACATTTGCCACTCCACGCTGCCTCCCACATATACCACTCCACGCTGCCTCCCACATTTGCCACTCCACGCTGCCTCCCACATTTGCCACTCCACGCTGCCTCCCACATTTACCACTCCACGCTGCCTCCCACATTTACCACTCCACGCTGTCTCCCACATTTACCACTCCACGCTGTCTCCCACATTTACCACTCCACGCTGTCTCCCACATTTACCACTCCACGCTGTCTCCCACATTTACCACTCCACGCTGTCTCCCACATTTACCACTCCACGCTGTCTCCCACATATACCACTCCACGCTGCCTCCCACATATGCCACGCTGACTCCCACATATTCCACTCCACGCTGCCTCCCACATATGCCACGCTGCCTCCCACATGTGCCACTCCACGCTGCCTCCCACATGTGCCACTCCACGCTGCCTCCCACATGTGCCACTCCACGCTGCCTCCCACATGTGCCACTCCATGCTGCCTCCCACA
The DNA here is from genome assembly GCA_029215755.1 of Spea hammondii. Taxonomy (NCBI): domain Eukaryota; kingdom Metazoa; phylum Chordata; class Amphibia; order Anura; family Pelobatidae; genus Spea; species Spea hammondii. Next base: position 35,252,641 of record JARDYJ010000002.1, read on the forward strand.
TGTGCCACTCCACGCTGCCTCTCACATGTGCCACTCCACGCTGCCTCTCACATATTCCACTCCACTCTACCCCCACATATGCCACTGTGCCTGATACGCCTTATACCCCCTGATACACCACTCCATCCTCCCCAGACATGCCACACTGCCTCCCAGACATGCCATGCTGCCCTCCCCACATATGCCTTATATACCGTATATGCCTTATACCCCCAGATATGTCACTCCATCCTCCCCAGATATGCCTTATACCCCCAGATATCTCATAGTCCCCTCAGAGTCACAGACCCGTTCACAGCACACTGACACCATACTTTTATAAATAAGTACTGGGTTAATCTTCACTGCCCCCAGGATTTAGATTCCCCTTAGTCTGCCCCCCTTTACCTCTAACTGCGCCTTAAGTTAACTTTATTAAATTAACCCTCAGTCCTCATCATTAAATTAACACTAAACACCCCATTAACCATAACTACCCCTAAATTAACTCTAAATACCCCATCAAACACAACTACCCTAAATTAACCCTAAACACCCCATTAACCACAGCATCCCCTAAATTAACCCTAAAGACCCCCATCAACCACAACAGCCCCTAAATTAACCCTAAACACCCTATTAACCACAACTGCCTCAAATTAACCCCAAACAGCCCATTAACCACAGCTGCTCCTATATTAACCCTAAACACCCCATTAACCATAACTTCCCCTAAATTAACCCTAAACACCCCATTAACCATAACTGCCCCTAAATTAACCCCCACCTCCCCTAACTTTCAGAAGCCCAAATATTAATTTTATACTTACAGTTAGATGAGTGTCACAGCCATGTGGTTCTGGCCTTCTGGGAGAAGGAAGGGGGCGGGGCCAGTTGTCACAGTGATTACAGGGAGGGACTGGTAAGTAGGAGCTGCTGTGAGTCACTGAAACGGTTTATATAATGAGGGGTATTTTTCAGAGCTCTGAAAAAACCCTCATTTTATAATCGATAAAAATCGATTCAACTAATCGATAATGAAATTCGTTGGTAACGATTTTCATTATCGATTATTATCGATTTTATCGATTAGTTGTTGCAGCCCTAGTAAGTTGTAAACCTCTCTCCCTCAATCACTGAAAGATATACAATCTCAAGAACAAGGGTTGATAGACCAAAACATTTTGGAAGGACAGTCTCGCTTTGGGGCCAACATACCCCTATCCATCTTTCTCCCTGTGATGCCCCTCTTTTTCTAGTAGCACAGAAACATTTTATGTGACTTTGTAACCTCTGAATAGTTTTTTGTGTAACCGAGTAAGGCGTTTGGAATAACAGTAATTTACCCAATTTTACTTACTCCTTTTTTTTTTTTTTATTTTTTTTTTTTTATATATATATTAAGTTGTGTAAAATAGCTAAGTGCACACAGAAAAATTTCAGTAAAGCTGCTTCTAACCCTGTCTCCCAAAACACAACTGTCGCTATTTGGCTATATTAAATGTTGGGAAGTATGGTTTGACTTGGTGCCTGGTTGGACTGTACTCTTTGTACTGTGGGGGCCTGGATTACAGTAAACTGTAAATTTACTGTATTCCGAATCAATTCTTTGCGACTTCGGGGTTTTGACTTTCACTCCCATAAATCTTTTCTGAGAGTTTTGGAAAATAGAATAAAGGCATTTATTTATTTAAATCACATTTTATTCGACTTGACGTTTAAGAATAAAGGAAGGTAGAGAAAAGAAGAAAGAGAATGCAAGAACCAAATCAAGAAAACACTCAAAAGGCAGGAGCCCATCATAAACCCAAAAACTAAATCCAGTGTATCATCCTTTGTACTTTCAGAAAGCTGGGCTGCATTTAATTTCAATGCTGCTCTTCTTAAATTGATAAATGAAGCATGCTTTTTCTATGTGCCGTGTGGGTGTTCCACATACACAGACAAGGGAGACACTGATGTTGGAACAAGATGTCCAATATTTCAAGCAGTTGATTTATGGAACGGGAGGGTATCTTAATGAGAAGAGAAGCCATTAAGGTCCATTTCACAACAAAGACCTCTCTTTATATCCATTCTTGTTACCCGTTTAATCTTTTTGAACATTACTCAAGTACGGAATGATCTGCATCTCTATTTCACATTGTCTGCTGCAGCACTCGGCTAATTGCAGCTAAATTCTGGAGCATGTTCCGACCTTCAAATGTTAAAAACTACTAGACGCATGAATATTACATTGTTTTTTTTTGTTTTTTTTTAAAGAGGTTACTATTTTTGGGCATGATTTTGTACTTTTGATGGACTTGAAAGGCAAATCTTAAGGATTTTGTTATGCTAACCACTGCCAAATATGTAGCCATGATTCTACAAATACAACAGTATGCTTTATACTGTAAAGTGAATGGGAGTACTTTTTCAAGGCAACTGTAATCACCCCATGTTAAATGGAGACTCCGCTATACTGTACTTTTTGGTGGAGACATTTAGTCGAGACGGTAGCTTTACCATCCACCCATTGTTTCCCTTAGTAGATGCTTTTGGTAATATAGTAAGAGCTCAAGAGCAGACGTTTAATTAGCATCCAGTTATTGTCACAAAATCTGTTGCTGACGTTGAGTTTTAACCGCTTAATGACAAAGCCCGTACATGTACGGGCTCAAATGCATTGTTTTCAATGGGTTTAGGGGCCGCCCATTGTCCTTAAGGGGTTAAAACTCTGAATGACAGAGGTGCCCCCCATTGTAAATACACATCTCCATCGTGCAAAGTACTTTTCGGGGTTTCTGGATATCCCTTCTGAATGATAAAACCGGTTAACTAGCGTGTGTTTACTTTCTGAGGATTTTTTTCTTCTGGTTTTGTGTTTCCAATGGTAGATAAATATAAAAACAACATTAATAGATACGATTAATAACCGATTGTTGAAACTATGTTACATTAGTATTGTGGCTGCAGAGTCAACAGGCTTCATCTGTGCGGCTATTTTCCAGGATTCCCTTATCTCCCAGCTACGTGAATGTTTTCTAGTTCATGTTGGCTAGTAGTTGGCTATTTTTTTTATTGTTAATTCTATTTATCTGATGGTACTGCGTGGTCGACAATTTTGTGCGCAAACAGATTACTGATGAACATTGGAGAATTCACATTAAATTAAAAAAAAACATTTGGTTAAACAATCCATGATAGAACTGCCCGCTCCCCCCAAAAAATAATCACATGGGAGACTCACGAAATCCTCTTCTGTTCATGTGGTTTTATATTGCAAATTCAGAGGCATGTTACCAAATGTTGCTGATTCATTCTGGGCAATTAAATGGAACCTATGTGTCTAGACAGCCTGTCTTACTTTCCTGATTTGGGTCACAGGTTAGATCCAGTATTAGCGCCATAGTTTCATCTCTATGTTCTAGAAACACGTTGCATTTATGTATTCAAATGGGCGTAATCCACTAATCGGTCAGGAATAGTAAATATATTGTGCCCCAAAAGTTACAGAAGAGGTGTAGATCTGAGTTTGTCGGTGTCAGGTAGGCCCCCATCCCTGCATGGCATATATATTTAGGATCGTCCCTGAAAAGCAGCTATAGGCTAAACAGTGCCCTATACAGCAGGTTGCTAATTAAATAACCACCTGTGCTCATCTGAGGTATTAAAAAACATTTCCACCACTGGGGGTATTTAATGGTGAAGTTGAGCACTTCAGCTTTGCATCCCCAAACCAGGGCCGGCCCTACAATGGGGCCGACTGGGGCAATTGCCCCAGGCGGCACTTCAGAAGGGGCGGCACTTTGCCGCCCCAAGCGGGTTTTTTTTGTTTTTTTTGAAGCGGAGGAGAGAGAGAGGGGCACCGAGTGGTTTTCGCTTACCCGCTCGGCGCCCCTCTCTCTCTCCTCTGCGGCGAGTTTACCTGTTCGGTCTCGGTGCCGGCTTGTAATGCAGAGCGCCGGAAGTGACGTGAATTTCCGGCGCTCAGCATTACAAGCCGGCACCGTGGCAGCACAGGGAGACTCGCCGCAGGACTGTTTAAGGGTAAGTACCGGGGGGGGGTAGATAATGCCGACGCCCCCCCCCCCATTTTAAACTTCGCCCCAGGCGGCATTAAGTCTCCGGCCGGCCCTGCCCCAAACAATGCATTTTCCTTTTTCTCATTCCCCTTTCAAGGGCAAAGACTGACCTTTTAATTATTTCAGGTTGAACGGCGAACTCTCATTACGCTGTGGATATCCGAGTCGATTTTACCATTCGAACGCAGAAACTGTGGCATAGGGGGTGACGAAAACTTAAAAAAAAAAAAAGACATACATTTTTGGCCTTTATTTTAAGAGATGTTTCGTTGTCCCCGTTTGTGTTAGTTATGTGCGTATATCTGCTCTTATGGAGAAATGGCTGGTGAAAACTTTTGGGCTGATTTTCCTTCTAAGTCCTGCCCTGACTCTTGGGTGCTGTGTTTAAAGGGACGGCCTAATGCACCCTCTCTAAAGAAGAATGCATACTAAAGTGTGACTATATGAATTCTTGTAAAACAAAAACTCAAAAAGTTCTTACTTGACACAGAAGCTGCACTCCTCCTGCAGAGGTAGCGCTCCTCCTTGGTTTGACACTTGTTGCCACTGATATGCATTAAAGTGTACATGATAGCTGGCGTGTCCACTTAAGGAAACAAAGCATTGGCCAATGTTTACAGTAACCAGTAATGTGTAATTTGTTTCTTTCACCCATCTTTTTCAGATGCCCTATTGAGATTTCTCCTAACTCCCCTCCAAATGCCATTGAATTAGCAAGCTCTGAATTAGAGGTCCTGCCTCACCTCTCTACTCGTCGGAATAAATGCCGTGTATCGCCCACCCAGCCAGGAGCTTCTGGGAAGCTGCCGCCTCCCACGCAAGAGGGGTAAGTTCTAGGTGCTTTGGTTTTGTTCCGTTATCTCATATGCAGTTGGAATCCCTTTAGTGAACACACTATATTTCACATTGATACATAAGTGTTTTTTTCCCCCCTAACGTTGTATATGGTGTGAGAAATAAATGTATTCAATCTATCTATGCAATAAAAGTGGGGACAACCATCTTTATTGCATAGATAAATGCATTGAGGACAACCATCTTAACTACAGGAATTACATATTTCATCCTCCCTTTCCATATAAGCCTGAGAAGGACTCGTGAGCTTCGTATAGTATAAAGCAAGGAGCTCTTCATCAGACAATGAACGCAGCTAAAGTAAAATAAAGAGTGAATGCTACAGGAAGGTTTAATAAATATGTGTAAATAATGCTAAAAGCCGAGTAGGTTATGGCTCAGATGTGATATTCAATTTCCTGCTTCCATTCTGTCTGTGGTTTCTAAACCAGGATAGAGTGAAGCACTAGGCTATCAATTATGTATACATCACATCTGTTTTAATGAGAAGTGTTTTATGAAAGAAGAAAAATGGGCATGTTTCTTGCATTTTATTGCTGAAAGACCATCTAATTTTGTTTATTAGCTATGTAGTAGTTTCTATTGGCTCATGCATGTCAAAATTTCATTTTTCTCTCCTGCAGCAGAATGTCATGGTTTAGTGGCATCCTTGTCCCAAAAGTGGACGAGCGCAAGACGGCATGGGGGGAACGCAACGGAAAGAAAGGCAAGCGAAAGAACACCATGTTGTGTGGCCCCCGTTATATGAGTTGTCTTCAGGACCCTGAAATGGAGAGGAACAATCGCAACAACTTTGGCCTCCACTGCACTTGGCAAGAGGACCATTATGGGAAGAAGGGAACAGCAGGTGGTGACCTAGGACTTAAAAGTGTAGCCCTGGGTTTTGAGGATGGGGAGGCCAAGAGTTCCAAAATGGGTTCAACAGAAGCCGTTGGCACTGAGGAAGGAGATAGACATTTGACCCCTCGGGAATGCTGGGCAAGAATTTTGCAAGTGTTTCAATCCAAGAAATTCCAGTCTGCAAAGCTGGAACGACTTTACCAACGATACTTCTTCCAGATGAACCAGAGCAGCCTGACTATGCTTATGGGGGCACTGGTGCTGGTGTGCCTGGTTATGCTGATCTTTCACTGCACTCACGGAGAGCCTGATGTACTATATGTGTCTGTACTTGCTGTGGCCATGGCCCTGTTTCTGTCACTCATGGTGGTCTGCAACCGCAATGGCTTTCACCAAGACTATATGTGGATTGTAAGTTACTTGGTGATTGCAGTGCTTTTCGCGGTACAGATTCTAGGGGTGTTTATGGTCACCCCACGCAGTGCCTCAGAAGGGATTTGGTGGAGCGTTTTCTTCATCTATATCATCTATACCCTGCTTCCCGTTCGCATGAGAGCAGCTGTATTGAGTGGTCTTGTTTTGTCTGCTCTACACCTCATCATCTCCTGGAGGCTAAATGCGGATGATGATTTTCTCTGGAAACAGGTAAGATGTGGCCTTTTCATGTCATTTTAATTGGTTTTGATTTTGTATCTCTTGTACCTTGGCTATATTGTTTGGTTTCCTTTGTGTTTCCACCATTGTATGCAAATTTGCCTTATTTTGTGGTAAGAAATATGGCTTATGCTGTCCTGCTTGGAGGAGAACTTGTATGTACTTGGGCAATACAAGCACACACTCAGAGTGCATCCTGATGACTTCCGTCCATCTGGAAAGCTTTAAGAAAGGAAAAAAAATAAAAGGACTGCATGATATTTATAGTTATTTTTTTAACACAGAGGCCACCAAAATGATTTGGAGGACAAGATTAGCAATGGGTTATATGCATGTTCATAAAGGCGTTCTTAGAAGGTTTTTTTTAAACTCATTTGTAATTGGGAAATTCCTACTTGTCATGAATGTAAATTATAGTCTCAATGTGACAACTTTCTGGAATTGAGGGTGTTATTGTCTCGGAGTTTCTTATTCTCCATGTATTTCTCATCAGTCCCCGAAGCTCTCAGTAATGGCAAAATGCTTATTTTGTCTAGAAACCAATGTTTTATGAAAGTGTGTATTTGCTTGCAGGATAACCTATTATTACATGTGAATGTGCAGTGTAGTTACAGAGAATCTGTGCATAGTATCTTATTTATGATGGTCTACTTTTCTTTACCTAAGTTAGAAACTAAAGTCTTGTATTGTCTCTCTTGCATTGGAAACTTGTCTTCTGCTCATTCATATTTTATTCTGTGATCAATTATCATGTGTCACAAACGCAGACACTTCTTTTGTGATTAAATCTTTAGAGGAAAGCATACAATTAGCAAGGGTTTGCTTAGACTGATGTTTTCTAAGCGTAAGAACAATTTTGCATTTTAACATTCATGAACCGGTATAGTAGCAGAGGAATTAGGATCTCTTATGTACTAGCTTGCAGTGTGAATTTGTAGGTATATTGAGGTGGAACTAAACATTTTGACTCCTTGACTGAGCAATGCTGGCCAGCCCAGTCCTTTTTGCAGGTTCGTAAGAGTTGCCTTTCGAAGCACACAGTGATATTGTTGTGTTAAAATATCTCATGTCACATTAATTCACCCTCACATTTGCATGAATAAACCCCTAAGTGACCGTAATCATGGTACTTTAGTAATAGCTTCTTGCCATAACCCCATTTGGGGTAGATTGTTGGCATGCTTGAGAAGTATCTAGCTCATGCAACATTGCTGCTCGCCTCCTGGTAGTATCTGAATTTTAGGTTGGTCAAAAACTGTGTGTCTGAACTCATTTGTAGCCATTTGGCCATCCATTGCCAGTGGAATCTATTCAATGTGGAGCCCAGCAGAACAGAATCATTCGAACATCTGGCTTTCTCATGAACGGGGTCAAACCAATCTTATTGGGAATGCAACTGCTTCTTTATAGTATTTTTAAGTCCCCGGCATCTACAAAGGTTAGTTTGGCCTCTATATAGAATTGTCCATCTTGTAAATTGTACAAACAATTGTCAACCCCTGTAACGTAGCCAGCGGAATGGCCCTTATTTCATTTCACTTTGACATGTATGCTTTATGCGAGGCCAACGAAAGCTATGATTTCCTGTTTGCATTGACCCTTGTCCCCCCCCCCCTCGTTTCTTATATTACTCTCTGCTGAAAAGGATTGTATTTGTTTGTCTCTCATTTTAGAAACCGTGAGATTTGGCTGGTATGATTTCCTTAGGGCTGGCAGTGATACGGATAATTGTACCAGTGTTTAGCCCAGAGACGGGTGTGCCCTCCTTGGTGTGAATAATAAACGGCATTTTCACAGGGTTCCCTGGAGCCAGTTCCATAAAAAAAAAACCAATCAGTAACAAATGTGAGAAACCAAATAATAATTAACAAAAAGTTAATGGTTATATAATATGCTTATTGTACCCGGTTACTTGAGAATATGAGATTTCCCATGGTAATGCGACATATACAGTTTACAGGGGTGAGTAGAGAAACATGTTTCATAAGTCCCCAATAGTTTGTGCTAGCTTCTAAATGCATCTTTGTATATGAATAAATAACATTTCTTGGTATTAGGTCCAGGATGATCAAAGGAAAATGACTTTGTTGTTTTTTGTAAATATTAGTGCAGATTAATGTATGTCATTCTTGCTATGGTGCATCACCATGCTCTCCTCTTCAAGCTTTTTGTCAATCTCCTTATTTTATACTGGAGGCTCATCCTCCTCAATTTTCAAGGGTCATTCACGTGTAATTAACCAATTACCTCTGGTTCACTAACACAAATGTTCCTGCATCTCTTGAGGAGTGTGCGTAGACAAATTTCCAGCTCGTTTTTCAGCTTCGGTGTGTGATAATCCTACCAAAGAAACAAGGGTGCAATACCATATGCGATAACGTCTACCAGCGCAAAGCTACTACGCTTAACAATTATATATATATACGCTTGTGCTATATAAATCCATAAATAATAACGGTAATATACACTGTGGCCACTGTTAATTGAGTAGATGTAGATTTAGTAGAAGTGCCGTAATGGTCAATGGCACTTTAAAGTGCCATTGACCGTTACGCCCTATAGGACATACTAAAGTGATTCCTGAGCTGCTTGGGCACGGGGAGAAGGCAGACTGTTGGCTGTTGCCCATTGGAGTGAACATTGTAACAACGACATATGTCCCAACTGGGACATCCGCGATGATGTTCCATCCCAGGTTTTGTTTCAATACATCTCAAGGTGTTAAGTAAAGTGAATAGTCCTCCTGACCCACCCCACCTCTAACCATGATCCCCCAAACTAGTTGACATAAATTGTCCTGCAGCATTTTTTTGCTATTGCAAATGTAAAATACATTTAAAGAGAGCCTTTAAAAATAGCTAATGTTATTCTTTTTAAAGTTTACTTGCTCTGTAAGATAAATCAGAATATTTGAACAAGTAGGCATGGAGAGGAGCTTTGTGAGATTCCCTATGGCCGTGTAATTTCTCATGTTTGTTTTTATTACTTTTATTTTAAAAGTGTGAACTTGTTCCAGTGAACTGTGCAAATTATAAAACCATATAAGTAACATTACAGGTTATATATACAGATAAAATGGGAAAGTGATATTATCATTATAAATGTTCCATCAATATGAGCATTTTATCTGTTGCTATGGTTTTAAAGAATACTTTGCTCTAAAATCACTAAATATATATTATCTGGTAACAAATGTTTATATTACCATGGTTGTCCCCTCCCTCCCTGAGATATTGCGACAACTTTACCCTATTCTGCCCATGCCACCTTACTTGGATAGTGCTTGTATTTTGACACCATCCAGAGCCAGAAAAGTTTCTGTGGACACCCATGTAAATTACTTAAACCAAGTATTTGGTTTATGTGTTAAGAACCAATTCTGCTTGTCATCATATCAACCAATCAAATGGAATGACCTGCCACCTTCAGCTTTTCCCAGTATTGCTCCTTACACAGGTAACATCACATGCCCCCCCCTTTTTTTTTTTTTTTAAGTTAATGTCTTTGTTTTTGATTCTTCACCCCTCTTTGCCTCAATTTATATCTACCCTACTTTGCCACTTGCTGTATGATTTTACGATCTTGTTAGTTTTCTGTGGCAAGGTACGTTGGCATTGACCTTCTGTGTCTCAGTGGCACTAGTTCTCTGGTGGTCTTTGGTCACGGTGGCACTGTACAAGTAAAATGCTCCTGCACTTAGTCACTGTGTCTTGTTACTTTATTTGCATTTCATATCTGATGCGAGCAATTCTGTAAGAAGATAACTTTACTGTTGGTGGATAGCAACTCTGAAACTCCTCAGCCAGAAACAGCAGATGAGGGTCACAAATGCCTCTCCGCCATTGGCTCCGTAAAGAGCTCATGAACTGTTGTGTGTTTGTAGCTTCTAGTTCAATGTGCGGCTGATATAAGTAGCAGTGTAATCCCTTTTATTTATATATGTGTGTGTGTATATATATATATATATATATATATTATGTATGTATGTATAACCTGGGCGTCGGGTGGTACAAATTGTGCATCCCTGCGCTAAACCCTGATTATAGGCTGCACCCCCACTTTAAAGACTTAAATTAGGGGGGAAGAGTGTGGCCTATGATCGGGCCAATACGGTATTAATCTGAAGATGGTGGTTTTTAAATAGGATATGCAGCCTAATGGCTGTGTCCTGATTTCTTGTTCCATAACTTCTAGCTGAAATGGACCATGCGTAAGCTGGAGCGCAGTGAGCGGAAAGGGAAGCCGTGTACTAACAGCTCTGCCTTAAATGGGATGTCCGTTGGGGTCTTCAAAACTAGAATTACTATATCTGGCAGATTATATATATATATATATATATATATATGTGTGTGTGTTCTTTAGCAGTTTTGGGGTATTTCTGTAGTAACTGGCATATTGTCTTCATGTGTATTAAAGCAGAGACTGCCATTTGCAGCTGAGATGAGACAGAAGCTGCCAATTTTGCCCCGGGCCTGAAACTCCTTTTTTTGTTTCGAAACTGGAGACAATGAATTATGCTAAAAGAAAATAACCCTTTAGTGGCAAATTCTTTAATATTTTATTTGAGTATTTTTTTATCCCCAAAAGCAGGTGGATCAGCTTAAAGTGTTAACATTGATGTATTTTTGGAGCACATGTGTAGTGCATGGGGGGGTACAGGCTAATATAGTGGGTTAATGTAAACGTGGGTGCGATAGGCATGAAGCTGTCCTGAAGCCAAGAGCAAGGAGCAATTTAGGTTAGAGTCTCTACACCAGGGAAATAGGTGTGGTTCTTATCTGCCACCAAATTCTATGTTTCTGTGTTACTATACTTACTCTTTCCCTGGTGCTAAGCCTTTGGGTTAAATTCTCGACCCGTGAAAGGCTTCACCTGTTGGTTACACGGAAGACGAGTCCCATGACTGCCTGTCACTAAACACCGATGGGTTTCCCAGCTTTGTTGGCGCATCTATATCTTTCCTACCTACCACTGAGAATGCTAGAGAAGAAAAATATTAGCTAGGTTATTACTTATTATCCAATGTTTTATTGTGCCAATGGTAGGTGGCATTTCTAGTTATTTTTTTTTCCTCTGGTACTTTGTCGATCTACTAAACCCCTGCAATGATTTGGCTTTTATTTGAGAAAATGACAGCAATTTCCTCTGCGACATCTTTAGAGATCAGGATATATAACCAGCAAGTGTGAAAATGCCCATCCCCTCAAACATTGGCACCTTGAAGAGATGGGTTTAACATAATAAAATGACTGTGGTACTCCAGATAAACTGCTGAAACATATGCTTTATTTATACATTTCACACTAAAGATAAGCTCTTTTTAAAACAAATTCATTTTTTTCCATTGAGACAAAGAGGTGATTTTCATGCATGTGAAAAATACAGGAAAAAGACCACACACAATGAGTGCTTCTGGTACATTTCTCATTTGTGGTTCATCCTATGCTGTCTTGTGACAAAACAAATTAGGTTTTCTCTCTTCCTTGGCTCACTATTTCACAGAAAGGAAATCCAAAGACATGTAGAAGCCGTCATGTTAATAGTGGCTATACTCGCTAGCAGGAAACAGGAGGCAATTAGATAATGTCATCTGTCAGGAGGCATCCGCATATGAATGTCAAGGAGGTCCAGTTGGGGAAGATATGTTAATAAGATGGTCAAAGCCCTCCTTTGGCCCCAGGAAAAAGTGGCTAATGTAGCGAACTTGCCCGTGGAGCATCGCTAAGAAAAAAAAAAACTGAAGCCAAAAGAGATATCTGGCAGGTTTGGGAAATTATATGTAACAGAACAGGCAGTGATAAGAAACACATGTCCCTAAATGTGAAGCAGAGAGCCCTAGAGCTATAAAGTCTGCATTTCTTCTCTGCCTCATGACACTTCCTCTATTGTATAAAGTCACAGAGGCAGCTTCCTCTGCGTCACTGAGGCCCTATTGCCCCTGCTGCCTCTAAAGATGTGCCCGGGGCTCTGCTGTCACATGCCTTGTCCTCCATGTACAAGACAATGGGGGGACAAGTGGGTGGACATCCTTAAAGAATGGAAAGGTCAATGTCAAGGAGAGACTCTGACTAGTCAGCCCAGGTTAAGAATAACAAATCTCTTTGCGGTTGTGTAGCTGGGAAGCACATAGCAAAAGCTATAGAACCAGTGCTATCACTACTAATGCTTCTTCAAGACCCAAATGGTGAGCTGTCCATATATAATCCTCTATCCCTGTCTGACAGCCCTGGTTCTCCAGTCTACTCTTCATGGTTAGGGCATATGCTTTACCAAATCAGCCGCATTAAATCAATAATGGAAATTTAAAGTGGCTTTGTTATTGAAGTTAGCAAGTTACTGATTACCCAGGCATGTATGGAGTTGTTTAATGTCACTATGAAGTCATGCCACCTTCTGTTAAGGGTCTATAATGTCCCCGATGTAATGTTGTTAAGATATTACAAAATTGATTAACAAATTGAGCAAAGACCTTGAGGGATACCACTGCGACTCCTGCAATGCCAAAGCAAAGGGTGGTTGGTGTAAGTAGTGAATAATGACCTACAGGGGTTTTTTTGGGGGGGGGTTGGAGATGGAACTAACTGGATATTAGACAAACCTGTTGATGCCATGGGACTGAGACATTTGGAATCAGGGCTTCATGTTAGTTTGTATGCTTTAGCAGCTGCTCTGCTTGCCAACTGTAAAATTGTATGTTAAAATGATTTTATATACTGGTATTTGCTTTTAAGTACAGAAGACCTTTTACACTGTTAACCAAGCCAGTTAAACTTACATTCCTGACATTTGCTGCCATAATGGCAGCAGTAAAGGAAAAAAAAAAAACTGGAAAAAAACCTCTATCTTATTCTACACAAGTAAAACAGATCTGGCAAGTCAATGACAGCACTGGAAATTGACAGATGACAGTTGCCAGAGCTAAATGACTTCTTGTACAGGATATAACCCATGTACTGTTTAAAACTCCTCCTAATCCAAACACACTTTCACTGAATCTTAAATACAGTTGGTTGTGTATTTACGCTAAGGTGGACAGTGATGTATACGTACGCATAGAAACACACAGTACATTTTCAGTAAACAAGGTGGTAAGTCAGTGATAAGGCATGCATGTTAATGACAATAGTAAGAACAATGATAAATATCTTAAGGATGGGCATTTATAGCATATGCATGAAAAACTTCAGTTGAATGCCCATGTAGAAATGTAAAGTCAAAAATTAAATTATTTGGAATAATTTATTAACACAATATTATTTTAGGAATGCTTTTTCTGTTGCGTATTATTTTGCTTATTAAGGTTAAATGCCGTTATGATCCTCATACCCAACAAACACTCATAGGAAAGAGGGTCATCGGGGAAGGAAAAGATGGCTTCCAGTTATTGTTCTGAATTAGATTTATTAAAACAATAAGCACATATCTCTCAAGAACCAGTTTCCAAATCCCTCTTTATCTGCTATAGAAAACAACTTCCTGGCTGTAATAGGCACAAGGTATTTGTTGCCATAATAGAACATTTGATAGTCCAGGTAAATAAATGTATGTAGTATTCCGTACTAGAATCCACACTCAAAGGTTTGGAATTGTTTATGGAGAACATCACATAGATAGAGGGTCCGGAGAATGTCATGGTCCCTATTGACGGTAAATAGAATGCCATGTGGATAATTTCTTATTTATTTGGTTTGTGAACATCCATGTGGAAATGTAGAAAACTGTAAGGATTTAACCTTTTAAAGAGCTGGTCTTGAAGCAGATGAGCATGAATAGCTTGGTGTTTTTGTTTCCATCTGCCACCTCATACAGTGATCAACAGATAACAATTATAGGTAATTATATACAGTGATCATGCTTGCTGCCTATCCATTTCAACCTTAATTAGACAGGGAAGGTAGGAGTAGAATGAGAAGATTATTTTACAAAACCAGTAGATAGCAATACTTTAAAGGGACACTTAAGCCATCCTCTGCAATGTAATGGCAACTTTACATAACAAAAATGACATGCAAATGCATAGAGGGATTTTCAGAATAATGTATTTTGTCTATCCCCCAAGCCCCAGTTATCTGCATTGCAGGAGATGTGACTGGCTGAACGTTCTCCTGTGGAGAAGTGCTCATACTCCTCACCAGCCAGCTTCAGTGATGGCTTCAGCAATGACCATCCAGAGAGTGATCTCATTGATTCGAGTGAGAACACTTTACTGCCCCTGCTTGAAGCATCTTCACTGATAAGTTTTATCATTTTTGTTTTTTTTACTCACAAATCCTAAAACCCGGTGGGATTGCTTCTCTCAAGAATACACCTTAAAATGCCATGCGCTCAAAGAATGGATATTTAATGTAGGACATCAATAGCATCGTTTAGAAGAGCATTCTAAATTTCTCCAACTCATTTCTTTTGTGTCAAGAATGCAAAACTACTGTTCCGGAGTATGCGCCATCGTTAGGCTGATCGTTATTCACGCCTAACACCCCATAATTTTCCCTGCCTGCACTCATCAGATCCAACTCTTTATTCCATCAGGCAGCAGCTTAAGATTGTGGAAATTTCAAACATTTACAATAACTTTTTCTAAAAAGAACCTGTAAAAATTGTAAACAAATTAATGAACTCAGACATTTATTTTTCAGGAGAAAAAAATCCCCCATTTTTCTTTGTCACATCTGTATTGACCGTGAGTGGTTTAGGCGTATGTGCGTATAAGTCGGTACTTTTCAGTGCTCACTCGAAGAGGTTAATGTTGTTTATTCAATTATTAATCCTTGTTTATTTAACTAAATTCTCTGCATGTGAGCTGGGACGTACAGAGCCCTCACTTGCACCTTTTGTGCGTTTCTCAGTAAATGAGACTTCCTTCCAGTGGTTTCATGGGAATAGCTTTCTCAGACAGTTAAATTTAGAACACATCCAAGTCTTTGGCATAGTTTATTCTAAGGATTATTAGTACTGTGGAAAGCTTCCCATTGGAGTTGTGATACATGTTAAGACTGAGCTGTGTTGGCTGGGATCCTCTTTGTATTTTCAGATTGTATTGGGTCATCACCCTGGAAAAGATTTATACTTGGAACGCCGCTGTTTCAAGAACAGAGAATAAAAAAAATATATATACGAATACTCACGTATTCCTAAATACTATTCCAATAAAGAAAGCATTGAACAAACAAAAATCCCAAGATAATTTTTGTCCTTTTTTGGCAAGGCCTATCTTTTCTCATTTTTTCCCCCCAATGTTTTCTGTTTGTTTGATAACAAGTTTGTATTTAGTTTTTGGGGTTTTTTTTGTGTTAGGGTTACATTTTATTATGGTTATATAACTTTTATGTGGAATTTGTATCTTACTACTCACGCAGCCTTTGGGGGGCTTCTAGAACAGTGATTCTTAATCTTCTTATATAGTAACATGATTTAGTTGTTTAAGTCCATTAAAGGTTCATTATCACTCAGATAGTTGAGTATCTTTGTATCTACATTTTTTTTTTTCTTCATTTTTGCCACTTAACGACTAGAACACATACAAATGACTAATATACTGCTGTCTGAAAACATTATGTTATGGAAGACTAGAACTGTTTTAATAAAAGAATACTGCCAAATATTTCTGAAAATATGTTTTTAGTGCAATTATATATTGGTGGGAGTTCCCTTTTTAAGCTATGATCATTAACACAATGAAAAAATAGGTTGACAGTTTATCACAATCAACCATCAATTGGGTGTCATTAAAGAAAAATGTAAATCTCGAAGGACTTGGCAAGGTTGTCCTTGTAAGTGGCAGCCTGTGTATCTAATATGACCCCCAGCTTGCCTGACAAAAAATAGGTTCTGTCGACAAATTGGATTAGGGCCTTGGACCCTCCCTATTAAAATATTTGACAGAGTGCCATAGCTGTAAATTCTAGTTTAGTCTGCTTTGTCAGGGCTTAAAAATCAGCAGAGGAGACCTGGATTAGAATAGATCCAAACTATCACTGAAAAGTAAGTGAGTACGTTGGCTAAAGCCTGTAAGACATATGTGCTGAACACAGGCATGGTTCACAGAAACGACATTATATTTTTAAAACGTGGATCTGGCAGCTCAGGTTAAAGGGTTGAGGGGTGCCCTGAGGCAAGGACTTGAGTAGAGCTTTCCGTAGTTTTGTGGTGGGAAAACATTGGAGCACTGGGATGATGGAAACAAGAGCCAGGTTATAATTTAAGACTAGAGCATCAAACCTAGAGGTATTGTGATAGTTCATAGATCATTGTTTGTTTTGATTTTTTTTTTTTATGAGGAGTCTTTCTGTGGAATAGATTTTGCATTGGCTGTTGTGTTCCTTAAAGGGGAACCTCAGCTATATTTTTATACAATTTTCTTTATTAAACAATAACTTTTACATGGAATACTTATGAAATATTAAAAAAACATAAAATGAACTGCATTACGTGCTTTTATGTTTCACACGAGTGCCCACCTTCCCTTGATCCTCTGGTACTTGCGGCGCAAGTCTTCATGCCTTGGATCAGTGCGCCGACTGCATCTCGCTCAGTGAAGTATGTAACCTCATTGCACAAATGTGGATGCTGCAAATGGTGTCTGACATCCTTACACAAATTACATGTTGTTGAAAAGGATTTAGATCATTATTTATGTGGGGAAAGCAGGAACTAAGGGACACCCATGCAAAATTTGACATAAGTGTTGCTTCTCTTCTTCAAAGTAATAACTTTGCAAAAAGTGCTAGGTAACCCACCGACAGCAAAAATATGGCATTTAAAAACTTCTTTAAAACCATATCCTTTGGACAATATGTTAATGTACATATATATGTTACACAGCTTATCTGACATTTCTCCTTTTTATTAAAACTTGAACTGGGAAAAAAACAAAACGTATAGTTAATGTAGGGTCCTTTCCTAGTTGGCAGCAAGCTAACGTCCGCAAATGATTTTTGGTTGTTGGTCTTTGGATTAATTACTGTTTTTTTTGTTTGTTTTTTTTTTGGTGGTTTTTTTTTTGTTTCTTAATTTTCAATACACAAAGCCAATTGGTGTAGCTAAGAGTGAACGGCTCTTACTGAGGTGTTCAAATTATCTGTACATTTTTCTGTGAATTCTAAGGTTACAGATGTCCAGGCTGGTTGATGTGAGCAGATTTGTCTGTACGTCTACCTGCTGGGGTTTTATTTTTGGAACTAGACCATCTGGTGGCAGCTGTAGTTGGATTTCATTTGGTTTAAATTGTTGCTTTCAGCCGTAGACAATATTTTGCGAGCCGAAGGGATATTTTTTTTTGATCGGAAGTGCTTTATCATCATTTTCAGGTCAAACTTCATTAGGAAACCAGTGTGTTTTATAAAGAGTCACCGACCAAGATAGACAAAGGTTATGTTAGTTGAGTTACAGTGTCTGGAGTTAGAATTATTTGTTGCTTTATATAGTGCCTCATATTCCGCAGCTCTGAGTTTTAGCTGTATTTAATGCAGGAAAGACCAATCCATTAAATGCATTTTAGAATACATGGTATAAAAGTTAATGCTGAGGGAATTTTGAGCACTCTTATGTCCACGTCCACCTGCTTTTTTCAGAGATTCTTATAAAAACATAATTCCTGATCTGTTCTAGAAACAAACTTTTTTTTTTAAATTTTTAAATAACATTTTATGTATTTTTTTCATAGTGAAAAACATACTAATTAGAAATGTTTGCGGGGAGTCTGATTTAATTTTAAATAAAAAATGAATTTTGTAAAATATGATTTTTTTTTTCTTTTTTGTAAAGAGTCTGCCTCAACCATGTCTATGAAGGCTTAAGTAACAATAGGCTTGTTATCCTGTGATTGCTAGAGTTTAGTAAATTACTTGTATAATTCCTTTTCAGTTGCATGATAAGGCAGAAATAACTTGTCATAGTTCTTGATACCGCTGCCTAGTAAGACACAAATCCATCAAATGCAAGTTTTCCAAGTTATCATTAATTGTATTGACCCAAGTGACTGCAATCCAGAATGGTTAGAAAATGCTTCATGATTTCACTGGAAGTCACAACAATCCCTGGGTTGACATTTTTTAAATTGAGTTTCAAGGAATCCAGGTCATTCTTTAAAGCCTGGGGGTATTATTAATAATACTCCCATATTGCTTGCATGTATAGTACTGATTTGTATTAATTCACTCTTATTGGATTTTGGGAAGAATTATAACTGCACAGATAAACACAAACTTAGCTTTGTGCTGCTTGTTTTCTTATTGTATGATCTCTACGCTGTAGCTCCCCGTTTTTGTTGAATAACAGGCAGAAGGAAGGAAAAAGTCTCTCGAGCTGTCCAACCAGTGTTTGTGTTCTAGGCTTGTATCTAGCTCATGGCTTTAGGTGACCAGTTTCAGATCAAAGTCACCTTTCGTTCCTCTTTTGCATTTTAGAATATTCTTTCTGCAAGATAAATGTATCCCCACCTATCTCCACAAAATGACAGAGTTGAAGTCCTAGTTGGCCACCAACACTGATAGAGAGTTTTCTCTATTGCTGCAGGTCTCAGAAGGACCCAATGACTCATAGATGGGCTGTTTAAGCAGATCATCTTTGTTCTAGAAGAAAGGCTATATAATTTATAGATCAGCAAATCAATATGGCATCTCTCCATTAAATACTTGTGTGTAGGTTACCTCCTAGCTGATAACTAGCTAAAACGCAACAAATCATTCGCTAGTTTTTTCCACCTTAAGTGTTTTTGTTTTTTTTTTCTTTCTGTGGGTTTCCTTTTAGCCATTTAAGTCTAGAGAAATGATTCAGGCAACATATACACAATTAGTGAGTCCCTCTTGGTGTTGGACATATTTAGATAAGTATTGGGAGCGTTGCTGTGTGTGTGTGTTGTAAATTGTAATATTACTACATAATACAGCTTACCTGAACCACTTAGAGAAGTCTAATCATAATGTCCAAAAGGTAAAACTTCATCACATATACTCAAACAATTAATCTATTTCAGCATAGACCAACGTTGTAAGAGTTGTTTCACTGCTGTAGAGAACGTAGCTCATCTTGATATAGATTTAGCTTTCGCTGATACTACGACGGAAGGACCATATACTGTACATTGAATCTAAAAATGTACATTACTTGCACCTTGTCAATGGCTGTTGTATCACTCACCCAATCATCACATTCCATCCAATTGAAAACACTCATGAGTCTTCACTATATTTATTTCACGCCTGCCATTAATTTTACAATGTTTTCAACCCACACTGTTCTTCACCTCTTTACTCCGTGTACTTGGAATACAATCAGTAATGTAATCGCCAGGGCATGGTAGAAAAGTTAATTGACAAATGATTAGGGGGAGAAACACAAGAAACTGAGTAATCCATTTTAAATGAACCATGAATTCATGTTTTAGGGATGATTAAACGTGTTTAATGGAGCCATATAATTATTTGGCACTCCAGTGTGTGAAGGTGATGGTCAGGTTCTAGCATTTATGCATTAGCCCATCTGGGAGTGATGCCAAACCAATTGGGAAAGGTAATGCACATAAATGCTCAGTATCACCTCCACTTTAGAAAAGTTCTTGGCCAAACATATCTCCTGCCGCCTGATATAGTTACTGCCAGTCAACTCCAGCTCCAGCGCTGGCTTGGTGAGCGATCGGGGGGATCTAATGGGATCAACAGCTGTGGATTTCAGTCAGTCTTGTTTTGTGCTCCAATTATGTATCTGTCTTTCTAGAGGATTCTTCATGAATGTGTTCCAGAAAATATGTTTAACCCATTATTGACTAAATAATCTTTCCAGATTCAAAATGTACAATTTCAGTAGTTTTGCGAATATGTGCTTTGAGATTTTACACAGTATCAAATGTAGTTAGTTTACAATTATTGGTGTTAAAGAGGGTAAACTGATTTTTGGTTGCCACTTTTTATGCATTATGGGTAGAACCAGTATGTTGGTTTGAGGTTTTTTGGACCTATTGGTAAAAATAGCACCTAGTGTAGATGCTTCACGGAGTTTAACTTTCTTGTGGTTATTGGACAATGGCTCTGGTTACTGTCTGTCAGTAAAAGGATGATTATGGTTTGGTCAAAAACCCTGCAAATTCAGTGTGGGATTGTTGACTTTCAAGTCTTTAGCGGAAGTTGATACCTCTGGGGTCGTGAAAACTTATGTAGCTTTACATCCTCTTCTGACCCAATAAAAGGTGTCAACTACAACTCCAATGACTCCATTTTCACTTACCTCGACACTCGTGCCCGGAGACTCTAGGTGAAGCACCGCTTCCCACTAAGGGAACTCCAGGTCACAGAAGCAGCGTTGCTGCACGCTCCACCATGTGCCCGCTTCTCCGTTAAAGATACTGTGTATCCCATCAATGGGATGTCAGTGGGACCCCCAACCTGCATCCCGCAAGGGAAGGCTCCGGGTAGCTAGACCCAGGAAGCTCCCAGGTATGGTAATACAGCTGTAGCCATTGATTTTCTAGGATGCTGGTGAGATTTGTCATAAGAATTGGCAGGCTTTGTCTGCCCAGCACAGGATTAACCTAAAGTCTGGCAAACGTCTGGAGGAAGTAAATACTGATGGGAAGTAATGAGACTGAGATCTGTAAACAATATCAAGTAATGTTTTATACACACATCTTTTGTCATTGAACAGAAACCGTACCAGATGGCTCACGTGGTTATGTATAAGGTTTGCTTTATGTATATTTTTACCTAATCTGGGCTCAGTAGCTGAAACGGCATGTCTTTATGATGGCAGTGCACCCGTTTTTATCAGAGCTTGCAGCTAATCTAGATAGAGGATGTTTTCCCTCTTCCATATGGAGTGAAAACTGACTCGGACCTCCTCTTGCCATGCTTGGAAATGAAGATCGTATTTGGTAAAATCCAAGAAACGCACCCTATGTAGTAGACACCCTCAAAACCTTGCATTCTTTTAAACCTGCTTTAACCCTTTTTCATTTATACTACCGTATGAGGGCCATAAAGTGCAGATTCTTAAGAACCCTCAAATAGGTTAAAGGAATGCCATTTATTCTTAAGTGTATGCTCATTACTTGCCTCAGAAAAAAAAACTAGGAAAATTACAGACG
Source organism: Spea hammondii (assembly GCA_029215755.1). Taxonomy (NCBI): domain Eukaryota; kingdom Metazoa; phylum Chordata; class Amphibia; order Anura; family Pelobatidae; genus Spea; species Spea hammondii. The sequence goes on from JARDYJ010000002.1 coordinate 35,274,109, forward strand.
ATGTTTAGTTGAGGTGGAAAATTACTGATATAGCGGTGCACTTACTTGTCTACCTTCATATAGACTTAGAAAGTTTTCAGCGTGGATTGGTTTATACATTAATGAGCGGACCTCTTTTCTAGCAGTCTACACCATGAATAAAAATCTGAACACATTTGCGTCACGTGGGTATCCTTATGCCGAGGAGTTTGCATTCGATTTGAGTATAGCTTTCTGAGAGCAGGTTAGCTCAAGGAGCATTGAGAGGGAGTGGGTATGAGTATGCCCACCTCCTCCGGGGCTTTACTAAGGTCCCTATATTGACAATCTTTCCAGGACACATCAAACGTGTGCACGTTCCTCACCACCACCTATAATGTGCTTCCCTGCAATAAAAGTATTATATAAACTTTGATTAAGCGAGTTCCCTCTGTGTACTTTATACCTCTCGCTCTGCAGGGTGGCGATCAGCAATAATTATTGGATCCTGGCAGAACTGCCAGATATGGCAACCCTAGCGTTTCACCCATCGTTGGACAAATGGTTAGTTTTTCATGTTTACATAGCGGACTACGTCATTATTAAATCAAGGCAGAATATGAACATCTTAAATGGTTCATTACAGTTGAAATCCCTCAATAACGGTGACTTAATTCAGAATATCTTTACCTCCTAATCAGTAGTGGCTTTTACACGGATAGTTTATGAGAACCATCAATGCTTATTAATATTTTCCGGCATTAATGTAAGTAAGTTACAACAGGAAAATATTTGTGGTGGCCTCATGATCCGTTTATTTAGAAGTTTCACAGGTTAAAATATAATCAAAAGGGCCATCACCCTCAGCCAGGAGCCGCTTGCAGGCCCAAGGTTATCCTGCTCTGAGACGGCGTCTGCACGGTTTACACATTCTCTTTAAGTGACTGGGTCAGTGGGAGTTGCAGGTGAAAACTCAATTTCTTTATTTGGAATTACTCTATTGAATCTGGCAGTGTTTCTCCCTTGTCTATGTTTGATTTATAAATACCTGTCACTACACCCTAGACACCACTTATGTTTCCATGGAACCCGCATAAACCTAAAACTCAATGTAGGCTTTTGATCATTTATGAAAGGGCCTTCAAAGTTGTCTATCCATAATCAAGTAGTTGATACCTAGAAATATGTAAGGCTTTCTCTATCTTCGGTTGCCATTCATCAGTCCTTACAAAGATAGTTCCTCTAACTGAGAAGACCTTGAATAGCTGGCACTCTTTGAAACATAGGTCTGTGGACTGATTTAAAAAATTAACCGGTCAGTCGGCTATCTGGCCACGTGCCACAACAGAGGCCTTGGTGTGCCATGAGTTCTCCATTGTTGACCCAGAACAAGGGTAAAGAACTTATTAAAGGAAAACATCCTGCTGATATCTGACCATTATGGGATTAATAACACCGCAGCAGATGGAGGACCACAAGCTGGTGGCATCTCATGTGGAAAACAATATTGGATAATAACTTCAAAAACATTGGCCCTTCATAATACTGATTGTTATCAGGGGGTCGGAATGTTGAACTCTCGGCAAACTCCCTGGTTAGTGACACTAGCATTTGCAGCTTTCGGTTGGGCATGTTAGAATAAGCTTGGGAAGGCTTCCTTCTGGGTATGCCCATTTGTAATGTTGTGTATCATTTAGTGTCTGACAACTTAGGTCATGGCAGACATTCTTTTTACCTTGGACGTGCATAAAAATACATGATATATACTGTATGTAATGGGTTTATTCAGTAGAGGGAGAGTTGTGGTTTCAACGTCTTCACATCACTATTCAATATGAGGGGGTCAGTACTGGACAGTTCCTTGAGCAAGAAGAGCAGAGCTGCCTCTGTATAATGCATAAATAAAAATCTCATTTAATTTATCTGTACATCATACAAGGCCAGCCATGCTCTTTGTGCAGCAGAAACTCACTGTGTTTGGACCCCAACAAACTACGGCTCTCCTTCAAACTCTCCTGTTAACTATCGCTTTGAACAGTCAATTAAAAAAAATAATCCTTAGCATGTGCGTTTTGTTCCTCTCTGCCAGAGCACAATGTCCTCACTTGGTTTTTATCACCTGCTCGCTGTGTTTGTTTGTAAAACAAGAGTGTGCCTCCTAGGTGATGCCAGGGGATAGGTTTTTTTTTTTCTGTCTGAGCGTTTCTGGGCATCTGTACGTTCTAACCCGTGTGTAATAAAAATGACAAAATAATGTGTTCATAAAAGTAAAACAGGGCAGCTATATTAATGAGTAGGCAGAATAATTCTAACCAATGAAAGGTTTTGTTATAAAGTTTGGTAACTACCATTAGCAAGGATGGTGGATACATAGAAAACCCTTCCAGGAGAGATGGTAAGGCGAGATAAAGTGTGTTTGGGCTAGACACTCGTATGTATTAGACACAACAGAAAAGAAAAAGCTGCTAAAATACCATTTATTAGCTGTGCATTAAAAGTTATCTCTTAGAAGAATAATCCTAGCACAATTAAAGTAAACAGTTTAACGCATTTAGATAAATAAAAAGGCGTCACGTTCTCTTGTTTTTGTTTTTTAATTTTCTCCTAGATTGACTCACATTCACCCCTCTTTTGATCTGGGCTTCTCATCATTAGGACAGAGAAAAACTCAAATGTCTCTCCCTGTAGGGGTGTATAGGGTTAGTCTTCTAGTATCGAATGCACCTCATAACAGGGAGATAGTATGTTATGTCATGTGTGGAGTTAATGATAGCAAGAATTACTCTAGATGAACTAGTTTCTTTAATCGGACTAGTAGCTCCTTTTTATTAGAACTACCCTATTTAGCTATTTAGGCTTACCCACCTTTCTTTTTTTTTTTTCCCTTTAACTTTTAACGCACAGCTAATAAATGGTATTTTAGCAGTTTTTCTTTTCTGTTGTGTTTCTTTGAGTTGTCTCCGATGTAATTCCCATTTAGTGCCCTCCAATCTATGTGATTATTAAGGGGCAGGTGGCATCTTTGTTTCTTGTTTACTTGGATGTATTAAGTGACAGTATAATCAAGATTAAAAGTGACTTAACAAGTCAGGGTCAGTTGTTTGTGTGTCATTACAATTTATGCTTTTACTTCTAAGTAACATATTAACTTTATCAATTTTATTTATGATGTGATAATTCATGAAGATGTTATTTTGTGTTCTATCAATAATGCCTATTCTGTCTTCTAAGGGATCAGTGAAGTAAGGATCAGGACTGAACCCTGCTGGGGTGACAGTAGCCTGAAAGGGGCAAAGCTATGGGTTCGTCATGGTTCTGTGTGCATGGGGAGACTTTAACACAAAAGGCACAACCATGTAAAAAATGAAAGTGTCTTCAAATGTAAAACATGGTTCTTTTATTTAATTACCACTAATTGAGCCCTTGTTTTTGCTCTAAGCATTTTAGCTGTTGAGACGCCCAACTCTGTGCATCTGTGAAGGAGAGCTATAGATGGAACCCTATTTTCACATTTTATTGAAATTATATTTGATACATTGCTGATATTTACAGTATGAATATAAGTGGCAGTTTTCTACTATTTCTCCACAATCTTTTTTCCCTCAATCTATTTCAGAATAGCCGTTTAATTAGTGCTCTGCAGATGCACACATGTATAAAGGGATCTTATATTGTGTGGGTGGTTGTGTTTTCACAGCATATGCCCTGGCTGATGTTTCTCCAGGAAATGTGAAAATCCTCCACCAGCATACAGACCACCCCTGTTTAACTCGACTGAGGATCTATGGCGTGAAGTGACTTTGTTGGTTTAAAAAAAAAAAAAAAAATCACGCATATACTTCTTTTCAACGCTAGCTTGGTGGAGATCATTACAGAAGACAAATACAACGTTCTTCACCCACCAATTCTGTGTCTTATCTGTATTCTTTGAAAGACTCTTCCAAGTCATAGAAAAGAAAAAAAAATGGTTCTGGACTCAACTCCCAGGAAGCTGGGTGCTAGCAGGAAAAAAAGGGACAGCATAAACCCTCTTGAAGCACACGAACAAAGAAAAGGAATCCCATCACCCATTGTTGAATATACATTTAAGCATCTGTTTTTCGGACCAGGTTCACCCTTCCTGGCCGTGTTTAGCGTCAAGTGAAGTTGTCTCAGCCTCACCCTTTGGAAATCTTTGTGGGTCACCCTATCTAGTAATTAAAATCTGGTTCTCTGATGGGACGTTCCCCTTAGAACCTTATATTATCACTGGGATACACTATAATAGCCCTGCTGTATTATTGCAAGCCTTTATTTTCCGCTGGCAAACACTAAATATAGAGATTTAATTTGCAGTTTGTTTCTGTATATGTGGGATAGTAACAATGAAAGAGAGTGTAACAGTTTAGTGAGCATTTCATCCCAAAATTATGTTGTTCCTTTCTTGGTAGTTTTTGAGCTATACACTGTGCTAACACAATTGGTTTCAAACATAGGTGTTAATTTATTTTTTTGCCATGACCTTCAATCAGAAAAAAAGCCCATTTATGTAGAGTGTAAGAAGCCTGTGATAAAAGTATTGTACTGTAGTTTCATTTTTTATATATATTATTATTACTTTGTTTTTATTTGTGAGTATGAATGTTGTTAGAGATAGAAGTCCAGAGGGAGAGTGAAGATGCCCACACATGTACACACACTCTCACGTTTGCCCAAACTTACACACTAATGCATGCACATACTTACACGCTCATGCTACTGCATAGTCCTACTTACACATTCATGCTCACACACAATCCTACTCTTAAATACATACTTACCCTCTCACTCACTGCCACTCACTGCCTTATTTCACCCGCAGTTTTCGTTCTGTGCTGCAGCCTCACTTTTACCATGGGGTCACGTAAGATTGCATTATGTGACCCGGCGAGCCCACCCCTGATTCTGGCAAACTGGGCAAATGCACTGCAAGTATCCTCCGCTCTCCTACAACCTCACAGGCTAGTGAATACAGTCTACAGTAATAAGGCGTGATGTGGTATGGGGTGACAGCAAGCCAGTATAATGAAAGTAGAAAAAGCATAGATGCAAGATTTTGAGGGGTTAGTGGGTACAAATAACCAGCAAGTGAACTTGAGAAGTTGTAAAGCACTCCAACCTCTCTGAGGCTAATTGCTCTTATCGTTTGTTGTCATGCTCACTGCTGTCGTCACAGTAGACATTTCCACCTGTGTGCTGACGCCACAGAGTTGTAAATAAACAGGTCTATGAATTATAAACTCTGTGTCCCGTTGTGTTCTAGATTACAGGGTTTCAAGGGCAGACTCCAAGTGGATGCCAGGCTGATCTCCTTCAAGATAAACTTGTATTCTTCCTTGCTTTTATCATTTCATTTTCTCCATCAATAATAATTTTCTCTGTCCTTTGTGTCCTTTCATTCCTTTCATTCCCTCTGAGTTTACAATCTGGGTTCAAAGCTGTGCACTGTCTTAACCTGAGTAGGCATTGATTTACATTACTCTGCTGATCCCTCACTTTTTTCCACTAAATATCAGTTGTCAATGCAGAAGCTTCTGGCCCCATGCTCCAGATGTACCAGGGAACATATTCACAGCAACATTGGCTACAGCTACTCCAAAATAAGATGGGACCTCCCAGCATTCTACATTTTTCACTTTAAATTAAAATTAAATTCATGCTTTGGAATAAGTGGGCTCGCAAGACCTCACGTAAACATGTCTGAGACCAGGCAACCAACAACATTGTATGTGGTAACTGGTAAATGTGTGGCAGTGTGATTTTTATTACTGGTTTACATACTTCATCAAGTTTGGTTCACTTTATACTCAGAGACCGTTTACTGTATGTTTATAAGATGGCGGGAGTGTCCCTTTAAAAGAGACCTGGTATTGGTTTGACCCAATATAGAGATGAATATGAAATGTGATTCTCACATATTGTGGTCATACTTGGGAATCTCCCAAGATAGGCTACCCAAAGCTATCCCTCTTCCGGGGGAATGGCTTTAAGAAGGGTTGGGACTAGCTTTAAATAGTGGTGTGGCTAACAACTACTTTATGGTGAGCCAGAGGAAAGTAGGGAGTGAGTGTGGCCAAACCCCTCTCTCCCCTGCCCTGAGAAAGAAGACACGGACTACTACCGAGCGATTTCTCACGTATGAAAATGGGATTTTGGTGCAACGTTCTAAAAGTCTTGGTACTATAGCAACCAATGCAATGGTCTAACCTACACAATCATTCCATTGGTTGCTGTAGCATTATGACTGCTTTTAGAAAGCTGAACCAGAATTCACTTTTGTTTACCTGCAATATGTCAGAAGTTTATGATTTTTTAAATGACGTCAGACTTTTTCCTCTAAAGCCTGCTTATTTTTGCCAGATATTTTCTTTGGTAAGTCATTGCAAGTCCTGCATGTTTACGTCAGCGAGATCAAATAAGGGCTGAAAGGAGGGTCTGACTTCGGTTAAGGGCCTTTTGTCTAATTCCCAATTCATCAGATATTTACAGGTAAAAGCCAGGTTTGTCAATGAACCAATAGCCAAAAAAATAAATATGAGGAAATCCCAACTAGGCATGGACCCCATGCATACCAACCGCACCATCTAACAATAGTCTATTTCCTAAATGCATGTTACTCCCTTGGCAAGATATTCTTGTGTTATGGCAGAGGGTCATCTACTCAATAGACTGCTCTTGCCTCAGTTCTGAAGTTATGTCCCAGATGCACCCACGAATCTGAAAAACGTGTTTCTGGCTGGGTTTTCAGTATGAAGTAGATTCAAATGGTGTTTCTCACGCAGAGATCCTTTGCCGCTTGAGATTGGTTGTGTTCTCCAAAATGTGTTTATATGTACACTTACTTCACGTGTTCCGTACAGCATGTGGAAGGACACTCAACATATTTCAGCCTCATAGGAATCTTCAGTGTCAAAGTACAGTTTCATGCTTGTTTGTCTGTTAGAAAGCAGGTGACTATCCCTTTAACAATGTATCGTATACTGGGACTGTTACAAAAGTTATGCATTGTGAACTATATACAGTCAGCTGTTCTGCACTCGCCCTGTAGCTTTGTTGTATCTTTGAGATCATTCGTTTCAGCATTCATAAAGGCATTGGAGGGACTACCCCTTTTGTATAACTAAGGGGATTATTAGTTTTGTTCCACAAAATACAGTTATGTACCACAAAGAAGTACACAGGGATTCCTTATGCATTAGTAATACCATACGTGTGTTATGTTGAGGATGCTAAGCACTGTCTGGGCGTGAGTTATATATGACCTGTGATGGTTTTTGGGTTTCTTTTTTGTTGTCATATTGCATGCTGAAAGCCTCATGAAGACAGCATGTGAAAAGAACTAACTCAAGTGCATTTCAAGTGCATAGTTAATTATTTCTGGCCTTTTTTAGGTTCACTAAAGGAAGTTTTTGTTTTTCCCCCCTGTACACTCTGCAGAGATGAGTTCATCCCCTTCCTATTCATCACAACATTAAACTGGCTCTGAGATGGCATGAAATAAGTTTCATCCAATGATATTATATCTTTAGAATATATCCATGTGTAACATAAGTTAGGTCTCTACAGAACCTGACTTACAAATCTGCATTTAGTATCGAAAGTGCAATAGTAACCGTAGTAGTGGTACTGCTTCCTTGCTTTACATGTCTAGTACAATGCAATCGAAATCAATACAGCAAGCAGACATTTTCATTTGATATGATATGGACTTGGATATTTTCTGCTGCTGTGTGTTTGTATTAGGCGGAGACAGCTTTTTAAGTCACTAATTGTTTGGACCATGTTGTGAAAGTTATGCGTTCTGTCTTCTGTCCTTTTATCTCCTCCTGGAATCTTCAAAATGCACTGCCCTGTGGAGCCCAGGGCTTGGCTGCGGTTACCATCGGGAGGGGTATTTCAGTGACATCAAGCCTGGCTGCAGCAAATCAAGGCATATGACTTGTTTGAGTGTTCATAATGTTTTCCATGTAATAACTGGGGACACAACCCTGGTGAGATCTCTAGGCTCATTGCCATGTACTGTAGCCAGTCTGTGCAAAGTGCACTTATACTAGGCAAAAACCTGTACATCTCTAGATTTTTTGTGTCCCTGCCAAGATATGCTGCATAGCTGAATGATGGCATAACTTGGCTGCAGGAACTCAGAGGACAGGAAAGTTGCCATGTCATGTATGACCAATGTGAGCTGCCCAGACTTTTAGCTACTCAACACAGGGTTTCATCAAGAGTCACCTTTGACCAACTGACATATGTGCAACCTGCCCTTCAAGTTTAGTCAATTGTATACTTAGGTAGACAACAGACTCCCTGTTGTTTGCTGGATAATGTTGGTTGAAGTTCTGTGCGTGGTGCAAGGTGTATCTTGGATATGGCCAATACTAAAAGGTAAGATGTTAAAATTACCTCCAGATGAGACCAGTGCTTCATGTACTAAAGGCATTGCATGAGAAATATGTTTCTTTCTGTACTTCTCAACATTGAGGAGACCATTAATTGTACCAGAAATGCCGCCCCAAACTTGCAAGGAACCTCCCCAGTGATTCACTGTTGCCTGCAAACACTTATTCTTGTACCTCTATCCAGCCCTTCCACAAACAAACTGCTTTCTGCTAAAGCCAACTATTTAAAATTTTGACTCATTTGTCTCGGGCACTTGCTGCCACTTCTCTGTCCCCCAATTTCTGTGTTTTCATGAATAGTTGAGTTGTTAGCCTTTGTTTCCACGTCAGAAGTATGGCTTTTTGGCCGCAAGTCTTCTATGAAGACCACTTCTTGACAGGCTTCTCCGGACAGTAGATGGGTGTACCAGGGTCCCACATTTTTCTACCGAGCTGAGCTGATGGCGCTGCTGGACATCTTCTGATTGCGAAGGGAAGTAAGCATGATGTGTCTTTCAACTGCTGCAATAAGGTTAAATGGCCGATCACTGTGTCAATAACATTGCCCGTTTCTTTGTGCTTCTTCAAAAGAGCTTGGACAGAACATCTTGAAAACCCTGTCTGCCTTGCAATTTCTGCCTGGGAGAGGCCTTGCTGATCCAGTATAAATACCATGTGTCTTGTTGCTGTGTTCAGTCTTGCCATGGTGTGACTTTTGACATTAAACTGTCTTCAGCAACCTCCCGTTTGTGGGTTTGGCTGTTCCTCACTCAGTTTTATTCCTCCTACGCATCTGTTTCAATTAAAGATTGTGTTTCAACCTACATATTCAATGGATGATCATTAGCACCTGTTTGGTATAATTGTTTATTCATACACCTAACTATATTCCTACAAAATCCCTGACTTTGTGCCAGTGTACATAGAAGAATTGATGCTGTTTTGAAGGCAAAGGGTGGTCGCACCAAATATTGATTTGATTTAGAGTTTTCTTCTATTTACTCATATGTCTATTTTTGAGAGCATTCTTGCATAGTAGTTCTTTTGGTTTTAAGGAATAGTCATCCATGTGTTGAAATCTCCCTGAAAGCAATTGTATGATTGAGAAATAAAAACCAAAGAAAAATGTAAAATGAAGAATACACTCTTTGAATGCACAAGTATATAGCATACCTGTTCCAAGTAGGGCTCTAAAGGGTGGAATTTAGCTCTTCTCTCTGATATTCAGATTTTAAAATAACTTTTTTAAAAACCTAAACCTAGTGACTGCTATTGTACATTTCAGCTTCACTTACTGCTAATATTATTACAATTATTTCTAATGTTTATAACTTGCCATGACATTCTATAGCTCTTTGCCCAGTTTCAGTAAATACACTAGACTTATGACGCCATACACTGTTAGTGTAAATGTAAGAGATTTATCAAGAAGAAAAAAGAAACGGCACTAAAATAGAGTTCCTTGCTCGCATTAGCTTACAATCTAATGATTCGGATGCCCATTTATTGTCAGGTTTGACTGTGTAGGCAGCACTAGATTTGTTCATGAACTGTAAAAGGTGTTGATCCACATAGATGTTTTTCCCCCAACATTCCTAGATTATTTATATTATTATGTACTAATATGGAATGCATCTTAAATTAAGCTTATTCCTTTTTTGAAAAATAACATAGCATTCGGATGGTCTCCGAATCCTGTCTGTCTTCATTGCTAAGCCTGCCCATCTCTAACATCACAGAAGGGGCGTTACCTTTTAGCTCTTCTAGTAACTCTCATCACACCTATCACACAGAACACCTCACTCAATCACAGTCACTGGACATCATTGTGTAAATGTGGATCTGTAAACTTTGTTGTTTTGCATACATGAGTATGAAGTGGCTGCTGCTGGTCAGGCTGCTGCTGGTCAGGCTGCTGCTGGTCAGGCTGCTGCTGGTCAGGCTGCTGCTGGTCAGGCTGCTGCTGGTCAGGCTGCTGCGATGTAATACATAGAGGAGGGCTTTTGCCCGGGCCCGGACTGGGACAAAAAATAGGCCCGGGCATTTAAGACTGAGCAGCCCATTTTTATTTATTTATTTTTAAAGCCCACCCTTCATGTACCATCTTTGCATTTCCCCAAATCACTTAAACATTCATGATAGACACAAACACTTACCCACTCATTCACACAAATCATTAACACATATTCATTAATGCAGTCTCACAAATCATTCAAGCAATTTATCCACACATGAATTCATTAATTCTCATACGCATTCACACAATTCATCCACACATTTATTCATTCATTCTGGTACGCATTCACACTACCCCCTCTCCCCATCCCCTTCTTATCTGCCCCTTCTAACTATGTTCCCCCTTATCACTATGTACCCCTCTATCTCCCCCTTTCTATCTAACCCCTCTCCCCCCTCTCACTGCACCCCCTCCCTTACCCTACTTACCTTGTTGCCGGAGTAAGCAGCAACTGCGACCGGGTCCGCCACTCTAGGAGGCCGGGCAGCCCCCACCAGGGCCGACCTTAGGGGTGCGCGGCCGCACAGGGCTTAAATGAAAACATCGAGGTTTGTTTTTTTTTAACTTTATTTAACATCCTCCATGTTAAATAAAGTTAAACAAACTTTATTTAACATGAAGGATGTTAAATAAAGTAAACAAAAAAAAAAGAACCCCGATGTTTTAATTTAAGCCCTGTGCGGCCGCGCACCCCTAAGGCCGGCCCTGGTGGGGGCTGCCCGGCCTCCTAGAGTGGCGGACCCGGTCGCAGTTGCTGCGGGCTTAAGGGGCAGGTGCCCCTTATGCCCTGCGTTAATGCGGCCGCATAGGCCCAGTCAGTCCGGTCCTGACTGAGCCTATTTTAAGGTAGGTGCCTGGAGCTGCAGCTCCATCAGCCCCTACGTCAATCCGGCCCTGGGCCGCCCGGCCCACCGGGAAAATGCCCGATGGCCAGTCCGGGCCTGCTTTTGACAAAGGATATGACTCTGTTGCTAGGCAACTGTAGTATTTCAATACATTTAAGTTTTTAAGAGACCGTGAGCATTTCTCACTTCTCTCTACAGAACTTATCTGGGGATATTTTAAGAGCCCCCCTAGGTGCACCTTTAAACTGTTTGGGTGTGCAGCATGGTGCAGGGTGTGTGACTACAATCTATACACACTTGCAGATTACCAGGTATGTCATGGGTGTGTCATTTAGGATGTTTACGGTTTGCACACAATCTTTCGCGGCATACAATTGTTAGCCGTATGCGTAAATACTGCATCTGAATGGTGTCTTCTCACCATTTCCACTGCTATTTCTGTTGCTGTACATAAATTGATAATTTTTTTCCTTTTGTTTGACTTTCCTTTCCCCTGCGGTGTTTACATAATTCTAAATGTTTAATCCTGAAGGATCACAACCTCCTGTCTGCAGCGATTAGAGGAAGGACAGATCCTTGGAAAAGAGCAGAGCAAGTGGCTGTAAGAAGCGGAGTTTTTTTCCCCATGTTGCGAACATATGTCTAGCTTAAGCCTCCATAAACCCTCAAAGATGGCCACACATTCGACTGCCATATTTCCCAAAAGCCTTCACTCATCTTGTTTCTGCAGGCTGCCCAGTAACAACAATCTCATTTCTCCCACAATGATCCTTTGGAATGCATGTAGTTATCTGTAATGGCAATCTAGTACACAATAAATGTTTAATGAACTATTAACTTTTAATAGGATTCATTTAGAAAGTAAGAACATACACTGACTCAGGTGCCCTTGCAAGAGAATAGATATAATGCGTACCAGCGTAGATATATCCAAATAAAGATACATTGGTGGTTATTTATAAAGAACATTATTGGTGCTCAAACATCTAATCATTTCTTTTGATCAGAATAGGCTTATAGCTAAGCTTTTTAATTTCTTTTATTGTTTTTGGATAATATGACACGTACCACCAAGAGTACTAATAATTAGAGAGTGCTCACAATTTGTACCAAAAAAAAGTGAAAAAGGGTCATTTTATTGGAAGATGGATCTGTGCATGTCCTGTGTAAACCACATAAAATTTTGGTTCTTCATTTCACACACCGACTTCTGATACGCGTTGTGCACTATTAACGGTCTTTGTTAATTTCACTTAAATGTCTTTGCAACTGTAAACAGAGCTCTAGAATGTTCAGTATTCTCTATGGTTTAAGGAGGACTGGCATAGGCTGCTTGTTTTTGTTTCCACAATGGTTATGTAGACTTGACAATGAGCACTATAAATATGCATTTAAAAGGGAGGCCCTGTGAGAAAAATCTCCTCGAGCATACAATACAGTGCTGTATACAGTAATTATATAGACACGTTAATGCTGACAAAATCTTGGTGATTAAGACTGAAGCTTTCTATTGTTTACCAAGACTGGGCTAAGATAACACAAATGGCCAATATGCAGCTGCCCAAAAACATTATTTAAAAAATAATAAAAAAAAAAAAGATTTAAAAACTATGAAAAGAAGAAATCACAGTACTTTTGAAAACATGTTTTTTTATCCGATGCTCATAATATAGAATTTTGCAGGGTGTTCCTCTTTGAATATATACACTCAGGTTTGTCCAGCGACTGTATGCGTGACTAAGGTGCACTTGACACATTATGCTGTTCCATTGTGGATTACTTGTAGATAGCCTTGCACATCATGCCTACCAGCACGTTTGGTTAACTCCTGTTATTCAAATGACTGTGTAATCCCCTTTAAATTATGTAGCAAGTGATGCCTCATTGTTTGATCTCTATAAATATCCCAGGAGATCCTGGAGACCTTGTAGCCATGGCTCCTATAATGTTATGCTGGCTCCTAAGTGTGCCCGGTATCTATAATTGTCAGAAAAACAATCTAAAGGCTGAATGGGCTTGTTGATATGTTATGTGTGCCCTGTGATTCTAGAGCTGTGTTTGTAAGTCACTGTTGTGTCATTGTTTAACGGGCTTCCCTTAGAAGGCCTCTCCTATACGAGGATGAAGTATGTGTTGGGTAGTTTCGTCTGCCCTTTTTGTCAAACTTACACTCGGCGTTGTTTACTTGGCCTTTTGCTAGTGTTAAATTCCAACTTCAGAGGGGTCTGTGTATCTCCATTGTTCGCCTACTGTATAATAGAAGTTCAAGGTAACCCCTCGCTGGAGCTCAGAAGTGGGAGGGTGACCAATAATTCATTAACTCGGCCAAGGTTCTGTACTGTAAAATGAGATGGGGAGAAATGTGTGTATTTGGCGTTTCTGATCTGCGGTGCCATGTGAAACCTGCCTGCAATGTCATTGCCTTCCTGCCTTCCCCTAAATACAGTGCAGCACCGCTAATTCATCCTTGACCTGTCGTGATTCTCATGGCACGGTTCAACCTGATTGATCTCGCCTCCCTCTGAGTCATGTCTGAACAATACCTTGTGGCTTAATTATGTAATTTTGCTTTAAGGGATTGCATGCATATCAGAATATTTAGAATGTTTCTGTTTCAAATGTTATTACGGTTTGAAAAAGGTGTGTGTTGGGGAGAAATAATTGTTTTTCTTGTTCTAGAGGTACTTTAGACTTATCTGCTAACAAATTCTGCATAAAGCCTTTTAATATGGTGATACCATTTGTGGCCAACTAATTCCTACAGGGGGATGAAGAGCTTTATAGTGGGGGGGCAAGTTAACCCTTTACTTTTTATAACCATTCGGTGTACCTATTTGCCATTGACTTGCTTTCTTTGTTGGCTATCTACCTGACTTGGTAACATCCTTCTGTATCTGCTATAAATATGTTCATTTAGTTTTAAGTTTCCTGGGGTGAAAGTTTGCAAATCCAGAGCGATGTTTTGTTCCTGTTTTTTGTCTGTTGAGTCCTTTCAATGACCCCCTGACCACACCAGCTGAGCAGCCAAGGGGATATTAAAAGGGAATTTGACACCACCGGGTGATCTCTGCTATATAAGAATGACCCTTTTGTGAGGATCTTTTCTCTTCCTAATCACTTTGATTAATCTGGATTCTTGAAGTCTCTTCATGGTGCTTGTGGGAGGTCTAAGTATAGGAAAGCGAGAACAAATAAAGTCGTCTTGTGTTTACGGGAGATATGAAGGGGAAAAGGTTTTCCCGGTTACTACTCTTATTTAAAGATTTGGAGCCAATACTAGAATTGGGGGTATTTTTCTTGCAGTTCCACATGGCCGCCAGGGTATCTAGTTTACAAAACCTTTGGGCCGCATTTACGCCATGACCTTTCTGGGCTCATTTTAATGGCTTCCTGCGCACTCTCTCATTTGGTGAATGTGTGATGAAAAAGACTTGTCAGTTTGTGTGTTGTGCTTTTGTATTACTTGGCACCATGTCACTGGGCTTTCTTCTGCACAAAAAGTTACCAGTCATCCTCTAGACTTTTCTGAAAATACCAGCTTTGTGCCGGGATTTGTCTAGTGGCCTTTAATCCCGCAGTGCACACACACAAGTCTTTCACACGCCTCTCTACCGCTGGATTGTGTCACTCACAACCCTTACGCACACACCCAGTGAGTGACAAACTCCGTCTACCATTTACAGCCAGCTAGTGCAGCTTGCAATAAATGAGTGTCCCACGGCCAGGGAAGTGTTTGCACTTTACCGTGCCTGGTACTGCCGTTATGAGATCTGGCTCTTACTGGTTTAAGTCCCCAGCTCCATTTTGTTCTCTAGCTCGGGGCAAGTGCTTAAATGTGACAGTTGCCCTAGGGTGGCTTGCTTCTGATACTTGGAAGCTCAGTCGGTTTTTCCTGCCTGCAGGATTTTTGAAACACCTATTAGTAATCCACGTTCATCTATTCACTAACAAGTATTCATCAACCAAGCAAGGAGGCCCAAGTCAATGCAGCAAAGTAGGGTTTAACCCCTTCAAGACGGGGGGTTTAATACTTTTTTGTCATTTTTTTTGGTATACCCACACAAATTAGACATCTTTTTTTCAGGAGAAGTAGGATTTTCTTTTGAAACCATAGAAGCAAACAAAATGACATCCCCTGATTACAGACATACCCCATATACATTCTTTTGTCTTCTAGAGGGCCAACTTCAGCCCTAACATATAACCCTATAGTGTACTATATTTAATACTACTGGCTTAAGGGGTTTAGGGGTAGTGAAGGTGGGGAGGGATATACTTTTTTTTTTATATTGGTAGGGCAGTAAGATTGCAGGACACTTCTTATGGACACAAAAAAGTATTGCACATCGCAGTGTGTACATTGAGCCAGTAGTGGGAGCATTCACTTTTTTAGATGAAATCTGTCAGAAGGGACTGTCCAATTGCGTGATTCCTATTATAATTGTGGGATCGGTCATCAGGAAGCCATCATTGATGTCTGATCTTTCTGCAAAAAAAAAAAGGATTGACCTACAGGCCCTTCCTAAGGGACATCTTGGCACACCTTTTTAAGGATGTACCTGCATGTCCATAGGGGCATTAGGATGAATTAAGAGACTACATCACGGAAGATAGACAGCTTTGTCTGTGAAATATTGATCAAATCAGCATTATACTCCTGGGATCCTGGCAAGGCTGTGAATCTGAGGTGTGTTCTAGTCACATTGTTCACCTGGAAGTTTGATATTCTTCCAGTGAGTTTAGTGGCACGAAGACTCCCCCAGTACTGGGCAAGTGTCGCAAATAGCTGTGGTTACCCACTTTTACCACACTGGAAGGTATAACAATGACTAATCTCCAGACCACAAGATCACTTCTCTGTCTGTAGGGCAAAATTCCCTCTACCTTCCACGACTTCTCATTACTATGAATAAGTCTGTTTTTTTATTTTAGATTTATTTTATATTTATCATTTCCCTTAGTTCCCTGGACCCACCAGTCCCACCAGTCATTTCTCTCTGCCTCTGGGCTTTGCATGCAGTGTGTCGAAGCTACAGAACTTTCTATGATACTGAACCGTTTTTGGTAGGGAGTTTGTCCATTGTTGCTCTTGCCGTTACTGTTACAGCGCTGAATCCTGGGCAAAACAGGTGGTCCAGGGTTTTACTTTTCATTTGCACCCTTATCCCCGAGTTGCGAATTAAATGTAGTGGAACAAGCATGGGGCCTTAATTTTTCTCCGAATATCTGGTTGTACCTTAAGCAGGACCGATGTTCCCCAAATACTCCGTAATCTTCCAGGGCACGCGATTCACGGGAATATCGATAAAGGTGAAAAGGAGGGGCACTCGTCCTTCCCATGCTGTTTCCATGCACATGTACTAAAGGCTTCTTGTCCTTATATTTGTCTCCCAGCCGTTTTAAGGTTAGGTTTATTTTTAGCTTTCATTAGTTGTAAAGTGCAGCTCTTCTTATCTGTTAGGTTTTTGGTTAATGCTTAATATGGTGTCTGTTTCCTCTTGTTGCAGATAATGGTTTTGCTGTGTAATCATTACATGTATATTATGCTCATGGAAACCGACAGTGCTGCCCTAGCTGTCTTTTATGTCGGTTTGGGAGACCGCATCCCATGTGCTTGTTGTTGGATACCAACTCCCGTCATGCAAGCCAGCTGCCGGGGGTGATGAGAGTTTAGGTCCAACAGCACATGAGGTTTTGATATGTGCATGCGTGTACGTGAAATGTTATAGAAAACTGGTACTGTAATTTACCGGTACCGGAAATTAAACTTTTGGCCACCGTAAGGGGCCTTTTTTGTTGTGAACACAGACGCAATGACTACAGATTTGTGTAATATTGATACAATGCCTTAAATACATAACATTATGTTTTATTATGGAGTGCCAGCTGATTCAGTAGTGCCATTACAATAGGGGACAGTGAAAATGAACAATAACTAAATAAAAATGACTATAAGATTAACACACAAGATACTGGTACTCATGACTTTTAGCATTCATCTGTCGACTTCAACAAGATGGTAGCCTATTTATACCTGGTCTCCAGATGTTCTTGAACAGCAGTCACTTTATCATGATATACGGTCTTCTCACATAGTAGTTGTGTTGGTGTGATTGATCATTCCGGAGGATGTGTTATGAGTTAAAGGTTTGCCTGTAATATATCTGTTATAATGTGAATCTGGACCAAAGGTAGAGATGGTGATACCACTAACCCTCAAAACTCTTCTCATTCTTAATCTGAGGGTCTATATTGTGTTAAGGAGTAGATACATCTAGCCACTTTCAGTAGGTGCCATAACGTTTTTTTTTTAGTGGAGGGTATAGAAAGAAAACTACACCACATTTCGTTGGCTCACACCTTCCCACCCTATGATCAAGAAAATTATTCTAGTTATTATGATACTGATGAGCAGAAAGAAAAAGTATTGAATTAAAATGATTCTAAAATCTTACCAGAAAATTATGTAAAAACTGTAACAATAAAAGCATAAATATCAGTGTGGTTTTGAGTATGGTTCAGCTTGTTAATGTTAATTCATCATTTGAAGTAAAAAAACAAAAAACAATGTACATTTGGTGTGAAGGTTGTCTACAACATTCAACAATCTCTCGATGGTACATTGTCCGTTTCACGGTGGAGGTTCTTCTCACTTCTGTTTGCACCACAACGTACCACTTCTCCTTTGGAACAAACTGCATTCATGATCATCCAGTTGTGTTTATGAGATGGCGTACGTTGGTGGTGGGGGGGGCGTTTAAAAGCCATTTATTTTCCTGAAGAAGCTATGATTAAACAAAATGAAAGCAATAAATATTGTGTTTTGGGTTAGGAATTCCTGTTTGTCCATGCTGCCCTTTACTGATTATTCTGCGACTACTCTCTTTCTGTAGCTGAGCGCCAATGTGCTGATCTTCCTTTGCACAAACATTATCGGAATTTGCACTCACTACCCAGCAGAGGTATCCCAGAGGCAGGCCTTCCAGGAGACGCGAGGGTATATCCAGGCCAGACTGCACCTTCAAAGAGAGAACCAGCAACAGGTGAGTGTGGCGTGTACCTGCAAACCCATAGCGCAGTCTGCGTTGGGTAGTCAATGGTTGTCTCTCTAGCCACGTTACACAGCAGAACTCCCGCAAAAGGTGTACAATAAAATGATGAAAAGTTAGACATCTAATACTTAACTGGGATAAAAGATTTGCTGGACTCTGACTATAAAGTGTAAACCATTGTGAAGAAATATGTTAGGTGCTTCTCGGGCTAAAGTTTTATTTTGGGGAAACTATAATCACAGTATGAAGTAAAACATGCATTCAAGCTTCTAAAAAGCTAGAGTATTTTCTTCATCCAAAATAAATCCTTCTGAAGCCAGCTTGCAGTAAGTGCAGTAAAGCGTAAAATAAAAAGCTAGTTTGTGTTGTAGCTTATTTTTAGGGATGTTAAACTCCATTTCAAATCTAGACATGGGTATTTTTAGTTTTATTGCTTTATTTTACAGCAGATGGAGGCTGTCACAGTGAGTTTCTTTCCTAGTGACCACAGTTTGAAATGTTGCTGTCTCTTTGTTTGCTGAAAACACAAAAAAACAGCTTTGATCTTAGTTTTTTTTTTCTTTCAATTTAATCTAAAAATACAGTGAATTTTTTTCCCAAGAATGAGTCAGAACAGTGAAATCTTCGAATGATTTCATACCAGACCTTTGTGCCAGTGTGCTAATTTATGTACCTTCCAAACTTGGCTATCATCTGAAACCATAACTGATCGCTTTTACACACTTGCTTTTGTTTGTTTCTGGCTTCGCTTGCAATAAATACCATACTATTAGCAGGACAGAGTTGGTCTTTGGAATATGTTTACCCTGACAGCAGAAGTGAATTGGAGTTTGTGTCTATTTATTCAGGAGCGCCTCCTGCTGTCTGTGTTGCCACGTCACGTAGCTATGGAGATGAAAGAGGACATCAACACCAAAAAGGAAGACATGATGTTTCATAAAATCTACATCCAGAAACATGACAACGTCAGGTAACGGGACCCTCTGAATCCTTCTGTAGGAGTCGTCTATGGTCGCATCCTGCTTTACCAACTTTACTCCCAACCATCCCATACTGACTGCCACACAAAAAGTACAAGTTTTTTTTATTTTTTCAAGATGATCCCCATCTATTTTTTTTATTTAGGGACACTATTGTCCCGTGGTTAAGAGTTAAGGCCTTTTTCTGCGGTAATTTGGGTGCAGCGTATATTCCACTTGTCTCTTTCCGGGATTTTGGGATGGTGGAGGGTGATGTGTACTGCCCTCCATAACAAAGTTATATGAGGTGTGTGACAGGGTTGTAGAAGGTATTATCACGGGTATTGTGAACTTTCAGTCTGTTCTCGTTTGCAGCATTCTGTTTGCAGACATTGAGGGTTTCACCAGCTTGGCGTCCCAATGCACAGCACAGGAACTGGTCATGACTCTGAACGAACTGTTTGCGCGATTCGACAAGTTGGCAGCAGTATGTATTACGAACGCACCTTATTTATTAATGAATTACACTTTGAACCTTGGTCAGCCATCATTCCTTGGTGCCGGCATAACCCCAGTGAGATCTTGTTCGCAGATAATGCAAAAGTTGCATTTTCTCCTGTCTGTTCGTATCTGGTATGGAAGTAAAATAATGCTCTGCCTCGGATCAGGAGGCTTTTTGACAGTTGTGTCATCCTACTTTCAGGAAAACCACTGCTTGCGGATAAAGATCCTGGGGGACTGCTACTATTGTGTTTCTGGTCTGCCTGAGGCCCGAGCTGATCACGCACACTGCTGTGTAGAGATGGGAGTGGACATGATTGAAGCCATCTCGTAAGTACAATTCCATATACTTCTCTTAAGTTGGCTGTCACTGCAATTTTGACTAGGATCATCACAATACTCTTGGAACGTATAACAGAGTCTTCATTATGCCTAGAGAAGTTGCAAATATGTTTTTAGTGCTAGCGTTCAAAGACTTTGTTTACTATGTATTTTAGTTTACATAGTTACATAGACATATGTGATCTTTGTCTAAATATGCCCCTTTTTTGTTTTAAATTCCTTTAGTATAATCTGGTTGCACAACACGACATCCATATTACCATTTATTTTGCCATTTGCCCATTGTACTTGAAGAAAGTGATTTCTAGAACTGCTAGCACACCGAACGTGGAAACATCTGGTACACCAGTCTCATTCCATATTACTCTATCGTGGTCTTTGTCCTCTGCCAAGGAGGATCTTTTTGACTCTTGTTGATCTTAAACAGGGAACTCCCCTTACAATTTTTATCACTGAGGTTAAATACAAATACATTTTAAAAGTATTGTGCTGTTTTGTTTTTTTAAACAACTCTATTTGTTTTTCGGCTGTATGTGTTGTAGCTGTTACATTACACAAATCCGCCAGACAGACATACTCACTCGTTGTCATACTGCCCAGGGTAAACACCCATTCTACTCTCTGACTAATGACTAGTGGACTTCATTAGTATTATCATAAAGAATCCGCTTAGTGTGGTGACTGTGCATGGGAAGTCACCCATAATATTGTATGGCTGACAACATCCAGATAAGCAGATAAAGAACGTTTATTGGAACAAGATGGAAAAAAAAAACCAGTTTTTCTCAAAGCGAACCTATGTTACGGTGTTTTATGCTCAGGAATAAAATATGTTTCCATAGGATGCCCCTATGCATTTTACCAGAAGGGTGTACAATATATGCCTAAAGCTCTGCGCTCAAGGGTTAAACTCAAGTTAGTCTCAACATTCATAGTCTTAATGAATCTAGTAATTTGGTGTCAGGAGCAGCATTCCTGTATAATATGAATAATATACATTTAGTGTCTGGGAATCAGCATGATCTTCTACCTCTTAAGACTGCTACTGTTTTCACAACCTATTGGTCCTGGTTAGACCTCCACACTACATTACATTTATTTATATAGCACCAGCAGATTCTGTAGCGCTGTTATAATCAGAGGAATCATTTAAAATCACGCACAATAACTGGTACAAAAGGAGCTTACAATCTAGTCGGTGATTGAGGGGGAAGTGAAACGGCAAGAGAGGACTGCTTGGATGGGGAATGAGTTGAGTCCAGATAATCTGTAGAGGTTGTTGGTTCTTCAGATGGCTTGATTAGTGTAATGGCTGTTGATTGAATGGGGAGAGGGTCTTGAGGTTCCCTGCAGTGTCCCCTCAATGTAACTTATCTGTCCACTTATGAAGAGTCCACTAGGGATGAGGCCTCTGCAGCTGCATTTCCAAGCAAGCTTGTGAGGCCCAGGAATTTATAGGGCTACCTCACAAGTGGTCAGATAAGGTGATTGCATACAGGAGGCAGATGTTTCACACCTTGTGTTAATAATTGCAATTAAGCTAGAGGGTCCCAAAGTTAACCCTTGAAATCCACAGGGTATGGAGACAGGCAGGGTAGACAAACCAGGTGAAAACTAGGGGTTACAGCAGGAGATGAGGGGTTCATGAGTGGATCAGATGCAATGAGATAACCACGCCTGTAAGAGAGGGAGATGGTTGAGATTAATATAGATTGCCAGGTGAGTAGTTGGATGAATGCATGAAGACCAGGAGAGGATGTCTAGAAGGAGACAGATAAGAGTTACACTGGACTATCCAAAGGTCACAGCAGCTACATTTCCAAGCAACTCTACACCATTATTTTAGCCATCTTGGATTTACTATGTTGTTTCCTCTCTAAGGCTGGTGCGGGAGGTCACCGGTGTGAACGTTAACATGCGCGTAGGCATACACAGTGGACGTGTTCACTGCGGTGTCCTTGGCTTGCGCAAGTGGCAGTTTGATGTGTGGTCCAATGACGTGACTCTGGCCAATCACATGGAAGCAGGAGGCAAAGCCGGGTGAGTGTATAGATCCTGCTGGTTTGCTTGCAGCTCATGATCTTCTTTGTAATTTACAGCCATACTTGGCAGAGGTAGCATGAAATCTTTCCTAAGTTCATTTTAAGTGCCACTACATTACACCAAATTAAACTACAGCCAAGGGAGGAAATATCCATTACTTCCTGAATCCGTCTAGCAGTTTAGTTACGCTCATAACAATAAATTCAGGAAGCGCGTGTCCGTCACTTCATTTATAAATCCAACAAATCCCATTACAGAAGGATACACATTACCAGTGCAACTCTGAAGTACCTGAATGGGGATTACGAGGTGGAACCGGGCAACGGCGGCGAGAGGAACGCATACCTTAAAGAAAATGATATCAAGACCTTTCTGGTGACGGGATGCAGTCAGAAAAGGGTACATGTCTTCTGCCGTCTCTGTCATTACAACAGCCGAGCGCCTGCTTTTCAGTCTCGGTTGCACCTCAGGAATTTAAATAATTACCAACGGTTTCTGTGACAATAAAAAAATAGCAATGACTTGGTTTCAAGTTTGTTGAACTTTATTTCTGGTTGTGCGGATGAAGTGCATGCCAAATTGTAAAGAGTCAAGTTTTAAAGAGCCCTTTTCAGTTTCCTTGTCTTCGTTATCATTAACTATGAATTGATGTAAGCACATCATGGTTTCATTTCTGTAGTTCTAATTTTTTTATCAATCTACACAATAAATAATTTGCTGAGAGAATTTCTGATCACCCTTACTTTAAAGATCCTGTCCCCTGGGCGTCTTAGATCAATCCCTTCTTAGGTCACATAATCACCTAGTGAAGGTTTATTTGGACATCGCGTATCAATGCAATTAATGAAACCTTATTTTTTGGCAATCTCAGAAAGAGGAAAAAGCGATGTTGGCAAAACTTCAGAGGACTCGAACCAACTCTAATGAATGCCTCACCCGTGTCTGGGTACCTGAGAGAACATTTCCACGAAACAAAGGCTCAAAAGCATTCCGTCAGATGGTGAGTACCCTACTAATAGATAATAATAATAGGGTTAGACAGAAAGAAAGTAAACCTGAGCATCAGTAGCGACAAGAAGATGTATCATTCAAGAAGGGTACATGGTGAGAACGAAAAACATAGAATGGGTTATGTTGATGAGACAAGTGTTATAACATTCGGAGAAGATTTATGCAACGACGGATGAGTGTTCTAGCACTGCTTTATGACTGGAGTTGTTTATTCCAGCAGAACTTTAGTAACAAAGATAGTTTCTACCACTTGGCTGGCTGAATTTGATGAGGGCCGCATGACATCAATAACCCAGTTCCAAAAATCCCTAGCTGAGAGCAGATTGTAAACTCTAAATATTTGTACATTCAAATCTTTTCTGGTTAATCGTACGGCTCAGTAAAAAGTACATCTAGTTCCAGAGCTCACTGTGTATTAGTTCTCCCCGTTATGGCACGTTCACTAGTGGCTTATGGGGTCCTAGTACTGCTGCTACGGTCAGACTGAGTGCAGGCAGATTCTTCATCCACTCGCTGACTGCTGCGGTTCCCAGGGGCCGAGCGTGAGAGAGAGGCCTCCCGATGAGGTTACGTGCAGACAACACAGGGACGCCTGGCTCCTCTCTCAGGAACACTTAATTAAATTCTTCTTCAGAGGCCCTCCTTTGGGACCTGACTAATGAGACATGCCAAGGGGCAAACAACTCTCAGCTCGTGTGCCTTTCGCTGCCAAATGCTTCCTAAAGGCAAGCTGCAGCACAACTGAATATGCCCTGTAGAGTGATTATTAAGGATTTTATATGCTTCAGTAGCACAGAACAGATGAGCTAATAATAACAATTAGGATAGTTACCTGGCCTGAAAGTAGTGGGGAGGGGTATTTTGCATAAAGCTGTGCCTTTCTTAAGAAAATAAATGCATGAAATCTTCCAAAGTCCTATTTATAATAATAAAAATAATAATAATAAAAGCCTGACTAGTATGGAAACAGGATATCCATAGTAACTTCCCCTTTGATTGTGAATTCCCGATTGTAGCACGTAATACTCCAGTGCGGACAGCAAACCCATCCGGTTATGTCCAGCTGGAGCTGCAAATGCTGGTTTGGTACGGAGGTGTGGAGCGACAGTATTTTAGGAAGTACCCTCTTTTGCGGGAAAGTGTATAATGCATGTTAAAGTACTTAGTAAGCACGTGATCACGCGTAGAATTGCAGGCTGATGTGTTGGGGCTTCTGAACACCGCGGAGGAAGTGTGTCCGTCTGACTGTACTGAAAAGCGAGTAAACCGGCACTCCAACCACATTGTGACAGCAGCAGCAGAGAGTGCGCTACCAACTTTCTATCCACCGGTTACTGAATACGCTATTTGAGCTGGAACCACCGCGGTGCAAATTGTAGGCAAGAATTCAATTTCACAAACGTAACCCTTCTTGCAGGAGAACTTTTCCGCTATACATTATGCAGGAGCCAGCTCACTCCTTCTTGCAGAAGACTCTTTCTGCTATACATTATGCAGGGCTAGCTCAGTCCATGCAGAAGACTCTTTCTACTATACATTATGCAGGGCCAGCTCAGTCCTTCATTTAGTTAGTGTTAAACCCCCCCCCATCTATCACAATTTAGCAAAGAAGCCCCATTGTGTATGAAGAGACATACAAAAAATTGGATCATTTAAGATGGACCTGTGATATTAAATGATCCAGCTGTTTATAACATATGGACATCCATCTACCTTCCTCCCGATTTAAAAAAAAAAAAAAAAAAGTTTATCAAGCTAATTCTCTCTTGTTTATTCACTTAATTCACTAACTTTTGCTACAACTTTCCACCGGTTGTAAATTGACTGCATTTATTAGACACAAACTACCTACAGCAAAAAGAAAATACAGTCAAGTAATTATGAAACAATTGAGAGCATTTTAAACATGCAGAGAAATGCTTCAGGCCAGATTTTCAAAGATCTGTTAACTATTAACAGTTTGAATAATGGCTCATTTGTAAAAATTGTTCCTATTAAAGCTCGGTTTGAGAAATAGACTGTTTAATTAACAATTAGGTCTAACCTATGAAACAGTTGAAGGCCACAGAAAATAACTAACCATTGTGTAAGTAAATAACCAGCCAGTGTAAAATATATATATATATATGTAATATATCATACTTTCCTTACAGATAGGGTAGAGATAAGTGGAACAGCCTTCCAGCAAAGGTGGTAGCGATTAACACTGAATTGAAATATGCACAGGATAGGCATAAAGCTATCCTTAATCTAAGATGAGACAAAGAACCGAATAAAGTGGGGTTTTCACCGCAAGAAAAAAATTAGTAGACTAAATGGGCCGAGTGGTTCAAATGTTATGTTCTATGAAGTACTGGATGTACTTTTAGCGAGGGCTGATACACAGAGCTGCGAGAATTAATCTAAAGGTAATATATTGTGTACACAAAGGGATGCCAGGTCCATCTTATATCTAAAAAAAAAAAAATAAAGATAACTTTATTTGTTTTTTTTAAGCTTATTTTGAAAGTATTGTTTCATCCTCAACATTTCAGTTGCTACATTCCTGAAAGAGGATTACGACCAACTTGGGAATTTATTGAGATCATCGTAGTCATATTACCCTATATAGCAAAGTGTTAAAAATAGAGCAGTCAGCCGTGTCATTCTGTTGGTTTCCATGGTGATTGCACCACTTTTGTCTTATTTGTTTGGGAAAAGAACCTACTATAATATATTTTTCCCTTTTTTCAGGGCATTGATGAATCAAGCAAAGATAAGTAAGTGGGATTTAGTAAAACTCCTGATTTCTGCTACCACATTTAACATTTTTTTCCGTACTTTACTAATTTCCAAAATAACACATTTGCAAATGATATGTTAGATTAAACCATTCTTAAAATAGCTTCCCTAGCTAGATTATCCTTTTGAGTGGCAGTCAACTGGTTAAATATTCTAGTTGTTTGTTCCAAATACCATGGGCAATGCTGTAAGTTATTAACCTAAGTATGTGTGTGTGTGTGTATATATATATATATATATATATATATATATATATATATATATACCGTATTGGCTCGAATATAGGCCGCACTTTTTTCCCTCACTTTAAGTCTTTAAAGTGGGGGTACGGCCTATATTCGTGGTCTAGCGCCCGACGCCGGGTAGGCAGCAGGGTTAGGATACAGATCCCACGCAGCGGTGCAGGGGACCTGCATCCTACTCTCCGATACGCTCAGACAGCCTTCCCTGCCAGCACTTTCCACGGGGGGAGTGCCGGCACGGGAGATTGTTAAAGCACATCGTGCAGACGTGCCGGCAGCGGAGGTTGTTAACGCTTGCATGGCCGCAGCCGGTGAACGCCTGCGCGATGTACGCTAACAATCTTCCTTGCCAGCACTTCCCACGGCGGAAGTGCCAGCACATGCAAGACCCCGGGGAGTCTGCACCGGTAAGTCTAGGGGGGGGGGGACCTCTTGGGGGCAGAGTGGCAGCATATCTCAGGGGGGGTAGAGTGGCAGCATATCTCGGGGGGGGCATATCTCAGGGGGGGATAGAGTGGCAACATATCTCGGGGGGCAGAGTGGCAGCATATCTGGGGAGGGCAGAGTGGCAGCATGTCTGGGAAGGGCAGAGTGGCAGCATATCTCGGGGGGGGCATATCTCAGGGGGGGATAGAGTGGCAACATATCTTTGGGGGGCAGAGTGGCAGCATATGTGTTTGTTTTTTTTACTAAGAATTTTTTTTCTTTAAAAAAGCACCTAACTTTTAGGGTGCGGCCTATATTCGGGTGCGGCCTATATCCGAGCCAATACGGTATGTGTGTGTGTATATATGTGTATATATGTGTATGTATATATATATATATATATATATATATATATATATATATATATATCGTAAAAATGTCCTATGTGCTTAGAGGACAACAATTATTCCTGTAAACCTCTCCATAAGTAGAAGAATGCTGTTAAGCTGTTGTGACCTGGTGAAAACCTGGAAGCCATTCCCAGTTTCCCCTCTATAAATGACTTGCATTTCTTAATCACCACTGTATAAAAAGGACTCGAGGTTGATCTTCCATTGTGGCTTAGCATTGTGTTGGCTACTAACTTCCTTATCTGCAAATCGCATTTGATTTGGTCTTCTGGTGGCATTTTCCTATTTGACCCATTAATGTTTGTGCTGACCCATTGTGGCTTATGGCCTTAGATTTAAAGTGGTGTTGACCCTACTGCATTATTGCATTCTATTGTAATATACTGAATATTTTTTGCATTTTTCTGCCTTTCTCTCTCTCTTTTTTTTTTTTTTTTGGTTTTATACTAATTCATTGTGTTACACTGTCTTTATACTCCCTATTTCTGTTATTTATATGGTTCAATGGTTTGTATTTAGTCGAAACACACAAGAAGCCCTAAATCCCGAGGATGAGGTGGATGAGTTCCTGGCTCGTGCAATCGATGCTCGGAGTATTGATCAGCTACGAAAAGATCACGTCAAGAAATTCCTGCTCACTTTTCAAACTCCAGACCTAGAAAAAAAGGTAACACACAATGATTTCCAGACGGTATTTACCAGGAAGAATAGTCAGAATTCTTACGATACTACTTGTCTTTTGCAGTATTCCAAGAAGGTGGATGACCGATTTGGGGGCTATGTGGCCTGCACTCTGCTGGTCTTTTGCTTTATCTGTTTTATCCAAATTGTGGTATTCCCTCAGTAAGTAACTGTATTCATACATTATTTTTGTAACACGATGTTGTATAAGCTTGGGGGATCCTGCAAGTAATTCTTCTATCTTTTCCTACAGTTCCCTCGTCATGCTTGGAGTCTACACGTGCATCTTTATTATTCTGGCCAACATTATGTTTGTGTGTGCCGTGTATTCTTGTATAAAGGTAACCTCTGTAAGTGCTGGTAATAAGCTAGGAATTTCTAAGCTATAAGCTTTAACTTTAAAGTTTTTTTTTTCTTTATTTCTGTAGCTCTTTCCATCAGCTTTGCAAAAGATATCACGGAAGATTGTGCAATCACGAACAAACAGCACCTTTATTGGGATATTCACTATATTGTTGGTGTTCATATCTGCCTTTGTCAACATGGTAAGGATATATTACTGACTCCATGTGATGAAAAAAAGAAAGCCATGCGGGTCAACTCATCCTCTCTGACGAGGGAGTATAGCATAAGTTTACTTTAGGGCTGAAACAACTAATCGATAAAATCGATAATAATCGATTATGAAAATCGTTGGCAACGAATTTCATCATCGATTAATCGAATCGATTTTTATCGATTATAAAAAGAGGGTTTTTTTTCCAGAGCAAATGCTCTGAAAAACTCCTCTCCTTATAATAATCCGATCTCAAACTGAGATCGGATTATAACACCAGAATCCAGATCCCCCGCAACGCTGCAGGAGACCTGGATTCCCCTCACTGTCGGCCGGTCTCTCACTTCCGTCTCTCTCTCCCCTCCCATACACCCCTCAGACTCCTCCCCCTCCCATACGTCACTCTGCCTCTCTCCCGGCTCCGTTACTGACAAGGACTTTCACTGCAGCTTCATAGAAGCCACAGTGTAAGTGAAGTGCAGTAACGGAGGCTGTCTGTGCGATGCAGACACTCACAGGCTGACAGAGAATCATCCTCTCTGTCAGCTGGTGGGGGTCTGCATCGCACATACAGCCTCCGTTACTGTCAGTAACGGAGCCGGGTAGAGAGGCAGAGCGGTGTATGGGAGGGGGGAGGAGTCAGAAGGGTGTATGGGAGCCACCCTCCCATACACCACTGTGGCTCCTCCCCCCCAGAGAGGATGATTTTCTGTCAGCCTGTGAGTGTCCGTTACTGCACTTCACTTACACTGTGGCTTCTATGAAGCTGCAGTGAAAGTCCTTGTCTAGTGAAGATCCGTTGCTGACAGGAGGCAGAGTGGAGTATGGGAGGGGGAGGAGGCAGAGTGGAGTATGGGAGGGGGAGGGGCCAGAGTTGTATGGGAGAGGGGAGGAGCCAGAGTGGTGTATGGGAGAGGGGAGGAGGCAGAGTGAAGTGTGGGAGGGGGGAGGAGGCAAAGTGGTGTATGGGAGGGGGAGGAGGCAGAGTGGAGTATGGGAGGGGGAGGAGGCAGAGTGGAGTATGGGAGGGGGAGGAGGCAGAGTGGAGTATGGGAGGGGGAGGAGGCAGAGTAGTGTATGGGAGGGGGAGGCGGCAGAGTGGTGTATGGGAGGGGGAGGCGGCAGAGTGGTGTATGGGAGGGGGAGGCGGCAGAGTGGTGTATGGGAGGGGGAGGCGGCAGAGTGGTGTATGGGAGGGGGAGGCGGCAGAGTGGTGTGTGGGAGGGGGAGGCGGCAGAGTGGTGTATGGGAGGGGGAGGAGCCAGAGTGGTGTATGGGTGAGTTATAGTGGTGTATGGGGGGTATTATGAATTTCAGGGAATATAGGGGGTATAAGGCATATCGATATTAGGCATATCAGGGGGTCATAAAACATCTGGGGGTAAAAGGTATATCAGGGGGCTCAGTTGCATATCACTGGCATATAAGGAGTATAAGGCATATCAGGGGCACAGTGGAATCTGGCATATAAGAGGTATAAGGCATATATGGGGGCAGAGTGGCAAGCTGGGGGTCTGATGTGCATAACCGGGGGCAGTTTGGTAAATAAAAAAAATTTAAATAAGGCTTTTTTTCCTCATAGTTTTTATTAAATATGAAAAAGTTAACATATGAATTAATATTTACTAATAACTTTGTATTAAAACCTAGTTTGAGAAACACCGTGTTTGGGTTCTTGTAGCTTTTATTATGTCAGTAAAATAAGAAGGTGAATAGAGAGAGGCCATTGTGATAAAGAGATGAAAGTGTAAATTGTACATTTTTTATTACATTATTTTAAATTTAAAAAAATTGCATTTTTTTATCCGATTAATCGATTAATCGAAAAAATAATCGGCCAACTAATCGATTATTAAAATAATCGTTAGTTGCAGCCCTAGTTTACTTACATGGCGACATCGGGTATTTGTGGAACCTTGATACATAACATGCCTTTGGAATCTCTAAACCATAACTTGATATATCCGTGATATTGATGTCATACTAAACCATAGACTTATAAACGTGCCTTTCGCGTTCTTTATGATGTTCTGGTCTCTCTCTCTCCGATCCTAATTTTTTTCTGCTGAAAATGGATTCTTATTGCTTTCCTATGAGAAGTTATTTGGGCTGTCATAGGTTCCGTGCATAGACAATATATGTTTTATTGTTGCCTAACTGTTTTTTTTGTTTTTTTATGCTCTTTTGATTTTTAGTTTGCCTGTAATCACCAGAGCCTTGCTGAGTGTGCTGCTCAGGAACTGAACATCAGTTATGGGTCTGTCACTGCCTGCCACCTCCGTATCCTTAACTACAGCCTGAGCATGGACACTGCTCCGTGTGGCTCCCACCAGCCCACGTGCAATTTCCCAGAGGTATGAAACCCAACCGTATGGAGAACATCAAAGAGCGATCCATTTTTATGCCGACCATCTATCAGCTGTTCAACTGTGTAATAATTGGTTTTCTAAGCCCACTCCATTGGTGAATTTTCCTCCTTATGTGTCTTCATTAATCTTTTCTTTTTCCTCCCGACAGTATTTTAACTACAGCATCCTCCTGAGCCTGCTGGCCTGCTCAGTCTTTCTGCAGATCAGCAGCATTGGGAAGCTGGCACTCATGTTATCCATCCAGATCCTCTACATCCTCATTGTAGAGGTGCCGGAGGTCATCCTTTTTGATAACTACGACCTCCTTGTGACAGCAAATTCATTGTAAGTGTATCTTTCTCTTTTATTTTCTGCTTGTTGCCAGCTGCTCATGAGAAACACACAATCTGATTAGGAAAACTTGATCATGGGGGTAACACTGTTGCATATACAAATAGCATAGTGAAGATGTCAGATGAAGGCTTAATTAC
This sequence comes from Spea hammondii, assembly GCA_029215755.1. Classification (NCBI taxonomy): domain Eukaryota; kingdom Metazoa; phylum Chordata; class Amphibia; order Anura; family Pelobatidae; genus Spea; species Spea hammondii. Next base: position 35,305,168 of record JARDYJ010000002.1, read on the forward strand.
CACAACGGCACCAATGCTCTATAGATGCCTCTCATGGGCTCAGTACAGTAATTCTACTATACACACTGCTGTATGTGTAGATAGCATGTTGTGGTAAGTGTCATGAGATGCACTTCGAGTGTACAGCTGACATCAGCAGGACTATTATTTGGGCTCTGGTGGACAGGACTATAGTACACTGCCGGATCCCGTTCAGAGTGTTTGCCATGTAGTGCAGATTACAACTTAAAAAAAATAGTGTCATTTACCCCTTGACTTACTGTTTGTTTTCTATTATAACTTTACTTGTTCTCATACTCTGCTTGATACAGAAACCCTCTGGGCACTTTGGAGTAAATTTTATGTAAACTAATCTTTGCACGCATCATTTGAGATATGCCTTGTGAATATTGCATGGCTGTTCAGTAACCCTTCTGTAGCTGCTTTAGCATTCACATCACTGCAACCCAAGTCTCTTTATTTCCCATTCGCCTTGGGCCACCTTGACGTACATGGCTTACCGAGCAGAATATTCCACGGAGGCTCGTGGTGACAGAGTGTTCCATTAAACTTCGGAGTAGCTTTTAAACACATACTTAAAATTGGCTGTTTAAAGATTAATGCATAACATTTACATTCCTGTCTGAATTGGCCAGGATCGGTAATAATATTGTTAAAGTGGCCATGTCAGCTAACTTATTATCATTATATTTGTAATTTCAAATTCAGCAGGTTTAATGTTATTTTTCCATTTTTCCAATTATGCAAAAATAAAAAAACACTGGTTTCTGTGTGCTTTGAGTTTAAAAATGAAGCCTTCCACTATATTTGTATGGTATTTCCTGAAGTTGTGCCAACCAATAGAACCAAACATGTCTAGATTTTTCTAGTATAAAAGTATCAGTATTAAGGAGGTGACCTGTGTATAAAATGAGATACTAGTATTACTAAAATTCAATTTTCTGCTCTTCTCAGTTTGGACAAAATTCGGAGTGATTTTTGCATTCGGAAACAAAATCCGTTGTCACCCCCCCATTGACTGTCATGCACTCTCACGCTCTTTCTCAATGTCTCGCTACCTTCTCTGCCGACCCCTTCCGTGTCCTTGTCTACTTGCCCTGCAACTCTTCTTTTTTCATCCTGGTTCAGTGAACCGGGACTCCCTAGCCACTTCCGCAAATGGTTGAGCCCCTGGGCACAAACTCTGCCCCAGTTGGAGGAATGGGACAGCCGTTATTTTGCCCTCTCGGAGTACTTCCGCAAAAGAGAAAAGCCACTGGGACGTGTACCTCCAGTTGGGGGAGAGAGTTTGCGCAGCCCTTACGAAAAAATTACTGCAGTTTTTCTGAAGCAATACTTCTGAAGTTTTTTGGACATGAAAAAACTGCAATACTGCACTTTTACTGCAGTATTACTGCACATTTACTGCAGTTTTACTGCATTTGTACTTCACTGTACTGCACTTTTACTGCAGTTGTTTTTGTACAGAAGTACAAATGCAATAAAGCTGCAGTACATTGTGGGTTACAACTGTAGGTTTGCAATATAAAAAAAAGCGCAGATTTGTGCAGTAAAACTGCAGTACAGTGAAGTACAAATGCAGTAAAAGTGCAGTATTGCAGTTTTTTCATGTCCAAAAAACTGCAGTATTACTTCAGAAAAACTGCAGTAATTTTTTTCGTAAGGGAGAGGCTCCACCTTTTTGCAGAAGTCCCCGAGGTGGCCTGATTCATGGAGAAGGGTGACAAAAAAAAAGACATGGGGTGAAGAGCAAGAAGAGGCAAGAGAAGCAGCAGAACGGCGGGAATGGAGACAGGGACACGGAAGGGGTCTGTGGATACATTGAGAGAGGGAGTGTGAGGGACTGTGAGTAAGTGTAAATGGGATTTCAGAGCTCTCTGCTTTGTTTTCTTTTGTTTCATTGGGGTCCCTAGTTTTCAGACAAATTAATGAAATAGACAAATCTGAATGCGCAAGTCAATGAGATATGCATAAAGCGATCCTATGGAATATATAAGGGCAGACTAGCTGAGCCATTTTCTGCCATCACAATCTGTTTCTGGGTTACAGGACATGAACTATCCGTAAGCTGAATTTCTTCAGCTAAACCAAACCTTGGTCGCAGGAAACTATTGTCTTGCCGTTTGTGAAATGTAAAAAGAATGTCTGGTTTTGGTTCTTAGAATGTAAACATAACCTAAGCAGCCCTTTCTAGTAAATGTGTTTAGTTGACATCTATAAAGTCATATCATTGGGTAGGAGTCCTGAGGCATATACCAAATCCTTCCTGATACTTCACAATGTAAAAGGAGCCATGGATACACCTAGTCCTGCTAATTGGGAAGCATGGAGTCCGCAAGGGCCAGGTTGGCCAACACAACAATTATCACCATTAGGATTTGAGAAAATTCATTCAGATGTGCCAGCTAAATTTGGCAGGGGCCTTGGCAAAGGCTTTATGAGCTGCTTCAAAACCGCCATGAGGAACAGATTGCTGGTTAAGTGCAGCGAGTGTCCCCAAGTTCACATCACTGTATATATTTGAGCTGACAGGCGCACAGAAACCAAGAATACAGTCTAAAAAACATAACTGTGTAACGAGGAAGGATGTAGACTTCTAGCATTTCTTTGTATTAAGTCTCTGTGTGTTCTTATAGCCACTCATGTGTTTTGTTTTCTCTTTAGAGCCTCCAATCGAACTCTGGAAGCTGACGAATGGTAAGTAAAGGCTAATCAAACCATTGTCACTTCTAAAAAAAACTCTACATTCAGGCCGGGCAACAACAGTCACTAGCTGGTCGACAATTATGAGTTATAGCGTATTAGCAACTGGAGGCCCATAGGCTACCCACCACCAGCTTAAGGAGACCTTCAGATGTAGCTCTGGTAGCTAGCTATTATATAGGTGGAATTGAGCACAAATAAGCTATACGTTCTGAGCAGAGCTGTCATGGATACCGCACAGGGAGCCACTACCTGTCATTTCACCATGATGTTAGGAGGACGTGGGTATATAAGGGTTAACGGGGAAAAACCAGCCCGCAGGCCCACTCGAAGCTCTAGCCACAGGGCACAAGGCAACTACACCCGTGTCCTCCATGTTATTACAAACCTCATCCTCTGTATACCTGTTTGTGAGGTGACCCATTTTTATTTCTCAGGCCCTGTTTAACCCCCTCCTGCCATGTTTCCTATCTTTCTGGAGGGCACATTGAACATCTTCATGCTCTGATGCTGCTACGGGGATAAGCATTTAACCAATAAGTAATTGTTGCCTTTCAGCAGCACGGTGATCAGTAAGATAGCTCTGAAGTATGTGACTCCTGTCATTCTCACTGTGTTTGTGCTGGCGTTATATCTTCATGCGCAGCAAGTGGAATCCACAGCAAGGCTGGACTTTCTTTGGAAGTTGCAGGTATGCAGGGGTGAGAGAATGGTTACCTAAAGTTTGGGGGATATGCATAGGATTTTTTTTTTTCCTCATTTTTCCTGTCTCGATATAAGCTTTTCCTGACTATACAGTAACGTTTCATACCTGAAATCAATGAGCACTCACTCCAAAGTTCACATTTCTCATGGAAGTTTGCTTTAGATTTTTTTGCAGAAACAAAGGATGTTGTTACAAAATAGAACACAAAAGTGAGATTCTGCTCTTACGAGTTTACTGTCCCTTGTATAATGTGTATACAGTAGTCCTACTGTATATATTCTTATTTTAATATGCATACCCCCTATTGTGTTAAATGTCTGCACTTAAATTATTATATTTAAATCTACCCATATTTCCCTGTAGTTCTGTTTTTTCCCTCACAATGACCTTTGCCCCTCCATATTGGGGCATTTGTGCAGAGAAGCTCAGAAAACATGCCAAAGCTTGGTCGTGCGTTCACACTAGAGGAAAAGTTTGGCCTATTCTGGCGTTTTCAGGTTTGTCGTCGTCTTCTATTCAGGCAACAGGAGAGAAGGAAGACATGGAGGAGTTGCAAGCATATAATCGACGTCTGCTCCACAACATCCTTCCGAAAGATGTTGCTGCTCATTTCTTGGCCCGGGAGCACCGGAATGACGAACTGTACTACCAGTCCTGCGAATGCGTGGCGGTTATGTTCGCGTCAATCAGTAATTTCTCAGAGTTTTACGTTGAACTGGAGGCCAACAATGAAGGAGTGGAGTGTCTGCGTTTGCTCAATGAGATCATTGCTGATTTTGATGAGGTAATGTGTGGAATTTGCTGATTTTGATTAAGTAGTGTGCTAAAATTTGGTCACTTCTTCAGGTCCAAAAATGAAAGCTTTAAAGATGCCGAGAGTACCTTTAACACTGAAAAAAGACCACTTCAATGTAAGAACATTTGTCACAGGTTTAGAACAATTCATCCAAAGGAGGGCTGGCTTGTTCTGATTTGAAGAATGCAGGGCAATGTTTTTTAGGGTTTATCTGCTAAAGTGGTATGGTTGCAGTGATATCTTCTTACCTGTCTGGTTACTCTATATGTGTTTTACTCTTCATGTACACCCTGTTAGGTGAGTGTGTTTGGGCTAGAATTGTCCAGTTAATTGTTAACCTCTGTGTAGCAAATCCATCTTTTTGCTCCACGGTCTGTAGGCTTTACTGTATGTGTTGGAATCCTGCTTTGAAACTGGAACCATGAAATTAAACAGACTTTGCCCTAAATCAGAAGGCGACTGATCCTCATTCTGAACTAGTACACGTGCTCTTTCTTTAACAAAACGTCATCCTTCAATAGTGCAACTGGCCTCTCTTACCACAGATTATCAGCGAGGACAGGTTCCGCCAACTTGAAAAGATTAAAACCATCGGTAGCACTTACATGGCAGCTTCTGGTCTGAATGACACCACCTACGACAAGGAAGGGAAGACGCACATTACCGCCCTTGCAGACTACGCAATGAAGCTCATGGAGCAGATGAAATACATTAATGAACACTCCTTCAATAACTTCCAGATGAAGATCGGTGAGTGCCAGTTTGTCATGATAAACTGGGGTATATAACATATTGTCAGAAAGAGCCTTGCAAGGCTTATTGTACAGGGGGACTCTGCCTTCCCAGAAAATCAAGCAACCTGGAATCGAACAGAGAGGATATTTGGGGAAACAGTGACTTTGATGCAAAGGTTTTATAGATATTTTTTTGGTTTGAGGGCCTTTGAGTAAGAGAGATGATTGTTACTATGAATTTATATAGCACCATCATATTCCATAATGCTGTATGCTAGACAAACTTGACATAAGCAGTCACATAGCAGAGTGAATGTATAGAAACAAGGGGCGAGGAGGGCTCTGCTCAAACAGTGCTACAACCTAGAACGTTTTACTACCATCCATTATGATAAACACAATTGTAGGATTGTACGAGTGCTTGATAGACTTGCATGAGGTGCTAGGTTCTTTGGTTATGGTTACTTGGATATCAAAGAGAGTATTCATCGACACAGTTTATTTAATCTTTAAAGCATCATGTATTGTCTGCAGCACAGGGACTTCATTGGTAGAAACTGTGCATGAAGGTATTTTCGAAGAGGCTGCGAGCTGACTTGGAGCCATAGACTTTTCATAGTCTCAGCAATCCAACACTCATTCAAGAGATAAGAGGACAAAATGCTAACTTGTTAATTTCCAAGTGAAGTTATATCCTTCGTCGTGGCTACCGTCATGCACTGTCCGTCAAGGCCAGTGCTCTGTTTCCTCCACAATGTGGCACGGTAACCCCCATTTCCTTGTTTTGGGCCCTAAAGGAGCCCTCTGTTGTTTCTTGCCTCGGAGTAGATGTAAAGTATTAGTTCCATGCATAAGGAAATGTTGATTAAAACTACAAAAGCGCTTAGTATCAAAAGGTTATTTATCACATTATTGGACTCTGAGACGATTTGACAAATAGTTTATCAGCTGGGAAACTAATCAATTATATTTTTCTATTCTTTTGTTAGGGCTTAACATTGGGCCTGTTGTTGCTGGAGTAATCGGAGCACGTAAACCTCAGTATGATATTTGGGGAAACACTGTGAATGTAGCCAGTCGCATGGATAGCACTGGGGTACCAGACCGCATACAGGTGAGTTACCTTCAGGCTTCCACGGGCACTCTTTCAAAGGTGTTACTCTGCCCCCTGCTGGGGATAAACAAAAATGTCCCTTTTTTATTTTATTTTAAATAATAATTATGACCATCTGGAGCTATTCTGTCACAGGCTTTTGAACATTTTCCTTTTTAAAACACTGCCATCGAGTCCCAGGGCATTTCAGCTAAACAGTAAGAAATTTGCATTGACTGGACAAAAATAATACAAAAAAATAGTTTTTTCCTTGAAATTCTCCCTATGTAGTTGCAGGTGGCCCAAGTGTTGTCTTCATTTCTTCACAGGTAACGACTGATCTGTACCAGGTGCTGGCAGCCAAAGGTTACCAAATGGAGTGCAGAGGGGTCGTTAAGGTCAAAGGGAAAGGGGAAATGACCACCTACTTCCTCAATGATGGGCCGGCCAGCAGTTAGCAGGAATCTTTGCTTCCTAAGGATAGAGGATCCAGATGCCTCATCCAAACCCCGTGCAGATGACCCAGAATGATAAGGAAGCTACCTACATCCTCAGCAGCAAATGGGTTGGTGACAGCAGATCCCTGCCCCTGAGATGCAGAGCTTGGCAGCAGCGTGTTTGTGTGGTGCTGTGCTCCGTGACTGTGCTGCCATGAAACCGAGTCAGACTCAGCTATACTATGAAAGAGGAGAGAAGCAGCTTTCACCCTGGCACTTACGGAATACTCACAGGCGGTACTTGCAAGTTATTTATTGTGAATGAGATGTCGAGATTATTTTTTTTCCTTTTTATTATTTTTTTATTATTATTTTAATGTATGGGATAAAACAAAACGAGAGATTTTAAGCGGCATAAAATGAAAATTAAAAAAATTCTCTTAAAACTGACCAAAGAGCCAGAAGTATGGGCCATAGCAGGGATTGAAGGGCATTGCCTTGTACATTTTAAAGCGCTGTATGTTTTCTCTTGTGGATTATGTGACATGTATCCAGCGACAGGTGGAATAAAAGGATGTTTCTTCACAGGAGCCCAGTTGCACCTGCAGGTCGTTGCAAGGGCAACTAAACCTTTTGCTTCTCCGTTTTTACCTCCCCTTCCAAATGTGCCCATTACAGATCATTTCCACCACTTTGGATTCTTTACAGATCATTCTCCAGCAGGAGCAAACCCTTCCTTACATTGGACCCTGACAAGCTCCATAAAAAGTGCATTTTGAGCTGTTCATTTTCCATGTTTTGTTCTCCCAAGGAAGTGCTTTCAATAGACCTCTCTGTTATCCCTTTGCATCCCAGGAGAGTTGCATGGGAACCACAACCTGAAAACAGACTTCAGCAGTCTCTGCCTTTACTGATCTCCTTCCTCAACTGCCTCTAAACACAAGAAATGACTGAAGCAGAAACGGAGGAATGAGGATACTGATGCTTGCGCCTTCTTCGTTTCCTGACTCTTCTGTCTGCATTTTTTTTCTTCACTGTGAAGCTGTTGGAATTTCCATCTCGTTTGCCAAAATCAAATCCAACCTGTGGATTAAAAACAAATCTTTGGTTTGGATAGGAGGGATTTATGCCTCGTCTTGTAGGGGGGCAGCACATAGACAGCATTAGGTACTAGCTGACATTTTACTTTCTCAGGCTGCAAGTAGAGCTAGCACCTTCATTTGAAGTTGTAGCCTTGGTTCACTGTAGGAGCTGTGTAAGCATCAGGTGGTTTAACCAAACAGTAGCTCTAACTATGGGGAAATATGCTTTACTTGAGGTGAGCTTTGGCTTTTCATTTTTACATTTCTATTCCCAACCTCATCGGTTGTCAGAGCAGCTTGCATGTGGTTAACAGAAGATTCAATTGAATTTCAAGCCAGCCCCACTTCAATGGGGGTCTTGAAGTGGGCACTACTCCCTTTTTAAGAGGTAGATATTTTGTGATTCCTCCTCATTTGTCCCACCGTACAGGACAAACGAGAGCAGAATACAGATGTAGGCAGACTCTGGCTCCCGTGGCTGGCCTACTGTTATGACTGATCTAGTCCACAGAAGCTGGAGTGCCAGCTGTATTCTGCGTTGTGGCCTTTTCTGGTTCCCATGCCCACCATTTAGATGATCCAGTTGCTCTAACGTTTAATCATGGAAGGTCTTGCATAAAAGTACGAGGGAGTGCAATTCTGTCCCTGGTGCCAAAGAATAGTTAAACCTTGTGTGTGATTTGTATGTATAATACATAGTTATATGCATGATACATACAAATAACACAGTCATATTATGTGTGTTTGGTATTATGCTGTTATACTTGAGTTGCTTATTTTGTAAAGGTCACATATTACATTTAATCTGTTGACATACTAGAGCAACATAAGCTTTTTTGGTATTTGTGGGGGGGAATCTGTAGTGGAGATAAGGAATCGAAACAGATTTTCTTGTTTAATTTCACTAACTTAACACTAAAAAGTCCATGTATTGAGGAGTTAAACACTCCCTCCTCCCACCCCCTCCACTATAGTGATGGGATCCAGATAAAATGCCTTGTTCATTCAAAGGGATATATTTTATACACAGTCGTTAAGTACATATTGGATGGGGTCTAGTTGGTAAAAGATTTTACTCCGTCTTTGGCCATCCCCGAAATAAAGTATACCCCACTGCACCTCCCTGAATGTGGGTGTTGCATGTAAGATGGTGACCAAGGAAAGCATTTGGCCTTCCACTGTGTGACATAGAGATAGGGAGGACAAAAGTGCCTTGGAGAGTTTTGCTGAACTTGAGTATGTGTTGGTCATGGAGATACCATGTTAACTTCTCAGTCAAAGTCCGAGTCCCCCAACTGGTTGTTGGAATGTCACCTCCATGCCCTGTAATGTCATTACACATAATGTTTCATTGCCTTGCTTTAAAGGAATAGCTCTTGATTCCTTGAAGTTGGCATATTGCATGGTGGGACTCTCCTTTCAGGTCCAACATTACATTGAGGTTGAGTAACATGTAGCTCTCAAACATGTTTTGGTTTGGAACTCTCACAACTACAGGCTAGTTGGGCAGCATAAACTGAAGCCTACTACCAGTGGGGTCTGCGGCACATTGGAGGGCGAAGTATAGCAGACCCCTCAGATTGGAAACGTGTTAGTTTAGACCAGGGCTAGGCGACATGTGGCTTTCAGCTGTGCCTCAATCTTCCCACAAACTATTAGATCATTTAAAAAGATCATGGGAACTGTAGTTCAACAGCTTACCAGCCACAGGTAGTCCATCCCCTGCTTTAGACTTCCATGGACAGCCTTAGGGCTGTGACTGCCAACAATACGTGCCATATTTTTCTTATAGAATAAAGAGGGTTTATTGGTTTCTGGACAAAAAAAAAAAAGAAAAATGGTTTATTTTTTTAAAACAGTTTGGTACATTATACAGGAACTATGTTAGAGTTTAATGACGGATTCATATGTCTAGAGATGTTCGCACAGCATACTGCAAGCTTATTGTCAATGCATCTGTATTTCCGCCCCCTCCGTTCTGCACTTTAAAAAAAACCAAACAAACAAACAAAAAAACCCATATATTTCTAGATGTATAAGGTATGTATATGTTGTGTGTACAGATATGTATCTTTGTGTGTCTGTGTGTGCATATATGTAGGAAATAGGAAAACAGTAGCCCCCTAAGATTTACAATCTAATTGGGAAAAACACATATACCAAAGCTATGGAAATGTATAATTGTGTGACTTGTTTTAATATAATTAAGAATATGGAACTGGTAACATTGGGACAGCTTTTTTCGGGAGACAAAGTGAGTTTTACTCTACTGCATAAAACAAACGTAAATGACAATAAATTAATCCAGGCCCACTTAAAAAAGGTCAAAAGTAAGACATTTGCCAATAATTTCACAATAGGTCATCTGCTGCTGAAAAGAATAGATTTATTTCACACATAGTGTGCACATAGTAACAAATGTAACATTACAGGCCACGCTTGACCTCTTAGCAAAGTATTTATTGTTAAATTATTGGTAAAATCTTGTTTATGTAAGTGAAATGTAAATAGCTGTAAAAATTTAACATTTTAGGTAGTTCCTCTCAACAAATTTCAAAGATGGTTTGCTTCGTCCATTTCATTCTTCAGTAATTTACTTTAAATATCAGTACAGAAGGTGTGTGTGTGTGTGTGTGTGTATGAATATATATATATATATATATATATATAATATAAAATCAAATAGAGTGTACTATCTATGTTTTGGGCACCTGTATATCTGTAAACACAATTATTCATGGAGTATGTAAATTTGCAGAGAAAAGACACTGGCTAAAGGTGCGATCTGTGTGTGTTACATACGGTGTATACCCACATTGTGTGCATTCTGTGAGAGCAGCCATTCATTTCCTGTCCTGGAATTAGCATTATTATTCCTTCCCATTCCTCACAAATACTAGAGGCCATTTTTATACAGATGACGGTTTTTATTCGTATTAACAATTTTATTGAACGGCTGTTTCCTTAGTTTTCCTTTTAGACTTTTGTGTGCGATGGAATCCCTCAACCCATGTCACTCTTCTTATTAATAACTCGTATTTGTCTTCTGAATACCTCACTTTGCTACACGGGCATCTATTGATTGGTCAGAAAGTCACAAATAAATACTTTGTCCAGCAGACCAGCAGCAGGATCGCTCACTTACAGAGATTTCAAAATGAAACATCCCTGATTAACCATTTTGATGGTAAGAGAGTTCCATAAGTATTACAAATATACATGGACGTGGACATATAATGTGGGATATAAATATAATTCTGGCAAACAGGGGTGTTAGAGATAAAGCGCCCAGAATAGATTGTAGACTTACTTGAACAAGGATGAAACATTTCTCCTAAAGGTTTAAAAACAAAAAGTGCTGCCCAGGGAACCTCACCAGTTCCATGTAGATTTTCAGATTTTAGCCAGCTAAATCCAGCAAAAAAACAAAACGCTTCCCTTATCCATATAATTATTGGTGATGAACATAACAAAGGGTTAACGTGTTAAAGAAAATTGTTATTGAATGCTACTGACACTGGACTTTTCTTGACTGTTTAGTTACTTGAGCCAATATCACGTGCTTTTCTAATTACTTTTCTCATGGCGCTTCCCTGAGATGTTGACCTCGGAGATTAAATGTTGTGAGATTTTGATGAATAGGACCAAATATAGCAGTTTATTGGGAAACAAGTTCGTCTTGAGATTCCAGAGGAACATGTGAATGCGGGAATTTATATTAAACTCGTGCCAAATGCCGTATGTGGCTAGCAGAACACGCATTCTGTACAAGAAGCTAGTTGCTCTGTATGTTTTGATCGATGCCAGCAAATACATGATACTCTCCCATCACCCTCCACGGGTCCCACCTAGAAGAATGGCACGAATTTCTCTATGAAATCTTCATGGGTTATTTATATATTTTAAATCCTGTGAATATGTGTATCTATGTTTTTATTTTCCTTAACAATCCCATATCCTTCAGCTTGAAGTTTAACAAGATTCTCTTTTTGGTAAAATTGCTCAATCTACTCACCACAAACTCATAGTAGTTGACAGGACAGTTGTGGTTTCAAACTCCTTGACATCACTCTTATCAAGGTCAGACCTCGGTGAGCTTCTGCTGCAGGAAGAGCTTGTCTGGCCCTTTATGATGCATAGACAAATCAGTGAGCTTTCTTACTCTGCTCACTCATTGAATTATGCATTACAAGGGGCTATCCCATTGCTTCCTGATGGAGAAACGTACCAGTGTTGGCTCTTTATAATGAATAGTGAAGTAGGGAGTCGAAGACTGATTACCCACAAGGTAATGGATTTGGAATGGCAAAGAAACTGTAACAGGATTTGGAAATGGCAACCATGGTCCTTTTCTCCCTCACACTCATGGTCCCTGTATCACTATTATCTAGCGGAGTGTTAAGATATGATGTCATAGCCCTTCACTGAAACCTGGAAAGACCGTGAGCATGAGGAAGAGTGCAACAGCACTCCAAAATGTGAGGTCCCAAAGCAGGAGCCTCGCTTGTCCCAGCATAAGGGAGACCATGACACTAGTTTCTATGGCAAGGCTTGGGTAATCAGCGGACATATCTATGCATTTACTGAAATATCCATCACAAAGCCTGGTGCTTCCATAGCCTTTATCAGTTTAAACTCTAGAGGTAGTGTATAAACATGGCATACATGGATTTTCTGCTGTTTGCAAATACAAGACCAGTCCACTATACTATATTACACTATGAAATCTCTTAAAAATGTACAGAGAATATTTGGCGTGGTGTTATATGAGGTTCCGTGAGAGAAGATCCCTCTTGATTCGAAGTGCTAGTGTTTTAATTTTTCATTTTAGTGATAGCTGTCTTAATTTTTTTGTATTTTTCTTATTTATTTCTTATTTCAGAAAGAAAGAAAACAAATCTATACTTTATATGCAAATATTTGTGCACACCACTGTACCATGCATGTGATGTTAGAATGCTCCAGTAATGTGTTTGTGTGTGTATATACAAATATATTTGTACAGGATAAAAATATATGTACACACAGCCGAGTAATCATGTGAATATTGTATGGAGGCAAAAAATAATATTTTGAACTTATTTATTTTCCTGAAATGTGTAGATATTTATTAAGTCATATATGTTAAGAATGTAAGCTCTTTAGGTTAGGGATTTGGTTCCGCATTTATGATAAGATATAAAAAACAGAATATATTATTGGTGCCATAAGATAAAAAGTCACGTATATAAAACCAAAAACATTCATGCAGAATATCTGGCACATGGTATAAATTTATTTTTCTAAAATCACATTTGTATTTTAAGATATATATATAAGAAAATATGAATTCATTAGAGGCCAGTTATATTCGGGGATAAATGCTGTTAGATGTGGTTCTTGGAACTTGGCTGGTTGTTAGACTAGTATGTTGTGGTGTTAGGATGATAATGGATATTTGAGAACGGCCAGCCACTTGGAGTGGAGTCTGCAGCAGTGAGTTTGTTCTTCAGCTGGGCCAACCAAATATTAGCACTGGGAAAGAATTAGTGATGCCTGCTTGTTGGTCTCTAGATGTTAATTCAGATTACTTTGAATGTTATAACAGCCCCGTATCCCCTAGAATACTGCCTCACTTCTGGCTGTCAAATTTTACCTCTCATCATCCTCATCACCAGTTCTTGTGCCTGTCGGTTAGGATAGGAAACATCTGGTAGCTGTAGGAGTGTCTTAGTCAGCCACTACCATTCTGTTCTCTGCAGGGCTATGCGGGGTCTCACTAACCATGAGCCAGGGCTGGCTAAATTTTAAGATATAGTGTACTCAGTGCAAGAGGTATGTTGTCAGTGATATATACCTTGACTATGCATGGTGCAGCCATGAAAGCAAGATGAATTGTAGTCCACTGTTCTGACGGTGTGTTACCCTTCTGATAGTTCCACGCTAGGCCAGGGCCAAGTAAACATGGCACTGCTGTTATCTTGCCAGCCAGGTTATGTCCAAAGCTGGGTCCCTTGCAGCACCTAATTTAGTTGCATCTTTTCATTTTGATACAGTATTTTTTGTGTTCAAGGTTAAATCAGCTTCTGTTTTTACATTATATACAAATAAATAAAGCACATTCACTATCTACACCCCCCCCCCCCCCCCCCGAGAATAATTACCGGTACAGTTCAGAGCTTGAAAAAAATGTCTATGGAGTCCTTTTTCTCTGCTGAGCCAATTTGAGTCTTCTCCCAAAAATGTATTTGTTGTTCTATTTTCTTTTGTTAACACACACATATACACACACACACACACACACTACTGTTTTTGGCATTACCAAGACACCATGAGTGCATCTAATAAAGTAATAAAGTACATCTTATACTGTCATCCAGCTTCTCTCATCGCTAAGTGCCCACCAAGCATAAAGCTGTTACATAGTCCCATGACAGCCAGCATATCGTGATGAAACAATAACCATAGGTCGTTGGTGCCGGGATGTGTCTGGTTCAGTTATATATACAGACGCATTATCTCAGTGTCTCAGGAACCCACCCTCTAAGAGGTCAGCGCAACGCTACATCACTATAATGAGGCATATAGCATAAGCATGAATGTACCAATGTTGAATGCCTGGTATCGGTAGACAAGTCGATGGGAGAAATGAACGCCATTGGCATGAGAGGTGTCAACCATTTTGATTTTTGCCAAATATACATTTATTGATGGTTCACCTTATAAGCTGCCAGTAGTTCGAAGTCAAACAAATGTGTGTATGTATGTATTTGTATGCAAGTATCATCCACACAGTTTTCCTTTTAACCTGTACATGGTCATTTAAGCCATGCAATACTGCTACTGACCTGAAAAAGTTTAAATATTATTTTATGACAAGAGAATCATTGGCATTTTAAGCTGGTGTTGTATTTTATAGTATGCTAGGTTATAAGGTTATAGTACGTCTGGGTTACCCTCCATTGTTTTCCACGTGTGTGCTTGGTTTGCTGTGTGGCAGTAAAGGGTCAGTCGCTGTAGGGGAATGTTGTATTTAATATTCTATCGCATTGTTTTATACTAGTACTGTATGGGGAAGTAAGAGCATAGGAGAAGTGTCCCCTTGCATTTAGGTACAAGTGCAGGAAATTGCCCATTTTGTGCATCTGTGTCTGCTTTTTGCTCTGCAAACTCCGATGTACAGAGGTACTTTGCTTTTTTCACGGGGGTATATGGCAGCATTAATGTCACAATGCAGAGGAAGAAATATGTTAAGTATAGTTGTCTCTACAATATGGTGGACCTAATTCCAAGAATTGTGAATGTAACCTTTTTAGGTAATTTATTTTCATATATATATATATATATATATATATATATATATATATATATATATATATATATATAATACACTAAAGCTAGCGTGTAGATAGTATGCGTGTGTGTCTGGTCACCCTATTTTCGGTATTTCCTAAATTGCAGAAATCTCTGGGTGACCCACAAAGAGTCTAATTGGCCTCTTGATATGCAGAACCCTGGGGGGAGAAATCCATAGATGCACTGACCGTCTGATATACCTGTATTCTTCATAAATGGTTCTATGTCTGTCCTTGAAAAAGACTTGGGGCCGTATTTATTAGTGAAATTGGATAATTTCCATGCCACACTGCTAGATGTTGAGCAATCTCTTAGATCCTAGGGAGACTGCACCACAGAACTGCATCGATTTGGCCTTGGAAAATATGCCTAAACTTGTGTATCTCCTTAACTTCATCGGCTATCAGAGCTTTCACAGTGGGGCTGAATGGCGATTGTTCTTTTTCTACTTGTGTACAATATGTTCTCAAATGCCATACTGTATGTATTTTGAAACCAACAACACTGTATGCAAAATCTTCTTGGAAGACTTTGTCCTTTGGTTTTGCACAGGAGGTTTCTTAGCCTGGACTTTATTTTCGTAAAGTTAAAAATGATGTGTTAGCGATAGTCTGTCTCTGGAAATGTGGGAATATTTAAATATAAATGAAAGAAAATGTTTAAATATAAGAGAAACACAATGAAGGAGGGGGTTGGGGACTAACAACGTGCAAAAAAAAAAAATCTTTCTGCGCCTGTGATGTCAGTGTGCGAATTTTAACACCAGCCCAATATATCTGCTATATTTCACAAGAGTATAAGTATTAATTCTGGGTTTGGCTTCCTGTCTTCTCAGAACAATCTGGGCTCACTTTTGTCACCTGTCAATCGAACAGGGTAAAAAAAAAATTAAAAAAAAATCTGCTCTTGTGTGGTTTTTTGCGATAAAATTAAAAAAGAAAATAAAAAATAAAAACTTTATATGAAATCTGAATTTTTTTGTAATATAACCACTAAAAGAAAAAAAAACATAGAAATCACCATGTATTTCATTGAAATATTTAATATATTTAAATATCAATAAAAATCGATTTATTTGTAATAACCATACTCCATGCTTTTTATTGGTGATGCTAAATGTTTTTTTTATGCAATAGTTACTAGAGGTTTTTCATGGTATGGGAGAAATTCTGTTGCAGAGAAAGCAAATGGTGTGACACAGCAATTTCTAAAATTACACAAATATGCCATATATATATTTTGGAATTAATGTAAACTTACCATTGAACTATATAGAACTATATTTGTTATAAAATTTTAAGTGGCTAAACTATGTTACGCAACACATTAACACATTGTGTCTTTGCTTAAGTATAAAATATGTCCCAGGATGCACCCAAAGTCGGCTTCCTAAAGGTCTGCTAAATTTGAATCTTCTTAATCTTTGCAGCATATTTTATAACTGTTACAGATGTTTGGGGGGGGGGCGTTGGTTGTATGCCCTAAATCCAGGGTATGTCCACTGGTGGTAAATTGCATGGGGTACTTCTAATAGGGTTAAGGGCTACAGCTATGACGTTTAATTTCAAAAGGCTGAAGTTCAAATGAAGAAAATACTCATACTGGAGATCTCGCCTTCCATCATCATGCCAATTGGTAGGGAGCCGAGTCAAGCCACAGGAGACGAGAGGATAGCTGCATTCAGGTAGGACAGAGAGCCAAGAGAAACCTAGGGCTGGGATGTAGCCATTTTTTGTGGCAATCCAATTCTTACACCACAGCTAAAAATTCCCAATTATGAAGTGTGACAGGGCCAGGCTAGCTGGCTCATGTGTCATATGAAGTTTAGCCGGGTCACGGAGCACTTTTGTGTCCGGTTCTGTATACTGTGACCCGGTAATATATTATATTGTGTATTATTGTGTAACCGGCCCAGAGACCGATGTGGCTTCAGCTCCAGCCTTCAAAGAGACGATCCTATAATCTGGCTGGGGCTCTTAATCAGCCAGCACAGCCCTATCTGCCCAGACGGCACCCGCACTACAGGGGGGATAACACAGGTGGGGGAAACCATTGTATCCCTTAATCCCCTCACCTGATACATCCCCTGTATACTGATGGGATGTGGCTGATGGGATTGGGGGTTGGGTTCGGTGCACATTGAATTGAGATTGTATATAAATTCTGTGTGTTTGTAATAAAGAGAGTTCTTCTTGGTTTACTACGAATGGTGGTCTGGATGATCCGTGGATAGCTGAGTGCTATCCGTATGAGGGACTGACTGGTGATTCCTCAGCCCTCAAACAGGGGTACCCAGCCTTGGGTACGGTGACCCTGTAACATGAAGGAGCTGGAACCTGGTTGTATTCTAGAGATATAACCCATTTGGTGCTGTATATCCTTCATGCTTAACTTCAGCATTAATTACAAGTTTAAAAGTGAGTCGGGGTTAAAACAGAAATGTCGCTCATTATTAAAAACTAACCAAATATTAGCTCAACAAACATGATCCTCATCATCCAACCCCTGTCTCACATACAAGAATCAAGCCGTTCGCCAACAGGGTGGTGGTAAATATCTCTGCTGCATTGGGTTAATTGTTAGAGCAGCCTGTAATTTGCTGCAGCGTAAATACATTTTAATCTCACTAATCTGAATCATGAAAACATCCGTATAAAAATTAGCAATTTACAGATACATAATCCAATTAACCTGTGTGCTGCAGATGGACCTATCCCAGCTTTTAGCTCATTGTCGGTCTGGAAAGGCTGACACTAACCTGGAATCTATCATGCGCCAATGAACGCGCTCTTTGAGATGGATAAACGCTAGAAAACGCAATTTCATGGTTTGGGTGCACACTGCCTAATAAAAGCCACATCTGATTTAATACTATGTTACATATAACACCACCTAACACCCTGCCAGGAGCTCCACAGGGCAGAGAGTGTGGATTGGTAGCTCGGCCAGTTCTCACGCGTTCAAAATCCTAAAAAAAAACCCCACCAATATGGGAACGGGAATCATTTCTATGCATATCTGAAAAAAAGTTCAAAAGGTTGGGATGGCAAAAGTTAACCAATTTACTATTTCTTTATGAATAATTTAAGTTAATTCGCCTTTTATATACAAGTGATTTCATGTGCTCTCTAAAACATGTTTTGCATAAATAAAAAGTTATGGGCTAAACACAGCAAACCATTATAATATTTATATGCAAGTAAAATATAATTGTATGAAAGAGGCGAACGCGCAGCTGCAATTTGTTTAAGTGCGTCAGCCAAGAGCTTTTTCAATGCCGTCTTTGTTTTAGCTGCACACAATATGGTTTATTTTTAGCATCTAATCATTATTAACACGTGTACAGCGGCTGTGTGATTAGATTACTGAACGTCATTCTGGTCAACACCACTGACCTTATTATGTTAAAAACAATTTATGTGCAAGCCAGTGATTAGCAGGCAGGGATAGGCACTCAAGATGCCGAGCATTACAACTCCCATTATCCTCAGTACAGCACCAGTTGTGATCATTCGTTTGCTAATAATGACCCACGCGGTACATCATGTTTCCAGATATCCTTGAACTGAAATTGAGTGCCCACCTAAACTTATTCTAGATACAGAGTTGGGGTCTTAATACATATGTATTTTCTTTTAAGTGTGTGCCCTTTGAAGAAACATTATGTGATAATAAATAATTCAACAAATATACACGTACCCGTCCACTTTTACTACTGCACATAATACGTTTCTACATGGGTTAGCCGAAAGTTTCTCTAAATAGTATAAATGAGCTTTTTTTTTCTTTTTTTCTTTTTGGGAGATTCCAACTCAAGTAGGGGATTCCTTCGGGATGGAGCAAAAACATTATTATTTGTTTTATATAGCGCTGTCATGTTCAGCAGCGCTGTACAATGGCTAAACAGAACATAACAAGTAGTGCATAACATAACGGTTTGAGTTACAGAAACAAGGAGGTAGGGAGAGCCCTGCACGAAGCTCACAATGCCGGCGCCTTTTGCAGGCTAGGCTGCTTGCTTGGTCAAGAAAATCATGGAAGAGAGAGAAGGCTACAGCTCTACGGAGTATTTCACACCGTAACACTCTAAGGGGGCCGGGGGTATCAAGTTATAGAAAACCAAAAGCGTAAACATCCCTGGCATGTGCCTTTTCTGCGACACGCCTGTGCTAACATAAACAGGCCACTTAGGACCTAACTGTCAGCTCTGTGTTTAGTAGATCAACCCCAACAGAGACAGAGATTCAACAACTAGGACATGATGATAAGGAAACAGTCTTACAGAGTATCATCAAATCCATGGCAAACATGCCTTAATGGACCCGGAAACCTTCCCAATCCACATGACAAAAAGGAACATTATGCCTTTTTCTACACAGTGTTCAGTTAGCCAAATAGTGTTTTCCTAACCGATAACCTTCTTTTAGGTAAATAAGAAATGTTTTGCTTAACACAGTACATACATTTTTTTTTATTACTTTTAAAATTAAAAAATAAAAATGTTAAAATCTAGCATTTCTGGCACACTTATACAAATTATGTTCAAGGTCAAATTCACGTTTTCTGCTCTTATTTGGCAAGGTACACATACAACATTAAACCCATAACATAACCCCAGACTGATAGACTGAAAAGACTACGATAGAGACAAGGGCGTCGTGCGTCGTCTTGAGGTCAATTGAGTAGAATCTCCTAAAGCGACCAGTGATCAGAATAAGCTGAACTCTTTGTTTGTGACGGCCATCTTGTCCACAAACCTGTAAAGAGACAAAATGGGAATGTGTCTGTGAGTGGAAGGGACAGTAAAGCAAGCAGTGTTTGCCACATGAATGCATTTAGCTAAGTGAACAGTGTTTCACGCTTACTCTCTTAAATATAGTGCTCTGCTTCTCCTTAAGGTTTAAGTAGATTTAGAAAACAATGACATTGGAACTCAAAGGCCCCATCAATGTGTTAACCAATTACTTTCAATCAGGAAGTATCCTTTCAAAATATTTAGAACCCAAAACCACTTTATTTGCATTCTTCGCGGCTATCAGCAAAATGCTTCCTTATTCCTGTTACAAACTGCAGTTCTTAATGGATCTGGATTAATTTATTTTATACAAGTGTCAGTCGATTGACGTCATTGGATTTCACAATGATTTGCTCTGCAGTGTGATACAAGCCACAGAATTTGGTAAGCTACTCTAAAAAGCATATTGATTTCATTCGATACGGAAACAATATGCCTGCTCCAGCATAACAGTATGCAAAATGGGGAAATCCCTTACTCTTTTTCCATTTGTAGTTCGCTGGGAAAAAAATGAGATTGGACACCTTTAATCAAGTTCCTTTTAATCTAGGAGTGTGGGGTGACTGGGCCCTCCAGACCCAAGATGACCCAGATACGCTCCTATCTCCCCATGCTGATTCAAATTAGTTTAGAAAGGGCCCTTCTGACCTGTAGCGGTGCGGTGTAGGTCTGAAGGGCCCTTTCCAAAATGTTTAATCCGTATGAGGAGAGGAACAAGGGGTTGTAGTTACGCTAGTGTGCACAAACCCCAGCGGCTTTGCGTTTGTACACTATAGGACCAAACGCATGTGGACACCTGTCCATCACACCTATATGAGCTTGTTAGGCATTCCATTTCAAAACCATGGGACTCTGTCACTAAACAAACTAGAAATAGGCAATCAATAATAGAAATACGGTTATGAATGAATCCGGTGCATTTTCATATTTATAAATACTGTAAAAATCATCTATTCCCATCGAAGATTAACAAGATGACATCATAAAATATTGTACCTGTAGCCACCAAGCCAGAAACGGAATGTCTAAACGCCGAGCACCAGCTCTAACATCTCAGATATGGCTGATGAGGAGGTAATATTTGGATTACATATGTCAATCACTGTTTTCATGGGTTTTACATTGGGGATTGACAGAATAGATACTTGGGTACATTTGGGTTCATACACAGTTGTATTTCTAATGAGCATTTGTGGGGTCAGGCACTGATGTTGGACGAGAAGGCCTGGCTCGCAATATCTGTTCCAATTGGGTTTAGGTCGGGGTTCTGTGCGGCCCAGTCAAGTTCTTTCACATCAAATATGTCTTTATGGACCTTGCTTTGTGCGCTGGGGGAAGCATGCGATGGTTTAAAAAGTCTTTATATGCTGTAGAATTAACATTACACTTAACTACACGATTATCCCTCCACCTCCAAACTTTACAGGAGGCACTATGTCCTGGCATTGGTCAAGCCCAGATTCGTCCATTGTACTTACTTCCAGATAGTGAAGCATGATTCATCACTACAGAGAACACGTTTCCACCACTCCAGAGTGCAGTGGCGATGTGCTTTACACCAGTCCAGCTGATGCTTGCCATTGTGCCTAGTGATTTTTGACTTGGGCACCGCTTGTCCATAGAAACACATTTCATGAAGCTCCCGTCATAGAGTGCTTGTGCTGATGTTGCTTTCAGAGACAGTCACTCTGTAGTGAATGATGCTGCAGGACAGGCAATGTTTCCTCTCCGCGTGCTTCATCACTCAGCAGCCCCACTCAGTGAGTGTGCATGGTCTACTGTTTTGTGGCTGAGCTGCTGCTATCCCTAGACGATTCTACTTCACAATAATAGTACTTACAGTAGACCAGGGCAGATCAAGCAGGGCAAATATTTCACTTAGATTTCAATTGTGGCATCCTATGAGATTGCAACGTTTAAAATCACTGAGTTCTTCAGTACCACCCATTCTGCTGCCAATGTTTGTGTATGGAGATGGCTGCCTATGAGCTGGATGTCACACACCTGTTAGCAATGTGTGTGGTTGAAAAGCCTAAACGCCACATACATTTGGTCACATAGTATATAACTCCATGTCACCAGCTCTTCTGGATCTGAGTTGGCCAGTTTAAAGCCAAACAAATATGAATCTTCTGGCAGGCAAACCTCCAGGTTTATGAAGCATGTGGACAAGGCTGCACATATGTCCATGGTCATTGGGGAAACTAGGGAGGGTTACAAGACTTCAGTTGAAGAAACAATCCTGTGAAAAGAATCTACAGGAATGTTCCTTTAAACCAAGCAATTAGAACAGTGGTTGAGACAGTGGCAGCTGCAGTTTAAAGTTGGTAAATGTAAAATGCACTTGGGACATAAAAATCCACAGGCACTGAGGACACTGTTCTGTCAGCGACAACAAAAAAGAATTACATGGGACTAATTATTTATGGGGTAAGCAGGTAATGCTTCATCCACAGCCTCTACTCCCATGTGTTTAAAATGGTTTCAGACTTTACAGTCTATCTAAAATATTCACAGGAGTGCAGTGTCTGCGCTCACTTCAATAAACACTAGTGAAATGTGTTGAGTCCATTTTCTGTAGCTTTGTGTTTAGTGTTGCATTTCTATAGTATTTTCTGGAGGACATGATAAATTAAAAACATAGTTGGAACTTTTTCTTACATAAACCCTCAACCATATAGAGAAAAGGTTAGCAGATGGAGATCACTGACTTTAACCCGGAGGCTCAGACTGTCGCGGTCCCGGGTCCTTGTGGACGACGATCTGCTCGCGGGTCACGAAGACCCGAGCTGGAGAGCTCGGGCTCCGTCTCCGGCGGGCGAACGTCGGCACGTAAGTGCGGTGGGGTCCGGAGTTCCCGATCTCCCTGCACTGGCGATTTGCAACCCGATCGCCGGTGCAGGAAGCGGGAAGGCAGATCTGGGGATTCGGCAGCGATCAGAATGAAAACTGCTCGCTGCCTAAGGAATCCCCAGAGAGGTTTACTTACCGGTTCGCCGGTCTCCACTGGGGGCGCAGCCAATTCTCACGGCTGGAGCCGTGAGTCAGAGGGACGTCTCAGGGCACGCCCCTGACGCTCTGTTGGGGGCGTGGCTTTCTGTGGCGCCAGATTTAAAAACCCTGCAGATCTGTCCACAGGCACCCTGTTGTGGTCTTTCCTCCGTTTTGAGTTTGAGTTTGCTTTGTTGCTATTTGGTTGACCATTGGATTTCCTGACTACCCACTTGCCTGCTGATTTTGTACCTCTGCCTGTGACCATCGTTACCGAACCCTGGCTTGGCTGACTATCTGCATCGTGTACCTGACCCTGGCTTGGCTGACTATCCGCATCGTGTATCCGACCCCTGGCTTGGCTGACTATCCGCATCGTGTATCCGACCCCTGGCTTGGCTGACTATCCGCATCGTGTTTCTGACCTCTGGCTTGGCTGACTATCCGTATCGTGTTTCTGACCCCTGGCTTGTCTGACGTCCGGCATCGTATATCTGATCCTGGGCTGCTCCCATATCTGCTACTTCTGCACCTCGCTGCTTCAGCTCAGTATCCACCATTTTCAGCTATCACTGCAGCTTCCTCACTGTTGGGATCATCCTGAGTTCCTGTTGATTTCCTGCGGTGAGTGCTTTTGGTGTTAGCAAACGTGACACAGACAACCTAGCCGGTATGAGAGTACTGGCGTTGTCCATCAAGTAGTCTCATAGTGATATAGAGAACACGTATGAAGCAAGCAGGAAAGGCAGTGACACTCAAATACGCTAAAGAAACACAGAATATAATACGATACAGAGTTTTCCTGTGATTTCACTTAATAGACTGCATTACACTGAGAGCTGTGCAGCAACAACACAGACAACCATATCCGGGTCAGTAAAAGAAAGAAAGAAATCTAAAGCTCATTAAAATGTATTAGAGTTCCATTAATTAATAAACATTAATACATTTAATATTAGATTAAATTAACCAATATTGGGGGGAAATGGTAAGGAGAGACTTCAGTGATTAATCATTGGTCCATTTCATCGCAATATAAATCGCACTCACCTGGTGAGAGGACTGTTGCTCATGGGGTGTCGGGGGGCTTGAATCCAGGGATGAACACTTTCGGTTTTGACTTTGGGATCCTGTGGCAGCCACCAACCATATTGCTGGTTTGTAGTGAGGGGCATTTGCTGAGTCTGCTTGGGAGCTGAAATGTTAAAATAAAATAAAAAAACCCCAATGTATGAAATCATCATCTAGATCTTTTTTATACACCATTATGTTATACAACAGTGCTGACAAACGAAGGGATTTCCAGGACATTGGAGGTGATACTGGAGGAACACTTTAGCCATCATACGCATTTCAATGAATATAATAGTCGAGTGTCCTATTAACCTTTTATGGTGCCCCCTTGCAAATGCATGCAAGTATTCTGCAGATTCCCCCCATAGATATTTGCCTCTTTCCCTACCCCCAAACGTTTGAACATATCCCCTGCCGCCTGCGTCCTCGTGATCTACTGGCTGCCAGTCACCTCCAGTGCTGTCTCAGCGAGAGTTCTGGGGGTCTCACAAGAACCCCGTGCACATCGCACAGAAAGCTCTCCTGCTGATGTTTCTAGCACGGATTGGCTGCTTCAACAGGACCACGGAGGGGGATTTATTTACTATTTTAACAGGTTAAAGAACACATATTAATGTTGTTACAAAGTACTTTTATATGCATTCTTATTGGTGATGATGCTAAGTTGGGACACTACAGCGTGACACTAGTGGGGCATTTTAGAGTTAAATAAGTTAACCGAAAAGAGAACTGCAAATTTTTATTCTGGACATATCCTCAATCCTTACATTGTATTCGGATAGCCCTAGGTACAGACAGACCTCTAAAATAAGTAGATTGTCCGCAACAATGGAAGAAGAAGAATATATACAAATAGCAATTCTGATGTAAAGTGCTAAATGTGGAGCAATGAGTGGAAACAGCCCATTGGTTTCCATGGTGATAAGTTCAGATTTAGATCAATGTTCTCAGTATGTTACACACGGCACCCGATGAGTTTGGTGATGATGTATAGGATTATGACACGTAGCGATGTGAAAATTAAGCACAAAAAACCTGTACTCTTTAAACTAAATGTGATGGGATGTTTTTTTTTTTATTCAGATGATACCCTGGATGTGAGAGAAGGCGCCCTAAATGAACAATCGTTTGGCAATTACACCGCCAACTCTCTGTCTCCAGATCCCCAAACAATCCACTTACTCCTCAGCGCCTGTTGTCGCGTCACGGTCTCCCGATACCGTCCATGGCTGACATAGGGAGATGAGGAAACAAGCGCAGGAAACTTTGCTGGGTCAGATTCGCCTTCTCCTAAAGTACAAAAGTTAATCATCCAGAACCCTAAAGCTCAATCACAGACTATCCAGAGCAAAATAATCCATCAGTTTTATAATAAATTAGGATTTTCAGATACATCGAGATAGTTAAGAGTTATTGGGAAATGTGAGGAACATTACTGTGTATAAAACGTATGCCACGGTGCAAGTGGAGACACACAGATCAGTAATGAGGATCTGCCGGTATAATCAATAACTGGAGTAAACGAACCGGCAGTGAGATCACTGCTAGAGATAGATCACATGGATCAGCAGCGTTGTACATCTAATTCACTTGACAGTAGGGTGGTATTTGCCGGTGGTGACTGGTGATGAAAGTGTTATCAATTACCCCCGGTGTCGCCATTCCGGTAGATCTCCTTAATCCGTGCAGCTCGAAAAGGATCTTGGTAGCCAAGAAGGGTGATCCCGAAAAACGCCATGAGAGAAGCGTTTTGACAGAGCTCGACGGTTACTGTTGTGAAGATGAAACTTTCCATAAGCAGCCAGTAGGAGATCCGTTGCCATGGCGATGGTTCGTTAGAAGCGTCTATGATACGCAACGCGTCTACACGTTGTACTAGTGGGCGGGTCTCTATCCATGACGTAAGACTGCGCTGCGCGGTGGCTGGGTGGGAGTGCATGCGAAGAGGAGCTGGTGGAGGGTAATGACTTTCTGACGGTTACATAAAATAAAACCTATTCGGATGAAGCTTTCCATCAGGCCACCAGCTCCTTAGTCAGGGTACAAAATCTCCTCCTCCTCCTTCTCAGTCCATGTGCCATAACTGGGCCCTGACTTCTCCAGTGTAGTAACCCGGGCAACAGAGGTCTGGGAGCTGTTATGAGGTCCTGGGCTTAGCTTTGCTAAATGTATGAGTGCAACCCCTCTTTGTAAATATGGTCATACCTCGTAAATCACGGGAGTGGTGTTACGGCGCGCCCCGCTTCCCGCCCACTTACCCATTAAAAACAGTGTGTCGCCTCTTTTCTTCTCATTTACTGATCCCACAAAAGTTATATATTGTTTTTTTTCCAGAACAAGAAGGGCTTTCTTCAGATACCATTTTTTTGAAATAATAAAATATGGTGAACATTTTTTAAAAATATATTTTTCTCACTTTTATTTGAAAATTCTTTTACTCATCTACAAAAGATTAAAAAAAACTGTTAAATAGATCCTACTATTTGTCTTGAGTTTAGAAATGCCCAATGTTTTTATGGATTTTTTTGCACTTTATAGGGCAATAAGTACAATTAGCGGTTTGCTATTTCAGTACTATTTTTTTGCCTAGTCAGATAATTCTGCCCCATGTGCTATTTGGGCCATCTTTGAAGCCGGTCAGTTTAATTTACTCCATCAAACCATATATTTCTGAAAACTAGACACCCCAAGGTATTTCAAATGCTGGTATTTTGGACCCTTTCCATTCAATTTTTTGTAATTTTAACATTTGGTCATCCTGCGCCATGTCCTATTTGGTACATCTTTGAAGCTGGCCAATTCAATTTACCCTGATATATTTTTGACAACTAGACACAAACAGGGTATTTCTAATTATGGTATTTTAACACTTTCCTTGCACTAACTCTACCACCAGAATTTGGGGATTTGATCATAAAAATGGACACTTTCTGGATTTTTTTCTACATTGTCTTGCAGCTGGATTGTTCATCTTACGGTACCATGGTGTCATCACTGGGGTCTTTTTTACTTGTTAAATTGTATTACTTTTTTAACTATTTTTGTTACTTATCACCATACCTGGGAACTTCTGGGCTCCAGCTACACGGAGCCTTCCCTCGCGGGACACAACCAGGCCTGCACCCTGACATCGGCGGGCAGTCCCGCTGATGGCAGTGGGAAACACCCCCCATTTAAAGGAAAAAATGGGTGGGGAGTGGGGTGTGTCAAGACCCCGCTCCCGCGACCCGGAGGATTTGGGTCTTGAACCAGAGGAGCAGCACTCACCCGGCAATCTCCGGGTCAAACCCGGAGAGTTCCCAGGTATGCTTATCACATAATGATTAGTAAGCTTGGCTTTCCTGCAGCTCTATTTTTTTTGCTTGCTACTTCTTCATCTGTTTTCCTCCTTCTGCCCTATTCTCCTTGGATCTGTTCAGCAGCGGTGGCCCTCTGACAAGCTTTACTGAGTTTCCATGGCTCACTTAAGAGAGAAGCATAAGCCGGAACACACGCTGGATAGTGCCTCAAAAATCCGGACGTTCCTGACAACATTGGAACAGTTAGCAAGAACGCATTTGTTTCCTTGCAGAAAACTTTACAGGCCCAAGATAATCCACAATATTTTTAAAGTTTGTACGTTGCAGAAGAAGCACACCCTCTGAAGTTATTTTGAGAGAGGGGGGAAGATTTATGGCACCCGTCCTGGGTGCCATAAATCTTCCCCCCTCTGTCTGGTGCATTTTGAAGCTACTCTGCTTGGTTGCTCTAACAATAAAACATGGTTTCTAAAAAAAACTTTAGGTGAGGATCTGTCACTTTTAAGATGTTTAGATATGTTAATGGAAAAGCAAGATACTTTAACCCTTCCTTTACCACATAGTCACATGACTATGACTCGATATACCACTCTTAAGTCCACCAGGTGGAGTGCACCAAGGAAAAGAGAATGCTGCTGGTCGGCCAGTCAATAAATTCAGTGTCTGCAAGGGGTCAGTGCATGGAGTCAGCAGCTGTGTGTAGCTCCCACTGGCCAAGATGTTGGCAGCAGTTAGATCAGCTTGTAAGCATGCGGCATGCGCTTAATAGCCTTAATTGATGATGTCGCCTAAATTTTAACACACAGCTGCAAAACCTTATCTGGCCTCCAGGGGGAGACAGAAAGGGTTACATTTTATGCAAATTGACGTTTTTGTTCCTCCTCTACTTGCACAGCTTCCTTTATTGATCAGAAGTAACAGAATAATTCTCAAAACACAACACGGTGACCAAATGCTCGCTTCCTTCAGGCATAATCTGAGATTCGGTCCCCACTCGAAAGATGCAGACGTTTAGGGGTAACTGTGGTAATTCTAAAATAATATCCTCATTGAGAGAAGGCGGTTAACACTGTACACGGATGGGGTTGCTTAAAAACTTTTTGGTTCGCTACTGACTAATTTTGGTCCCATAATTGTCCACTCGTTTTTAATTAAACGTGGTCCCTACAGCCACCGTGTAACGCGTCACTTAGCGCAGTATGTGACGTAACTTCCCCTACAACATCTCCCGCTCCCAGCATTCTAAAAACCCTGCACGCGCTTTCCTACGTGAGCACGTCAGACGTCATTGCGTTTTTTCGTACGAGCGCGCCCCTGTGTGTTCAGTCATGGCGCCATCGAGCCGCTGGTACTTTACCCGGGAGCAGCTAGATCGTAGCCCTTCCCGCCGCGCTGGCCTGGACGCGGACAAAGAGCTCTTGTACCGGCAGCAGGCAGCCAACCTCCTGCAAGATATGGGCCAACGGCTCAACGTGTATCCTTCCCCAGCCCTCAGCCCCGGTCTGAGCAGGCCTCGGACTGGGCTGTATGTGCGATTCGAGGGAGGAAATAACCGCGGTTAAGGCCCAAAGCATTACTGTTTGGGGCGTCTTGCTAGTTAATAATTAGTATGAGCTGGCGTTGGACACCCCACGGCCCACAGAAAAAAATATAATATCACCAAATGTCTCTTTCCTGTGTGTGCTTTCCTTATAGTCCGCTAGCTGCGCGCCCATGTTACGTGATCCCCGTACTCACACCCGTGCTGCGAACATTACCAGTTGTTATTTATTTCGGAGTTAGGGAGCGGTCGTGAGGAGATTTTAAAGGCAACACGCTCGCTAGAAAAGACCTAATGTAAAGAAGTTAAACGTTTTCGTAGGCCTTGTTTTCAACGCAATAATAACTATATGCTGTAACATTATCTGGTTCAGAGTACAAGGCACACAGAATAAATGTATCTTGCCCTAATAAAAGTGGCACACTAGTGCATGGTGTCTGTTGATAAATAATATTTAAATCAATAAATCTAGAACTATTATTTTGTGTGCTCTGTGTTTGAAGGAATGGTTTGTTCCGCTTCCAAATACACAGATTGATCAATAGGATGTGGAATGTAACTCAGTACATACTGTAGTATTAAATAGTATATGTAGAGAGAATATTCTAGCATTTAATGTTTTAAAAACATTTATTGCTACCTATTGTACAGCGCTGCAGAATATGATGGCGCTATATTCATCAAAAAACGACAAATCTTTGGAAATTCATAAAAATAGCAATAAAATACATTTGTTAATTATAAGCTGAGCGCTGTGAAATCACACAGGAGTTGTATGTAAAAGTGATTCTGGTACGAAGTTTGAACTGTAGTCTTATCGCCATAGCAACTAATGAAATGATCCATACAGGAGGATTCCATTGGTTGCTATAGTGGTAAAAAAAAATAATATATATATATATGTAGTGTGTCAGTGCAAAAAAGTAACGTTTTTAGTCCAAGGTAATGCCTTTTATTTAGACAATATAGTTATACAGTTACATAAGTTTTAAGGACCGCAGAGGCCTCTTATTTAGATGGGATTCTATTCTTTCATTACATTTGTAGAAGAGGCCGCTGGGGTCCCAAAAGCTTATTTGACCGGACGTCTATAAATATGTTAGCCCAGTGAGAGGGATTACCTATGGTGATAAGACAAATGTTAACTCCGAGCACCAGATACATTTTTTTAAAAACCCTGATATTTTCACAATGCCATTGCTTAACATGCTTATTATTTTTTCACTGATATATGTACATGTAAGATACTTTTATAATAAAAAAGGGGCTGCAAATTCAACATTGCTAGAATTGTAAAAAGTTATGGCTGGTTAGATGCTTCTATTTATATGTTTTATATTGGGAAAGAGATAAAGAACATCAGTGATTTGTCAATGTGTTGCAATTTGTCATCTATATTATATATGTACGTTAATATTTGTTTCGATGTTGCTTGTCATTTACTTGGATAACAAACTCATTTCTTGTTACTGTTGCTATAAACATAATGCATTCAATAGCAGCTGAGGGCATATGGGTACAGAAAGCTTTAATTTGGCACGTTCAGGTTTATGTGTACTTCAATGCTGCATTAATGTATTGCTGTCCTGCAAGATGGATTTGTGTCTTCTCTACTGAAAGCACTGCAGTGTTTTAAAGACTGCAGAGTTTTGGATTGTTTCTTTCTCCTTAACTTCAGTACTGCAGATCTCAGTTGACCATTAACACATCTATTGTTTATATGCATCGCTTCTACATGGTCCAATCCTTCACTCGATTCCCTTGTAACGTAAGTAAGAACATGCACTGTGCTCATTTTAGGGTTGTCATATCAACCATGTTTACAGGACATGTTTCATTTTTACTTGTGGACACAGTAATACCTCTCATAATTTATGTATACACTCGATTAAGTCATTCATTTTGACACACCAAAAATTGATTTGATTCAGATTTGTCTTCTGTTCACTCACTTTAAATTTTGTTAAATGATTAAAATAAACTATTAACAGGTCTACTTGTACACGCATGCCTACTTTACAGCATTACTGTACAACTGTATTCCATCAACTATAATTTTTTATAATCTGTCCCTTGGAAGTGCTTAGTCTTATGTTTTATGTCCCCCTCAGTCTGTTGCACCGGCTGCACTCTTCTTGGCAGCTAAAGTAGAGGAACAGCCTCGGAAGCTGGAGCATGTAATCAAGGTAGCCCATGCCTGTCTGAACCCGCAGGATGCAGCTCCTGACACCCGGAGTGAGGTAGGTGCCAGCAGAGGGGCTCATTCAATTCTTTTTTTTGTTTTTGGAAAATCATTATGAGGGTATTGTAAAGATTTAATTTCCATCTAACAAACTGATTCATAATATCATGTATAAACTCCCTTAGGTATAATTTGAAACACAGACGCTTGACTTTCACCTTCAGTATCATACAATTTAAATTGAATTTGTCTGAAAATTTCTGTAGGTTAGGATTGTAAACTAATAAATTAGTTTATTTTGGCTGTCTATTTGTAGTTCAGAAGATTACAGTTTACTAAAGCCAGTGATGCATGAAAATGTTGTCTAGGTGCCACTCAGCTGCCAAGTTCTACATACCTACTAATGTCTCCAAAGCCAAAGCTGTTTTGATCCTATTAGGTGCAGATTTTAGGTGCTAATTAGGCTGCAGGATTCTAATAACCGTGTAAGTCATGCTGTGTATATGAAATCAGTTCCTTACATTTTGAATGACTTGGAATGTTTTGATATTTTTTTCGCACAGAAGACTGCTACCCCTCTGGCTTGAGCAGAACCTCCACAAGTTAACTGACTGGATTTGGTTCTGTGCTTAGTGGTATCAGGGTCCTCCCATAGAAATTGCTATACCAGCTTTTTGCAGAAGTGGATATTACAGTCAATCTACTTGAGTAGCAATAAAATACCACATATACATAGCTAACAAGCTTTGCAGAACCTTGACCAGTTGGTGGCCTTGTGCATAGGCTCTGGTTGTATTAGGACTTTGTACAGAGTTCTTCACAGTAAGTAATGTGCCTGTCCTCTCAACAATAGGCATACCTGCAACAAGCCCAAGACCTGGTCATTCTAGAGAGCATTATACTGCAGACCCTGGGTAAGTCTTCCAGAGCGGCAGGATATGTGGAACCTTGAAAATCCTTAACAAAACCTTGTCCACAGCTGTAGAGCAAGACTGACCTGGAGAAAGAGTCTGCAAAGTTAGATTTCACTGTTGATGAACGATACGGCTACCACTGGCATTTATAATTATATTGTGCTGCCAAGTATGATCTTTTGATTCCCAAATGTATTAGCTCTGTGTCAATGCCTTACCCCCAGGCATACTCTTTTGGAGAACAGAGAGTTCCTAAAAGGGTAGACTGACGGTAATGTCAATCTGAACAGATTATCATACGATATGACATTAGGTGAAACGAGTAACATTCATATTTGGGAATAAATAAATGTTGCTTGACTCTATGCTAGAATATAGGAAAGGAATGGAGAGGTTCTGCTTGTGTGATTTAGGATTTAGGAGGATCTCCTCCTATTACCATTATTTACTTCACAGCTACTTAAAATCAATGTATTTCAATTATATTTTTTCCATAATAGTAAATTTTGGTTTTATAGGACATGTATGTGTAGCATTCTGTGATCATTAATTCCATCTTTTATTTCAGGCTTTGAGATTACCATAGACCACCCTCACACTCATGTGGTGAAGTGCACACAGCTAGTCAGAGGTAAAATGTCTACACACAGACCTGTTGTTTATTACAGACCCATTTTTTATTTCTATAGTTTCACTGAACAGTAGAAATACACACTTGGCATTACTTACAGTTTATATCGAGAGTTGTGTCTTGTATCGAGATCTGATGTATAAAAAAACCCTGCTACTTAACAAATATGCTAATAATGGTTGGTATGTAATGCTACTAATAGCCATTTAGTGGTCTGTACTGAGGCACTCCACTGAATATGTTCAGCTCTTTCTTGTTTTTGTTTTTTGTTCTTTTACTACGTTATATTTGGCTTACAGCATGGTCTTCAATATTACGTTTTTTCAGCCTGTTGTGTTTGTATGTGACAGGATACTTCAGTTTTGTACATCAGACTTTGCTGCTTCCTAACGTGTTTTTTACTATTAATACATCAGCATGTTCAGCTGTCACTCTCACCTGAAGAGAACATCAGAACAAGCTACATCATTGCAGGAAATCACAAAGGCTTATTCAGCCTTGTGTTTTGTTATTATTCTAATATGTACACATTCTTATTGTAATTTAAACTCAAGTGTTATTTCTCCATCAAATAAATTATTTATCTACTGTATAATGAGGTATCGCCTAATAATATTTCAAAAATATATTGCCATGTTTGTGTAATCCCATTTTTTTTCTTTTCAGCAAGCAAGGACTTAGCCCAGACCTCCTACTTCATGGCAACAAATAGGTTAGTACCCTAACCATTCCCCTCATATAGGCATATATAGGATGAAGCCGCTGCTAACCCTTATTCTTACTTCACACAGCCTGCATTTAACAACTTTCAGCCTTCAATACACCCCTCCAGTGGTTGCATGTGTCTGCATTCATCTAGCCTGTAAGTGGTCTAACTGGGAGATCCCTGTATCAACTGATGGAAAACCATGGTGGGAATATGTGGATGTAACAGTCACATTGAAACTATTGGATGGTTAGTATATGAGTGTCTGTAACCTCATCTCCTAGGCTGTGAAACATTTGGTTAAGTGGAGTCTAAATTTATTGTAGGGGATTCCTACTCATGTTGAATTGTTTATATATACTCTATTTTCTTTCCCTAATTAATGAAACATTTTACTTTTTAGTAATTTGTGAACTTACACAAGATATGTTTTTTGAGGACGTATAGGCTTTTTCATTAGTATAGCCTTCAACTTAAATATATTATATTATTTATTTTCTACAGAAATATGTACTAATGTACCACTAGGCTCCTTTACATGCTACATTAGTATACCACACTTACTTTCTTTTTCAATTTTATTCTTTAACTATTTAAACTTTTTTTCTATGGGGTCTTTATACACCACTCTTCTGTAAAAACAAAAAACAACAAACAAACAGTACTCCCGGGGGCCTAATGGTGATATCACCGGGGTTCCAAATATTTTTTTTTTGTTTTTATTTAATCACAATCTAGCTAATCACACTGTGTAGCCCTGCATTATGTGTGCTCAGACAGCAAGGTGGTCATCAGAGATCCCAACAGGGTCTCTACTATTAAGATTCTGTGTTTCCTGCGAAGTCAGCATTGACAGTCATGGAAAGAGAAAGTCTGAATATATGAACGGGCATTTAAACATTGCAGGTGTACACCAGCTGCCGTCCAAAAGAGCTCTTGGTCCCTCATGTACATGCAGAAGCTTGTAAGTCAGTAATTAAGTTCTATAGACCGAAGACTACGTAAGATGCACCAATTCTGGTTTGAAATGCACTGTTAAATGTTTTAATAACATTTAGTTAAGTTAAAAGCTGTGATGATGACATTATGTTTTACTTTATTTTGTTTTGCAGAACTGACTGATGAGTTTCTTCAGATTCTGGAAAAAACCCCTAACCGTCTGAAGCGCATCCGAAATTGGAGGGTAAGCCATAAGATACAATAAACAATTCTTTCTCTCAGTATTGGAGTGTTGTACATGGTTAATGCTCACTGAGATAGCATCTCTGACAAGGAACTATATAGTGAGGTACAGGGAGAGAATAAAACACTTAATGAATGACAAAAGAATGTCATATACTGGGAGTCAGTTGTCAGGAGAGTGTTAGTCACTGTAAATATGTCATCAAAACTGCAGTTTCTTAAGGATTTGTTGCTTTATTACCGCAAAACCACTTGCTTTCATTCACTAAAATTACTCAGGTGATGTGTTTTAAGGTTTTCCTTTTATATTAATATATTTGCTTTATCAATATGATAGTTAGTGGTAGGGTGCAAACCAAAAATAACAAGTTTTTAGTATTCATGGCTCATGTTTATAGGCCTAGCAGGCTATGCAACTGAAGTAGGGGAATTCCCCCAAAAAGTTGTATATGTAATACCGTACTAACAATAAGTTAAATAAAGCCTTGGGCGGAGAGTGCTGCTGCTCCCCTTCTCTCCGAAGTGAGGGAGGCTTATAACTACAAGTGAAACGTGGAAGAACATTGTTTCTTTGGACATTGCCAACAGTGATCTTCTTTTTATTCACAGATCAGTCAGGCAGCCAAGAAGTCAAAAGAGAGTGATGA
Organism: Spea hammondii; assembly: GCA_029215755.1. NCBI lineage: Eukaryota > Metazoa > Chordata > Amphibia > Anura > Pelobatidae > Spea > Spea hammondii. The sequence goes on from JARDYJ010000002.1 coordinate 35,340,015, forward strand.
TGAAAGTATCTCTGAACAGACCATTCTCAAGATGATATCTCGCAGTGGTGCCATGAACACATCACCTTTTTCTGATTCACAGCCGTTCTCAGCAACCAAACTGGATGCTGGGATGTCAGGACAGTGGACTATCCCACTACATAATCAGCGGGAGCAGCACAGGACTAGTGAGCACTCAGCATCCCAATTATCCAACACCAAACCAACTCCCCTAGCAAAAGTTTCACTGAAAGAGTACAGAGCAAAGCATGCAGAGGAGTTGGCAGCACAAAAGCGGCAGCTGGAGCACATGGGAGCCAGTCTGAAGGAACAGTATGCCTGTGCTGCTCAGAACTTATTAATACAGCAACAAAGGGACCGAGAGAAGGAGACCCACACCTCCCCTATCATCCTGAAGATTCCTTTGCATGAGGTAAGTCAAGATCGACCAGAGAAATCAACAAGCTTGAAGGTGCGTCTTCCTTTGTCCAGCCGAGAAAAAACAGAGGATGGAAAGATTCGTATTAAAGTGCCAAATGAGGAAAGTGTGAGCGGCAAGAGCCGAGACAAACATCGGAGTAGCTCTTCATCATCTCATCACCACCATCACCACCACAACAACCAATCTGTCCGGCAGAACCATCAGGAGCCATCAACCAGCACAAGCAGTAAGAAGTCTTCTGCAGCTCTGGGGGGTTCCTCTCATAAAACATCTGTCCCTTCTCGAAAAAGGCCTCCATCAGAGGATGTCACTGTACATGAACCTCCTTCTCACAAAGTGAGCAGAACTACCAGAGCTCCTGCACAAGACTCCCCTTTGGCACATGCTACTCACAGGCCGCGAGCAAATCATGGAAAAGCAGACAGGGAGTCATCCGGTTCCAATGGCCACGGTGCCCCGAAAACAATTGATTACCAGGACACGGTAAACATGTTACATTCACTGCTTAGTGCACAGGGAGTGCAACCCATGCTGCCTCCTCAGTATTTGAATCAGTATGGAGAGTACCGTAGGGCTAGGCCCAGCAGCACGGAAAAGCCCAGACCACCACCGCCACTTCCTGCTGAACCACCACCTCCTCTCCCACCGCTTCCTAAGTGATATCTGCCGTCTGCAGGCTCTACTTATTTGTCTGTCCCGGAGGATATATTTTTCCATCAACTAAGCACTATCTTACCAGCATACCTTTTCTCTGTCCTTGTTCTTCCATGTTTTTTTCATCACCGGATCTCTCGTGTTCAAAATCTATTCTAAAGATGTGCTTACTTGTTTAGGGTTCAGACGGAATCAGTGAAACAATTTCTCTTTTGTGTTGTATGATCCTACATTCTTTGCAGAATTATCTCTTACTTATGCTGCCTGTCCAATTGTGATTGTTGTCTTGGTTGCAGTCTTTGTCTTTTTAAAACGGGTCACTGATTATAAAAGTAGATATTGGAAGGAATGATAAATGGAATCTTGAAAAAAGGTGTTGCTCCTACTTCTGATTGAGGTTTTCTAAGCATTAAGCTGCAGGTACCGTATGTCTGCATAGAGTGTCAGCAGTTTCATCTCAGGTCTTATTTATGGAAAGATGTAATTGTGAAGTAGAATTATTAATGTGTTATGTTGGTTGCATGTTTACATATTACAACTAATTTATCCACAGAGCCATTCAGTGAAAAGATATTGTAGATCCAGTATGCAGATCACATAAACTGCTACTATGTTTATGTTTGTTTGTTTTTTGGTGTTCAAAATATTTGATTTTGCTACAATTTGGACATGAATGATTGTGTTCATAAATAGTAGTCTGTGATGCCACCTGTATAATATGGTTTTAATATCTATCGGGAGAGTTGTGGTTTCAACTCCCTGCCTTCACTGTCAATTATGAAGGGCCAACACGGGCATGTTTATCCCACACAAGGGCTGCTCCCTGCATAATGTATAGCTCAATGGGTGAGGAGATTGAAGAAATCTAATTTAACTATACATTATACAGGGCCAGTTGAGCTGTTCCTGAAGCAGAAGCTCAGTGATAATGTATAGTAAAGTCTTGGGGTGGAAAGCACAACTCTCACTTTAGTGAACAGACCCTGTGGTTAGGGCAGTCATACTCCACGTCAGCTGGGAGGCTTGTTCTTTATGTCCGTTCGTGATCCTGGTGCTAAGTATGAAAGTGGTCTTATCACATAGGAACCAAAGGGATGGCCCAGCTAGCAGGACCATTGCAGGATTTTAACACTGAATTGCAACTTTAAGGGTTAAACCATGTTTTCCCATAAACTGGGAGTTTGCAGGGGAGTTAGAACGCGGTGTGTTAAGCTTAGATAATGTAGAGTGTTCTTTCACTCGGGTTTGTCGTTATGGTATGCTGTAAAGTTGTTGAACTCACCTGGAAAACTATAGGTTTAGTGATCGCCTGTCTTTGTAAATAGCCCTCAGTCTCATATTCTTCTTTAGCTGAAGTCTTAATTGTTGTTCTGGTACATACAAATGGTTGGGTGATTGTATCTTGCATGTTACTGTGGCCTCGGCATGCTGTGGTTAAATGATGGTTTTTTAATGTGTTTCTAGTACCAGATATTTTAACATGGGATAATCTGGAGGATTATTTACTGCTTCGAGTCTTTTGGATCGTGAAGATCAGGGGAGGAAATGTATAGCTGGATTTTGCAGTTCACAACTTGCGAGAAACTGAGTGTGTGAATTTGCAGAATGTGGCCTTTTTTTTTGTTGCATTAACAAAAAATTGTATGTTCTCTGTGAGCATCCCTTGGGGTTTAGTGAATGCTAACCTTGGCATTAGTGAACATCCCATATTTTATTTTTTATTTTTTTGCTGGTGGTGTCATTCTACTAAAGGGAAAATGCAGCTGTATTTAGTCGGACTGAATGTGAGGTATCGGGAGCGCTTCTTCATACTTAATGTGCCATGAACTCCTCTGCTTACACAAAATGAATAACATACCATTTACTGATCCATTTATTTTATTGCTTTTTAAAATGAATTATTGACGCGGAGTCTTTTTTTAAAAAGAGCACTGTTTTACCCAAATACTAAAGATCTTCTTAAAACAGAAAAAAATGGATATAAATTATGAGTACTTTATATTTTCAATATTTATTGTTAATGTTAACTAAAGTTTGGTAAACACATATATATATATAGCTATTCCTACAGAATCCGTTGGATTATATAAATGACTTAATGTTGAATGCGCCAACACAGGCCTTGCTTGTAACAAAAACATTATACGGCGCTGGTTCGGATACGTTTGTTCATGAAAACACAAAGCTGGCTTGGGTTGTATGTGTAGCCAAGGACCCGAAAAATCTTCTTGCTTCAATGAAACGGAATCTTTGCTGAGATCTGATTTCTGTTTCAGTCTAGTGATAGACCTTTGTGTGTATGTTCAACAAAGTTTCCGAATCTCAGTAGTCGCTTTAAACGTTTACCATTTTAGGTATTTCGTTGTCAACTGATTTTGCATTATTGCTTCTTGCATTTGTCTATGGTGATAAGTTTATAACAAACATAGCAGAAGCAGTAATATATATATATATATATATATATATATATATACATACTGTCCATATACTATATATTTGTCCACACTGTGCACAGTAAGAAAATCATACTTCTAAAAATTGAAGTATATTTATTGTAAAATAGTTCATAACACTATGCAATGTGTGAGCAGAAGATGTGACTTCTACGAGGGGGAAAAAATAAAAGAAAGGTATATTGCGAATATTTTTGGGTCGTTTTTGCACCCAATACTTGAAAATATTGGATTCAATAACAGCAGCTTCTTCTGTGTTGTGTTAATGGCACTGTACAACTAGGAAGACATCCTAGTAGCCAGCATTCACTGGACCTATAACAAGTGCATAGGTTACAATCCAGATGCCACTTCCGTGTAGTGACTGAGTTGGATCCTGGCACATATGGATTCCCTGGCGGACACAAGCTGGGCTTTCCTGGGTATGTCTTGTGATGCAGTGTCAGATTAGCGGTGTTGAAGGTCCTGGATTTTGTGGCTTCTGTGTGGAGCGCATTTGTTGATCCCCGGGTTGCTTTCTAGAAGACACTAGCCACCAAAGCACAAAGAATATAGTGTCTTGGTGTTACAAGCCTGCAGTATTACTGTCATTTTCAGATGCTATGTTTATTGCAAAACAATGGAAAGTATCATGTTAAAGTGATGTTAAACTGGATTTTGGAGTTTAAGGGCTGTAAGTACCGGAAAAAAATGTATAATGTCACATGGAAATTATCTTCATTATTTCAATCTATAGGGCAGTAATCTGTGATATAACCGTGTGTGAATGTCTACTAGAGGAGGTAATGAAACGTAATTTTCTTCAAAAAAATACTATGTGGTTTTAGATACTTTAAATGGAAATCACCAATACACCTCATTTTCTGTCCAGCAGTTTATGGGCTGCAGATGCGAGCTGATGATGTCAGAACCCATCTTACCCAATCAGCTGAGGCCAGGGGCAGACAGCGTGATCTCCTCTCGTTGCTTGTGCAGTGAGGATGGCTTTTTTGGCTCACAAACAGCAGAGGGGTTAAGATTCTCAATAGATCTGGGTAAAAATTGCTTTGCTCACTGCAAGACCGGCAAGTGGCTGTTAGCAAGTGGATCACCGTCTGTAAGCAGGCAATGCGGGTCGCTTTGAGAAAACAGCTTGTAACTTCAAAAGTACAAGCTGCCTTCTCTGCGTTTTGGGGGGGACTTTGAGTTCTTTTGGAGAAGCCAGTTGTTTTGACGTATAATTTTGTGTTCCCTGTATAGCTGAGCATTCAATATCTGCTGCCCTACTTAGTGCATGTTGTACATAATCGCTTTCCTGTTACTGAAAACAATGCTACTCGGTGATCAGTTTCGAGTGGCAGTGAGGAGGTAGAGACTCTTCCAAATGCAGGTCATAACTAAAGTCAAGCAAATATTATGTAAATAAATAAAAAAAAAATGTAGGAATTTCCAGTCCGTAAAATATTTAGAGTGCTGAAGTGTATACTTTTTTTATGATAAATCAAGTAAGAATGTCTTTTGAGTTGATGTCTTTTGTGTAAGGCCAAGTACCATGTGTCAGAAATTAGCTGTTGGGTTTGTGTTCCAGTAACCAATCCCACAAAAGAAAAGTTTGATTTTAACAGATCAAGTCAATAACTATCTGCCTACAAAATCCCAGACTTTGTGCAAGTGTACCCAGAAGAATGGATGCTGTTTTGAAGGCAAAGTGTGTTTTTTTCTTCTGTTCACTCACTTTGCATTTTGTTCAACGATAACAAATAAACTATTCACATGTCTATTTTTAAGGCATCCTTGCTTTACGGCAATTTTTTTTCACACCTGCCTAAAATGTGTGCACAGTACTGTGTGTGCGTGTGTGTATAAATTATGTGTGTGTAAATAAATGTGAATGCTTCGCATACCAAAAGAGAACGGGCCCATACTTTATTCCTTCTACCCACCATGGGATGCGCTCACATATAATAAAATATTTATGGGAACACCGTTACTGCGAAAGGGATGTAAAGAGTTACAGCTGTGTAGTGTTTTGTGTTATCATCTCATGCTGCTTCGAAACCGCGGCAAGCATGGGATGTTATTATAGAATGCATAGATATCCATATTTATACCTACCTAGTACCTGATCCCATGGGTATTTATTTTATTTTTAAAATCTATTTATCCAGTATTTGGGGGGGGGGGCATTTGTACCTGTGGAATAGGTGTTTTGTGACACTGGTCAAATCACTCTTATGTATTGGTCATGAACAGGTTGCCAGCAGAGTTAGACCTATTACAGCATGTCAAATTATCTGTGCGTGTGTTAGAGATCATGATCAGAGATTTGTTTGCCCCACAAACCGCTACAGCAAAGTGTTTGACCCTTCTTCGCGGGGTTTAAGGATTTCTAAATGTTCTATACTTTTTTTCCCCTCACTTTTTGACTGTAAGCAGTGCAATACTTTTCCATGAAATTATAAAAAGTAAATATGATTACAGATACTCACTAGGTCCTTAAAAGCTGTAAATGATGGATTATGCTTTGATTATGAATATAATAACTCATAGAGTCTGCACACAGCTACAGGATCGGACATGCAGATCGCAGTGATGTCCATCTCAGTCCTGCTTTAGTTTTACAGTATGTGCAAAGTATTTAGAAAGACAGACAACCCTCGTGTATCGGCATCTTTTGTTGAACAGTAAGTGTCTATTTTGTGTGTTAAAATAATGCTAAAAATAAAAAGTTATTTTTACTGTGAGAAATGGTTCTGGGGTGTGTTTTTTTTTTTTTACAGAGCGGTTTTTAAGCCGTCTAAGTGTGATAGGTTTCTTTAGAGCTTTGTTTACCAGTCGCAGGGATGTGCCATATATATCTGTGCTTTTTGGGCCCTGCTCACTAAATGGGCAGTTTACAGGAGAGTTGCGTTTTAGTTCCTTGACTTTATAGATTGCTAACCTCCGACCCCAGTAAGCTTCTGCTTCCCTGTACAATGTATATTTAAATCCGTGAGATTTCAACAAAACTCTTTCAGGTATACATTAGGCAGGTCCAGCTAAGTCCTGCCAGCCTTGGCCCTTCATAATGAATCGTGAAGTGAAGTGAAGTGAAAACCACAGCTCCCCTGACAATTCTCCCTTTAGTGAATAGACCCATTTGACTTTGAAGTAGAAGTGCTGGCATTTTGGGGACATAGCAGATCATTACTGGGATTCCACCTTTATTTTTTACAGAACAGCACAGAATCCCAAGCTTTATGCCATTTTAGGCTGACATAAATAGTAAGGTAAACCTTCCATAGACCAGAGCAACATCATGGCGTTCGTACAGACCTGTTTTGTTGTCTGTTAAAAGTCTGTTTGACAATAAACGAATTCTGTTCAAGTTCATATATTAGACATTGCTTATTGTTTAATAGTGCCTGCCTATTCCGTATCGCTATTAAATAGTGGAGAATCCAAATGTAACATTTAAACTGACAATATTTAAAATGAACAATAACATGAACACACACTATGGCTGGAGCAGGGGGAGAAGAGAACAGATGTTTAAAAAAATATTAAGGACGATATTAAATCTTGTCATAATCCTAGTGAACCATTTATTTTTTTCATCAGACCAAAGAGCAAAAACATGTATTGCCAGAAGGCAGTGGCGATTGTCTCAGGAATAGATTTATATTACCGATGAGAAGCCTGTCAACCTGTCCTTGGACTACAACCCTTAATCTTCTATAGCAAGCTTCTTGGCAGTGATTCATGGGAGTTGCAGTCCAGCAAAGTAATTAAAGCCACAAACTTCCGATCTTTGGGGTGTATGGTGCTAAGCGGTATAGCGGGGCCGTTATCTGTTAAAAGCGTTCTATGCTGTGGACGTTCAGAGCCCCTATAAAAGTCTCCGTCATTTGATGCATCTAGAATGACAAACGTCGAAGAGTAATTGGAGCCGAGGGCTTTCTACTACAGCTTGAATGTTTCAATGTATATTCCTGCCGAGAGATGTTTGATATCATGCTATGGCTACATTAATGTGTCCGTTACATTAAATAAATGGTAAAATCTGAACAAGGAAGCTGTCTCTCTTGTATGTCTTTCCATGCTTTATGTTCAAAATGTCAATGTGATTACAGCCTCTCCAGTTTGGATTGTGTTCCAGGCGTTCCCTTCCACAAAATATTGTGGGTTTTTTTGTGTTTGTGAAAGGCGTGTTTCTTTGATACTTAAATTGCCACAATGCTGCTAAATGATGTTTAATGGTATGAATAATTGTACCCACATGAAGCTTTCCACAGTTGTATTACTGATCTATACATCAACTAATTGTAAAATATCTACAAGCTTGTAGCAAAAATCTTGAAATCCTCATAGATAATCACATTGACTTTTTCTTGTTCTTAAACATTTTCCAGTGGCGCTGTAGACAAGGGTGGGCTTCCCTATTCCTTACTCTGGCTACTCAGAGGTCTTTGACTAGAAACGCACTTTCATTATTTCCAAGCATGTATGAATTGGAATTGTTTTGATTTTTGATTAATGAAAAATTGTTTATCTCATTAAAGTTTGGGAAATTTCTTCCGGTTTGTAATAAAATAATGGTTGATGGAACATTGTGAGGGATAGGGGACTAGGGGTGCTGAGGCACAGCGGGGGAAGGGGCATCTCAGGATCCTTTCCTAACGTTTTGAATTATTATATTTTCCAGCAGCACCTAGCAATCTAATGAAACTGGAATTACAAAAACACAGTAATGCAGTCCACGATTAGCAAGGAAACAAGCCAAAGGTGGCCCTCTGTATCACAGGTAGGTATTGTGGATAGCATTGTTATGGGCTTGGGGGCTAGAAGTTTACCATCTAACGCCAAAGAAATGATCGGTAGTATGTTCTGTCATATTTAATGTAATTATTTGGTTGATATCAATCTTTTCCAGGTCAGATACAAAAAAGTAATGGGAATCTCTGGATTCAGGGAAGATTTCTCTTTTTGCCTGTGCCATATTTCCTGCTTGCATTCAGGTGCATCTAGTAAGTATTCCACCATTTGGGATTGACGGCTCTCCCTTTGAGAACAGTGATGAGACTCTGCAAAATAGTCAACCCAGGAGCTCGTTTAATAACTATTGTTACTACGTGTGTCACTCTTGTATCAGGACTTTCTGTAACACTTTACTAGCTCAAGGAGAGTGATGATATCTGATTTAAAAGGGAAGCTGTTCCCAGATGTTTTTCCCATAAATCCTTCGCTGTTTGCATTAGTAGTATTGTATATAAAATCACTAGTTACTCCCCGGCATGGGATTCCTGTGTCCTTTGCATGTATGTCCAGCCTTGCATTCATGCACACAGGTATTGGAGATGCTCCCAAATTCACGAATGATCCATCAAACTGAAAAGGAATGGCCTTTTGTATGCTTCTGGCTGTGTGTCTCACACGGTATACACTGCATGACAGAAGAAACAACTAAGCAGATGGGACGATAGTCATGTTTTGCCTTTTTTCATTGGGTTATTTAAGCTCATCCATACATAATGGCGTTTTAACTATAACCAAGTTATATTTTATGCCTTTTTAATGCAAATCAGTGTCGTTTCTGAGTTTTCTTGTTTAACTGTTTGCTATGTGTGCTGTCATCCATGACATCTATCCATCCTCCATGACATCATGATGAGCAGAGTGCTCGAGTGTTCGGGACAAGAAGATAAAGAACTTAAGGATGGAAAATTGATTAGGTACTGCTGATCCTGCCACACTGAGCTTTGATAGGTAAAAATGTCCCTTTTAAACTAAACAGCCGAAGCCCCTGATGTATCGTTTTTATTGAGTTATGCTGAATGCCCGTGATGGTGACGGATCCATTTTAAACAGTTACGTAATGGTTTAGAGGCATGGCTACTGCGAGAGGGGATTTCTTCAGCAGCTATTAATGCTGTGGCTGGAATGGGGTTCCATATGCCTCGTGACATCCTGGAGCAGGCCTCTGGGAAACGGCTGGCCCTTTCAGTGCATGCGCCTCACAGAGACGTAAAAAAAACAAGTGCTGTTGACAATCCCCGGCATATTGATGAAAGTCCCTCAGATGGAGTGACAATGATAAAGCACGCTTCCATGCATGCACTTTAAATGCTACCGGGAGGTTACGTGCACAAATCAAACGCTTGCTTTACTCTTATATCGCCACCAAACATGGCCGCCATGCACTTTCACATATTTCGTTCCTAAGCAGGACTTTGGGGAGCGACTGGCGTCGCTGACTGATTGGTGAAAAAGGCTCTCGCGGTAACTGCCCGGCGACACCAAACCAGTAAAGTAGCGCTGGTGTGACGTCGCTGGTCTCCAAAGAATGTGGTGATAGCCAATGAGAACGCCGATGTAAGCAGGCGGGGTGTGGCAAAGCGGGGAGACGGAGCATCTTCGTGTGTGTTATGTCTCAGTGTGAGAGGAGAGGCCAGGCAGGTAAAATGGCGGCTCCGGGGAGGTTATTGCTGAGTCACTCGAGGACACGCGGTGCCGCTATTTCTCGGGTTTCTGTTAAAGTAGCTTATGGGGTAAAAGTGTATTTGAATAGGATTGTGTATTTTAGCTGTTTTTGGCGGAGGGATAATAGTTACCACATGCTTTTGTCTGTGATTGTGTATTTATGACAATAGGTTTAAAAACTTCTATATCCGTTACCCGCCAATTATAATCCGGCTTCCTCTTTTTTATCGTTGTGTGGAAGGGATCGTATATAATAAGAGCTCGCAGTACCATAGTGTGTACATAGGAGCTCGCGCTCTAAATGCTTACGTCCCCTGAGTTTAGTATCTCTCCTGACCCGGTCTGCAAAGCAAATGTAAACCTCTTAGTGTTTTCTCTTAAGAGATTCATGGCCACCTTGTGATCTACTCTTTATCTATGTTTTGCCAGTGAGTAACTTTTTATATATTGAGCTGAAATACCCCATGATGAGCGTGCAGAATATAGATGCCCCTGTTGATTTGCCTTTGCATATCCCGCGGTGCTGCGTAGCATTCTATGCCTTTAATGGAATTGATCGTTTAAGCGGTGACGGTGCTATAAACGTGCCCGCGTCTTATTTTACAATGTGACTCTTTTGTCTTCTTCAGAGCAGGTCTTCCCGACATGAATAGGATTCGGATCCATGTGTTGCCTACAAGCAGGGGCCGCTTGACTCCCGTGCCCAGGGCTCAGGAGGCTTTGTCCTGCTCGTTCACGCACCGCCCATGCTCTCAGCCCCGCATGGAGGGCTACGAGTACTGCATCAAGCACATCCTGGAAGACCGGCAAGCTCCCTTCAAGCAGTGCAGCTACGTGTCCACCAAGAACGGCAGACGCTGCACCAGTGCGGCACCCAAGCCCGAGAAAAAGGATGGGTGAGGAAACCTGCTTAACTGCCGGAAATGATCATTTGTGTTATCGCTGAAATAAACGTATTAAAGTGGATCCGCCATCCACAAATAAGTGGGTAATATGACATTCTGTCCGGTATACTTTCTGTGAAATATCCATATTCCTCTCTTGCGGTGATATTGGCCAGTATAGTCCTTTGCTATATGCGAAGCAGCTCTGGTACAATGTAGCGCACCTAGCGGGCACATTGTGTTGATTGCGCAACCTCAAGAGCTTCCTACCAGCTTTGTATTTACAAAAAAACCCCAATTGAAGTCGTTCTAGCAAGTTATTGTGTCTCAAAAGCACACTATGAAAGAAGGTGACTGCCATGTTTGTAGTTAACCTGTTAAATATCCAAATAGAACAGGACCATATATCCTAATTTTCCCGTGGGACTCTGTAGATCAATATGATGACGTTGAATTTAAACATTTTATTTCAGTGAAGCCGGCAGGTTGTTTTAGTAATATGCAGGCGGCATGTCCTTTAGCAATATTGTTAGGTTAGTCATTCAGCGTCTGTCTGCTGATCTCTATATGTCAGCATCATCGGGTACCCAAGTGTATGGTGCTCTGCACCCACACATGTGTCTAGGCATTTGGGGCAGTTCACTCTTCAGTTGCGCCAGGATTGAGTCCACGCTGCCACTATGCTAGATTGCATAAATGTAGGAGAATGGAGAGGAGTGAGGTTAAGCAGCCCTGCTTAGAAAGAATGCAAGGCTCGCAGAGGCTGGGGAACTTTAAAGTGCTGCAGTCGTTGAAAAATGACAAGGTGTCACTTTGTAGAGGGTATCTTTTCACCTATACATTGTGCTAACCAAAAAAAAAATGTAATTATAAACCTCCATCATTATCTCCAAGCCGGCATGGCATTCTGGGATCGAACAGAAGGCTGGGTGAGAGCGCAGAACCGGCAGAACAAAAGTTGTCATTGAGAAGTTTGAATTAGTATTACCTTAAGTATTCAAACTCTATTGTAGCCCAGGCTTTTACCTAGTGTTACCCGTTGCCTTCTGTCTGAGAACTGTATTTTCTCTTTTTCTGCCAGGGTTTCGTTCTGCGCAGAGCATGCCCGCAGGAATGCACTAGCACTTCAGGCTCAGATGAAGAAGTCAAACCCTGGCCCAACCAGTGAGTCTCTGCTCTTCCAGTTGAGCTCCTATGCCCGTAATGATCTTGGCTCTCAAGCTCAGGAAAACAACAGAAGCGAAGCCAGCAGGATTCTTGGTATGTAACTGTTGTGCTTAAAATTGATAAATTCTAGTTATTAACCTTCAGTCACTATCTACTTTCTATGTATCTCCAAAATGTCCTTATTGAAGAGCATTTTAATGTGTTATTTTGATGAACTATTCTGGCAAAGAATCCTGTCTGAAAGTGTACCTTTTGATGGCACACGAATAAACAACTTGGAAACTTAAAAACTGCTTCAGTATTGATGCCTCTCATCTGTAAGATGAAATAAACAAAAAGCCAACCACACATAGGCTTGGGTTAAAGTCCTTAAAACCCTTGGCAAAAAGCCCACTAGGACGTAATGGTACGTCCTGATTTTGTTGACGCAGCAGGGACTTGTCGCTGCTTCCACACGTGAGATCAGGCTGCTTCCTGCCGACTGATTGTGTGTAACGGGGCTTGCTGTGAGCGCTGGTACGCAGTACCCCAAGGAATGACCGATTGAGCATTCCCTTCCGGTTTGTGTCACTGCTGACGCCAACCGGAAGTTTACTTGAGGACAGGAGAGAACCTCAGCAGTGTGTTTCTTGACCTTGTAGGGCCCACCATTGTGGCCCCTGCTGGCTGATCACACATATTGCAGCCGGCAATGTTGGACTTTGGATCCCTCCTTGCTAATCAGTGTGCAGACAGATCAGAAGGTGGAGAGAGAACCTGAATAAAATTGATAGCAGCCCAATCATATGATCGTGACATCACTGGCGTAAAATATAAATTTATATTCTATCTTGACCGACACTGCATTGGGAAAATAAAGTACCCCTTAGAACTTCCACTAGAAGTGAAAAAAAAAAATAAATCACTACGCCACTAGTGTTAAGAAAGATATGTAAAGCGTGGGCCACATAAAATGTACGTGTGATATAACTGTAATCGGGAGATGTTGAGCTGTGGTACCTACAGCATAGGTTTAAACATGAGGAAAAAATTTTATTTTTTTAAATCTATTTTTCACAAACTTGTCTCTTTTAAAAGTCCCTTCTACTTCTCCTGAACAAAATGATATATAGTTTGTGCAGGTTTATCAAACAGGCCAAGGAAATCAAGTTTTAACAAACATGGTAAAAATGCTGTCCCGTTAGAACCTAGCAGATCTCTGCTCTGAGAAGTCCCATGTGTTGTCCAGCTCTGGATAAACTCCAAATTGCACAGTTCCCACTGGAAATGTAGTTACCCATCTTGTCTATAGATGTTATATATATTTCTTAAATAAAAATCTGTTGTTCCTAAAGCATATATATATTTCATACACACACGTAGAACCCTTCCTATAAGATTTTTCCCCCCCCTCTATCAGATGAGGACAGTCTCAGTGATAGTGACCAGGACACTTTAACAGTGGATCAGACATGGAGAGGTGATCTTGACAGTGAAGCTGACAGCCTAGACAGTGACCAGGAGGACCCTTTGAAGTAAGTAGTACTTTCTAAGTAGTATTGCAATATATTGCATTTCTTTACAGACTGCCTGCAGATGCTATTACAATAATGGGACAGTGCACATTAACAATATACCGTATTTGCTCGATTATAAGACGAGGTTTTTTTCAGAGCAAATGCTCTGAAAAATACCCCTCGTCTTCTAATCGGGGTCGTCTTCTAATCAGACCTCAAATAGAGTCTGATTAGGAGACTAAGATCCAGATCCCCCGCACCGCTGCAGGGGACCTGGATCCTCCTGTCTCACCCCCCCCCCCATCATACACACACTTACCGGTGCTTCCTGCTGTATTGCCGGGGCAGCGGGTTGACGTCTACGCGATCCGCGTAGACAACGTCCGCTGCAGCCGGAAGGAGGTGTGGCTAGCAGCGGGGGTTGTCTGCGTCCGTCGCGCAAACCTTCCCCGACTGTCAGAGATCAGAGTTCCCCGCACCGGTGCGGGGAACTCTGATCTCTGACAGCCGGGGAAAGTATACGCGACGGACGGATACAAACCCCCGCTGCCAACTCCACCTCCTTCCGGCTGCAGCAGAAGGCGACGTCAACCCGCTGCCCCGGCTGGAAGCACCGGTAAGAGAGGGCTGAGAGGGGAGGGGAGAGTGTGTGTGTGTGTTAGTTAAATGGGGGTATAGGGTGTGTGTGTGTGTGTGTGTGTGTGTGTGTGTGTGTGTGTGTTAAATGGGGGCATAGGGCATTTCTGGAGTGGCGTTAAGGGGGCATTTAATAGAGCACTCTGCCTCCTGAAATGCCTTATACACCTATATGCCACTCTGCCCCATAATATGCATTTTAACCCCCTAAATGCCAGAGTGGCATATAGGGGTATAAGGCATTTCTGGAGGCAGAGTGCTCTATACAATGCCTTTTAACTCCCTTAATGCCACTCTGCCTCCTGAAATGCCTTATACCTCCCTATATGCCAAAAAGGCATATCATGGGCCACAGTGCCATATTGGAGTGGCAAGCCTGGGGGCAGATGTGCGTAACTGGGGGACAGGTTGGAAAATACAAGAAATAAAAACAAAAAAAATATTTTTCTCAATCATAGCTTTTATTAAAAAAAATAGTTTACATGAATTAACATTTACTGGTAAAACTTTTTTCCTTTAGGGTCGTCTTATATTCAGGCTTTTTCTTTTTTTCCTAAGTTAATATTCAGATTTTGGGGGGTCGTCTTATAATCAGGGTCGTCTTATAATCGAGCAAATACGGTACTGAAGAGAATGTATGTACTGAAGTAGATAGCCCTGATCATGCAAGCTGACAATCTATTGGGTGTCTATTAAATCACTCATTAGAGCATTAATTTCACTTGTCAGGAGATTATAATGAATGTCATCTTCCTTAACCTAAACACTTGAACATGTGGTCTCCAGAAGGGCAGGCACTCTTTTTCTTCTTCTTTAGTTAAAGCAAAAGGTTGCTAAAGATCTGTTTTGTTTTTCCTTTTTTATTTTATCCCCTAGGCATGCTGGAGTGTACACAGCGGAGGAGGTGACTCTAATAATGCGAGAGAAGCTGATTCGTCTGCAGTCTCTCTATATTGATCAGTTCAAGCGATTGCAACATTTACTGAAAGAAAAGAGAAGGAATTATTTACACAGTCTGAAGGCAGAACAGGAAACAATTGGTATGTATCTGATCTACAGTTTATATGTATGTCATAACTTGATCTTTATCAAGCTGTAATCTCGGGCATGATAAGAGTTCTAATCCAGGGCTTGACAAATTTGTTGTGAATCTAGGCGCCAGCTAAAAAAGTTAGGAGCCAGGATTTTTTCTTAAACTAACAGTTGGTTAGGAGTGATCTGATCATCATCAGCCCACTTACTAAACTCACAGCGTTTGACCTGGAAGCACCCTGGACTTTCAGGTCAGTGCTGGTTTTTTTTTTGGTTTTTTTTTAACTCTTTCAATGCTGATGTTCCATTGGAGCACAGCATTGACTGATATTTAGTGGGGACAAATGTTAACCCCTGCAATGCCACAAATGTGTTATACACAATTGTGGCATTGAAGGGGTTAACGCTGCACTGTCGCTCTCATGGAGAGATCAGGCAGCAGGGGGGTGTTGGGGCTGGTGTCCACACTCATGTGGAGACCGAAGAACCCTCTCCCCCTGTCCCTGAAGCTGCCTCTGGCCATTGCAGGGGGAGTCTCTGATGACTGCTGTAGGCTTCCATGCCTACAGGAATCATCAAAGGGCTTGTGGGGGGCTCGTTTTTGCTGTTGCTGGTCTGCTTGGGCTTCCAGGCAGACCACCAGCAGCAGAGCCCCTTACAAAACGGGAATTAACCCCTAAATGCCGCGATCGCGGCATTGTAGGGGTTAACGCTGCACTGTCGCTCTCATGGAGCGATCAGGCAGCAGGGGGGTGGGGACCCAATCAACACTCAACCCCCTTTCCTGAAGCTGCCTGTGGCAGCTGAAAACGCGATTTCAGGTTTTCCTGCAGTCGCGGTTTCAGCCTACAGGATCACTCCGTGGGAGTGACCTCGGGCTCGGGGGCGGGCTCTGAGTGGCTGGGCTGTCTGCACAGACTCCTGGGCAGACAGCAGCAGCAGCGCCCCCCGCGATCACAGGCTGACAAACACCTAGGCGCCAGGACAAAATTCTGAGGCGACCTGGTGCCCGGGATTTGTCGAGCCCTGTTCTAATCGTTGCCTGGCTGTCTCGCACACATCTACTCTGTGATCTAGTGTCATACCCGTAAGGATTTAAAGGGAAATGTTGGCACAATTGGGACATATGCGCTTTTTTTTTTAAGCCAGTTTCATTAAAGATGCACCATATTAAAGGGACACTCCACTGTCTCAAGGTGCACCCTGAAGGCTAGTGGTTGGCAATATAAAGCTGAAATTTAATGCCACGGGTAGCAGAAATGAATAGAAATACATTTGTGTCTTTGAATATTCCCAGTTTAGTTTCAGATATTGCTACGCTCTAATCTGCCCGCAGTAGTCTTACAAATGTAAATGATCACAATTTATGTCCTGTTCTTGCAATTCCTCTATATATCATTATGTGGCTACTCCTTCAATAAAGCCATTTATCATGCTTATCCCGATTTGTTTGGTTGCACTTTATTTCAATCATGGATGCACATGGACTGAATTGATCTCTAGTAACCTTCCATGTTGCGCTTTTAAAATATAAATCCTCAGCAGGAATAATTGCTAAACATTAAACCTTAACTTTTGAGGTGATTCATAATAACTCTGACCTATTCTGCTGCTTTCAGCACCGTTGTCTGTTCCTCATTCTAGGGAACAATCTTCTCACGGGCCCAGAAGGCCTTTCTCCCAAGGAGCGTGATAGCCTTAAGAGGCTGAAAGCATTGCGACGATACAGAAGGCGCTTTGGTGTAGAAGCACTACTTCATCGACAGCTGAAGGAGCGCCGCATACTCGCCACTGAAGGTGCATCACAGCAGGTGTGGACTCGGGCAAATACTCTCTCAAACTTGCTAGCGTTAACCGCTTGAGGATTGGGGATTAAATCCTTTTTTTATAAAATATATATAATATATAATTTCTCACAAATTGACAAAGTGAATATCCCATTTTGTTTTTGTTGTAAAATCTTATTTTTCTCTTGTGCAGGCTCACACAACACGGTCTAGTCAGCGTTGCCTGGCCTTTGTTGATGATGTACGCTGCTCTAATCCAAGCCTCCCCATGGCCAGGCACTGTTTGTCCCGTATCCTTTTTTCGTTTGATTGAGCTGGGTGTGTGCTTTTTCTTTTGTGTCCTACTGAATGCAGTGGAGTTGAGTACTACTGATCTAGATTTTCAAACTTAAATGTGTGTTGCAAACAGGCTAAGAATTGTTTGATTACCTGCATAAAAAGTAATGTTTAAGTGGGGTGCCAGGCCAAACATTTGGCCTGTTTGTCCCTAAAGGCTGGGCACTTCTGATCGAGAATCCACTGAAAATGAAAGAGGCCCTAAATCAAGGCTGACAGCTTGTTGTAGCTGTGGGTTTCAAACAGGAGCCCAAAGAACTCTCTTCCTATGGTCTGTTGGCTGTGCCATTTCGCGTAAGGGCCCAACCAATTCAGTTGGAAGGAACAATTTGTCCAAAAAGTGATCCTGAAATTAAATTAACATGGGAAGAGAAAATTGAGCAGTAGTGTAACACAAAGCATGTGTACCTCCTAATAAACATCCGCGCATTAACCTTTGTGTGTCTGAAACTGACCAGCCGATATTGAGCACTTGGTGCGGTCGGTGCGTAACTTCGTGTATGTATGAGTCTGGCAACATTTAAATTGGTAGTATTGTATGAAATGTTCTTTGCAGGGCACTTTCCCCTTAACTGCTTGTGACTAGATATCTGCCAAGACAGCAATCAGGTCTTGTTTAAGCTGTGTGCGGGCTCAGAAGAGGTTCCTTGTAACAAACCTCAACCTGTCAGCCTTTCTGAGGATCCCCGCTGTCCTCTACATTACCCGTTACCATCGCCTATGTACAAGTCGGAACCAGCATTAACAGTCCCAGTGCCGATGGATGTGGCTCCAATAGAGCTTTATTTGAGCACTGCTGAGTTGCAGCCTACTGAAAACTTGCCACTTGAATTCAGTGATGTGAGTCCTGGTTAGGTTTACTACGTGGTTTGTTAAAACTGCTCATTAATTACTTATTTTGAGGACTTGAGCCTTGCTAATTTGACTTTCTCTGATAGGACCTTGATGTTGTTGGGGATGGAATGCAGTGTCCCCCATCTCCGTTGCTTTTTGACCCTTCTGCTGAACAACCTTTCAAGGACATTTCAAGGACACCACTTGATGTAGCTGCTGATGAATCCCAAAGGGCCACTGGGAGCCAACCTCTGTTGACAGCAGAGTCCTTAGTAGGAGCGGCAGGCCAGGTATATATTGCATCATAAACAGCTGGCACTGAATCAAGGCTGGTTGCTTGCTGTAGCTACTGGTTTCAAACAGAGGCCTAAATCATACTCTTTCTATGGTCTGTTGGCTGTCCAAGCTTGATATGTGATCCAGCCAATTCAGTTGAAAGAAACATTTGCATTTTTTAAGCATATTTCAAGATGTTTTCTAAACTACTACTGCTTCTTCTTTTAGAGTCAGTTGCAAGCCGTGGGGTTGTCCTCTTCTGTGCTTACAGACCCTTCAGATGAAAGCCTGGTGTCACCGGCAGTGTCTACACCCAATGGCAACATAGATTCCCAGTCTTTCACCTGAGTCAGATACATCAATGAAACCATACCCTATACTGTTCCTTTCCTAACATCATTTGGAATAAATCCCAAGGTCTGTCAAATGTACCGGCTTTAAAACGTCATCTAAAGCCTCTGTGAATTCTAGCAGCTATAACTTACAAGCTTTTGTAATGATCTAATGATAGGCTGCAGTCGTATTTGCATGTGTTACTGAATTTTAGGTAACTGTTACCTAATGTCAATTTGTTACAAAATCTATTAAAAGCTACGTGTAAAAAGTCTTAAGTCTAATATGGTTTCTCAAAAGGTGAAGTGTGAGCAGTCTCATGTTTTGCCGTGGCATTGCATATAGCTGCTAAACAATTTAAACAAATGGTAGCAAAGAAAAGTTACATTTTCATGCATTTTTATCCAAGTATAATAAAACTACTTCTAAATATTTGGAAGCAGTTTTTTTTTTGTTTTTTTTTTTTACCCTGTTGGCAGCATGGCTGGCTGGGTGCATTATACACGTATTTGGCACAATTTGTTTTCCAAAAATGAAAAAGTATAGTTCAGAAAAGAGACAGAGCATCAGTTTTCCTTATAAGGGTCTTGTATTAAATGGTCGATATAGCATCGTAAAAATGAATATAAAATATAGCAATATACACTTCCCTGCTAACTATGCCATTATCCATGCATATCCCTTTTTTAAATGCCTCAATATTTGGATGCGCTCTGTAAAAGAAATGAAATGCAAGCTATTTAATCAGAGGGGCAGTCGGAGAACGTAGGCTTAAAGGGAGCAGCTGGAGTAGATATACCCTAACTATAAGTGGTATATCGGCTCAATTAAACTAATCTTAACCCTATCCACTCTAAGAATTTACAGTATTTACAACTATTGCTAAGCAAGTAATCAGAAACCGCTGGGCGATAAAATGGTGGGAGACGTTCTCAAATCATGCAGGTTGGATTCATTATCAATCTAAGGAACAATATGGTAAGAGATGAGATTCCCTAAAATCTGAGTCTTTATAACAAAATATTTGATTATTTTATTCATAAGGCAATTTTTTACAGTAGGTATTCCACTTTTTTAGTAGAAACGTAATATGCAGTCTTATTATTTGTAATGCTTTATGGCATTGTCGTTTACAGAGCATCTACAGATTCCACAGCACTGTACACTACAATGTCCTACCCAAAGAATACTTCTGCTTCTAACGCACCAATAGAGAAGCTTATAAGGGTAGTCCAAATATAACCAAAATATTTAACTAATCAGTGATTCGTATTTATATAGTTTGTTTTAATTTATTTATAGTGCCATCATGTTATGGAGTGCTGTACAAAGGATTTTTGTTTGTTTTCCTCTGAGTCCTGGCTATGTATGTATTTGCGAGGCCCCATATATAGTGAGATACAATTTCTGGCAAATGCACAGCTTGATACTTAGTTTTGTTTTAGGACATTGGAAGCAAAATATGTTCCAAATAGTGCATTTATTAAGTCACTTCTCAGTCCCCAGCTGTGCTCACTCGTAATGCAGAATTATTTGATTTCGAGTTACCTGGAGTTTTTCGGGGTTTCCCTCACAGCAGCTGCCTTGGCACGGAGCCACAGCCCGAGTCTAGACGCTGTCATTTTTATGCACGAGTGTCTGTGTGAACATCTGCAAGGTCTGACAAAAGGAGCATTGCTTAGAACCTTGTGTAGTAGATCAGGTTTTGACAGCCACCAACAAATGTTCGTTTTGTTTCAGAAGGTTTTCAGTGATGGACCATGAGCTCTGATTCCTAGCATAGTTTAGTTGAGAGCTTTATAATAAAAAGCATCCCAAGAATTCCACTGTGAGCGTCACATCGGAGGGTCCTGCATTATCAGAGTAACGCTTACCTTGTCTATTAGTTCACGGAACATCTTTGTGTGATCTGTATCTTATTTGAACACAATTGTGCTGCGTAGGGTCAGTCCTGTGTAAGTGGCACCCCAAGCAATTTTTCCTGGATGCAGTCACATTATAGATAGACAGACACAACAGGCATTGCCTCTACCCACATAACCTTATTTCCCTAATGCTATAACAGTCTTGAAGAGTGCCTAGAAGTCCACCCTGCCGCAATATGCAAAATGATCACATTACCTGTAAACGAATAATTAGGGGGAAGGTATGTCTGGCACCGTAATTAGCAGGCACTCCTGTATTCCTCCTGGCTTTCCGCAGCGCAAGCAGTGGTGGTCCAAGCTGCTGGTTTCCTTTCACTGTATAGGTCGCATGCGCTCACCTCCTCTGTTTTAATATAAAGAAATTCAGGGGGCAAAGTAAATGCCCAACGTCAAATAAGAGTGCTGTAACTTCAAGGGGTTTTCCTAGCAAGCAACCCAAAATGACATTTGGTGAACAGCATACCCCAAAAATGCTATAAAAATATGTAATTCAAGGCAATTGTAACCATTCATGTATTGAGTCATAAGTTAGTGTATTTGCACAGCACCATAAATGGATTTACATATATGTTTCTGCAGTAAAACGCCTTTGTCGAGGGTAAAGAACAGACAAATTGCGGGACAAGTCAAAAATGAAAAAGGGACTTTCATGTTTAACACTGTGCTGTTTTGAAAGGGGTGAAAATGGTTTAAGAAGGCAAGTTCATTTTAAAAATAATTTTGGGGTATTTTGCCATAGCTTGTGCACTGCAATCCGTAGCAGATCCGTACAGTAGAGCTAGCGCTCCAGCCGTGGGTTTTATTGTCCTCTGTTGCCACTCTTGTAGCATGGGCCTCCAGTTGAAGTGACCAGCAGATACTGCACTCCAGAGGCACTTTACATCATGTGTGAGTGCTATCCCCCCTCCAGCTGTATAGAGCATTAGAATTCTCTATACATTATTTTAAATTCCTTGCCGCCCCCCCCCCCCCCCCCCCGCACATTTGCTTTACAGGAAATGCATTCAGTGTAACACATCGGTTTCTGAGCATTGCACAGGGCTAAGGAATCTACCACCATCCAGCTCCGGTGCCAACGTAGACAAGATTTCTAGATGATCTTAACAAGACCCTGAAACGTAGGGACAGACTGGGGATTACAATCACCCATAGCACTTTAAGGCCAGCAGTCAATAAATTATGTACATGAGTGCCCACCAGATACGTAAAGGACAGGATCTTTGGCATGAATGTCAGGGAAGCCATTGGCAACAGCCTTACGGGCCATAGGTTCTTTTCTACTGGTGGCTGGCTTCTTTACACAGCCAAAACCGACAATGCAGCGGCTCTGGAGCTTACAAAGTACTTTTATGCATTCCCTTTAAGAGACTAAATCGGATCACCATGGGGTTTTGCAGCTAGACCCTAGTAAGTGACAAATGTGTACTCCTATGAGGCAAAATGGCACAGCTGGAAGTGTTTTAAGGACCTTTGAAGACCATGGGAGAGAAGAGCAAAGCATTAAGTTATTAAGCCATGGCCTAAAGCATGGAAACGGGATAGCTGAGCAAAGTGCAGAGGGATTAACAAAATGAGTTACAGAGGGATGGACACAGAAGAGAGCAGAATATTATTATTAACTTTTATTTATATAGATCCAATAATTTCTTACAGTACATACATTCAAAGGGTACAACAAAAATATAGTTGACAGACTAAGATGAACAGATACATTAGGTGAAGGGGGTGCCCTGCTGCAGGCCTACAATCTAGAGGAATTAAAATGTTTAAAATATTAATGTTCGTATTTTTTTCCAGCCTGCATTACTTATCAAACAAGGATGCCAAAACTGACATCATCATCATTCCTGTTAAACAGGAGGTCTTGAGAATGTTAAAAGCTCTAGGAATGGTTCAGGCACACCGATGGACAGGACCTAGAATTGTGTGCTGGACAGAGGAGAAACTGACAGTTGTAATACAGCTATGGAATCTGCTGGTGCTCTATACATGAAATTAATTATACAACCATATAATACAAGAGCTAATCTTGGAGTAACGTGCTTGAAGTTGTGCAGTTACCATAGAAACAAATACACTATCCCTGTTGGCTCCAGTAGAGGAGTATCTGCTTCACTTTAGAATATACTGACAAGTCCCAAGAGAGACAAGTGGACATTTTTTGTTGGCCTTCCGCATTACGCTTTCATACCATATAAAGGAAGGAGAGCCTGTTAGCCATTTAATAACAACAACACATTATTCTTCTAAAGGCATGGACACCCTAATATACACGCTGGTGACCCATACAGGATACTCAAAATACTACGGTCTAAAGCTGTGAATCTGGGAGAGTCATCTGTGCATGCCAGCTAAGCTGTGGTATGGAAAAGCTTAGGTGTAATATAATTTAATTGCTGTCATGGGAGTTTGGCTCCTGTGAAAGCTCTTTCCTTTCCTAGGGCAGCAGACCATATCCTCACAGTTCTCCCTTTCATGGTTTAGGACTGAAGGTAAATACAAACACTAAGGTGTGAGGGGAGAAGTCATGCCGGCATTCAGTGGCTCCAGTGTTCCCCTTACAGCTCTGTTGCTTCTAGTAGAGAACGGCATTCATGGCCCTATCTGAAGATCTTGTTGAAAACACAGATAAGAATCAATGAAGCCTTTAACAACACGGATGTTTTTTTTAAAAAAATTATTATTATTAACATTATTTTTCCTGTAACCCCTATCCAGTGCTGCTGAAAACTGTACTGTAAGTCAGAAGCCGTGTCATTGCATTTATGGAAAATTTCTTTTTAAAATTTCTATATTGGGATCGGCCAAAATGATGAACTATGGGGCTCTGTATGTAAAGGTCATTCTAACTAATAAGTAAAAGTTCTTTTGGTTGCTATAGTGACCACTTTTTACACTTCAAACCCTCTTTATGACCATTATCAAGTCATATCTTTGTTAATCTTACAATGCTACAGAGCCTTTAATCACACATCAAAGTGGCATACAGTTTAATGGGTAGCATGTTGGACATCTACTGTAGAATGAATTAAACTGCATGTATCACACATGGGCAGAGAGTCGGGTAAGCTTGCGAAGAGGCAAAAAGGGAAGGAGACAAAAAAAACCAGAAGAGATGAAAGGAAACGCGCTGAAGTTGCACACTTACAGTCTTGTGGTTGCTTCCTTGATGTGTCAGGAGGAAGTAAACCATGAATATCACCAGTAGCTCATCCTTGCATAAGGTGTTAAGTCTACATATAGCGGTCAAGTAAGGGCACCCTGAACGCCAGCTGTTCTTACGAAAACCACATGAATTTTCTTTCAAGAGTCTCAGGGTCAGCTCATTTATGGTGATCAGTTTAGATGGAGCTTGCATTTTTTTCCCTTTCTCGCTTTTTCACTATAAACAAATAGAGTGACTTTTGAAATGATGATGGATATCTGTGTACTGTATATTTCCTGTCTCTAACAGCTCTAGTCGCCCCAGACTAAATAACGTTATAACATCCATAGCCAGGGCCGGCCCAAGGCAAAATGCCGCCTGGGGCGAATTTTAAAATGCCGCCCCCCCCCTTATCTACCCTTCCTCTCCCTCCGTCCCTGCCGCCCCCCCCCATTATCTACCCTTCCTCTCCCTCCGCCCCCCCCCCTTGTACTTACCTTTCAGCAGTCCTGCGTCGAGTCTCCCTGTTCGGTCTCGGTGCCGGCTTGTAATGCTGAGCGCCGGAAATCTTCCGGCACTCAGCATTACAAGCCGGCACCAAGACCGAACAAGGAGACTCGCCGCAGAGGAGAGAGAGAGGGGCGCCGAGCGGGTACTGACAGCTTGGTAAGCGAAAACCACTCGGCGCCCCTTTCTCTCTTTCGCTTTTTAAAAAAAAAAAAAGGGCTTGGGGCGACAAAGCCCTTCAAAAGTGCCGCCTGGAGCGGTTGCCCCACTTGGCTCCATTGTCGGGCCGGCCCTGTCCATAGCTAGCTAGCCCAAAAACTAGCCAGCCATTTTTTTTGTCAAGGCAACTTCAACAATCACCATCTACAGCTGTTTGTGGCCCACACAGGTATACTCACCCCCCCCAACACACACACACACACACACCTATGTCTAATTCTGATGCACCGTTTTTTTAAACATGGAGAGTACCTGTGGGGAGTAACATGATGAGCATAACAGGAAAATTCAAAGGGGTGGCCACATATATCTCTCCGTCTTCTGCTTCTTAAATGCTAAAGTGGACATGGCAGCATTAAGGGGGACATGCTAACTATGTCTTGGGATTAGGCTAGTCCAAATAGACTTGAAAAGGGCAGGGAGTGGGAAGAACAGGGACATGACCAAATACTTTTACCCAAACCCAAAGGTTAAACACTGGCCCTGTAGACAGTTGTTATTTCTTTGGCCTCTGGGTAAAATTGGGAGCATTCCTAGGTATGATGATGGCTAGTGGTAGATGGAGCCTGGCCCTAAGCTGATATATTTTTTGCACAAAGATGATTTTTTTGGTCACAAAGCATAGGTAAGATAGGAAGGGCGTGCTGTGAGTACAAGTGAGAAGGTGTCCCTGGGATTGGCATCAGGCATCACGCATACAATAAAGGTTAGAATAACAAGGAGAAGGCACTTGCTTCTCTCATTACTTGTCCTTCCTCATTGCACAGCATGGAGAATTGGCCTCTGTGGAAAGTAGGTGCTTCACCCATTGGACACCTGATCCCCAACATTATACGTGAAAGCATGTTGTCTATTGAATAGTTTGTCTAGATACCGAGTTTTAACTTTTATTCTGATCTCCTCTTGATTTGTACAGCAAATCTTGTAAAGCTGTGTCCTTCCAATGATAAAGAGTTCATTGCCTGGTAGTTGTCTGCACTGCTGAGTAGGAACAACAGTCCACAACCAGAGCTATAATGCTTTTGAAAAAGGAGAGTCAGCTGTTCCAGAGACCATGTTTCTAGTGTCATTTTCAGAAGGCACTCCTTGGAGGACCTGAGATGGGTACCAGTGACAATGACCAGGGGATCTCTACTACAGACCCCTGGTTCCTGTTACATATCTAACGCCAAAACTGTATCTATCTACAATTATCCATATTTTTATATGCATTCTTCATTTGAGGGTCTGTATGGGAAAAAGGTTCCTTACTTTGATTCCACGGACTTGACCATATTGACATAATTGCATTTTATTGTGTTTGCTGTAGTCTGTATGTATAGCGGTGGGTTTTCTCACATTTACTCCCCATAAACATACTACATGTTATTTATTATTTAACACAGAGATACTCTGCAAATGTGGCTGGAATGTGTTTTATGTTCCAAACCAAAACCTTCCAAACCAAAACCTTCAGTCCCTCTTCCTTCCCTGATGTGCCTCTTTTTTAAAAGCTCGGATTGTTTGGTGGGTATGAATATGTCAGTGTTCTGCAGCCCGAAAGGTGGATGAATGACCTGCAGTTCACCCCTTACCCCTTCTAACTGCTTAGTAATATGGTGGCAGGAACAGGGGTTGGTGTTCTTAAAAGTTTGCCCATGTGTGTGATTCCATTAGTTCTTATTCTTCTCATGTAATAAATGGAGCGAAACTAATACCTCCCTAGTGTCCCTATTTAGTAGGGACAGTCCTTCTTTGTAACCCAAGTCTCTTTGGCTTTCTTTCCTACCCCAATGTCCCTTTTTCCTATAAGCTCCAAACATTTAGTCGATTTAAGTGTACTGTAGTCCTAAGAGAAGCAATACTGCTTATAAATATCGGAAAATGTAGTTAGAAATGAAATATATTATTCTCTATATTTATCTCATTAAGTTACAAACTCACATAAAAAGTTGTGGTAAAGCTATGTTCCTTAATCACATTTCTAACAACCCACCAAAGGAAAAGTGCACCATTGGCTACACTGGACAAGTCAGCGTGGACTTGAGACCAAGATTTGGTTCAAACCTGGCTTCAGAAGATTGAATAAGTGAAAGAACTTCACAAACCCCCCCCTCTATAAAGTTGTAGTATTCAAGAGTGTTCCACATGGATGCACGAATGAAAAGGGCATCTAGAACCACCCCAACCAAGTTTTAGGTATATAGTTCTGTAACTAATCCTAAAATTGGGTTATCAAGTAAAGTACTGCCATCTGTCAGAATGCCATAACAGTGTATAAATTAAAAGAAGTCTGTATGAAGTGCATATACTGTAGTAAATCAAGACACATATAGTAGGTACGGGTGCTGTCGGCCAGCCGGCCACCTGTCATTTGCCCGGTATGTCAAATGGCCAGCCCAGGCCTGCTACCAGGGCCGGCCCAAGGCAAAATGCCACCTGGGGCGAATTTTAAAATGCCGCCCCCCCCCCCTGTTTTACCCTTCCTCTCCCTCCGACCCTGCTGCCCCCCCATATTATCTACCCCCCCCCCCCCCTTGTACTTACCTTTCAGCAGTCCTGCGGTGAATCTCCCTGTTCAGTCTCGGTGCCGGCTTGTAATGAGGAGAGAGAGAGGGGCACCGAGCGGGTAGTGACAGCTTGGTAAGCGAAAACCACTCGGCGCCCCTTTCTCTCTCTTTCGCTTTAGAAAGAAAGAAAGAAAGAAAAAAAAGGGCTTGGGGCGGCGAAGTGCCGCCCCTTCAAAAGTGCCGCCTGGAGCGGCTGCCCCACTCGGCTCCATTGTCAGGCCGGCCCTGCCTGCTACCCTAGGTCTTCAGCTCAGTTTCTTCCTTCTCTGGGCAGGATGGCCTTGCCTACTCCCCGCCCACTAAAGGATAACTTAGGCAGATACCCCTTCCACCATGAAGCCTCTGGTTTAACCCCTTAAGGACAATGGGTGGTCCCTAAACTCATTGAAAACAATGCATTTTGTACATGTATGGGCTTTGTCATTAAGGGGTTAACTACAGGTGTCCCCTGCGACCCCTTCTTCCTGTCTCCTCGTACCGGTTCCAAATTGTTTAGAAAGGGCCCTTCCCACCTGGACCACACCAATCCAGAAGGGCCCTTTCTAAACTATTTTCAACCGGCACGGGGAAACAGGAACATATCTGGGTCACGCAATGAAACCGAGACTGCTCGCACAGTGTTCAGCCAGAGGGAAAGCTGCCGGAGCGGTGAGAGGTAAGCGGGGGCAAGAGGTGTGACATATGGATATGTATTTGCATATATATATAAATATATATACAGTATCTCAAAAAGTGAGTACACCCCTCACATTCTTGTTAATATTTTATTATATCTTTTCATGTCACAACACTGAAGAAATGACACTCTGCTGCAATGTAAAGTAGTGAGAGTATAGCCTGTATAACAGTGTAAATTTGCTGTCCCCTCAAAATAACACAGCCATTAATGTCTAAACCTTGGCAACAAAAGTGTCAGGATCCCCAGCCGAGACCCCTACGGAGTGACTCACCTGAGTACCCGCTACCCGCAGGTGCAAGTGCGCTTCATTGGTTGATAGCAGACGAGCCCCCTGCTGGCGACAAATAGAGTGGCTCATATGGACCTTTAACTCTTGGAGCGGGGAGACCATGGTCACCTCCGGCCAAGTTCCGCCGTCAGGAGTGAAATGGCCGTGCGGGCGACTCTGGCATCAACCAATTGGTGATGCTGCGTAGATAAGGTAGGCTAGATGGGGAAGGGACCAGGGAGATTAGTAGACGAAGACAAACACGCAGATTCTTCGTGTTGTGTGTCTTCGTCTACATTTTGCTGCCGACATGTTCGTATGTTTGGTATTCTGGCTGAACGAAGATATATATATATAGTACAACATATATAGTAGTGTACCTAAAGGGGGGTGAGGGCGGCGGGAGGTGCCGCGACGGCCGCCTAACACGGGCCTGCAGCTCACTGGTGTGATGTCTGCACACTTTGTGAGGAAACTCTTTCCCCGCCCAGGGGAGCAGGAACGTGGGCGGGGAAAGAGTTTGCACGGCGCCAGTGATGATCGACCTGCCCCTGGACCAGTGGTCTGCAAGAGAGGTAAGGGGGTGCAGGTGACTGAATGGGTGAATGAATGAAGTGAGTAAGTGTTTAGGGGCAGAAATGGGACAGGTTTTAGGGGCAAAACAGGATCTTAAGATAAAATCTCAATTTATTGTGCACAAAAATATTGCAAACATGCATACCTGGAAACTGTCAGGGTTTTTCCCCCCTCTCAGGGTTTCATTGTGAAGGGGCAGGTTCTCAGGGTCACACAGGTTGATATCCCTGCTTAAATGCAGGTAACAAGTCAAAGTTTCCATGAGGACCAGTGTTAAAGCCATTTGGTTTGCTGAATCACTACATAGAATATTCAGGGGAATCTGAAGATCAGCTAATTCAGAAAGTTCCCATGTGTGCATACATGAGGCCGCACAAAATTGGCATTACTGATGATCTATAGAGTCAGAAGATGCAAGAAGAATACAGAAACACAATAAATAATGTTCACCAACCACACCTTTACTCCAGATTAACTATAACTGGCTCCCAGAACATGGCTGTAGGACTCAATGTCAGATGCCAATAGGTATTTTATGGAGGCTTCGGGTATCAGCAGTCCTAAGTTAATAGAGCTTTTATGAAGGAATGCAACCATCCAAAGATAAGTGAAAATATTTTCCACAGGAAATAAGTAAGTCAAATTGTTATTTTAGTGATCCTAAGGAGATACTGTGCAATGATATACAGCGGGAAAACAAAATAAACAACTTTGCGTGAGCACTCAAAACAATAGAGATGCTATATCCTTACTGCAGAAAACATTTGTAAATTAAAACATAAAAAATTACCAAAATATTAATTGAGTTTCACGTTAACACTAGCCAGCATCAACAAAATTCTTTAAAGATCGCCAAGAAGCGTTGTGTTTCCAGCTGTGTCCTGCCAATTTAAATTAAATTAAAGACACATTTAAATTGAAATTAAGACACATTTAGTGTGAATTGTTCTGTGTCTTTGGATAGTCATTATAGAATTCCAGAACATAGGGATAGATTAGATAGATAGATAGATAGATAGATAGATGATAGATAGATAAACCTACCAACACACTGGTTTCTGATGGTTGGTTACAAATGTAGATCGACTCCGAATACATTAGTGGCATTGTGATGTCATGACATATTCCTCCTCTGTCACATGGGAGATAGTGATATCACAAAGTGCTCTACCCACAGAATGCATTTCCTGCATGTGCCAGTCTCAGGGCATTCCCTAAAATACTTTACCCCTCTTCTGGCTTCCCTACCCAACACTGCCACCGGTAATAGCAAAATACTGAAGTTACACAAAAAGCTAAGTGATCCCTGCACAAAAATTTACTAATCGCACATTCAGTAAAATAATAAATTGAGATAATGAGATCGGCTGTATTTTTGCTAATCATTAATTAGTTAATTATTGTTCAGCTCTTTATAGTGTTATAATTCTCTGTTATGAGAAATATAGTGTTTTCTGAAATGTGTACAAAAAACCACCTTGAAGAGTAAAATGGTTCATTTTTATATACAAGACCCACTCTCACATTTTTATAAATACTTTCAAGAGCAGATATAAAAAAAGAATGCTACGGGTTAGAAATGGTGTCTACTTATAAAGCTCTCTGTGCTTTTACAGTTCTGCATTCCCGTGATACCGACAGGAAGTTAGTAGAAAGATCTGGGCATACATCATAATCATGAAGTTAAATTAGTAAATGCACATGCACACAAAGAACTAGCTGTACTCGGGAAGACTGTCATAAAGGCCCTTAAAGAACCACCCGTGAGCTCTAATTAAGCCCGCAGTGAAAAACAATTTACCCCAACACTCTCTTAAAAGAAGGAAGCCAACGGTCTGTTCAGCAGTACATTTTTGTTGAATTGCTCTCAAAGAAAACATCAGGTTGGCAACTCCCAATAACATTACATTTCAGACTGCCGCTGGTAAAATCTCACACAGTTTCTTTCTCGTTTGTGGTTTTCTGTAGTGTTATGATTTTACAGTATTGACCAGCTGGGATAGAAATGGCTCTTCTCTTTTTCACTTCCATCAAAATTTCTCTCTTTATAGTCTTATGATAAACTCTCTTGTACTTCGGGCATGTCAATAGTTCCTACACCTGCAAATAAAACTTTGTATGCCCTTCTGGCCTGTATAAAGGCATCACATGCGGTTTTATTACATATGGTTCAGTGTTTATTCAGACTTTTTAACTACTAGGCTACTAACTTCTGATGCAGCATTTACCATTAATGAGTATTCACCCTTACAAGATTGTTTTTGTGCAATAGTTATTGTTTTATGTCAGTAATGGTACCTCCTTACTTACCATCTGCAGGCCTCCCGTCAGCTGGTTGGTTATTTATAATCAGAGGTCTATTTAAAAACTTTTCTGTATCATTACTGTATGGTTGCTGGCACAGTTTCTGTCTGTTTTAAATGAGTTTGCTCGGCCCTAATGCTCAGAGATGGCTGTTCCAATACTTATATGTCCTCCTATTTTCACCCGACTCAAAAGCCTCAAAGTCTTATCCATGTGATCTCTTTACCGTGTCCTTGATCCACATTTGAGTCTCTTAGAGTTCTCTTTCACTGATCATAAATCGGATACTTGTGGTTTGAGCAGACATTGACAGTTGCTACTTGTCGTGGAACAAGACAACAAATGTCCTTCATTGCTCATTTATCAATGGATCTGACTCAATGCTCCTAGCAGCCTCGGCTGAAAATGGCTGCCTAGTTTGTTCTTTTCTGCATTTCCTGGTGAGTTAGTTCCAAATGTAACATTCATAGTTTTTGGAAAATTACCTCCTTGCTCCTGTTGGACATTATAAGTTCCCCTTGTGCCATATTTATCTGATGATCTTTACTTCAATTCAATCTAGAAGTAATCCTCATATATTTGAAACATAGATTCAAGAACAAAACCCAAGACTTCTGAAGTGTGTTGATCCCGAGCCATTTTTTCCAATGAACACAGCATTGTGGTATTAGGTTGAGGTTTGCCCCAATGGCTTTTACCACAATAGTGTGAAATTCCAAAAATATACCAGTTTTTTTATATAGGGGCTGGTCCAAAGTCCTGAGAAACACCTCTTGAAGCCCACATATTACTTGATGATGCCTACTTCCCTACCCAATACTGCTACTGGTAATATATTTTCACCTGATTTAAAACCCCAGCCTCAAGCACTAGCATCGTCAGTTAACAACATTAGAAGAAAGGATGGCTATATATATATACAGTGGGGCAAAAAAGTATTTAGTCAGCCACCAATTGTGCAAGTTCTCCCACTTACAAAGATGAGAGGCCTGTAATTTTCACCATAGGCACACTTCAACTATGAGAGACAGAATGAGACAACAAAGTCCATAAATCACATTGTCTGATTTTTAAAGAATTTATTTGCAAATTATCGTGGAAAATAAGTATTTGGTCAATAACAAAAGTTCATATCAATACTTTGTTATATACCCTTTGTTGGCAATGACAGAGGTCAAACGTTTTCTGTAAGTCTTCACAAGGTTTTCACACACTGTTGCTGGTATTTCGGACCATTCCTCCATGCAGATCTCCTCTAGAGCAGTGATGTTTTGGGGCTGTCGCTGGGCAACACAGACTTTCAACTCCCTCCAAAGGTTTTCTATGGGGTTGAGATCTGGAGACTGGCTAGGCCACTCCAGGACCTTGAAATGCTTCTTACGAAGCCACTCCTTCGTTGCCCGGGCGGTGTGTTTGGGATCATTGTCATGCTGAAAGACCCAGCCACGTTTCATCTTCAATGTCCTTGCTGATAGAAGGAGGTTTTCATTCAAAATCTCACGATACATGGCCCCATTCATTCTTTCCTTTACACGGATCAGTCGTCCTGGTCCCTTTGCAGAAAAACAGCCCCAAAGCATGATGTTTCCACCCCCATGCTTCACCGTATGTGTGGTGTTCTTTGGATGCAACTCAGCATTCTTTCTCCTCCAAACACGACGAGTTGAGTTTCTACCAAAAAGTTCTACCTCGGTTTCATCTGACCATATGACATTCGCCCAATCCTCTTCTGGATCATCCAAATGCTCTCTAGCAAACTTCAGACGGGCCCGGACATGTACTGGCTTAAGCAGGGGGACACATCTGGCACTGCATGATTTGAGTCCCTGGCGGCCTAGTGTGTTACTGATGGTAGCCTTTGTTACTTTGGTCCCAGCTCTCTGCAGGTCATTCACTAGGTCCCCCCGTGTGGTTCTGGGATTTTTGCTCACCATTCTTGTGATCATTTTGACACCACGGGGTGAGATCTTGCGTGGAGCCCCAGATCGAGGGATATTATCAGTGGTCCTGTATGTCTTCCATTTTCGAATAATTGCTCCCACAGTTGATTTCTTCACACCAAGCTGCTTGCCTATTGCAGATTCAGTCTTCCCAGCCTGGTGCAGGTCTACAAGTTTGTTTCTGGTGTCCTTCGACAGCTCTTTGGTCTTGGCCATAGTGGGGTTTGGAGTGTGACTGTTTGAGGTTGTGGACAGGTGTCCTTTATACTGATAACAAGTTCAAACAGGTGGCATTAATACAGGTAACGAGTGGAGGACAGAGGAGACTCTTAAAGAAGATGTTACAGGTCTGTGAGAGACAGATATCTTGCTTGTTTGTCGGTGACCAAATACTTATTTTACCGAGGAATTTACCAATGAATTCATTAGAAATCCTACAATGCGATTTCCTGTATTCTTTCCCCCCATTCTGTCTCTCATAGTTGAAGTGTACCTACGGTGAAAATTACAGGCCTCTCTCATCTTTGTAAGTGGGAGAACTTGCACAATTGGTGGCTGACTAAATATTTTTTTGCCCCACTGTATATATATAGCCATCCTTTCTTCTAATGTTGTTAACTGACGATGCTAGTGCTTGAGGCTGGGGTTTTAAATCACTGTGTTGTTCCACATTTGGAAGATTGGACGGTGTATTCATAGACATCCTATACGGAAGGAGAATTTAGAAGCATGTTCCAGAGAGGGGTCTCACTGAGTCTTTATTTCAGTACAAGGGCCTCTTAGTATGCAGCGGCCTCAGGAAAAAAAAAAAAAAAAAAAAAAAAAAAAAAAAAGGACTCCTTGGACAGAGCTTCTGTTTCCGCCATTGGGATTTGAAGCAAACAGCACTAATGTAAACATAAGGGGAATGCAATCCCTGGCTGCGCTCTGGAAGGGTAAATGAGACCCAGATGCTGTAAGCCTCATAACAGGACAGTGCAGGGCTGGGAGCAACATGATGTACTATTTGTTACACGGTACAAGACATTTCAACTAGTCATGTGAGCCAGTAGCTAGGCGTAGCCCCATCCATATGTGAACTACGCGAACATTTAAAGGGTCGTCTTAGCAGGTAAGTGAAGGGCCATCTGAGCCATGTCTTACATGCTTTGTGTATATATATATATATATATATATATATATATATATATATATATATATATATATATGTGTGTGTGTGTGTGTGTGTGTATGTATATATATATATATATATATATATATATATATATATGTGTGTGTGTATATATCTATATGTGTGTGTATGTATATAAGTGTATATATATATATATGTGTGTGTGTATATATCTACATGTATATATATATATATATATATATATATATATATATATATATATATATATATTGTGATCCTGCACCCACACAGGGTACCAAACAGCACGGTCCTCTAGGGTATTAACGCCACATCTCAGTTAGGTAATCACCATCGATTTATTTGTAGTCCACGTATGCAGATATTTACAGGATTACATAGAACACAAATTCGCTACAAACAAAAGCCTAGCTCGTCTGAGCGCTTACTAACATATAACTCCCTCACTACTAAGGGTCTAAACTAAAACAAACCATAATCCCACCAACCTCTTTGATGGTCTCTTTTGGGCATAGCAAGCTCTGCTGCTTCCAAACAAACTCTCTCTCCCCCTCTGTCCAACAGGTCAGGTTATATTGCAGTCGGTGCAGCTAATTACCTGCAGCTGACCAGTGCATTGGAGTCAGCTTAAACTCCCGGCCTGGAACCCGCGTCAATCCAGGTGCATGTAAACTGCGGGGTGGAGCACCAGCCTGCCCTATATGTCGTATAAAACCCTGCAAAATCGAGGGGGAATGTATACCCCTTCCACGACAACACCCCGCACCTTGTTACAATATATATATATATATATGTGTGTGTGTGTGTGTATATATACTTGTATGTATATATATATATATATATATATATATAGTGGGAGGGTGAAATGCAGATCATGGAAGGAAGGAATCGTTAATGATGCTTTTGGGTATGTTTACAACAGACTGACGCTTTATAAATAAATGACGATGCTCCTAATAATAACTGTGCGCATGTTTCCTGTAAACGTTTGCAAAGTTAAACTCTCATGATCCTTTGCAATTGCATTTTTGTTCGCTGAATCACGTCCCACTACAGCAGTCTGACAAATTGTTTCCCCCCCACCACTGATACAACTCCCATTACCCTCTGCCAACACAGGGCTGGTGAGAGTTGTAGTCTAAAGAAAAG
The DNA here is from genome assembly GCA_029215755.1 of Spea hammondii. Lineage (NCBI taxonomy): Eukaryota > Metazoa > Chordata > Amphibia > Anura > Pelobatidae > Spea > Spea hammondii. The sequence goes on from JARDYJ010000002.1 coordinate 35,375,173, forward strand.
AGCTGGGGCTGCTGTCGGCTATCTCTGGTTGTCCCGCCATGACCTCTTTTTCAGGGGTTCTATGCTGTCATATATGTTACTCAGTGGTATGTGCTTGATATGCGAGTATTTATGGCCACTATCTGTGTTGCGATCAGATCGCTGATAGTCTACGCTGCTCCTCTCGTTATCACAAAGTATCTTTGTGTCGGTTATTTTTCCTGAGGTCTGCCCCCAAGATTTTTTGGGTCCTGAGCTATAAACGTGCCTTATCTCCCCTCCCGATCAGTGGCCTGATTGTTTCTTGTATCTGTAGCCCTGCCCTTGCTGTCATGTGTCTTGGAAGAGGGAAGTGAGAAGGGCAAGACGTTGACAAATTCCGGGTGATTCTTCAGCAAAGACGTGTAACTGGGGTAAGAATGCATGTTCCTGTACGCATGTATATGATCTTCCGAGCTATTTGTCCAGACGACACGTGTGTTGCGCTTATTACTTCTCTATAGCGGTATTTTACATGATCTCCATAGATTGTAAGCTCACAAGACCAGGACCCTCTTCTCTTTTTGTATGTGGTTTAATGTTATTATTCATTTTAAATTGTGTTTCTTAAACAAATTTTTGCTGTAACAGCGCTACGGAATCTGCTGGCGCTATATAAATAAAACAGTCATTGATACAATGCCATCATTTAGGATTAAATGAAACTATTTTGCCACATTAGCCGAAGAAAGTAAATGTAAAAACATTGGTAAAGATGACACTTTTTAAGTATAATAGATTGAAAGCTTTTAAGACTATATATATATAGTTCTCTTCTTTGTATATAATATGGCTGAAGAAGAGACCTTGATAGTCTCCAAAGCTTGTAATCTATTATAGAAAGAGAAAAAAAGGGGAAATTTGGTTAAGATGACGCCTGAATTGGCTAACTGAAGTATTTTAAGATACCGGTACTCTAGGTCTGTTCTTCAAATAATATGCATGGAGAAGGGATCTAGATGGTCTGCAAAGCTTGCAATCTATTATACTTGTTTGTCAATAAAAGGTATCTTCTTAACCGAAATTTGCTCCAATTCTTCTGATTTGCATTTAATTTTTTAATAATAAACTTGTGCAGTGCAGATCTGTAACGGCCTGAACGCAGACATGTATGTAAAGTTCATGTATGCAAAGTGCTGCGCAATCAAATCATGTATGCAAAGTGCAGCACAATCAGATCATGTATGTAAAGTACAGCGCAATCAGATCATGTATGTAAAGTGCAATGCAATCAGTTCATGTATGCAAAGTGCAATGCAATCAAATCATGTATGTAAAGTGCAGCACAATCAGTTCACGTATGTAAAGTGCAGCACAATCAGATCATGTATGTAACGTGCAGTGCAATCAGTTCATGTATGCCTAGCTTGCCACACGCTGCTATTTACCGTGACGGCTGTTTCTGTCGGTATGCCAGCTCTGTGTTTTGGTAAAGACCCCCCTCCTACCCCCGCACGGGCTCCACACCTCCGGGATGCCTTCGCTTGCAAATGGGAAACATCTGGCTAGCAGTTGTTTAAGGCTGCTTCTGATTGGCTGCGGAGGTGGGGCTTTAAATTGGTGACGTCACAAGGCCGAGGCCGCACCAGGCTGCGGGTACCTGTAGGGGGTTTATTCAAAAGTGGGACACAAACCGGATCGAGAGGGAAGGTCGGTGATCTGCGCGAGGTGAGAGTGCGGGGCAAGAGACGGCACGGCCGGGGGACTGCGGGCTTTACAGCGAGAGACCCAGGGGCTGGAGTAGACGGCGCTGTGCGATCAGGGGGCTTGATAGACACAATGCCAGACACGGGCAATCAGTGTGGTGGGGAGCCTGTGTGCTGGGGGTGTGGCGAGTAGGAGGCACATATGGGCGACATGTAGGAGAGAGGAGGAGGGAAGTCCTATTGTGTGTAAAAAGCATGTGGATGCGCTCGGTGCCCGCGTACAGTAACATCGGCACCGTCCTAAATCAAAGCCGGCATCAGACTTGGTTATAGTGTCATAGGCTGATCATGCAATCTGCAACGTCATAACAGGACGGGGCCTTGGAATTCTTAGTATTCCTACACGACCACATTATGTAATAACTCAGCATGCTGCTCTATGTATATATGTGTAAAAAAAAAAAATATATATATATATGTAATCGGCTACATTATTTCTTAGTTTGATTGTTTCCTCATCAAATCTGTATTGTAACACGATTGGCATCCCTTGTCTCACTTTTCAAAGTCGTTTGATATTCTGTATAGTTGCAGTTCTGGTGCAAAGAGGTTAACCTGGTGCAGTTGCCATGGCAGCCAATGCAATGTCCCAGCTGATTGCTCAAGTTTTATAATTTTATTTATTTTTGTACAAAAAATGTAAACCCTTGTCATTGCTTAACTATTCCATAACTAGGGACTAAATGACATCTCGATTACGTTAATAGCTATGATAGATTGATGTTTAATCTGGAACTTGGCCTGCATTATTTTAATTTTTTAATACATCTTGTAAACCAATTTTCAGACATTGCAAATGGCTTCTGCAAGTAAAAAAAAATGTACAGGAATGGTAAAACGTTTCGGGGGGGGGGGCTTACAATTTTTTTTCTTTCCATAAAAAAACTGCGTTGTATGGCAAAAAAATTCTTGGAATCCCACGGTTTGAGACCAAAACATTATTGTTAATTCTGATTAATTCGCATTAGCTAGCTCATGGCTGATGACTGGAGGCCCTTCTGAAGTCGCATTACCCCTTGATTAGGCTGCGGTATTACTAATTAAGGAGTAAACAGTTACTTTATGTACTCCAGAGCTCTTTTTTTTTTAATTTATTTTGCTGTACAGTGTGGCTTGATCTTCAGGTTTTTATTCAAAGATAAATGGTGTTTTGTGCCGTCTCTGCTCAAAGTTATTAAGGTCAGTAATACCCTGAATTTCTGTATCGCTGCTTGGGAGTTAAACCTCCTGACAGATTGTAGAGGCCTCGCAAAAATGTGTAGCGGATAATGTCGACCAAAGTAGATTAAGTGGAATTATTTTGAACTACAATTTGATGGTTTTCCCCCAAGTTACCTCCTGATCTTGTTTATTTTGGGAAAAAAATGAAGAATAGGTATGAATGGCTTGTTGGCTTTGAGGTGCTCCGTTAGATGGGGCACTAATAGGATTTTTAGGATGAGTGGAAAACTTCTACCAAAATCTCTTACCAAATTAAATATTTTATATATATATATATATATATATATATATATATATATATATATATATATATATATATATATATATATATACTTTCTTCTGTTTGTAGACCGGATTTGTTTTTGGTTTTTTTTATGGATTTTTTTTTTTGTTATAATGTAACCTTATGGGGCTTTCTAAATGAGCTGTCCCTGAGACTTCCGAATGTCACAAGAGGAATACTAGAAGAGTTTCAAGTGTACTCCGATCAGTAAGGAGAAAGATTGAATTGGCTCCAAGCTCGATGACCATATCTGTTAATTAAACCAGAAACTCTGGAGTTTATTCACATTTTGAAGGGTCAACCTGAGTGAGAATCCATTGGGGAAATAACCTCCTTATAACTCTCTCTTTAGTGAATAAACCCCTTTTGATCATATTCCATGATATACCCTTAATGGATGCAAGCATCCTCCCAGTGCTTTAGGATTTAACCCCTGCAGAAGGAGTTATTGGGTTATTTCCTTGGGTTATTGGTAGAAACACTCAATGCACACTTCTATTTGAATGATACCTGCAAGTGTGGATATAGCGCACATCATATCACACCGATCATTGCTGTTATTGTTCTTCTTATTATTATTGTTACCAGAATTAGCCAGTAGGGGAAGTAAGTTTACTATTTTTAATGCTGTATTCCATCAGTTGAGTTATAATGTTTTCATGTCTTGATATTTTCACAGTGAAAAATGGCACGTAATATTAATCCTCTGTGATTGCCCTTTTCGGCTGTCTTCTCCCCACGGCACGACCAAATCATTGTTCTTCCATCACAAAGATTGTTTTAAATATAAATTTGACATCCTTTGATTGTTTGGTTATATAAATAGGGTTTCACTGTTTTCTCACGGGCTGTGACTCGAAGTTGGATATTTTGCATTTTCATCAAATAGCCATTTTTGATAGCTCTGGAAGATCAGTTGAACTTACTTGGGCGGAGTAATTTGCTCCACTTATGCATGCCAGTGAAATAACTTTTTCAGCAAAAAATAAAAAAGTCATACGCAGTTACTTTTAGTTCTGGACAACTTTCTGCATATAATCTTGCATAGGCGTGCATATAAAGAATAGTCAGTGGTGTACAAAGGGTGCTGCAGATCTATGCTTAGGAATTGTCAGTGGGTTAACATTCTGGAATGGACATCTTTGTGTTTGTGACCAAACTCCTAAAACTTGTCTAAGTCTAATATTTCATGAGTAAAACGTAAAGCAAATGAAATCTCATATTATATATATATATATATATATATATATAATGTATATGTGTATGTATATATATATATATGTGTGTGTATTATAAATGGAATGCATAGACAGAAAAACCCACAAAACACGATAGTGGGCCAATAAGTGGCAGCTTTCCACAGCCTCCGTGGTGCTCAATCATGAGGTGTTTTTGTACATTCATCAGGTCGGATGGAAGTAGGGAACAAGGAGTACCTCAAATATGTTTTGGTACAAAACAGATGGGAAATGGGATCATTGTTATTAATCATTATGTGTTTCTTATTTATGATAAGAAAAAGGAAATATGCATACTTGGAAACTCTCCAGGTTTGACCTGGAGTCTCCGGGTGAAGGGCTGCTTCCTAAGTTCTGTGGACCAATATTTCTTATTCTCTGGGCAGGACAGCAGTTTTGACCCTGCCCACTACTCCTCCCAGTCCCTGCCCACTGCTCCACCTACTCCCTGCCCACCTAAGATGCTAACCCCACCCCATGCATTCCTCCACTGAAGGCTAGCCCAGCCCACTTGCGAAGTCACTCCATAGAAGACAATATGGAAATTATGTAATTGTTTTTGAGATTTATTGTTTGTTTTATTACAAAATTATTTTTAAGGTGAAGAATGTACCCCACCCATTTTTGTCTTCGTATAAACGGTGGCTGGATCTGATTGCTGTAGCCTTTTTTTCCTGTTTACTCAGAAATCACTAAGGGGATTATGAATAAGGGGCATTCTTGTGAAACAAATAGTCGCTCCATTCACATTATATACACTTTAACACCAGAGATATTTGATAGGGTTGCCGCATTCCGTTACAAGTACTTCTGAAATAAGGTCACTTTTAAGCTACAAGGCTGGTGTAGATCAGAATAACGAACTGGAATATTTCTACGGTTTAATTCACTGCTAGATAGGGTAATTCATTTTAGCACTGAAGAAAAGTAGGTTTTATTTTATAATTTTATGTATTTTTCTTCCAATAAACTACAGAAATGGAAGCTGCTGTTGAAGGTAGTCGTGTGATATTTTGGGTGACTTTGAAACCGCTTTTTCAAACTGTCTTTATTTTTTTAAACTTTTTTTTTTTTTTTTTTTTTTTAAACCAATGGTTTCAGGTAGCATTTTAGCAATTTGCATGTCATCTAAACCCAATCTACTAGACAAAACGCATTCACTCCTTTATACTGTCTTATTTTTCTATCGGACTTCCTCTTTATATTTTTTACTACTAGGCAGTATAATGGGGAGTCCGAGTGTTTGGTAGGTCGGGCTCAGGTAACACAGCTAGAACATTTTACAAATGGCTAATCTGTATCTGAAAACATGTGAAAACCAGGATTGAACAATTATTGAAAGCTAACTTTTAATGTGATGCTAGTAATAATTAAAAAAAAAAAAAAAAAAAAAAAAAAATATAATAATAATTTTTCTTTCACCTGTTCACAACCCTGTCTCTGTGTGGCTTGTGATGGCAAACTGGCATTTTTTTTAATACTATTTTCTGGTTTCGAGTAACAAATACTTTGCTGAAAGCTAAAGAATTCCTTCCCTTGCAGAAGGTCTGGTTAAAGACCCAGGGAACAATAGCATTAAGTTCTTCAACTCTACCATTTGACCTCCTTTACCCTAAGGCATTATGCCATTTATGTCTTCTCTGCAGGGCATCTATTTTGTAACCTGGTAATTACAGCGGGGGAAAAAAAGTTCACCTTAATCATCATGCACAGTTACTGGGTCCTTCTACACATGCGCATCATTGTAGAGTGTGTGGAGGGGCATTAATAGAACGTTTTAGTATAATATACCGGTATGTATTTTTTTCATAAATCTAGGTATAGCTGTTATCTCCCTTATTAACACTACCTGAATTGACTCCAACCAAAGAGGAGTAGTAACTTGATCATGCAAATCCATGGTTTTACACCTGTAGAGCACTGTGATAGACCCATGTCCAGCAAACATGTTGAGCTTCTAGAAACTAGAGACATCAAAGAAGGAAAGAGTGATTTTTGGGTCACTGCTTAAGTTTGGTTTGTGTATCTGTATGTAAGATGAGATTCAGTTACACCCACTCATACTCTCACTCTCTCCCAGATCACTCAGCCAAAGACTGTTCTGTCTGTTATCCATTGTGTTTCCCATGATGGGCCAAGACTAATATAACACGTCTTAGGTTTGTATAGGCATTAGATTCCATTCCAAAAACAAATTGATCCCCTTTGGAATTTTTAGTATTTAGCACATAATTATTAAATTGCACACATTTTGTTTGGCTTGCAGCAAACTGCATAAGGAAACACTGACAGGCTTGAACGGTGCCTACTGTTGGATCGGTGGAGATTTTCTGCACTGTCTGTGATCTCATGTTGGAAGATACACTTGTTTTCACTCAAAATATATCTAGGAAATGTAATTAAGATCTCTTAAATTGAATCTGAATGGGATTTAACTTTTTCTAACTACAGAGAGGGAAGCAGATTCACAGTCATTTGTAAAGGGGCTTCAACCCCTCCCAGCCTCTAGCCATGCACGCTCCTCAAACACAGATGTCCCGAATTGGATGCCTGAAATGTTGGCTGTATGGATACAAACATATTCAGGCCATCTGGTAAACCGCTTGCTGGTGGCACCGCACACTTACCTTTACCGTTGCTTGCTCAGCTCTTCAGTTCTTCGGTGTGCAGCTGCACGCTGTGACAGTAAAACATGGCTGGATAGGTGCAGCTGCACATACGACTTATAGATGTTATGAACTGTTTGAAATATGTGAAACCTTTTTCTCTTAATGGGAGACTCGAGCCATCAAATGCACTTTAAATTACAGTTGTGTCCCTCGTGGAATTGCATGGATGGATGGATACAGAATTCTCCTGTATGCGTTTACCTCTTGCTTCTAAATGCGGGAGATGTGGTGTTTGGCATAACACGTGTCCTGCTTGTCAAAGCACATATGTGGATTACTCATCAAGGCAAACGCTTCAGGGGGTCTACCCAGACTCTTGTGAGTGCCATGATATTTGGGACCACAGAGAGGATTGTATGCTGCAGCTTCTTCAAAAGATCATGATCTTCCACGCTCTCTGCAAAGTAAAAATTCTCTACACTAAAGTCTGTTTTAAGGGTTGAGAGTTGTGGGAGATTTGAATTTTGCCAGATACCTGATTTTTAGCATTCAATTTTCTTAGAACGGGTATAATGGGCACAAATACTAGATATCTCACTTGGTTGCAAAAATTGTGCTCTCTAAAGTATAACATTGCCAAATATCAATGAGATTGTATAGCCTGCATAGTTTTGGTTTCAAAATAATGATTTTTCTCTGTGTTAATATGGTATAATATATATCAGCTGAAACAGAATTTTATGTGGTTGAGTAAGTAGTCAATATTTTGAAGCAAATGTTTCCTTTAGGCTTAACGAGGTCTTAGGATAAAATTTTAGGTACACAAGTCTTGATCAGAGGAATGTCTCCTGAGAAAAAAGGTGACATCGGTTTCCCTAGCCGAGCATCTGGGGAACACTTCGCAACTGCCCCGTCTTTCAAATTCACAGCATCTTGGTTGTAGGTTTTAGTGAATGTCCATAGTGTTTGAAGTTTGTTGTTTACAGCCACTGGATACCCAGACACATTTACATGCGCAGCTCTACTTATATGTTAATGATACACGATTGCAGCTTTTGATAGTTGAGTGTCGCCTTCAAATTGTTTGTCTTTTCACACCTCTCAGCTCGTTGGCTTGCACGAGATGCATTCATGTGAGCACATCTTCAACTGTGAGTGTGTTGCATACTCCGCAACAAGCCAACCCTTATAAGTAAGAGTTCCAGGAGGCAATAGAGATGGGTGTTTCATTTCCTATGGGTAACAACTGCTTATTATTCTTCATTGTTTCCGGTGACTTGCTACCTGTGTGAATCTTAGGATTTGTTTTTCCAAACGTAAAATTCATTCTCCTGTACTGAACTGCAGAAGTTCTTGTGAATTTCACTTCCCTTTCTATCTGGAGGTGCTTTAAACCCCAAAGTGAATTAGTATTGAAAGTGCGTAGCTAATGAAACCTATGCAGTTCTGTTTTTGCCGTCCTCAGCAGAACATGCGGTGCTGCTGTGTACTCGGTCACCTGAAGGTAAGAATCCATTCACTGTACTCGTTTTGCATTGTCTAAAAAAAAATTAAAAAAAATGGACTCTGACGCTTTTTATAGAAGATTACTTTTGGAAAATACCATCTGTAAAATCATACTCTCCTCATTACAAACATACATCCAATATGCGTGAGCATAATTTCGTATGCTTTTGGATGATTGCAGTTTACCTGTGTGTGTGTGTGTGTATATACACACACACACACACACACACACACACACACACACACACACACACACAGAATTGGCTTGTTTTAAATAACAAATGAATATGCCTTTATATTGTTGCATTATATGCCTTCAGCTTCCCCACTATATAGCTGAGTTACACCCTGCGATCCAGTGCAGGCTATATGTTTGCATTTCTGGTAGAGCTTTTCCTATAGAATGTATATGTATAGGCAGGTATATTATTTATTTTCATTTTATCGATATAGCGCTAGTAGATTCTCAAGCAATAAGACAACGAGGGGAGAATGCAACATTGACAATAAAATAACGTGTGGCTCAGGTTTGGGGACGTTTTTATTAGGCCCCAACACCAGCCTCAACAACCCCCCCCCCCCCCGCCCAGCACAGCTGGCGCTGCGGGTTGCGCTTTCTCGGGTCTAACATACTAAGTCTGAGTGCCAGGATATGATGCCATTTCCCAAGGCCCAGATATATAGTGTGTGAGGACCTTGGGTGAACAGAACTGGTAACTGCCTACTCCTTCCTGAACCAACAAAGGGGGTGTGTCGGTGTGTCGGTGTGTCGGTGTGTCGGTGTGTCGGTGTGTGTGAATGGGTGGGAACAGAGGATTTTCTTCTGTTTACTCACTGTGCATTTTCTTAAATGATAAATTAGAGGCATCCCCCACATTAACATACGCGATGGGCTCAGAGCATGGATGTAAAAGAGAAAGTAGTTAAAAATGAAGTACCACCTCTTTTTCACTCATTAGTGCACTTACAAAACACGAAAGGCACAAGACGCTGAAAATATGAACTAACGCGCAGATGTAAACCGGGGAATGTTTGTGCTGCTGCTTTATCCTTACTTGCGAGTGTCCTTGCCCGTGAATGTCTTTTTAAAGCGGGGTAAGCCTTTATTAACATATCTGCTTTTTGAAAGCATCCTTACTTTATAGCATTTTCACATCTGCCTAAAACTTTTCCAGAGTACTTTGTATAATATATATGTGTGATTTATAATTATATTATATAGGACATGTATAGTGTCTTAATTAATGCCTGGGCACCAATGCCCATCCCATTAGACATGTCTAATGGGATGGGGCTGTCTAATGGGATAGGCATTGGTGTCTGGGCATTAATTAAGATTCCTGATGGCGGCCCTGTATACCACCACCATGGCATGTAGAGGCATTTCACTTTTTTATACCCTTTCATTGGTTTTATGTTATTTGCCCCACCATAAGTATTTGTTGTAAAATGACTGAAATATGGTCTTGTGGTATCTCACTAGTAGTTTGGTTGATTATTGCAGCCACCAGCTGTAAATGAGCGACTGCCTATTATATATTTTCCACATGGCCTGGTTGGGTCAACTCTTTGTAATAATTTGTTGATTGGATGGTGCGGCGTTGAGCTTAAATTTTATTCACTGAAAGGGAAGTTACGAGATGCTTGAAATAAGTGGGATGGAGTGAGGCATAGCTATCCTCCTTCCAGTAACCGCTAACATACTGACAGTCTCAAGCTAAATGAAATACAGCAGTTTGTGGATTGCAACCCTTAAAGTTCCAGACTTTGCATTCTTTTATGACTTCAAGTTGAAGAAGAAAGGGAACTAACCAAGAGCTGCCACCAATATTATTTGGCGTGTGGTGGTTAGAGGAGGGGAATGCTATGTTTTTTCATCTAATAATGTGTATGAGGTTTGTTTTAATGCGTGCACGTACGGCTTTTCCATTAGGATCTGTATACACTTCATACTCCAAGTACATGTATCCGCTTCAAAAGACAAACAAAAGTTCAGTACCGAAATGGCAGCAGAAACCAAATTACATCGTACTAACATCTGCAGCGCTCTTGGCTCCTCAAAAAGTGAGCTCATCTTTCCTTATTTTTTTTTTTCTTCTTAGTCCCAATGCTTTTGGTTCATTCCTCAACTGACCGCATAGCATCGCGCTTTCCCCAAAGCCGACTGCACCATCCCTTTCAGCAAACATTGAGAATTCTTTTTTTACCCCTCCATAAACCCAAAGTCTCCACGCCCTCTGGCTGGATTTAATAAAAAATGGTGTGGGGGGGGGAGCAATGAAATGTACAGGAGCACAACACCCAAGCCACAGCTGTACAAACCTAACAAGGAAAAGAAAAAATGTCGGTGCGCTAAGCTAGTCTCAGGCTCAAATAATACAAATGTATAATATGAGGCCTACCAAACAGTGTGAGCATGCTGCAAATACAGTGTGTTGGCTGTACAATGTATACAAAAAACAAAATACTGTCTGCGCTTCTCACCCTAATAAAGTTGGCAACAAATATATAAACATAATATAAATGAGAGGTTTTGGTTATATGAATTGGCCAAAGCATAATTAAGCTCACCCGCCACGTCAAGGCACACTCTCAATAGGGTGAGAACCTACTCTCACCTCCTACATAGTGGGCACACAAAGCAGTTTATACTGCTACCAAAACCAGATTAATGTGTTGGGGGAGGTGCAATTAAACCTCCTCCCATTTAACCCCTGGACAGCAAGCTGCAACCAGACTGATGAGGAGCCAACAACCTCAAATATGTGCAAACAGGGAAAAGAAAAAATGTCGGTGCGCTAAGCTAGTCTCAGGCTCAAATAATACAAATGTATAATATGAGGCCTACCAAACAGTGTGAGCATGCTGCAAATACAGTGTGTTGGCTGTACAATGTATACAAAAAACAAAATACTGTCTGCGCTTCTCACCCTAATAAAGTTGGCAACAAATATATAAACATAATATAAATGAGAGGTTTTGGTTATATGAATTGGCCAAAGCATAATTAAGCTCACCCGCCACGTCAAGGCACACTCTCAATAGGGTGACCTAACCTAACAAGCCAGACAGACTCCTTTTTCCAATATAAAAGAGAAAATTATTGCAAAGCATGTATTTTTAGTATAACTCTAAAAAGTAAGCGTTTTGGTGGGTTTCAAGGTTTTTATTTTTTTTTTAAAGGGAGTTCCGTGCAAAGGGAAATGGCCGTAAAAAGCGGTTTTTACGCTAGCCTCCTTAACTGCCATAAGAGTAACCTGTGTGTTTTAGAGTGTTAAAGCTACTGTTCCACTACTATGTTGCATTTAATGCTTTTCGATTTAAACCTATATTATATATTTTTTTAATCTTCATGATAAACTATATTAGTGTGTATACTATTTATCTTCTAAGTACGTTTTTTTTTAATATATATATATATATATATATATATATATATATATATATATATATATATAAAAACTCCATATTCCAATACATGAAATATATTATTTTTTTTGGTTCATTATATCTTTGTTACTGATCACAAGGTATCTTTGCAAGGTTACAATACAGCCTGTAGATTTAGTGAATGTGAAAAGGACAAAATAAACCTGTCAAGTCACAGGCAGTCTCTGGAACATCAAAGAAGCCTCACCCTTTGAAGTTAAAATTCACCATAAATAAAAGCCCCCCCCCCCCCTTTTTTTTTTTTTTTTCTCATTCTGTTGTAATCTTTGGGGTATGGTCACGCTGTTGTCAAGGTTGTAATTCAGTGTATTTTCCGGTGATAGAAGAGATGTGTATGCTTTGGGATATACATGTCTTAGAAGTGTTCAGGGATCAGTCACTAGATTTTAAGATCCTACATAACCAGGTAATGGGACGTGCGCAGCGCCAGTTGACTAAAATGTTAGCATTTTGCCAGAATTATGCTGTTGAAGAGGTGCTAAACTCCATAACACATTATTAGAATGTATGCTCTTTATCTGGCTAACATATTATGCTAATCCACTTAATTTCAGGGACCTGTTTGCGTCTCATGCATGCGCATCGTCTTGGTTTACCGTTACAGCTTTCAAGAGTCCTTTTGTAGATGCAACTCTTGCATTCCTCACACATGCTTACATTCTCCCTCACTGTTTTAGCCTCTACCACTTCCGCTGTGAGGCTGTTCCATTTATCTACCACCCTCTCAGTAAGTAAAACCTCTCCATTTAAGGGCTGAGAGTCAGGTTTGGGAGATTTGAATTTTGCCAGATTCCCTTTTTTTTTTTTTTTTTTCCTCAGAACGGATATGATGGTTCTAACCTTATTTGTTTGAATTGGCACAAAAACTAGATATGTGACTCGGTTACAAAAATAGTGCTCTCTAAACTTTGACATTGCTAATTATCAATGTATTGGCCTCGACCACTTCTACAAAGCATGTTGTACCAGATGTAGTCTATTAACTTCCTATTTATTATTATATTTCTATATTCTAATGAACCCCCCCAGCCCTGTGCCGTACATAATAAACATGTGAATAATATGACCTTTTTAGTTTGAGCAGGGCCTTCCTCACCTGTTGTCTCTGTAAGTCAAATTATGTCACATACTACTTGTTATGTCCTGTCCACCCATTGTACAGCGCTACGGAATTTGATGGCGCTATATAAAACAATAAATAATAATAATAATGTATCTGTTTTGTTTGATACAAGATCATTGCTTTCTCACATGCTGATTGCTTTGGTAATGCATTGCTTCCAGTGCAAAATCATTGTGTGCGCTGGTTTTGTTTTTATTATTATTAATAATAATAATAATAAAAAATATATATAGTCTGTGTGAACATCAGCCCTTTGAGAAGCAGGAAGTGTAGTAAAAAGTTTGCACTGCCTGTCCTTTGGGACGTTTAATTCCACAAGTACTACCACCTTTTGATACAAACAAACCAAAAATGCTTCCTGTCGGCGCTCTATTTTTATTTTGTGTTTATAGTAACTCCTTACTAATTATAGCTATACCTTACATTGTTACATTGCTCTTGAATTGCACCAGCAGATTAGTATCGCTATTACAGTGCGAGAATACATGCGCGAACCATATGCCTTTTCTTGCACTTCTAATGCTTGATTGGATTTATTAGATTGTTAAGCAATGGCATGATACCGTTGTGACCGAGGGATTAACGGATGCTGTAAGCGAGTTTTGTATGGAAGTATTGTTTGATTAGTTCGCCTTGTAAGTATGTTAACAGTACATGGGCTTTAAGGGGCGTTTGACCTTCTTACTAGTTTTCCTGTTCCATGTTGGGAAATAAAGCACGTGGACTTATCGGTTCTTGTGCTTAACCCATTAATTGACAGAGAGCTGAGTGACTCCTTTGTTGCAGGAGGAGAGATCGATGCATTGCTTTGCACAATTGTTAATTAGGAAGCTGGAGGGATGTGCCGCGGCCTCGCCAATAGCGGTGTTTTCGTAATAGCAAAACCAATTAAAGGAAACAAAATATTCCGTGACACAGCGTTTCTGCTACACTAGTCGCTTACTGGAAGGCCATTTGGCTTCTATTTAAAACAGGAACTACGCAGCTTTTCAACTGGCGGGCAAAGCAGTGCTGTAAAAGCCATGGCTGGCCGTGCTCTGAATCACAGGCATGCGTAACGGGGGCTAATCGATTCTAGCTTCAGGCCAGTGGCTCAAAAGCCTAGCGCCTGCCTTGCCCCCTGCCACGCTGCCTAATGGAGAGAGAATGCAGGGCTTCTCCGGCTTCCATTTCCTCAGTAGACGGCACCTCACTTCCTGCCCCTTTCTGATAATGGCTTCTGATGGTGGCTTTTCCTGCCCTATTTCCTGTTTCTTTAAGAGGGGGGGATGTAGAGATCAAATAGTTCTCTGTAGTTTTATATTGTGTGGGGAGGTGAGATTTTTCTGACACCTCCATTGTTGAAAGCAGCTGGTTTTCTTCTACCTCTTTAGAGATTTATAATTCTTTTATGCGTGTGACAATTTATTCCAGTCAAATTTCTGCTTCATATCTGCCTGACGCTTCAAGATAGGGGCAGTGCAGAACCGCACAATCCTCTTAATCGTAACAATACAATGCCGTAATCTTTTGTACCACGCCGATTTGCAGCCTCCTTCTCCGAGCCTTGCGATGGATCTGGTACGGTTGTGGTCTAGTTCCCGTAAGGGCCTTATACGTTAATTCAAATTATGAAACGTAATCTTCCCTTTTCATAAAGTCTTTAAAAAGAGTGCAATTTTTTTGTTTTATTGACATAATTATAGCAACAGATAATGAGCTTTACTGTAAAATCAGACATATAGTACTTTTGTCACCACCTTTGTTAGGTTTAAATGGGGAGAGGGGCATTTTAGACACACCTAAAACAAGCAAGATCTCTAACATTTTCCTGAAAATGTTTATCCCAGATTTAGCATGCCTAAAAAATTAGGACATGTCGTGCCACTGTTGTAGTATTGCGATCACTTGATTTAACATAAATTCCAGTATAACATGGTCAAATTCACTGTTATGCAGCTTTGACTTTTCCCAAGTTCTCTTGAGATGACTCTCCGTTGTCTTCAGTGACAGCCAACCTCAGGAACTACGTAGAGTATTCTAGTATGGATATTTTTTTTAAAGAAAAATCTATGATCTTTAAAATGAATGTCATTAACCGAACTAAAAATATGCTACGCATACTATCGTATGTATAGCTTATTCGTTCTTATCACATTCAAAGCCAGATTTCCCATGCGATTTCCCATGCGATTTCCCATGCGATTTCCCATGCGATTTCCCATGCGATTTCCCATGCGATTTCCCATGCGATACACACCTTAGTAGAGCCACGTGAACCGTGGGAAAACAAGCCAAAATATTTGGTTCATGTATCCATGAAAAAAATAAATCCAGGTGGCATTATGGTTGTTAGTCATGATAGAAGGTATCTCAACCAATACCGATTATTTATTTATTTTTTTTCTTTGGCAATCCATTTACTTTTTTTTTTACAGTAGTGTATAAGGAATTCCACAATGTATGTGTTCAGGGGGTGATTTTCTGTTGGTAGGTATTGGATCCAGGCCTGCTACGTGTACTTTCCCATGACAAATCTATGTGACTGATCTGCTTTACAGCAGGAACAAGGAACAGTGGAGTTTAGACACTGTATGGATTACATCTTAATTTTAGAAAGGGGGGAAAAAATGTACATTTTTCTTCTCCTGGAACAAAGTCAAAAGGAAAAAAAAATCCCACGCTGTAACCTAATTAAAACAAATGCAGAGCTTTCATATTTTTTTTTTTTTGGTGGGGGTGCTTTTCAAAACAAAAAGGCCTGTTGAAAAGTTTCAGAAGTAAACATTGTTTTATTTTTGTTTAATGGAGTAAGAGGAATGTTTCTTGAAAACGTGACCCATGCGGCTAAAAATATCCAAGGTTGGCAGCACTGCTTTCTCCTACCCCCTCGTCCGTGCCTCACCCTGGTGATGGGAAGTCCTTATTAATTGTAAATGCCTGACTGGAGAGAGCGATACATTTAAACACAAGCACGCAATGCAGCTTAGCCTGAATGCGGCTGAGATGTCCTTCGCTGCTGCTGCCCTGCGGTGAATTGCGGTGTTGTGTTCTGCATTGGCACTCTTGTTCCTTAATTAGAAAATAACTTAACACTCCAGCTGGCCCTGAGTCGTATAAATCTAGTTTATCCTCCTTTGTCTCACAGCTAAACAGAGCTGTAAAGATGGGTGACCTCTACAATTTCTGTTATCTTAAGTTGCAGCTTAGACCAGCTGGACATGCAGATGTTGGGACCTCAAGCAACTGAGCAGTAGGAACGTATTAAAGACTGTAGCATCCTTCCTAATTGGAGCAAGAGTGATATCACAGGTGTAGGTAGAGTGTTAATATTTTATGTTTACCCTTGGAATTCATTTGCTGGTTTGGAAAACTTTTTTTTTGTATATTTAAGTTGCTCCCAGTGCTCATCTGTGGGCCAGGTCCTTGAAACCCAACTTTTTGCTGCATTCAGAGAATAGAGACAACCAGTGCCCACTTTCAGCACTCGTAGTAGAAAACTTAAGACTCTTGAAGAACAGGATTGTTTGGAGGGATTGTCCATTTATTAGAGCATTAGAAACACACGGATATGTCAGTGGTCCACAATGCAGTCACTTGTCATCGCCATGTCTGTTTAATGTTTCAATAAATTCATTTTTCTCCAAATCCAATCCCAGGTTTAAATAGCAAAGCCCTCCTAGCCCCTCTCAACAGAATATTTATCATAGAATCAAGCCAGTTTAAGTGAGATGTCACTTTATGCTACAAATGGCAGAATGAGTTAAGCCTGTGGCCCTGAGCTCTGCCATTCATTTTCTTTACTGGTCTTTGAAACTTTCTGTGCATGACTACCTATTTAATAACACCATTTTACTGATCAAATCTAATATTGGCTTCCAACATAAAAGAAATGGTGATTTAAGTGATTTTTGGTTAACCATGCTCTCTGCATAAAAAAGGTGCTCCAAGTGGTTTTAGGGCCCCTGGGAAACCAAGTCCACAGTCTTTTGAGGCTACACTACTCCTAAGGGGATATGCAGCCCCTTGCTTCTCCTCCAGACCAAAGTCGCGGGAGGGCCAAATCCTCAGTAGAGGAGACCCACTGAAGTCTTCAAGGGAAGACTAAAATCAATTCCACATGTGTGCCCAACTGCGTGGCATGAGTATTTTATGTTGTAAATACTCGTACCAGAGCTGCTGGTCATTCCTGAGCTACGTGATGGAGACCATGGTCTCATTTTTAATCTTCATCTGCTGTCATGCCGCTTTGCATAAACGTTTGCCATATCGCTGATAACATTTAGTAACCAGGCGTATATAATACAAATTCAGGAAGCCAAACTTCCCCAAGAATAGATGTTGCTGGTTAATAGCATCCTTATTTTATATTGACTTCCTTTCCGGGAGGGGGGGGGGGGCAAGCTCAACATCCTGCACTTTACTTTTTGGTTTTAATGTAAGTTTTTTTTTTTGGTTAGGAAATATTAAATATTTCATATACAAGTAAAGTATTAAATATATAAATATTGCTGTGACCTGTACCTTTATCATTTCCTGACACAAGCTGTGCCGCTAAGGTGTTGAGTATTGCTTCATATAGTCTGATACATTCAAAAGTTTGAAACCAAATTTTAGCCCAAATATATTTATTAAAAAAAATAAAAATAATGTAGGAAGTACAGTAAAACTTTTTTCGCCCCTATTCGGCCCTCTGCCTTCTCCCACTATAGTGCTGTCGGCTTATCAATTACTGACTAGTTCAACTTTCCTCTTCTATTTGAGTTTTGTAGCAGCTCAATACATCCAGCTCTGGAAACAATGTTTAATAGTGAAGCAGATTTAAAAGAACTTTCTCTTTGGTGAGATTGCCCAAATACGTTTTGGGAGTTTTTTTGTTTTGTTTTTTCGCCCCACTTGAAACAGCATATTAAAATATATATATTAAAAAAGGAACGTAAAATACAATGTTGTATATAGTAATTATCCCGGGTTTCTCTACTCAACATTGCTGTTTTATTCCATGAAAAGTAGTGTTTAGGTAATGTGCAGTCATTCACGTGTACATGCATTACACGTGAGCTGTTATGATGCGGCACATGGATGCCAAGTAAAGGTGCAGCGGGAATGTTTAGACCTAGATATACAGCTGAGGCCCCACATATGGAGTGATGACTGCTTCAGCTCTGATGGAGGTAAACAAGAGGAGGGGGGGTAGGCTGCCTTATATAACCTATGCACAGCTGCTGCCCGAGAGGACAGTCTCCTGTGAACCAGGCCACATGGTGAAATGAGCGAGGAATGTCATGTCTACGTCCAGCCGTGATCAGCGGAGCCCGGTAAACTGCATGAGTCTTTGGCCATGTTGCATAGGTGTGATGCGTTTAACACATCTAGACGTTGCTTATCACTGCTGCCATGTCACAGGTTATAAAGTGTTCATGCATGTTCTTGTGTGTTTTACTTAAATTAGTCATGAAGAGGTGCTGAGCAAATGGACAAAACCTCTCCAGCCCTAGCCTGCTTTGCTACTTAAGCAAATTGAGACTCGTCAATGAATGTTTGTTTTTGCCTCCATTGTTTAAAAAATATTTTTTTTTCTCGCTCCGCCACCCGCATAGTATGTACGTATGTTCTAGACCTTTTTGTTATATGATAACCCCTCCCTGAAAGAAAAGGCTCTTCTCCCCAGACACACAGCCTCCTCTCTGGTAAGTTGGATTGCATTGGGATTTAACACACACAGGGTATAATGAGATAGGGAATAAATCCTCCTCTGTATTAATCACTCTTGATGTAGCACAACGAAGATCTGAAGAAGTTGCCCTGGAGCAAGGATCCCAATCAAGAAGGGAATAGTTGTTGTGTTAATATGACACTGCCCGGATGTGTATGTGTGTTTTTAATGCACTTTACTGGGGGTTTTGTATGAATAACTCCATCCCCTTAGTTAATGGATGTTGTGGAATCCTTTTTTTCGACAATAATAAACAATGATATATTTTTGGAAGTGTTTCCTTTAGCCCAATGTAATACAGAGAGGTTGATTGTCATTGACTATTGTTTGATACAATCACTAAACCATGTGTGAGTGATTTATATCATGGATAAGCTTTGTGTGCTCTGCAAGTATGTATGTGTGTGTGTATATTATTATTTATTGTTTTATAGTGCCATCAAATTCCGTAGCGATGTGTGTGTGTGTGTGTATATATATATATGTTACAGATAATAAAACTTATTGAGACTGCTTTATACGTGCCACGGACAGAGGCATAAATAACTGAGGTCCTACTTAAATGTAAAAAATTGGCATCATTAATCTCCCTACAGCATAGTATGCTATTAGAAATGCATATATGCATTATGTATATTACATTGTATTTTTAGAACGCCAGCAGATACTGTAGAACTATTACAATAGAGGAGAGAGATTTAACAGTGATATACAAACGATCAGTTGCATTAATACACCTTAACGCATGCTGGTGTAGAAGATGAAGAAGAGGGCGCTGATCTCGCAAGCTTACAATCTATTACACACATCTTATGGATGTTGATGTATGTAGTTCTGTTGTAATTCTGCTCGTTGGAGATTTTATCTGGGTGACTGATATCATCACTGAGGGTAAGGCTTCTCTGAGGGCAGGGTAAAAGGCCTGACCTTGATCAGTTGTGCTACTAAGTGGTCACAAACACCGCTTTTGCACCCCCCTTGTCTTTGTTATGTGACAGAAGGGGAAGTTCTTGCTGCTGTGCGGGTAGGATAAGGATTCTCCCTCAGGGGGAGTGCAAGCTGCAGTGTATGAATGTGACGTGGGTCTTGACTTTACATCATAGGAGGGGAGAGAGGGACAGGCGCTGCAGGCCGGGAAGAGCACACGCTGATCCTGGCAGGGATTCAGCCTCCTTTCCCTCCCCAGCCCCCCCAAGCTCCCTCCCTCCTTCCCCGCTGCGCCTGTGCT
Source organism: Spea hammondii (assembly GCA_029215755.1). Taxonomy (NCBI): domain Eukaryota; kingdom Metazoa; phylum Chordata; class Amphibia; order Anura; family Pelobatidae; genus Spea; species Spea hammondii. The sequence goes on from JARDYJ010000002.1 coordinate 35,395,250, forward strand.
AGCTAACAATGCAGCACAATAACCAAGGCTACCGGCTCTTAGAGAGCTTCCATGAAGTAAGTGCAAAGAGGAAAGAAGGCAAGAGGTAAGTTGGACATGGTGGGATGGGACCTTCTCATCCTCTTTTTCTTTAGCTGCATTGACCCAGAAATCTGTGTTTATTTGGTAGTTTTCTCTGCGTATGCGATACTGTAGCCTCTCTCAATGCTATGATCGTATAGCAGTTACAGTCGCTACTATCGTCTACATCATGTTTCAGCCCAGAACATCCTCTTTCAAGTGGCCCATCTTGGTTCTGGTGGGCTTTAGTCTTTTAACCATCATGTCTTGGGTTTAGCTATGTGTTGTTTGGCACGCAAAGGTCGTGTCTGTAGACCAGAGGTTTGTAACACGTTCCAGGATGGCTCAGCAAAACTAGTCTGGCATTTCATGATTTGATATTGGTATCCGAATTTAAATGTAAAAAGTGTTGGAAAGATTGATGGAAGGGAATGGTGTCCTAGTAACTCGAACATCTTGCACTCTAGAGTTTTGTAGGACATGCTTGACTGCGGTGCCGATGAGTTTGTAGCTCTCATGTTATTTAGAGCTTGTTAGGATAGTCTGGTTTTTAACTGTGTAACCTAATAATAATACAACTAACGCAACAGTTCTTACCATTTTATTTTATTCCTACCAGCTTTGAGTTTTAAATATTCTTTAAAAGAACCAGTAATTGATGCATTGCCCAAGCTGCAAACTTAGCGAGAGATATTCATATGCGCACGCTATTACCCGTCATTACCGCGTGTTACATTCTGCAAAATGACACCATGTGAAAAGTCATTATGTAGATTTTCTGTACATTAGAAGAATTCCCTGTAAATATCTCATATCGGTGTATAAACTGTTCTTTACTCCTTTTGTTCTGCAGCTGTATATCTGGTATACATATATCTACATACGCATACAATACATAAGTGTGTTTTATTATACACAGAGTTTCTAACTTTTGAATGTGTGTTTTTGGGACTCTCCAGTCACAATGTGGGGTTCTGTTTTGGTTGGTTCCCTGCGTTACTCTGCCTGACAAGTGCAGCAATACAGAGTATGGCACAGCCTGGTGACTCGGGTCCGGTGCTCATCCAGTTGCTGGCTCCCTTACAAATGATGCTGTACAAGGTCACTTTGTTTTTGGAAGCCCTTGTCTCCGTTTCTGTGCCTTCGCCGGTTGCTGAATATCGCACTGAGCAGAATGTATTTATTTCATAACCCGTGCCCTGAGTTTGCGATTTTTCTTAGTATCTGGGGGGGCAGCAAATCAGTATTAAGGAACTAATCCTGGCAAGATAATGAGGATGGCTTCTTCAGCCGACGCAAGGTTCCGAGAATTAAAGGGTATCTGTAGCACCGGTACCATTAATTCTGCTCTTGTGTCTAGTTGGTTTTATTTTGTGAAGGAAAGGGGTTAATATACTGACATGATCTAAAGACATAGCTAGTGGATAAAGGTTAACGATGGCTTCAGTGCGCTGCACATCTGTTGCAGCGCCTTTCAAATCAGTGACAGTGATTCAATGTTTAAGTGCTTTAGCAATACCGTGATTATATTTATCCCAGCAGTAATGGTGTTAATGTAGCCCTGTTCATTTTGCAGCAAAACAGTAACTGCCAATACATTCTTTCTGTCTCGGAGAGACCACGGGGGTCACCAAGTATAGCCAGACAATAGTATAGCCATATAGCCAGACAATATTCGCAGCAATTGTCCAGAAAGTGATTCATAGTAAGTGAATCTACTCGGCTGTCTGGTGGTGTCTGCCATAGGGAGGACGGTGTGTTACTAGTTTGCCCATTTATATCCCTTTTTTTTTTTACCATTTATTATTTCATTTAGATTTTATTTCTGCAAATTGTAGCACATGCAGCTGTGATTGTTCAGAGACTTCGTACCTGATCGATACCTGGGTATCGTGTAACTTCCTGCACTGTTCTCATTACCGCCAGTGCTAAAATGTGCTTGTGAACGGCCCTCTCGGGTTACCATTTCGAAGGCTGTTACACATGGCGTCCTGTACAGAGTAAGCTGGTGACCACTTTGTCCAGGCAGATGATGTCTTTCTATTGTTGCGTGCAGTTTTCAGGTCACATAACGAGGGGCTCTCATTCCTTCGGAGTGTCCTCATATCACTGGCACGCTACATTACTCCGATGTACACAGAATTATTCCCTGGAGCTGGCCTCTTCTGCGTATTCTTGCATGGAGTGGAGGGGCTATTGACCTGCTTGATCTGGTCCTGGGGTGGACTGCTTTGGCGATGCTCTGTTATACGCTGCTAGTTCCCCTCTTACAGTGACTGTCGAGTCCACCGGCTGTATACATCAGCCTGGTTATGCTGAAACCCAACAACTTCATGTTTAACCCTTTGGCTGCAAGAGGAAATGTGCCATCCCCGTCAGTGGAATACATACTTCTCGGTTATCAAATTTGGTGGGCAAAAGTCATTTTCTCTCCTGGCCCGTTCCAGCGTCAGCTCTTTGGTTTTAAAACATGAGTTGTAGTGATCCCACTGTAGTGGCCTATTACAGTATAATGCAGAACACGCTAGTTACCTAGTCTGTGGCGCATGTACCCCTTTGGTGGTTTTCTGGGATACTTCATTACCCAGTGAATAGTAAACCTTAATGGAGGGGGTGATATTAAAGGGTAACATCGTTATTTGCTTTACTTATTTATTGATGCTACTTAAATGCTTGACTATTGCCTTAGACTACTAACAGGATGTTTCTTGGTTATTCTGCTGAGAATAGTGTAGCTTTCATATGGTCATTCATCCTAATTTTAGCCACATCTTTGAGGGATAATGTTTTCGGGTTTTTTTTGTTTGACCCTTCTTGAACCTTAAAGGAACTAGTTACTGGAGTTAGAAAATTACGCTCTTTTTCCTCCTCTTCTTATTGCCTTACTGAATAAATGTGCATGCGCGGTAACAAAGAGAGTTGTAGCAGCCAATCGCAGCTGTCAGCTAGCTCACATGCGATTGGATGCTAGTACACCAAATGTGCTGAAAGTGTACTTAAGTATGCTTTCAGGACATGTAGCTCGGGGAAAAGTCCACCAAGACAGAGGCTTGTATTCCAACTCCAGTAACTAAAGAATGCATGCAGTAAAATGCATTGGAATGGAATCCATGCAAAATAGTCTAATATGTATTGAAAATAATAATCATTTCTATGTCTGGACTGCCCTTATTGATGCGAAAGGACGTATAATGAAACAAAATAAGAGATCCTCAATGTTGTTGTTAATTTCCGACACTTTGTTACATTAGAGGCAGAGGACCGGCTATATATTCTAAGATTATGTCACTGTATTGACACTAAAGTCGCATATTTTTGAAGCTCGTGCTATTTGAAACATTCCATAGTGAAGTGTTTTTAATGTAATTGCCTTCTGTTTGTAAGCAACGTATTAGCGGTCACTGGAGACCATAGTGTAGGGAGCTATGGATCTGCCCTCCTCGATTGACAGGAGTATTGCTCGTACCACCTGAGTCTTCATGCATGAGCTGGTTTCAGATGTAGGGAGTGAATTATCCCTCGTAGTGATGGATTTCAATACCTGCCTTTTAATCTATTTCTGTGCTTCTTGAAGTCTTCTCTCCTTGCAGTGTTTACATTTCATTGTTTCTTATGTCAGTTGCACCAGAATATCCCAGACACAGAAACTGATGACATCAAGGTTTTTTTTTTAAATGAAGATAATAAATACCGTCTCGTTTCTAGTCGAACAAACATTTCTTTATAGTTCAAAACTGATCCTGCATCATTATGACCTATTTAAACACAGACAAGAGATGCGTATGGTCCTGCTCACTAGAGCTTACAATCACAGCACTAGTGCTAGCGTCTATCACATTCTAATATTATCTACTGCAATGCCCTGCAGCGTAGAACTGTGATGATGTTGATCATGGTATGTATTTAAAGACACAGCAGAGCTTGTGAACGCAGATCATTAAAGCAGCCAGGCAGCACGGGCTAACAGATGCGATTGAAAGCTCCTGGGATGAGTGGGATATGGACCACTTTCTTCTACAGTTATTACTACTAGCATTGTGTTCAGGTTAGATCGATGATGCAATCTGATCTGAATATATAATTGTGGTGGGTATTTTTATTATCCTTGGTTATGTGATATTTTATATAAAGCCAATCTTTCCTACAGATGGAGTGACATGCAGCATCTTCAGCGCTCATCTTGTTCCTGGTTATGAGATCACATATAAGGTAAGGAAGAAAAGTGTGTGCGCAGGGGGGTGACCTGCTTATGTCTCTCGGGTTTCAGATAAAGGCATTTTGTATATACATACCATACAGAAAGCTGGGCATTGTGGGAATGGCCTAATCTCCATAATCCTGAGATCCAGACGGAGAATGTCTAGTCGCTCTGTTGTCACTAACCTGTAAACATCACCATTTCGGGCCACATCAAAACACGGAAGGACTGATGGAGTGTATATAACTTATTCATCTTTGTATGTGGTCAGAAAGAAAACCCTGCACTGTTGTGTTTTTTTCCCCCTTTGCTATTGTGTGTTTCTTTTAAATCCTAATACTGGAACTACAATAAAAACATCCAAGGGTATATGCAGAAAAAATGAAGTAATTAACTAAGGCTGCTGTGATTTTTCTGAAACTTTTTGTAAGTAAATAAAAGTTCGCAATTACAGAAACTAAAAGTGAGGAGGGCCTGTTAATAACGAATAAGTAAATGGAGGGGGGGGGGGATTCGGTTGTAATGTCTGTCTGGAAAACAAAAAGATACGGTTGTGTTGCCACTGTGTGTGTCCATATGACGGCAGCATGGTGGAAATGTGTACCGCGTCCCGTGTAAAGCTCTCCTTTTCCGTTTTACAGAGAATGACGTCCGAGGTGGAGGAAGACATCCGTCTTCTGGCTGGAGGTGTACCTGAGCCGCTCGTCATTCAGGAGCTTCTTGATAGGCTGCGGGAAGTAGAGGTGAGGTGTTGGGATGTGAACATTGATGGGAGAATGGTATATGAAGGTGATGTAAAAACCATAGCTTTTGGTACACCCAGTTTGTCCATTAAATGACATGAAATAGATCAGAAATACAGTACAGACATTGTTAATGATGTAAATGACCTTTGTTGCTGGAGGCGGCTGATTTCTAATGGAATATCTTCCTAGACATACAGAGGCCCTTTATCGCTCCCATCACTCCTGTGTTCCAATGACACGTTATGTTTCCTAGTCCAAGTTGAAGTTTTTAAAAGGCTAATTGATCATTAGAAAACCCTTTTGAAATGTATATTAGCACAGTTAGGAATGCCCTTATTTTGTATGAAAACAGTTGTGACCCCAAACTTTTCAACACTAATATATAATCATTGAGGCTTAGATGTGTTGTAGTTTTACTTTACTGGGGCAGGGTGGTAGAAACTTTTAGTCATATAGAGTATGTGGGCACTCCTACTAATTATTGAGTTTAGGTGTTTCAGCCATACCCATTGCGAACAGGTGTATAAGATCAAGCCCATAGGTAGGGATCTCCATAGACAAACATTGGCAGTAGAATGGGTCATCCTGAAGAGCTCAGTGACTTTAAACGTGGTACTGTCATAGGATGGAACCTTTGCCACAAGTTGGTTAATCAGATTTATGCCCTGGTCCAATGTAAGAGCTATTACTGTGACTTAGAATCGGCTAGGAGCAAGCAGGGACATCAAGTGCTCAAGCACATAGAGTGTGAAAAGGATCTGTCCTCCGTAGCATCACTCACTACAGAGGTCCAAACTGCCTCTGGAAGCAACATCAGCACAAACGCTATGCGTTGGGAGCTTCATGAAACGGGTCTCCACGGCCAAGCAGCTGCACACAAGCCAAATATCACTATGTGCACTGCCACTGGAGTGGTGTAGGTCCCGTTAGTGCCCGTGAAGGGCAATGTTAATCCTATAACATTTTAGATCGTTCTATGCTTCCAACTTTGTAGTACCAGTGTTTGGAAAGCACTTTCCTATTGACTGTCACTGTACCCCTGTGCACAAAGCACAGTCTTTTAAGACATGGTTTTAGGAGTTTGGTCTGGTAGAACTCTTGTCCGTGATCAGTGCCTGACCTCCCAAATGCTCTTTTGGCTGAATGGCCACAGGTTCCCACAGACACTCTCCAAAGGGTGGAGGCTGTTATAGCTGCAAAGGGGAGCAACTCCATATTAATGCCCATGGTTTTGAAAAGGGATGTCCAACAACGTCACATAGGTGTGATGGTCAGGTGTCCACATAGTTTTGTTCAAATAGTGTAAGGGGATTGAGAAGAGGCTAATACAGTGATGGCATTTAAACCTAGCTTTATGCCTCTACCATCTAAAACGAGACAAATACAGATTAAGATATTTACATCATTAAAAAAAAAAAAAAAAAGAAGAGACTAGATCGTTATCTTTTATTTATATGGCCCAAACATTTTACATACAATACATATATTCAAGGGGTATTACAAAACTAGAATTGACAAAGACAAACTAATATATTTGGTAAAGAGGGCTGTACTCGCAAGCTGCAATCTATACTAGATGGGCCCAGAAGTTCTTATCTTCTATGTTTGTATCCTGTATTTAGCTGGGGGTTTTCCTAATCTTACATTTTGGCAGACTAGATGAATACATACTTATTATTAAACGTATGGTTGACATTCTTTATTTCATGGGGAAGACTTGGGAAGCTGTTTTAAAAGGAGTTGGTGGTTAACACCTTAAACACTGGTGACTGACTCTTTGACAGACTGATTATTTGCTGTGCAAATATCCAATGTTAGAATACTATTTATTTTATTTATTTTTTTATTTTTTTAAAGCCCGGCTCTAAAGCTGTAAGTGGTGGTTGGCCTTTGAAAGGGTTAAAGGCACTTCAAGGGTATTTTTGGCAGTACTGCAAGCTTGTTCCCAAAAACCAGGCACAAAAAGCAGGCGTCATGTTTTAAAGGGAGGAAGCGTCAGCCCTAATGTGTTGATGCGTAAAACAGACCGTGAACTATGTATTATCTCAAAATAAATAAATATCTTTAGAAAGGTTGAGATTAACAAGAAATGGGTGTTGTTTAAACTCGTGTTTATCATGCATAGAGAATATAAGCACTGGCTCTGCCGAGAGATTATTTTCAGCTGCTCTGGCAGTGATAACCAGAGGAAGAATGTTGGGGTTGTGGATAATGTTATTTCAGTGTTAGTATGATACGCCTTGTAGCTGTGGTGTGTTTTTGGTTTTTTTTGTTAGTAGTTTTGGTAGTGATGGGTTTTCTATTTTTTTTTTTTTCTTTTTTTTTTCCGGGCCATCTGTCGGTCATGAACCAGTAGTGAATAGTGAAATCACTAATTAGCTCTTCACACAATGCCTGTCTGAATTATAATAAACCATTCATCACCGTATATTGGGCTCCCAGCTGATCAGTCTAGGATTTGAGTCTGTATGATGTGCTAGACTGGGGCCTTAGAAGCTCTTTTTAAGGAGCAAGGACAGGACCGGGTTTTAGGGTGCCGCAGCTGGAGAACAGGAGGGCCACCTGAAATGGTTGAAACCAGTTTAATCTGTTGTCTTGAAGCCATGATCTGCAGGATACTTGTCTTGTGTGAGGCCATGGAGACATGGCATTCGGAATATGTACCTGGGAATCTAATCGTGTGTAACAAGGAATGATTTAGATTTTTACATGCACATAAATGCTTTTAAACACTTCCATCATGGAATTGGCTAAATTAGACACAAGTATATGGCAACCTTTTTGTGACCTGTTCAATCCATTCTATCATTTAAGGGGGTGATAAATCAATATATTTATTTTCTTTTCAGATTGTAAAACAATTTAGCTAATATATCTCCTCATTGATCTATACATTGAACTGACTCTCAGGTCTTACTGGCCTTTTGTAATTAAGCTCACACTTTAAAGCCACGTGCTCTTACTAGAATATGGCACATTTAAGTTTCTTATTTGAATTTTCAACAACCTTCTTTAATGGATCCTAGCCCAAGCAAGGTGTAGGAAAGTTGACCTAGTTTAAGATTTTAACTTCTCTTCTTACCCTAGGCTGAGAATTCTGCTCTTGCACAAGCCAATGAAACGCAGAGGGAGACTTACGAACGTTGTCTAGATGAGGTGAGTTCTTTATATAAGAAGTATTTTTAATGCACACGTTCACCGTGAAAAGGTCAAACATGACACCTTGATGAACTGCTTTTCTTCTACTAACATTTAAATGCAGCCTTATTTTATACGGAAAGCACTGTAAGCGACCCATCGATGTTGGAGAATTCTCCCAGTGTGCCCGCAAGGCTCTTTACTCCTGGCAAAATGATTTTGTTCAGCTGTGAAGTCAGAAGAAATAACTGTTCAGGTTAAAAAGTAAATCTGCACAGCTCCTTCTGAATAGTTTTCTTTGTTGATGTGGAGTGTGTCTGAAACACAAGCACCTCACAAAGTGTGCAGTTTTCGGACGAATGGGTTCTCTATATTCCAATGGAGTTTTGAAAATGAAATAAGTCCATGTAACGCTTACAAGCAGCTGTGGGAACACAAATACTTCACAGCCCACGGCTGGCTTCAATTATTATGTCACGCGAATGGAATGCCAGAAATCTTCTGTATTAGAATTTTGGAGATAAGACCCCTTGCTTATAACCAGCCACAGATTTTCTAAGATGTTGTAACTGTGTGTAAGCCGTTGCAATCACGTCACCTTAACCCTTCTAGTGCTGGTGTGCATGCTTTTAGAGCATAAAGTCAGTTTTAGCGAATGACCATAATGAAAAAGTGGTTCCTTGTTGACTCTGAAAATACTTTTTTATGGAAGGAGACCAGAACTGTAACTAGGGCTCTTGCCACCTGCGGCAAGGTTGGAGGTCCTGCCCATCCAATCGGCTTCTCAGGTGCATAGGGCTTCGCCAACAATTGGGTTAACCACACCGCTCGCCTTGTGGCGACTAGGGCAGCTGCTCTCTTACCCAATGGAAACTACAGCTCTGAAGGAGAGGCGCCACATTTTCAAGAATTAAACTGTAGAGTCTGTGACGCATGTTCAAGGTTTTTCTGTGTTTCTTTCCCCAAGGTGGGTGACCCTTTGTTCTTGAAATATGAAAAATCCCAAGAAATTTAAGTTTATTTGGTCACTGCTGGTTAAAAAAAATCAGTGGTGTTGCATGCAAGTGAGCTTTCCAGTTCTTTGCTTCCCATACTTACTCTCTTTACCTATTTAAGCTTGTAAGCAGAATGCCCTCTTCCCATTGCCTTTTTTTGTTTAGATTTGCTTGTGATTGGGATCTAATATATAGCAGACAGGGTTGAAAAAAAAAAATGTTCTGAAATCCGCTTACACAAAGGAGAAGTTGAGATTCAGACACATGTTGGGTCATAGCAGCATGTTGCATATTTCTTTGCACAAAGCCAGTGATTCAGGACCAAAACTTTCTACAATACCTTTCCCAAGACATGGGATCATTGTTTGCATGTGTTGGGTTAGCCATAAGCTCATCAGCATGCATGATGTATTAACTTTAGATATTAAGACTGTATGAACACATACTTGGTCCAATTCCAACTCTTGTGTTAACTGTTCTTTGCCTATGATGAGTTCCTGATATAATCTAATATTTTTTAAGTGTATAATGCTATGTTTTAGTATGTGGATGTATTGTATGATATTCACATTGCTTGTTAACTTTCCTATTTCCTTAACAATAAGTGCCCATGTGGGATGGTTCCATCATATGATGTATTACTGAAACTAAACATTGTAGTGCTTTATTAAATGTGACTTATGTGTCAACCATTCACTTTATGCTAAAATTATTTTCAGGTTGCCAACCATGTTGTCCAGGCCCTTTTAAATCAGAAGGTAAGGTTTTATTTTACTGAAGCGTTTCTGTTATGCCTTCTAGGGCCTTTACTATGCATGTGTGTATATGTGTATGTATGTATATATATGTGTGTGTGTGTGTGTGTGTGTGTGTGTATATGTGTATATATATATATATATATATATATATATATATATATATTCCAATGTAGTGGTCAATTTTCCGACCGTTTGGAATCAAGTGGTTTCACAAGCACGGGCAACTTTGAATGAGTGGCATGCAGCTCTTTTTTATATATATTTTTACATGCGTTGCTCTGATAACCCCAACTTGAAATATACTGTCAAATACTATGTTATATTCACTGCTATGTATCATTCATCAGTAACTCGGCAAATGATCCCATAGCGTTTTATTGTTCTTTCGTGAAGGACACTAATGCAAAGATGATTTCACAAAGCCTGCTTGTAGCGTATTAAAGGCCTAACACTGCGCTCTTTATTCCAACCCTAATATACTGCTAAACAAGCAAAGAAAAAAATCCTTGTTTGAAGATTTAACAACTTAGTTTTGTTACTGGTACAAACTGGAATTTAACCTTTCATGGAAGAGACCGTAGAGGTCCTGAACGCTAATGCAGGTTTATATTTTTTCTCTTCATAGGCGCAATAAAAGGTCAGCTTCAACTAACAAAAAAAAAATGCTTATTTACAAGATTTTATATTGTCTAACCTTCAAACCAAATATATATAATCACAATATTTCTTCTCCCACCCCAGGATCTCCGAGAAGAATGTATCAAACTGAAGAAGAGAGTGTTTGACCTTGAGCGTCAGAACAGGACGTTGAGCGACCTTTTTCACCAGAAGATTCAACGTTCTTCAGGATCATCCCCTGAGGTAAGATCTGTTCCCATGGACAATTAGATTTATATTTCTGTAACATAATATTAATCCCAAAGATTTAGGCTAATTTGTCTAATTTAGAATAGCCAGTAAAAAAATACCTGTAAATACCTGTAACAGAAGCAGTGTTTTGTGACAGTAAAATGCTACAAAGGTCTCGTTTAAAATACTGTAGATCCTTACCTTCCCAAGAGGAAGGAGAATGCTTCTGGGCTGCCTGTTAATGAGTGTTTTGCTCTCCGCGTCTAGCTGCAACCGCTCCAGGTTCTGTCTGACCCTCAAGCAGAGGATTTGGAGAGGCTTTCTGGCTCCCTTCCTCTAGGACAATGTGCTGTACAAAGAGAGGTAAACAAATTAATCTCCTGGTTTTGTTGCGAATCCTACATTCTTCATTTTCATCAGTCACAAATATCAGCAGAGATCCTCTGCCTAACTGTACCTTTTAAACTAGTACCTAGCCTGTTGGTAGTATCTAGCCTGTTATTAGTGTAATAGTATGTAAATTATTTCATTAGAGGAATAGCTTATTCAGGTGAAAAAAACAGTTAAGTTGGCTTTTTAAATATATTAGTGAATAATTTAAATTATCGTTGGTGTGGTTATTCTCAAGCCAATTTGACCATTGAAACATGTTAAGTAAGGAACAATAGCGGGTGTTCTGCTTGTGATGTATGTTGATATCTGGGGGGGATATTGGTATTGGGTATGTAATAAAAGGGCCATTGTAAACTAATTCTACATTATAGTCAGTGTAATGCCACTTCTTGATTGTACTGTAAGCATTTTGGAAAAAAAATGGTTATTAGGCTCACTTGTAAAATAAATGCAATATAGGCTAAACTTAAGACTTAGGCTAATTAGGGTTAGATAATATATGGACTGTGCTTTGGGCTTTTTATCCAGAGGATTTTTTATAGATCAAATTCAGTAATATGCTGTTTCTGGCTCCCATCTGTTTGCCCGCTTGTAATTTAGTTCCTACTTTTTTTTGTATAATTATGGTATGAATAATGAAGTCCTGATCTGGTAATTACCTGTGCTTATTCCTATAGGGGAAACAGCGATCTTCCCGTGCCCAGTCATCTTGCCGCTCTCTAGACGCCATGTCCCCATTCCTCAGGAAAAAGGCACAGATTCTAGAGGTTTTACGAAGGCTTGAGGCCACAGGCTCCCAGGCTGGATTGTCCTGCACTGCTCCACCACTGCTGTTTGGGGGTCTTTCATCGGCAGGTGGGAATGGCCTGCGTTTAGGATCAGAGCAGGGCTTGGATTACTTGAATGGCGAAGGGCTGACGCCTCCGGAACTTGGTGGAGATGAGCCCTGGACATCCTGTCTACTCCTGGCTCAGAGTGGTTGGGAGGAGTTTTTCAAGTGGAAAGCTATCCAACGTGAGCCACCAGCTGGAAGCCCTGGTGAGGGGGGAGGGGAACGTCTTGGACTGACAGCAGTGGAGGAAACACAGCAGTTGGCAAGACAAGCTGAAGGCAGTTCTTCCTCCTCAGATGATGACATTGGGGAACCACCT